>JAOXNO010000052.1:30436520-30497451 GCA_028565335.1 Limnodromus scolopaceus | reverse complement strand
AGGTCTCATCTTCACTGTAAGTTTCCACATCACGAGGTGGATTCTTGTACCTAGATTTTCTTAGGCTGGGAAGCTACAGTACCCAGACTTTGAGTAAATGTGTTCCCACACACAGTGTCACTGCTTGTCATTCCCAGCTCCAGGGCAAATGTTATAGTCTTAACTAAGAACACAGAAGTCTGTGTATTCTGGCCTCCATCTACAACACACATGTCAGCATTTCCAGTAGTCACGATAAGCCACTTGAATAATAGTGAAAAAGGAACTTGATGAACATAATGCAGCTCATCTGGTGCCCTAGGAAGTGACAAACTAAATGTAACGTCATTTCTCTCAACCAGAATTTACCTGAGCTCACAAGTTTGTGTTACCAACTGGGATGCTATCATTTGCATCACATGCAAACAAAGTTAGGAAAAACTCAGATGGTCAAATGTTGATTCGTCTCCTACAGACGAGCATTTCTCTGACGTTGTATCTCAGGTTTTCTCTGATTTATTTTTTTTTTGAGTGGTCCCAAAGCCATATTCACTGACTGTTGTGATGCTTACCCAAACCTGAGGCTCTGCATAAGCAAACTGGTGAGTACAAATGGGGGAATTGATCAGTATTTTTGCAAATCCATTGCAATATGGAGGAGCCATGCATGCTGAGCACAGCCTAAATTGTTGTTATGGTGTAACTGTAACCCATCTGTATCTCATCTCTGATTTTCAAAATGGCTGTCTCCAGAGCTGGAGTTTTATGTTCTTCATGCAGATATCTATTCAAAATTCTACCTCATAAATATACTTCAAAAATAACATATTTTAGAAGAATTAATTCTGTCAGGGGATTATTTTGCTTCTCAAACCCTTATCAAATGCTTTATTATCCTTGGACATATTATGTCTTTCACTGTTTGTGTTCTTATTCAGAAAATGAAAGTCCTTATCTTCCTTTTCTCTTCATTATCTGTTACTATCAACTCCACAACAAGATTAGTTCTTGTTTCCTCTTTCTGCCACCATGTTTTCACAAGGTTGATTCTCTACAAGCACAACAGTTCTTTGTTCTGAAGATGCAGTTCAACACATTTATTCTGTAGTATCCCTACCCTTTTTTGTACCAGTATTAGTTCTCAGCAGCAGCTAATTGAGTTAAAAATTAAGCCTACACAAGACTTTTCAGGGAGATCACCTCCTTGAACCAGCTAACTCTATAGTCAGAGGAGAAACAGCTGATTTGAGAGAGGATGGGGATATATGGCAGGCACTAAAAGAAAAAGCAAAAACAAAAATCCCAGACTTAGACTGTTATAAGCTGATATGCAGCTACACATCCATTTAGTCCTCAGAGCCTCCCTGAAATGCAGGCAAGCTCTTCCCTCCTACAAGCCCCTCTCTCTACCCTGCCAGCTGCCTCCATATTTTTTGGAATACAAGCAGGGTAAGAGCAGGGAAGGACACCATTGTTCTGAGTTGAAAACTGACTCTTTTAAAAATTAAAATTACTTGCAGTAATCTTGCAAAACAGGCAGGACTACAGACATCAGCTTCCTAGTGCTTCCTCCAAACACTTCTGTACGCAGCCTCTCTCCTCTCTCCATCCTCCACAATCTTGCTAAACCATCACCAAAAAACCCACCCCAAACCAAAAGAGGAATAGCAGCAAAATCTGTCATGCTCATGATATTGCTGGGCTTTGTAGGGATTTTTATTTTGGTTTCCTAGCAACTCTGCAGGCCAACTTGGCAGTGATTTTGTACTGAGCACTAGTTAACACAGGGCTGTTGCAGCTCTTCTTGAAGAGATACTTTAGTCTCTTTAACTGTCTCTTTCTCTCCTTTAATGCAAATCTGGAGTGCACTCTAAGGCTGCCTGGAAGACTAGTATGAAGCAGGAAGAAACACCTACATTTTGCTCTTACCTGCATTCCATCCGCTGATGAATTTTTACTCCACATGAAGGAACTGTGAAGCATTCTTAAACTAGCAGTTAATTCATATTAATCAAGGGAAAATAACAAATGGAAAGGAGAATGTGCAAATTAGAGTGAAGTTGTTATCAAAGATCTCCAGCCAAGGCTGACCTCACATCATAGCTATGAAGGACCCAGATGCACTTTCTACAATGTCTGTTACAAATTCTTGCCAGCTGGGAACGGGAAAAAGCAAAATACCAGGAAAGAGTGAGGAGGTTAATTGTAAACCTTGACGAGGATTAGGCTTTTAAAATTGTATTTGACATAAAATTTGAAGATTCATAAAAATGCATCAAGAAATAATTTTAGCATCGGTATTGACGGCTGGGAATATTTTCCACTGAGAACAGCTACAAAGCTGGCGGAAATGCTCCAAGCATCCCATCACGCAGTCTCGCCAACATGCCTCAGAAAAGACCTGAAGCTGACCTGCATGGATTTACTCTGCATGTCCCACTGGCCTCCCTGCCAGGGCTGCCGAGTAGTTTCAGTTGTGACAATGTTTTCTCCGATGTGGCAAATTGCTTGTGGGGAACTGGATTAGGATCACCAAATTATTTTGCCTGTTGACCCAGAAGTAAGTAGTTCTCTTTCCCACTAACGGGTCTTCTAGATAGGTGTAGCTGCAGTTTGAAAGTCTGTACGCTGAGATGGATGTACTGATTTACAGCATGGAACAACAGAAATGTGCCTTGTTCTGTCTTCAGACTTCCCTGCTGTACTACATAACAGCACCTGCACTCTTCAGAGGGTTAAAGACAGGGATCCAGAGTGGACCATAGGGTGTGTGGTCCTTGTGAAACTCTGTAACCTTTCTTGCCCCCCAGGAAATAAACTCAATTAAAAGCAAAAGGTGATGATCATCATGGTGCTTTATTTCTCCCAGCTGCAGAGAAGTCTGGGAATAACTGAGGTAGATAATCTGAAACTAGTGTTATTCATTTATTTTAATTCTTCTGTTTCCAGCTACAGGTGTGGGAGTCTCTGCTACTTACTTAGCCTGAATTTGCAGCAAGATAATAATCTACCGAGAACAGGTAATTTTTGCCATGAAGAGATGACATTGTTATGTGATAACCAGAGAGAACAAATCCCTTGGAAACCTAATGAGTGGCACGGTGCTAGCACACTCCTCCTGCTGATAGTTTATGCATGCCATAGTTGCAGGTTACTTCTTTGGGCCAGCTTATCCTCTACACATGACTGAATATATTTGACTCTAGGCATTTGGAAAGGACACTGCTTACCATTACAGTCTGTCTGCTTAGACTGTCTGAAATGACAAGGGGAGAAGTTTGAAATGGTATGGTGAACACCGAAGACAAAGTATTCAGTTACTGTAGTTATTAATTCTGACCACTTAAGCAGCACTATAGGCGTGCAAGTTGATTCACCACTAAAATGACAGCCTCTTGCTCCTGGGAGCATCCAGGATTATGGCAAATTAATATAGCACGAGATAGTGAAAGACGAGAGCAGGAGGGAGAGGAATGTAATCTGCAACTGCAAATCCTGAGCTGTGTTTGATGTGTAACATTCCTTGATAATAAAGCATCCAGTTTGGATTTTCTGTTTTAAACACAATGTTGTAAGGCCTGCAGGCAGTGTTTGAAGGAATCCTGGGGGAAGACTTTTTAATTGTGCATTTTTCAGTATTGTGATAATATTTTAATCACAGGTTTTGCCATTTTCCATTCACTGTCTTTTAAAAAACTCTCTAATTTTATTCTAAATCCTACAATATTCTGTTCTTCCTTAAAGCTGAGCTGCCATATTCAAGTAATTATGTGCAACAAAAGTATCAGAAAATTGAATCAAGAACTAAACAAGGCTCAGAACTTTCCTGGTTGTTTTTTAGCTCAGCCTATGGTTTCTTGATTTCCAAGTGCCTCTCAATGTATTAAAAATCTGAATGTGATTAATTCCTGCTGGAATTACTTGAAGACCAGAGCTTGCCTCTTGGAAATAAGTAGGTATTTTTTTTCTCAAGGTTTGAATAACCTAGCCAGAATAAGCAATGCATAGGACCAGACACAAGGCCAAGGAGGTGTGATTACAGGATAAGAAGGTATAACCTGAGGCAAAATCCCTCTGCCAGCTCTAGTAACAACAGGGACAAATGCAGGGAGGGAAGGGCAGATGACCTCTCTTGCCATTAATTGTCTAAGTGAGCCTAAGGAGATTAGCTGCACAATTAGGTATTTAATCAGTGCCACTCCCAGTCCGGGCAGCAGCCCGGCTTGGGTGTGCTTCAGTATTATATGCCTGAGATCTGACCTTTACATGGAGACTGAACTCCCTTTGCAGTCCCTCAAACCCCACCCCACCCTATGCAACAGCATAGCTCACACCCTCCAAGAGAGCCTGTGCATCCATCGGCATAGGATTTGCTTGCCAGTGGCCAGATTTCAGTAGCCAGCCTGGCCAAACCACAGCAATCAACAAATCTTACTTGCTTTTTCAACAGCTCTTTTTCTTAAGTCAAAAACCAAATCATGGGAGGTGGGCACAAGACAGAACTGGGCCACTAACAAATGCAAATGAAGCACTTGCTCGGTTCCTAGTAACAAATTCGATCAAAATATAACCAATTTGGTTTCATCATGTTCAAAACACTGCCAGTGAATTCTGTTCTAGCTCCAGCCTCCTTGACAGCATTTGCTGTGGGATGAACTGCTGCTGTTAAATGTTTTTCTCTGGTCGCCTCTTGGAACCTGATCCCAGCACCGCTATGCACAAGGCTATGCACAAGGTCCCGCAGGCTCCGAGTCTCCCCTGCATCTCTGGACCTGTCCAATCTACTTGTGCAAGTAGCAGCAGCACACTATTTTTCTCAGCCTAAAAAACAGAAACAATTTCCACAGGACCACAATGAGTTTGTGGGTTTTGTTTTCTTCCTAATCAACCCAGTTATTTCGCTAGCTGTGTGTGTGTGCTAAGAGGGGATGCTTTTAGGGATGGGTGACTGTAATTATACAAGACAAGAGCAGAGAAGCTGCACTCAGATTCATTCCTTCCACAGCCAGAGCCTCGATTTTCTGAGAATTAAATCCCCATAATGAAGGGATTGCCTTTGTGTGCTGCTATTACTGTTTTACATCTCTCATTACACCCTCTGAGTGCACACAAGTAATGACTGAAGGAGTTCAGAGCTTAGCTCTCAAAGTAAATTCAGCATCACCAGGTCACTGTTACATAAATAGTCAGAATGTTTGCTGGAAAAATATACATTGCAGTATTGCAGTATTGCTTTCTCTGCTCTGTGCAGCCCAATTCTATCCTGGTGGTCCCACCAAAGCAAGGATACGGCAAAGAGATCAGGGAAGTACAAAAGAGAGAAACAACGTCCAAGAGGAGTGTGAAGCAGCCTCTGCCTCTTTAAAAGCAGGGTTTGTGAGCTGCTAAAGATCTGCCACGGGAGTGAAACATGAAGGATGAAACAATAATCACAT
The DNA here is from genome assembly GCA_028565335.1 of Limnodromus scolopaceus. Lineage (NCBI taxonomy): Eukaryota > Metazoa > Chordata > Aves > Charadriiformes > Scolopacidae > Limnodromus > Limnodromus scolopaceus. The sequence goes on along the minus strand of JAOXNO010000052.1, from coordinate 30,492,037 downwards.
GGTGTTCAGGAAGCCCTGACCTAAGGGGCTGTCTATGGTTCAGCAGGCTGGAGAAGAGCAGGGAAGGATGCCCCAAAACAGGCTCACAGCTCTGTTACCCTCTGCTCACCCCTGCTGCAGTGAGAAAATTTTGGGTCAGGTGGATGCTGATCCAGTCCTCAGCATTGCCATAGAGCACTCCGTGATAAGAATAATTTTAATTTTTCTGGACCTTGCTTTTTTTCCTTTTAAAACCAGAATACTGATCATTCCCTTTCCCTTGTGTTCCCAGACTTTGTCTGCCCCGCTCATGTAAAGTGGTAAGTTCCTTAAGGCAAGGCCTGTCTTTTGCTATTTGTGTCGGCTTTGTGTAGCGCCATCTGACCTGAGAGGCACTGCCACACTACAGCATTAATAACAGATGCTGAAGCAATGCCCGGTTATAAAAATAAACACATGAAAAATACATTCATGACCCTTGTGTGCAGCAAAGTGCTGCACACAGGCAGACATCCATTAGGGGAAGATGTAATATCACATAGTGGTGTGCTCTCCCTCAACCTCTTTTCTCCTTCCATCACTTGCAATATAAAGACATTCCACACCAAAATTTCTTAGAATTCCTTAGAACCTTCCTTGTTTTATGCACTTATTTTCTATCAGATAGTGAATTGTATATTGCAAGAGATAACAGGCTTGAAATTTCTCTGGGATCATTAACGTAATAGGTTGTTTTAACATTTACTTGACCATCTTTTCTTTTAAGAAAATCTAAAGAGAATAAAATTAAGCCCACAGCAGTAGAGAAAGAGTTAAAAAAAAAAAAAAAAAAGAAAAAAGGCACAACAGGAAGAAAATAAAGCAGCTGTAAGCTCATGTGGAAACAATTTGATTACCATCAATTCCCTGAAGTACTGACCAGATAAACAGTTGTTTAGCTTATAAGTTCTGACAAGATCATAGCACAAGGTAGTACAGCTATGAGTGAGTGATTTTTCTGTTTATTTATTGAAACCTCTGAGAAAGTAATAGAAATGGGAATCAAAATCCATGTCTTCTGTGTAGCTACAGAATATTACCAGTAGGCATGCAAGGCAAACTCACTGGTATTGTTACCGGGATCATGAAGAAGAACATGCCTAGAGCAATGGACAAGTGAAAAACCTGCTTGGATTTCAAAACTGGACTTCATTTTATTTACAAAATATTTTCCTAGCAGAAGCCTCGGAACCAATCACATTATCTATTTTTTTGTAAGAAGTGTTGTTCCCCCCCCTACCTTTTTGCCCAGTTACAACAGCATTTGGGGTATGACTAATATCTTGCTGGTAGCTTAATCAGGGTAGGAAACCTGATAAACTAGCTGGAGTTTTTGGTGTTTGATTCAAAAGAGTTAACAAACTATTTGCCATCGCAGACATAACAAAGTTAACCATAATCTAAATCAGATCCTTTTCAAGAGATGCTACTTTGCTCTTAAAAGGAAGAGTAGAGTGAGTAACAGCTGTCAAATGAGAAACATTTTTAGGAGCAACTGTACCTTCCATTTTGAGGAAGCAAAGGGATTATTACAGGAAAAATTTAATTAAGTAGAGGAGAAGTTATTGACATTAACTTTCTCCTAGTACCTAGCGATAGACATTATAGCCAGCTAAACTGCTTGTGTAAAATCTCTTTATCACTCCTTAGAATGACAAAGTCTTGAGCTGCAGCAGCTTTTGTCCACAGTTTGAGAACACTCGTTTCATATTACTCAGTCACAGAAAACCATTAGCCTTTTGCTCCTGTTACCCTTATTTTTTGCCAGGTTTTAGAAATTATGCAGGTTCCCTGTGTTATTAGTATCTCAGCTAGAGCTATCAGTCTTAACATGAACCTTCAGGAAACCTGCCTTGGAACAACACTCCCATGTGGAGATCAGAAGTTGGACGTGGTCATCTCCGCTTTGGCAAATTTAACATCTGGCTCCAGTCAGGGACAAATGTGGCCCCAATATAAATGGAAGGGCTGCACATACACAGGGACTTGACTGAATGACAAGATGCACAAATGCATTCTGCATTGGCTGGGGCTAATGAGAAAGGTTAATTCCTCTCACACATCTTTGCAGCAGGTGGAATCAAGAATTCTCCACAGTGTCTGAAGCCATAAACTCTTTGAAGACCATTCTCTTTCACAGTCAAAGTCTTAGGCACATATATCAAGATAAACCAACCATGGAACTTTGAAGTTTCCAGCATTAGCCTTTTTCAAATTCTGATGAGTCCATTTTTTTCCTTACACCGAGTCTTCAAGGACTAAGGTATCACACACCATTAAATCTCTCATCCATGTCATCTAATTTACTTCCTACACTCCACTGAAAAATAATGGACCCCATGATAAAGATCACAAATGCTATTTCAGGTCAGTCATGGGTTTTCTGGACCTAAGAGGAAAATAACAAAATAACAGAAAGTAAATCTAACAGTTGCCAAATCATGACTGCAGTTTCTGTATTATATAATCTTCTTCCCCTCCTTTCTTTGCCCTCTCAGACAAACAGAAATTTGAACAAACCTATTAATTTACCTAGTCCTGGCTGCAAATACAGAAAGCCCAAACTGCTGGTTCAACTACGGTTTGTACATAGTGAAGCAGATGAGTTCCTGGTCAGAAGAGTCATCAGCTTTTAAAAAATAATAATCAATATGCCAAGCTGCATCTGTCATTAAAATATTTAATTTTTTTGACACGTTCTTTTGAAAAATCTTTCTGATTTCAAAATGCTTTTTTTCAGCCCAAGTAGCATCTGAAATTCTCATTCCCCTCCAGCTTCCATCAGGCTGTCAGAAATGAGAAGCATTTGTAACGGAAAAATTCTTAGCTCAGTGTGAAATATTGAAAAGGTGATGTGTGGCCAAGCCAGTGATCTACATTTCAGCATTCCTGCAATAACAACCCTGAAGGGAGACCACAGCGGACAGATGAGCAGGAAGAGACCAGTGTCGTTAGATGAAAGGAATAAACAAAAAATAAATAAGTTTAAAATAAATAAGTTTTGATGGGAAAAAGGGAAGAAAGAGGCACATACTTGGCAGACCAGAGGGGTAACAGGAAAGAGGTGAAAATGGAAGAAACAGAGGTGGAAATCCAGGAGCAGGAAGCATACAGGGAGCATCCTGGGAATAAAGTGTACTGGGAGAAGGGGCAAAACTGAGGACTGTGCATCACATTGAAGGCCTCAGCAACTAGGTGGAATTAACTCAAGAATTCGATGACCAAGGTCAAAACATGAGATAAAAGAAAGGGATTTAGCCTTACATGGTCCTTGCAGATTATTTCTATTTTAGTATAGCGTCACTGCAGTGCATCTACATGAGAAAGCTGGCATGGTTTCCTTCTCCAGATTTCACTGAGCTGGTAGAGATACTGCAGCTTTAAATAATGATTTTAGTGTGCTTTATGGGGATGATTTTTTCCATTATTACATGAGGCTGTGAACCAAATCTCTATGATACTGTACTATGTAGGCTTAGGAACTAGTTAAACTGCTTATGACCTTCATTTTGGGGATTTATCAAATCACTGATTTGAAGACTAATTTTCATGAGAAATGTGGCTGGTCTGCATTTTCCCTATTTTCTTATTTAAACATATTATACATATTATTACAGTGTTTCCTTGACTTTGGTATGGTTCTTAGTCCTGGTATTTTGATACATAGATATTTCTTGTTTTGAAAGCTGGAATTATGAAATTCCATTGAAAATTGGTTATTAATTAAAATGAATATAGAGGATAGAGATGTGCACAGCTGCATTTTCTAGCTCCTTCCATTTTAAACAGCTGCAGCATTCCACAAGAAACCAAGATCCCAGTTTTGTGTTGTGGGTTGCTAATTAGTTATTATCTTTTATAGCTTTAATCAATAAACTGTTAGAGCTAAGCCAGATCAGTGTTCTCTGCTGTTATTTGTAAATTAACCTTTAACAGTCTCATAGAAGCAGCACTTTCAACCCCTGCACATTCTTTGCAGTGACTGCTCAGCAAGTCCTAATTAGACCCTTTTTTAGATAAGGAAGGTCATTTGAAGAAGGTGAACAGAAACTCATTGACATTTAGGATGAAATTGTTCTCCACTTACAACCTATACAAGCTATATTATATGAAATACATAATACCTGAGGTCTCATAACTCTCAGAGTTATTTTCTTAGGCTCTTTCTCTTTAAACTGAATTTTTAGAAAAATACTTCTGAAGCCAAGAGCCCTGTGACAGCCCTGTGGCCTCCCGTAAGCTTTTAATGCAGTGTTATGCCTGCTGCATTTCAACAACGTTGTGTGTGTTGCAACAGTGAAAGAGTTAACCTGAAAAAAAATCGCTCATTCCTTCTGTGCTGATGTTAAATGGTTTAAAGACACAGAGAGATCAAATGATGATTCCATGAAAAGAACAACTAAGTGCAGTGTGGCTTTCTGTCCCCCTCATCACAATCTATTACTCAATCTCGGTGTGCCAATCTTCTTTCCAGTGACCTATGCTCAGTAGTCACTTAAGAGTCTACACTTCCCCGTGTTACCTGTCTCCTGTAGACCTGCTAGCATCCTTTTCCAATTGCTTCCCTCTACCAGATCATCTGTGCTCACCTTCCTATTCCAGGATCTTTTCTGGTGTCCCTCCTCATTCCTCAGATTTCTCTGCTCATATCTCTCCTGCTTACACTAATGCCACATCTCTCATCTGGGCTCTTCTCATAATGTTCTCATACTGTTCCGATAGAACACTCTTATTCATGTAGGATTTACCTGCTTGACATACAAAACCACAGAATTATGTATACCACAACTTACACTAGAAAATTATAATAATTTCTTCTCCTATCAAAGCATTCTTGGACATTCTTATTAAAGTCCATGCAAGCATCCCCTTTCCCTTTCTTCACAGCTTTCCCACAGCCATTCCCTTCATAATACTCTACCCAAAAACAGCAGTACAAAACTTACTAGGAAGAATGACTTTGCCTTTCAGATAATTTTGCTTATTTGCCATATTTATAGTTCCTTTTCATTTAATTTTCAGTATTCATCACTTATGCTAAAGCCCAGGCCCCATTGATGGACCTCTTCTGCATTACAGTTGATTGCAGCAGGAACCATCATAAATCTATTCCAGAACAACTGTAATTCCCAGAATAAAACCTAAGAGTCTTTCAGCACAAGCTGAGATTATATGGGCATGGAATACTACTAGCTAGCATGGCATGTGTAAAAAGGTCACACTTAGGCAGGAGGTAAGGAACAGCAGTAAAAACTGAACAGAGGAAAGCCATGATAGACACAAACTTCAGAGGACAAACATTGAAAGAGTCAAGCTTGGGGTGATGGCAAACAAGGAGATATATACGTCTTTGTATAAAGATTTTATATATATACAAACATACACATTTATTAAAAAATATATACACATACATATATAGCACATAGAGTCCTCTTCAGACCTAGAACTGATCTGCAGGTTTCTTGGTTATAATATTCCCCTGCCTTTTCGAGTAGCTATGAAACCCACAGCCAACCTCTCTCTCCTGCTTATTTCTCTTAAGGAATAGCAGCCAACATTACTACTGCTGTTTAGTTGTCCAGTTCGAGGGATAAACATATGCACCATAAGTGTCAAGCATGGAGGACTGCCCGTGTTGAGGTCAGTAGATTCTAACACAGTATAATTGCCTTTTTTGTAAGAGTTTTTTAAAAAAACAAGGCTACCACTCCTCCCCAGCGAATTATCTGGGGAAAGGAAATAAAAATGACAGATATATTTAGAAGAATGTTACCACTGCAAAATTAGCAGTATAAAATTAGCATATTTTAGGATTGCATTTGCCTATGCGACCTTAATTCAGTCTCTCGTGCATATTCGTAAGGCTAGACACTCAAATCCTAGCCTCCTTGAATTCAGTGGGCTATTTGCCATGGAATTCAGAGATGCCAGTATTTCACCCAGAGTCTTCACGCACGTGCTTCCAAATTTCAGATGCAGACTTTTCCATGAGGTCCTTTCCTCTTTTGTTTACAGAGTTGTCTGAATGCAAGTAATTTTTTCCCCTCTATATATGCAGTGTGTGGCCTAGTGCCTTATTTACTGTACACATATAAAGCCTACATAAAAGAGAGGATTTAAAGATCTTCATGGCCACTTTTCATCACAAAACCTTATCATTCTCCTGAGTCTTATGTATGCTATGAATGCATCTTTAGACTGTTTTGTGAAGCACTTGCATTACCAATTCTGTTTTGTAGATTGGAACACGAGCCTAGAGAAGTACGTACAGATTTGTCTAATGCCCACTAATTCTAAGCTCTGAACTATGCATAGGTCTGATTTATTCGGAATCCTCAGTGTTGTACGATTAGAGCAAAGTTTCTGTTCATCTTGGTTTCTATGATGAGCTCCCACCATTTCTGCAAATCAAGCTCCATTTATTCCAAGTTTGGCAGCCAGGAGACAAACGTCAACTTCAGAAAGTCTGATATAATCACCAAATCTGCCAAAGAACGTAGAGCAAAAACCAGAAATTTCTCTGCATTTCCTGGACTTACTATATAGCACGTGGGGGACAAATGAGATGCCCCAGAGAGCTAAAACCAATGCTATCCTCTACCCATAGGAAGCTTGAGCCTTCTTGTGCCACCTCACTTAGGAGTATTCTGATTACAAACCTACAAACTCTTGGACTGGGGCATAAGGAAATGCAAAGACAATTAAAAAATGCCAGATCGAGATTCACTGTCCCCTGCATGGGTGAAATATGTAATGAAGTCAATAGAAGTGCTGTCATCCAAATGGAGACCAGGTTTTGCTTGGGCAACAAATATTTGCTGAAACATCACGTGATGTTTGAGTACAGCTATGCATTAGGAATTAAGGATTTACTGATTTAACACTTGACTTGTTCATCCTTCTTAAAGTGTTCCTATGACATCATCTTTGTCTGCTCTCATTGATTAACTCTCTGAATCTGCCTCTGTGAGGCATCTTACCCAGGGCTTTTGTGGATTGTTATATTAAATGAATGGTTTAGCGACAAACTGATTGGGATTAATCAATTGACTAAAATAACTGCACGAAGAATGTGTGCACAGAAAAGGCTTGAAGGTGTTTTCCAGTAATCAGAAGTCGAGACCTGCAGCTGCCACAGGATGCTGATGATAACAGGGATAACAAATAGCTAATCTTGGAGTTTATCTGGACGCAGGTGGACTCCATTAATATGCAAATGAGGTATCAGGAGCAAATGCATTTGTTGACTCAGTTGACTGCAATTGACCGTAATGAGTTGAATCTCTCCTGAAAAGAATCAGCTGTCTATGTTAACCTGATGCAAAATATCACAGGTCTTGAACTTAAGCCATAAAAAGAAAGAAGCGCTGAAAGAGATATTTGTGGGAAAGTGCAGATAGGATTCTAAAAGAGTGGTATTAAATTGCTGAAAGTGTGATGCATGATGATGTACTCAAGCTATGTACACAATCATTAAGCCTAACTGAGATCTCCCTATGAATTGTCTGTCTGCTATTAAGGACTTACGATATCTGTAGCTTTTGCTTACAAAGAGTGGAAAACAATATTACCTAAAAACCCACTAAAAAAAAAAGAAAAAAAAGGGTTAATTAATGTTATGTCAGGGTCACTAATTGCTTGGGAGTGGACAAAGACAAAACAAGTAAGTCTTCATTGTGCAGGAAAAAATATTAATCTATGAGGAACCTTATTCACAAAAATTGGATTTAAAGGTAGCTGTAACTAGCGTGGATATTCCATAATGCAATTTTAATCAGTCATATTTTCCTGTATGGCAGAAAAAACTTCCTGTTGCTGAAGGTATTTTTCAAAACCTGTTTAAATACATTACTTAGAAATAAAAAACACAGTGAAACAATGATCTACAATGCTCAATCCAAGGGCCAGAGTGTTAGCCTTGGTACCTGGACTGTCACCTCCCCAGCTGCCCAGCTCCACAGGACCTCCTGGCAGCTTCTCCTCATACTGGGCCTTACAGTCTTCTCCACCCTACAAAGCCACCAACATCCAGAGTAGTGTGTGTGATGGATGCATTCACTGCACGAATGCCTCATTTCGTGGTCATGGAGGGAAAGGGCAATGAGAACCAAGGGTTACTGCTGCTCCTAAAACAAAGAGATGCTCAGGTTTCCAAAGTGATTCTAAAATGATAAGACCCAAAAAGAATAGCAGGGAGGAGTTCAGACAATGGAACAGGGCTCTGGGACCCAAATGCCAAAGGACCTCCTCGGAAGACAGCACTATCCTACCTTTGGATTTACATTAATGGACTTAGAAATCTGCATTACCAGCAAACAAACATCTGGCTGAATATTTGCATCAATACTGAACTTGGTATAAGGTAATATACTAAGCTCTCTGTCAAGGATGATTAGTGCAGCTGAAAGCCTGAGGGAACACCTTGCAAAGGTTAGAGTGTACTTGTGGTGACTTTTTCAAATGCAAACTCAACAGTTATGCACCCTTCAAAGCTGTGTCTTCCTGCAAACCCTGCAACAGAAGGAGGAGCACATGAAAATCAGGTAATTATGGCCTAGGGGCCCATTATAGATGATAATAATTTCCAAATCTGTTTCTGCAGACAACCCTTCTGCAACACCAATCCAGGTTTTGCTGGGCACCATTAATTCGTGAATATGTTGTAACTCTGATTGCAAATCCTGAGGTTACTCCTCAACCATTTATCCAGGTAAAACTCCCATTTAAGCCAAGGGAAGGTTTTGTACCAAAAGCTTTTAAATAAAGCTGCTCTCACATGTTTTCTGCTGGAGACCCCACTTTTTGACCTTTGACTTGTGTCTGTAATATGAGCATTACTCTTCATTTGAATTTCTGGAGGACTCGCAATGCTCATGGAGCTGCCATACAGGACTCACAACCCTACACAGGGCATCCACTAAGTGGACAGCTTAGTTTGGACGTGACTGAAACCACTGATCACACCCATGACTGGCTGCTCCACTACGTCTCTATATTATTCCTCCTCCAACATAAGACGTGGGAATATTTTATTTTCTGCACTGCAAAAGATACAGGTGTTTTTCTTTATTTTATCTCAAGGAGGACCTTTTGCTAATTCTTACTGACTGCTGTGAAGTCATCAGTGACCGAGTAAATGAAGCTACATTCTAAAATGTATTTTTGGTCATTAATTTTGTCAAGCAAATAATAATCATGTTCTAGTGAATGAAAATAGCTAGCAAAAAAAAGCCAGGTCTGATTTCACCACAGAAAATGAGAAGAGACACTCGAAGAGTCTTACTGGGTTTGTAAAAGCTCCTACCCGAGTTCTACCATTCTTTTGAAATGAAGGACAAATCTCCTCTAGACCCAAGCATGGGCATTTTGAATCCGAGTACACACATCAGAACTAAAGACCTTTCACTACACAAACCAATAACTTCCAAAGGCAGGATGAGAGCTGGGATTGAGGACTCTTAATCTCCAGTGCTCATCCAAGACCAAGTAAAGAAAAAGATGTATTTTATGCTTCAGTATTTCACTCTGTTTAGATTCCATAGATTAATTTATAAGAACTTCACTCAGAGACACAAAACAGAGAAAAACTAAGATGGAAGCATTAGGGGTCTACTTCAGTTAACATTAGTTCCTCACACACATTCTGGATTTTTACACGCTTACCTGTAGTAGCACTGGAGACCGTTGGCCACTGCTGATCAGGCCCTCCTGGTCCTCCACGAAGGACTCCTGCCTCCTCCATATGCACAGCACTGAATAAGCATATATCATAGTTAGATTATACAGCTCCCAACTGCCCTGGGCTTCATAACTTTTTCCTTTCTTGCTGCTCTTCAAAGGTCATAACTATTTGTCGGTGTGCAACTACTACTATAGTACTGCAAGATGCTAACAAATTCTGCTGGAGCACTGGAGAACTCGTTATTTTGACCTGACAAAATTATCTTTGATTTTTTAATAAAACACAGTTATGGCATAATTTATAAAATATACCTGCAGGACATTGCTTTCACTGACTGGAAGTCACTTTTACAAGGAAGTTACACACCTTCTTTGCTGTTATGATGTATTAGCATTAAAGCAAATAATAAAAAGTTGTTGGAGTTGGTTCTGTCCTTCTGTTATTATGCTACTTTAGCAGATCCCACCTTCCTGGGTTACTTCATGCTTCTTGTGAGCAATTCAGAAAGCAAAATACATTTTTCTCAAATGCAAAAACTAACACAGCAAATTTTACGGTGTCACACTATGAGCATTTGGCCTTGAAAACACCGATTTGGGTATTAGCCAGCACCTTATATGGAAGGAAAAGAAAAAAATGCACTACTTTTAATGCAGAACTAGGTATGTATTTGTATTCAATTCTTTGGAGAAACAGGATTTTGTGCCTGTGTCCCTGCCTCTGCTCATCTGCTTCTCAGCTCCCTTCCACACTCCCACTTGAACTTACTTAGCCATTTCAACCAAATGTCACAAATGTCAAGGATCCTATGGTTCCAAGGATCCAGGGTACCAAATTTCTACAAGTTCTATTAAAATCATCATTTTATTAAAATCTTCAGCTAGGCAGGTCACATAGGCTCAGAACCTGACCTTTCAGGTATGGATGGGGGCTGCCAATGTGAGAGAACAGAAGAACACATCATTTCACAGAAAGGCTTCATTAGCTCTCCTGCTCATGGGATGAATTGCTTTAAATGAACTCTGACTTTTCATTAATTGTTCAAGTAACTTCAGGCAAGATCTTGAACTCTGTATAGAAAGGAACATGGATCCCACATGATCTCATTTGAATACCCAAGAGCGGGCCTGAGCTCAGGTAAGCAAAAGAATTCCGGCTTCAGGATCCCACTCCCCAGGCTGTTTATTCATTTTGCAGTAAGCAGTCGGGGATTGAAAAAAAAAAAAAAAAAAAGAAAGAAAAAAGAAAAAAAATCCAGAAAAAAAACCCAGCAAGAATATAAAAGAAAGAAACCAGTTTGCCCAAAACCAGTTTGCCCAAAAGGCCACAGAATCAAGCTTGCTCGTTCTTCCTTTCCTTCTGGTCCCTGAGGTTTAGGTTCCTTTTTACACAGCAGCCCAAAGTCCGCTGGAGAGGTACACTCTGCCTTCACCCATGTAAAACACAGTTTCAGGGATGGACAGTATGGGTTTTGGGCTTCAACTTTATGAAGACCCTACAGCCCTATGGATAAAAGGTGATGTCTACAGTCCCATGGCACCAACAGTTTGGGGAAAAGCATTACCACCATGCACTTTATAGTGCCACGAGGAACTAATGCAGCCTTATAATTGCATCTAATCCTGTAAGATAGTTTCATTAATCATGTCAGACTACACCTGAATATATAATCAGTTTTCCAATCTGCTCAGGAAGGGAGAGCAAATATATTTTATTTAGGGTCTAAAACCACTTTATTATAATTCCCTTTTTCCAGGTGTACTGAGTAGCAAATTCTAGCAGAGACTGCTTGTGATGTTAGGCAGAGGACTTTCAAAGATGTCTAAAGAGATTTGGACACAGCCTCACTTTTCCTTCTTTGAAAATCCATCTCATATCTTCAAAATGTCCTTTAAGCGGTGTTAATCATCTTGATTGCACCATGTGGTTAATAAACTGATTGCAGGAGCAGCATTCTTTTATAGTAAGGAGAGACAAGAAGATGGAAAACGCATCAATGCTGCAGACAATCCACTGAAACATATCAGCACAGATGATTACAGGGAGGCTTAAAGTAAACAAAAAGTGTATAATCACTTAAATAATGCAATAATTAGAGCAATTATGCCTTGACAATCAATGTATAAAAAGGCAAGAGATAAACACACAAAAAAAAGGACCGATATACGGTAGAGTAGAAATAGCACAAGATGCAGTCAGACCAAATCTGTAACACTTGGAGACTAGAAGTGACAGCAGCAGGACTCAGGTGCTTTCCATCCCAGCGTACAGATATCATCAGTCTGGGACATCAGAGGAGCCGGACAGCTTTGTCCTTTTCACAGAGGACAAAGACAGAATTCCCCTTCGTGTGAGGAAAAAAAATTACGTACCTTTGCATTCCTGCCCTTAGGGATGCAGAGTAGCGCCAGTCAGGATTGGGGTGTTTTGGCTGTAGAAACAAAAGCCCAGGATAAGGTCGTTAATGTATGTTAGACGTGCTGGAAAGTACATGCATCTGGCTAATTTTGTCAGAGGAGTCTGTATGGAGCTACTAAATTTTTGTGAACATTCTGAACTGCCAAATCCTTCTACAAATCTCAAGAAACTTTCAAATGGACACACAGATAATGTCTCTGTAATAGAGAAACTAGTCTGCGTCCCAAGGCCTTTGGGTTTTCCTCTGCTGGTGACTTTCTCATAGCAGAGAGATGGCTGGACTGAGGGTGGGGGGAAAACCCCTTTGCTCTTTTTTGCAATGGGAGAGGTGCAGAGATGATCTCTGTGGAATGACATTTAATGCTGGAAACTCAAGGACAGTTACTTTGTACATTTATCAATGTTCTGGGCATAGGGAATAAAAACATCACAAATCCATAAAAGACACTGTTTGATTACCTGATAAGCTGGGGAAACTCAAACTCCTGCACTGAATAGCATCTGCCCAAGGACATACAAAATACAGCCCCCTGCAAAGGGGACATGCAGGTTGGTCTGGCTGCTGTGAGGTTTCTGCTGCCATTTAGGACACTGCAGAGGACTGCACTGGATTGTATCAGATTTGCAGACTGCAGCAAGTCTTTTATCAAAGGAAGACGTGCTCCTTCATAATATCAAGAACTACTACATTCTCCATATTCATGAGAGGGCAATAAAAGGTGGAAGGGGAAAGTAGCTAGCAATACCCTTTGACCAACAAACCTCAGCATATGCTGACCTGAACGAATGGCTTTCTAAATAAAGAGATAATGAAGAAATCCTGTTGATCAAAAATTGCTCCAGAAAATCTCTTTTGCATTGTCAGGGGACCATCACAATAATTTCCAACTACAGCACTGAATGCAAGCTCAGGTCCTTTAAAATTAAGCCCTAAGCATATAACAAGGTTATTTCTCAGGATTCTCAAGACATTATTCTGTAGGTCTTACCGCAGCCAGAGCTTAACTTCAGGCACCTTAATTCAAAGAGAGAACTTATGTCCAGAAACATAATGGACTACACTCATTCCTGGTGTGCCTTGTACAGTGCCAAACACACAAATAATATATGACAGTAATGGTTTAATTCTCTTCAAGCTATTGGAGGCAGATCAGAAATGAATTTGGTTCCATTACTTGAAAGAGAAAAGGAAAGTGTTGAATGCTCTGAATTATTTAACACCAACTCTTTCCTCTTGAGGTTTGGTGTATGCATTCCCTGGATCAATAGGTTATATTCAAATAAAAATGGTGCAATTACAACTTACACTATCGCTCTATCACCATATTTCCCAGGTCTGGCATCACTCAAGAATGAGATGCTCTTGGATGATGTGCATCCTAGAATTCTTTATGGTCTGAGTTACACAGAAAGGAGGAGGCTGCTGTTTGCAACCACACATTAAACATCCGTGCTAGCAATTTCCTTCCCATTTAGCCCCCTGTTCTCTGGCATGCTCAGGTTCTGCTGAGTTTAGCAGAAACTGGCTTGACAAGGAGCCCGTTATGCACAGTTCTAGTATTTTCTGATTCATTCCATTTTGGCCCCAGTCCCAGTGATGTCAAAGCAACTCTGAAGTCAACCATGTAATAACAGTCAATGAAAGAAGGTACAAAATAACACACACTGATCAGACCCCCTCCTGAGTTCGCCTCTCTTGATGCATGAAGGATGCTGACACCAGATTTGACTTTTCCTCTGCTGAGGATTTTCTTATAGCAGGGGAACTGCCAGGCTCTAGGTAGGGGGAAAGCCCCTTTGCTCTTTTTTTGCAGTTTGAGAGGTGCAGGTTACTAATTTGTACAGGCTTATAGGCAGTGTGAGAACGAGACATATTACCACTGTCCCAGGCAAAAGATAGATGAAGTTACATTAAAGAGCTGGAAAAGTCTGACACGAGTTGAGTAGGAGTGGGAAAAGGGGAAAACGGCCACTCGCTCACATTATATAGATTTTTGGTTTTCAGCTGAGAGCCTTCCAGCTCTTGGCTGGAAGACAAAAATCTATGTTCTATTGCAGTGGGAACTTTCAGACACCAGATCATAAATAGGTGATGATGGCAGGAGAAACTCATCAGTTAGAAATTCATCATTCATTCACTCCACATGCATGGACCAACTTCCACCTTGTCAATATAACAGAAACAGCAGCAATTAGGAGATTATGGTATTTCCAAAGGTTACTATCAAGAAGCTGTGGCATCTTGCAGCTACTCTCAAACAGTTTTATATTTGCTATTACTCTTTGGGCAGGGCTGCAGTGCTGCTCCCAGAGAGGCAGAAGAAGGAAGGAGGGGACAGGATCAGAAAAATGTACTCTTGAGATGGAAAGATCTATTGCCACAGTTGACTTCCAGACACATTCAAGGATGTTTTTTTATTTTTAACTGAAAAATTCAATGTCTGGAACTCCACTACTTTTTGCAGTCTTCACAGGAAAAACAGGAGGATCAGGGAGTTGGGCAGCAGCCTGCCTTTCTCCAGACCTATTCTCACCCAGTTTTACTGTGTGCACTGCACGACTGGGAACTTTCAGACCTCAGCAAGAGACACGTGCTTGTCCCACACTTGTATTATCACAGGTCAGCATCCCGCAACTGACAAAATTGGTGAAATCCCAATTTTGTCAGTGTAACTGGCTTCTCCTTTTGTTCTGTACAGCCTGTAATACTTCAAGATCCTTTGGTCATAAGAAAAAAGCTGCTTCAATACACCTTTAAATGAGATCAGGCAATTGGGAGAAAAAAAAAGCAAAAAAAGCATGAGTGGCAACAGAAGTGACAGCACAGTTGAAGAGGCAAACCTGTTCAGTAAAAGTTCAGATGCAGCAATGCTCCTTCATATAGATCCATCAGGTATTCACAGTCTGTGTGTGTGAGTTGGCTGATACCTCTGGCTATGAACCTCTACCAGCCCACCCACTGAAACCCGTCACATTGACCTGTGCTGTCACACAGCACACAATCACTGTGTCGTGACATGATATGGCCCATCTCAAAGCAGAGCAGTGCCTTCAGCACAGTCCCAGGGGCCAGGAGCCTGCACAGGAGCTGTCAATTGGCTCCTCTGCAAAGTCAAGTCACAGGCTTTCCTGTGAGAAGTGAAGCTGTGTCATCAATCACCACCACCAAGACAAGGGACAGCTGGCCAGCATGAGTACAGAGGGGAAGCACAAAGAGGAACACAGACTCTGAAGTAGTCCAGATGCTTCCTAGTTGTACATTCCAGTACTCTCGCTATGTCACACAATGCTGACAAAGATATCATTGTTCCTTTTACCTCACCAGCTCCCAAGTCATTACAAGACCCTGTTTAGCACACACCAACCCGTTTTACTAACTTTATGGTAATCTTAGCTTACCATTTCCCTCAGAGATTTTTGGAGGCTATGTATCAAGTCCAGTGGTCCTGTACTTACCCCTCATCTGTGGAGGTGAGGAGAATCACACGACCCAGAACAGAAGAAGTCAAACATGCCCTGTTTCTCCCATCACCTGCTTCTTCTGATTTAGTAACAGCACACCTCATCATATTTGTGAAAGGAGTCAAAATCTATCCAGGAGCCAATAGAAGTGATTGTCACTGCATCGGATGAACACCTCATGCCAACAGTTTGCTCCTACTGATTCTTCCAGGCACTAGGGTTACAATCTGCTAACTCCAAGCATTGATGTCACTAGTCATAAACAACCAACCCTATTTGAAAGTCTAATAAACAAAGTTAATGTATAATACAAAATGGAGTGACATTAGTAGCTTAGTAGCAAAAAAGCTCATGCAAAATTTCACACTTTTTTTTCACATTGCACAGCATGGGTTAGTTTAAGAATCATTTCACTGGTTCATGAAGGATAAATTTAAAATCACGTTGTTACAAACATTTTGCTCACTCCTCTTTTTAGCTAATACTTAAACACAGTAAGGATTTGTCCCTGGGAGAGAAGGAATTCCTAAAATCATTTAATGTTGTCCTGATCCCATATTCATGAAAATCAATGCAATTGACTTCAGGGGGTCTTAGAACAGGACTTGCTTGAGGTAGAGAAGTGTGAATCAAACATTTACAAACAGTTATCAGACGATGAGACTGCTAAAAGTATCTCAGTCCATTCCTATTTCCACACAAGCGCATGACAGAATGACATAAGGTATGTTTATCAAATATATCTGCTTTGAAGCAGTAATAAAAGGTCTTTCAGAACCCCTGACTGCATACAGCTCTGCATATTTTCCAGTGACATGATGCTGACAGATGTGGGGAAACAGAGGCTTCTATTCCTGCTTTCCTTCTGTAAATGTTTATAATTAATTTGATGTGGAAAACAAACTATTTATAGGCTGAACATGTGTTTATCATACAAGAAATCAGAATGGAAACTGGAAAAGGGTGTAACTCAAAAGCCCAAATATTCTCTTCCCAGCAGTGTTCTTTTGCATTCCTAACTCTAAGTAAAGTAAGGTGAATGGAACAGGCAAGTGCTTCTGTAAAGTATATTTAATGACTTCCAAGAGAAGAAAAACTTGTCTGCTTAATATTGGATGCAAATTTCTGCTGGCACAGCAGTAAGCATCAAACCAAGAGTCTGACTGCCTTGAAGCACACAGCACTGTCCCTGCTTAGCAGAACAGGATCGGATACTGCCCCTGAATAAAAGAACAAACATTTATAGTTAACCTTTACAATGTCAGTGAGGCTGGAGAATTTCTTAAAGGCTTAAGTTCTTGAACTGAGATTGTAAGATATTCCACCATTAATACCTTCAAAGCCTCTGTGAGAAATCTCTTGGAAAGACTGCTCCAGAAAATGCTCTGGGTTTACTAGATTTAGACACTTCAAAACATGCTTGTGTTTTAAAGTGGTATCAAGATGTGTTCAACTCAATTGTTTGTTTTTTTCCATGTGTTTAGCAAGCTGGTTTTGAAGTACAAAATACAGAGGAAGAGCCAGAAGCAGAGCAAACAGCTACCCCTGGGTCTTAACCATCACTGCAGGTTTTGTTCTTTCTGAAAAGTGTGCATAGAGCACAATGGAAATTAATTTACAAACATCACATGAAACATCGTATTTTGTCAGTCACATGTCATCACACAAGAAAATGTACAAGGAAATGTATAATCAGAAGAGCTGATATCTATTTCTATCAAGTACCCAGGCTGCCCACTCATCATTAGGAATGTGCCAGGCTGCCTTCTCCGCCAGAAAACTCCAGTTAAAACATATGTTGGTTTGATTGTTATTCCCTGCGTTGAAGGAAAAAGGTTGTCATGAGATGCAAGACATAAAAACAAGCTTAACTGCACAGAATATAAGAACAAGAAGGGAAAGATGAAGAGACAAATCAAGGACCAGACACTACTCAGACACCACTCAGCATCTTCAGAAGCATATGAGGAAAGGGACTCCAGATTACAGCACTGAAACCTTTCCTGAAAATAACAGATCATCACTGCGGCAGTGCCCAGTAGCAAAATCACGTCTTCACACACCCCCTTCACATCTGCACCCACCTCTGTCTCAAAAGGCAGGAATCCAGGCTGCCCATAGCCTTGCACAAGGCCAGCAATGAAGCCACAGCATTTTGCTGTCTCTGTGGTTTGCCCACGCTGCCTGCCTGGTCACCCTGCAGTAGTTATCAAGCTGATGAGAGAGCCATACCCATTAATCCCGCGTTTTGCTCCTTATCATCAGACTCCTGCCAGCAATAACTGTGTCTAAGCTTTTCAGTGCAGCTGTGTTAGTACATTTCTTCTTTTACAAAACACATTTGGTTTGAGATATTCTTATAAACCTATAAAGGACCATACAGGCAAGCAGGGTGAATTCAGATGCACAGGCTGCCTTGCAGACACAAGCTCCCATCAACCATCACAACACTAGCAGTACAAGTCAAAATAGTCACACAGGAATCAGTGCTTCAACAGATACAAAGAATTCCCTACCAAACCTTCATACACTGGGTTTTCCCTTCCATTGCATCCTTCTAATGACCCAACAAAGTCAGTCACAATTTAGTGTAAAGTAATTATTAACATATTTGACCTTACTAGTAAATATGAAAAGGACTAAGACCTTATTGCATCAAGTGTTACTGAGATTAATCCCAAATAACTTTGAAATATTTTTCCTCTCACTGGATAACAACATTTGCAAAATATTAGCCTTCGTGAGACCCTACATACGATGTGCAAACATAGAAAGCCCGTTCACCTGGTCCCATCCTCATCACAGAACAACAAAGATCAATCTCCAAAAGCTGGGGAAAAAAAAAAAAGAAAAAGGAAAAATAAAAGACCTGTTCACATTACCCAAAAGTAACATACACATCAGAGATTAACTTTGTAAATTAATGCAAGGACACAGACGCCTGTTGCTACGTTTCACAGGTGAAGGAATGGGCATTAAAGGCTGATTAAAAATTCACTTTAACTAAAAAGAGAAACACAGTTCTCTGAAGATCTAGTAATACAAAGATCTTTATCCTTATGAAGTAGAATTCTCTGTTGCTAAGCAATGGATGGCATTTTCAGTGCATAGGCTGAGCCTGAAACAAGGGAAAGACAAGATTTTATAGTTTGTAATTAGCTAAGAACTAGTAATTAGTGAATGCCACTGCATTCACCCATTTTCTCATGTACACCCGATACTGGTACATTTTCATCCTATTCACAACCAAGGGACAATTTAAGAAGCAGAGACCTAAGAAAAGAACTTGTGACAAGTAGAACTTGTCAGAATTTCACCTCTGTTTAAATCATACAGAACTGTTTGAATAATTGATTGCTCTTTTGGATTGTAACTCCGCACAGGCAGGCATTCTTTAGTTCCTTCTATACATCTCTACTTCTGTACCGCAGGTCTGGGCTGGCTTTGCTGCCACTGCCTGATCTGTGCTGCTGCTTCAAAACTTGCTAATTCATTGCATGTAATGGATTGATTCCCTAAATTGTGATAGGAATCTGTCTGTTAAACTAATTTCCTACTGGTCCTGCATCCAAAGTTAAGCCATTTTTCAATTATTGCTCTTCTTTTTTCCCCACAGAAAATCAGATGTAAGGTGTATATTTCACTCTTTCATTCTTCACCACACATACTTACAGAATATGTTTCATGTTCCCTCCTATATCAAACAGATTCCAGGTATTTTATAATACTCAGAAAAATTGTAGGGTACAAAAACTGTGTAGAAAAAGAAAATATACTTCCCTCATACCCTGCCACTGTGATTTATAGAAAAGCACTGCATTAATTTTAAATGGATTAGTTTTGAATGGATGATTATTACTCTCTAAAAGCATTTTTATGGAAGACTTGCTAGTCTTTAAGATCCATGCATCTTTGAATACCTAAACAGCAGTTGCAAAAGATGATAACATCTTCACATGTGAACAAATATAAAGAAAAAAAAAGAGGTAAATGATATTTCTGTGGCAAGAATACACAAGTCAGGGTCCTTTATATCCCACTTACTCCCTTAGCTTTCCCATATCTGGAGGCATAGCACACCTTAATGCGTGAACCCATCTTATGTCTGTTGCAATTGTAGGGTACAAACCACACACAGTAATTGCAAAATTTTCCTTTTGTGAACAAGAATTGGTCTTTCCCATGAGTGCTTCTAGGTTTAGTCACATTATATGTAGAAAGGAAACTGTACAGAGCAGGAAAACCACACGCTAACAGCAGACTGCCTCTACACCAGCATAAAGCAACCATTAATTCTTCACTGTGGGAAAATATTGAAAAGGTTAATACACTGCTGGACAAACCATAGGTATTAAACAATTTTCAATAGCAACCCAGCAGGTTAGAAGCTGTCACATTGCAACATAACGACAGAAACTTGCTGTAATTGTCTATAAAGATGTCACTGGATTGTCACTGTCCAGAAAGCACAAAATGCAGCGTTGGGTGGAACATTATCAAAGGAGAGATTGCAGTTTTCAGACAACAAAAATATGCCCATATTAGTAAGCAAAGCATATTATTGCAATGATCTAAATTCAACAACTTGGCCTAGGGATGAAATCAATGAAGTAGCAAACATTTATAACTGCCATAAAGTAATCTATTGATTTCCAGGCTAATCACTTTTTTTTAAATGGTTTTCCTGCAAGATTAGTTTTAACATTAAAACTTTAAGACCACACGTGCCATGCCCTAGAACTCTGTGGCAGCAGGCAATTTTAGATCTGTAAGAGAAAAGGGAAGGAAGCAATACTCTATACAGCATATGCTGCAAAAACGGAGTGGATCTCAAGCAACAGACACATATACCGAACTTACCAAATGGACCCTGAAACTCCCAGTATTTACCTAGAAACGAAATGCCTTGCACAGATTAGATTACTCAGAACCACGTCTCATGGCTGTGTGTCAGTGGGCCCAAAAGGCAATATGCTTAACCTGAGTTTTTCAGTTTGAATCCCTGCTTAAATATGGATTTGCTCGGGGCACGGTGCCGACCATTTATCAATGCAGCCTCACCTCATTAGGAGTAATGGAGTCATTTTTAAGTACGATCAGGTTTTGTGCGCTCTGCCCACTCTGTCCTGTCAGATGCCTCTCAGTCATCACTGCAGAGGGGCCAGTAGTTCCTGTTGGGCCACAGGTATTGTAAAACATAAAAGTGTCACTTCCCGATCCTGCAGTTAGGCATGCCTTATAGCAGTAGGTCTTAGTGAGAGACCCATTGCCCCGCACTTCAATGAAATGGGGTTGTACTTTTAAACCGTGGGGCAACCTAGCATCGATGTTGTTGTTGGCCTGCTTGTACAATTCAGCAGGGCACCGTTCTCTGACGCCACAGAACCCTGCACAGCAGGAGTCCCCATACAGACTGTATCTGTAGCACTTGATAATAGTAAGCCCAATGATTGTGAAAAGGAAAACGAAGGAGATGGCGCTCAAAGCGATAATGAGATAAAGAGTGATCTCTGAGTAATTGCTTGGACTTCTAACATGCCTTCTTGTATCAGGGATGATTTTTGAAACTCTGTCCACCACGGCAACAGTGATGGCTACTGATGAGGACATCGGTGGGTCTCCATTGTCTCTCACCTCCACCGTCAGGTTGAAAGTAGGTGTGCTGTCCTCACCCAGTTTGCGAGTAGTCCTAATCTCCCCAGTATGGAGCTCTACCCTGAACAAACCTGGATCTGAGGTTTGCACCAGGTGGAAGAACAACCAGGCATTTTGTCCTGAGTCTCCATCAATGGCTATAATTTTGGTTACCAAATATCCAGCATATGCCGAGCGTGGGATCATCTCCAGGGCTGCTGAAGTGTTGGTTGAGGTAGGATACAGAATCTGTGGAGCATGGTCATTCTCATCCACCACATAGATGTAGACAGTGGCAGTGCTGCTCAGTGGTGGGATCCCGGCATCCTGAGCCTGGACAACCACCTGAAACTCCCTTAGTGTCTCATAGTCAAAAGACCTGACAGCATACATGTTGCCACTGTCAGATTTAATGGAGACATAGGAGGCAACAGGTAGCCCTTCAATCTCCCCATCTAGTAGAGAATAGGATACATAGGCATTTTCGGCGACATCTGGGTCAGTGGCTTTGATAGTGCACAACAAGGCTCCAATGGGGTTGTTCTCAGGGATGTAAACTGAGTACACAGGTTCCTCGAATCGTGGAGGATTGTCATTGATGTCAGAGATCTCCACATGGATCACCTTCTGGGAGGAGAGAGGGGGGCTCCCAGAGTCAGTAGCCGTAACTGTGATGTTGTAGGCTGGTGCTTTCTCATGGTCCAGTTTGCCCTGGGTGATCAAGGTGTAGGAGTTCTTGAAAGAGTTAAGCGTGAAGGGGAGGCCGGGGGGAATACGCAGAGTCACTTTCTTGTTCAGCCCTGAGTCCTGGTCAGTGACACTCATCAGGGCCACCACAGTTCCTGCCTTTGCATCCTCTGGCACTGGGCTGTACAGGGAGGTCAGGACCACCTCAGGAACATTATCATTGGCATCCACAATGTTGACCAGCACTTTGCAGTGCCCAGCCATAGAGACAGGGCCCTGATCAGTGGCTTGCACATAGATCTCATAGGAGGATGCCTCTTCATAGTCCAAGGTACCATTAACCCGCACCTCCCCTGAATGTGGGTCCACACTAAAGAGCTGCCTCACCTTCTGTGGGGTGTAGCTGCCAAAGGAGTAGATCACATCCCCATTGGAGCCCTCATCGGGGTCTGAGGCATTGAGCTTGACCACTAATGTGCCAGGTGGGGAGTTCTCCAGAAGGCTCACAGTGTAGGTGGAGCGGTCAAAGGCAGGGGGGTTATCATTGGTATCCACAACTCGCACAGAGATTTGGGCCGTACCGGACTTGGGGGGGTCCCCACCATCCACTGCAGTGAGCACCAACTGCTGCAGGGCACTCTGCTCCCGGTCCAGTGGCTGCTGCAGCACCAGCTCCAGGAGCTTGCTGCCACTCTGGAAGCCTTTAAGGTCCAGGGCAAAGTGGCGGTTGGGGCTGAGCTGGTAGCTCTGCACCGAATTGGTGCCCACATCAGGGTCTTGGGCACTCTCAATGTGGAAGCGGGCCCCAGGCACGGCAGACTCACTGATCTCCAGCAGGTAATCCTGGCGAGGAAAGCGCGGCGCATTGTCGTTGATGTCCAGCACCTCCACCTCCACGTTGTGCACCTCGATGGGCTGCTCGATGACCAACTCCAGGCTGAGGAAGCAGGCGGGGCTCAGCTCGCAGAGGGCCTCGCGGTCCATGCGCTCCCGCACCAGCAGCGCCCCGCGGCCCAGCTCCAGCTCCAGGTACTGCCGGCCGCTGCCCGAGGTAAGCCGCGCTCCTCTCGCCGCCAGTCGCCGCGGATCCACGCCCAGGTCGCTCGCCACGCTACCCACGAAGGCGCCGTGCGGCAGTTCCTCCCGCACCGAGTAGCGGAGCTGCCCGCCCGCCGCCCGGCCGGCGTACAACCCCAGCAGCAGCAGGCCCAGCACCGCCGCCCCGCCGCGGCTCCGCCGAACGGCCGCCGCCATGGCCGGCGGGGGTGGGGAGCTGCCGGAGCCCGGAGCCGCCTCGCCCGGCTCTGGCCCGGCCTCACTCCCCGCCGCCTCCCGGTAGCTTCATGCAAGCGGCGAGCAGCACCAGCCGCCGGCCGCCTCCGGCCCCGCCGCCGCCCGGTCCATGCTTGCCGGCTGCCCGAGGCGGCGGCTCCGACCTCTCTCCCTCCGGCGGCTGCGGGGAGAAGAAGGAGAAGAAGGAGGAGGAGGAGGAGGAGGAAGAGGAGGAAGAAGGAGGGACCGGGACTCGCCGGATCCGCTTTCTCCTGCTCCAGCTGCTACGCGGGAGGAGGCGGGGGAGGACGCTAAGCCGCGGCTGGCTCCGGTTCAGCACCTGGGCAGCGAACAGCGACACGGCCGCCGGCGGGAGCCGCCCCCGCGCCCGCGGAGCCCCCCGCTCTCTGCCGGAGCCCCCCGCTCTCTGCCGGAGCCCCTCCGCTGCCTGCCCCGCCACACTGTCCTCACCCACGTGTTGCGACCCCTCGGTGAGCCGGGCCCCTCGCTCCCCGTGGCGGCGGGCTGTCGTCGCCGAGGCGGGAGGGGTGCGGCTCCAGCGTCGCCGCCGCTGCCGCCGCCGCCGCCCCTCGTCTCCGCCCCGGCTTCGCTGCTGAAGCTTTGGGGGCGCGGGGAGGAGGATGGGATGGGGAGCTGGGGGGGGAGAAGGGCCGCAACCCGCCTGCACTTCTGGACCTGCTGCTGCAGTGCTAAAGTACATCCGCTTGGGAGGGTTAAATCAGCGCAGGGCTCCGGAAAAAAATGGGCCTCCGGCCAGGTCTGGTGCCGTCTGTGTGTTGCTGCAGTATGTTTGACGACCTCTTTCTTGGAGACCTGCCCTTCTGCTCCCTCGGAGATTCATCCTTGCTGCAGCACCGTCCCTCTGCCCAACCCCTGCGGCCCCCCCTGCTCCGCTTCCACCACCCTCCCACTCAGCGCCCTCTCGCCCTTGCTGTGCCCCGAGAGCAGCTCGGCTGGTAGAATTCTGCAAGTCACACCCACGAGTTATGAGCATTTAAGGTGGGCTTCAGTTTCTCATCCAATGCAACAGACAGGCTCGAAGTGATCAAGCACAGCTGGAGAGAAGATGCAGAAAAATCTGTTTTCCAGTTACAGTTTTTTCCTCCTCTACCCTTGTGATGGAGAACTGACAAACAAGATCATGAAACTGAACAAACTCAGCAGTGCAGGTGGGGTGCTGCAGCCACAATAAGTTTTACCCCAGTGCCACAAACCCCAGCAAAGTCAATAAACTTAAGCATTCGTTCATACAACACCTAAGTCACTAAGCTGACATATTTAATGAGACAAACCACAGGACCAGAAAGGCCCTGAAAGATTGGACCAGATCATCCTTGAGGTGCCTTTCAACCTGACATTCTGATTATATGACATAGATCTCCAGGGGGGCAACTACGTTGTACCTACTACCCCGTGCAGAAACTGCTTCTCTGCTAATATTTTTCTCCCCGTTATTTTTTTCCTGGCTTGTCCCACAAAGTCTTGGGAATGGCCAATGAATCCTCACTGGACTGGGCTGGTCTGTCTAGGAGAGGGGATGACCCAAACATTCAGCTAAACCCTCTTTTATTCCCCTCTGTGGGCCTAGGCTTCTCTCACCATGTTACAACCCTATACTATAAATCCCAAAGGTTTTTTTACTATAAAGTACCTGATGCAGAAACCCCAGAGAAAGATTGTCCTAATTCTGACTTGGCACTGCTAAGAACAATTACCAGTCTATCACCTTTTATCAGTGGCCACCATTAACAGAAGAGAATATTAAGAGCAGGACTACTCTATTTATGTTTTGGCTGATGGGTTCATTTTATTCTCAGCCCATTTTTTGTGGCCCAAATATTTGCCCACCTATTTATTCTAATGTGCGGAGTACCCCAGTGTCTACAAATAATGCTGCGGAACCTCCCAATCCTTTGGGATTTTACATTTATCCTTTGAAGTAGGATAAATGTAGGTCTGTGCAGACCAAGAAGGGCAGATAGAGATGCCAAGTGCCTAGAACACATGGAAATATGCCCATTTCATCCAGTTGTAAACAGGAGCCAAACACTTAAATATAAATCAGCTTCAATTTTTTGGCTAGCTACCCACCTTCAGGATCACAATATTCACTGATTCAGAACAAAATGCCCCGACAGCCTCACAAAAAAACCCAAACAAAACCAAACAAACAAATAAAAAACCAAACCCCAAAATGACACCTTGCTAAAAGCTATAAAAAAAGCTATAGCAGTGCTAATATACATGAAATATCCACTCATGTGTCAAAACAACTTGTAGTCACCATGTAAAACAGAAACCCGAAGGGACACATCCCCAGTTATCCAGACAATGAAAGAGCAGTTTCATCCAGACAGTCCTTGGATTACCTCTGCCCCACAGCTCCCATGTGTACAGCCACAAAGTCCTCTAACAAACATGCAGCACACCAATAAAAGGCCAAAAGCCACAGCAACATTGGCAACATCTAAGGCCCTACCTTAAGAAACATGTTGGTACAGACTCTCCTGGAAACGGACAATGCCCTTGCTAAGAGGTGGTGGGAAAACAAAACTTATCTCTGTAGGCAATGCCTTTCTAGTCACAAGCTGATTTTACTTACAGTGTGTGAATGAAACACACCAATCACACATCCAGGGGTTTTTAATACCAGTGAGGAATCTTTCATGCTGTTCCTAGACCCCAAGGACTTCCTTCTGATGGATGTTCAGGCTCTGCCCTAGTGCATTCCAGCTGGGTCTCCCAGCAAGGAAGGACTGATGAACACTCAAATCCTGGCTCACCTCACTAGTTACACCCTACCTAGGTTCATCTTTTTTCACCTCCTGTCTCTCTGTGGACAGCTAAGACTGGGTACATCGAACATTTTGCAAAACACCACAGAATGTAAAACCGAACAGAGGTAACACACACACGCACTTAACCAAGACATTCTAGAACATAACCCATAATATTTTCATTCCCATCAACCATCTTTTTAAACCTAAGGTTCCTCGAAAATTTTTGTCCTAATTTCAGAATCGTAAATCCTAGGATTGTCTGGCTTCTTGCCTTTTTGTAAGCTTTATAGCACACATAAAATAGGTACTCTGATTTTCATGTTACAAATTAATACTGTAGCTTGGCTTATTTACAGTAGCAAATGTACCAGTCTTTGTCAAAAATGTTAGCTTTATACAATCGATGCTGACTTCACAGTTTATAAGTGATATACTGAAACTTGTTCTGTTCTGAGTAGATGTTCCCCAAGTCCCTCTAAATCAATATAAAAGTCACCAATGGCCTCAATAATTTTAGTTATTTCCAACAGTTTCAGTGATAATGCCAAGTTAGTCCTGAAGGCCTCGATTCATAATTCAGGAAAAACTTCCATTGAGAAAACACTTCAGGATCTGGTCTGTAGTAATATTGATTTTTCTAGCAAAAGGCAAAAATTGAAACACAGAAAAACATAATTTCCATTTCAATTCAATTGGGGCTTAGAGGCTTTCTAGTTTTCTTTTTCTCAGAGTTTTGTTTTCCAGTAATTTCTTGAAACTTCATCTAAGCATCAAATCTTGAAACACCTTCAAAGCTCACTAGACAAAAATGTGTCCAGTGGATTCAGATGAATCCACGTGAGCAACAGCATCAGAATCCGTCCCTGCAGCAAAAACAGCTGATGAGACATACCAGGCCCAAATATCCATTTGCTGATAAACCTGATAACCCCTGAAGTGATTGGATACTGCCCGTATGCAGTATCTATATACACAAGCCTATTGGGCTTTGCTGACATACAAAAATTGCACCACTTTAATTAGCTTGGTTAAATTAAATGGTACGAGTCCTTAAATGTGAGTACAAACATGAGGTCGTAGCAAAGAATACACTGGTTTTATAAAGTCCCGCAGAAGAAAATTTACTATGTCACAATAGTAATACACTGGCATATATCTATACTACAGGTTATAGTAATATAACTATTTTAGTATGAAAAGTCCTCACATTCCTATGCAAGCCTCCCTTGAAACAGCCCTACATATAGATATGCCTGAATTAGGAGCAGTGTAATGCAGTGCCACAGGAATATTTCTGTGCAGGTATTTCTCTTGGGAGCGATACAATTATACACGGACATAGTTCTGTAAGTATTTAGGGCCTTGAGAAGCTCATCCATTTCAAATCACACCTATACAAGAAACATTTTATATAACATTGTAACTGGAATCACCTAAATTTGCTTGAGCAGCAATAAATCTGTGTTCAATTTGCTTCATTGCAGAACACTATGCAGAGCCCTTCCTCTGGCTATTTCTGAGTCTCACACACCAGAAGGAGAGAGAAAGACATATTAGAAAACAGGAATATGTGAAAATACAACATGTTAACTGAAGAAGTCCAAGTCATTTCAACATCTGAAAAGACATTTTGCTTCTTTGTAAATAATATCACCTTCAGTAACTCACATCCCTGAAACATGATCTCCAACAGCTCAACGACATGATGTAGCTCCTTTCTGAACTGGTGGAAAGTCACCAGCTCCAAGGATCAGGCTCTAGATTTCTGCATGTAGTCTTGCCAGCATGTAAGTTTTTAGCAACACTGAGATTACTTGCATACCACATAAATGCACATAGAATTTCTGCCTACTGATTAAACAGTCTGCAAAAGAAGATGGAGGCAAGTCTAGAGAATCCATATAGTTTAGCCATTAACAAGCAGGTAAGTAGTGTCAGTCTCTAGAAAAAAATAATTTTCTCTCTATG
The DNA here is from genome assembly GCA_028565335.1 of Limnodromus scolopaceus. Classification (NCBI taxonomy): domain Eukaryota; kingdom Metazoa; phylum Chordata; class Aves; order Charadriiformes; family Scolopacidae; genus Limnodromus; species Limnodromus scolopaceus. The sequence continues at coordinate 30,464,095 of JAOXNO010000052.1, read as the reverse complement.
CCTGCTTGCAAGTGGTGTCTATAATTTGTCTGCCTGACTTAGAATTAAATCAAGTCCAGAGGAAAGGAACAGTGATCAGTCATAGGCCAGATTACATCAACCACAGTGAAAAACAATACCCGTAAACTGTAAGGCAATGACTCAAAGTTGTAGAGTTTCTTATATATTGTTTTTTCCAGTGAGATGGTGGACTGTAGCACCATCTTCTACACCATAGGTACTCATGAGATCTATGGAAAAAACATTTTGGTAATTTCAGAGGACACTCCCACTTCAGTCCAACCCCATTCTTCACTTGACTCTGTTGGGATTCCTGCATTCTTATGCACCCTACTAAATTCACTCATGCACCCCTCCCCAATCTTCTCTGAAGGACGTACAGGATTGTTTCTGGTGAGTTCCTACATCTTAAGTACTACCTGATCAGAAAGATACTACCTACAGATGATAAGGCAATGTAAAGGCAGGAGTGAAAGCGTTTCATACCCTACAGTGGCTCCCTGCCTAACAAGACTCCATCAGTCTCAATTTAGGAATCGGAGCTCAAACATCCCAAAATCTGAGAAAGTAGGTTCTGCAGTCAGAACACAGTTACTGAGCAACCCCTTAAATAGAACCCTGCAGTCGAACCAGATCTCTTTCAGAATATTCTGCATCCTCTGTATGGAATTTTCTGGGGACATGGGAATCTCCTTCTTCCTAAAAATACTGCAAAATGCCTCCCTGAGGTAATGTAAAATTCTTGTTTCTACACCCAACTTCTTTGCTCCTACATTCAAGTCATCTTCCACACTTGAATTACTTGTTGACAACTCATCTTTTCACATGCAACTTGCCTCTCCCTTGTTTGAAATAGATAGGTATGGTGCCAAATTGCTCAGTTGGACAGGCTCTGTTCTTTAGCATCTTTCCCTAAATTCATTTTTCACATTGGTATGAATCTAAATGGTGAGATTATTTTATTTTTTTTTGTATCCTGGACATCTGAAGGCAAACAGCTTAAAACATTGCTATTATGGGAACGAAGGCCGCTAAACAGCCAGAAAAAATCCTGTTTCTATTTAGGTCACAATTTCTTTGCAGTAGTGTACTAGCTGCTATTCTAGAAAATAGTATGTAAAGAAAATGGGTGGTGGGTTGGGGTATGGAGAGGGATGTGTGTTGTAAACCTGAATTCAGACAAACCACACAGAACAAAGAGACACAGAAAATACATTTCTTTGCTTCTCCTGGTTGCCAGTGTACATTGAATTATTTCTCACTTCTCGTCTAAAATTTAAGGATGGATATCTCTGTGACTCATTCTGTTTGTCTTCTGCTACATTTTTCTGATGACTTCAAAATCCTTTCAGTAATTTATTGACCATAATGTCACATAATGCACCATTCTAAATGGAAGGACATTAACAACTTGGACATTGACAAAATAACTTTCACCTTTTCAAAGTCACTGCAAAGCCTACTGCCAAATGTTTTCTTCTCTTGCCACAGTCTTTGTTACTCTTTTATGCAGACTGTGATTCTTCAGCTCAAGCCATCACCACTAAATTTCAGCTCAGTGAACTGGTTGAGCCGCGCTCTGGTCAAGCAAATCTTTTCCAGATGATGATCACTTCATCTGTTTCCCTGCCTCTGGTTACTGCCTTGCCCCAACTTCTCTTCACCTGTGTTGCATGCCACTCCTTGCAGCTTGAGAACTGGGACAAAGTTACAAGGTAGCTCTCCCCCTCTTGAAACTGTATATGACCATGTCACAACAGTTGCCTGGAAATTAAAGATTCAAATTCATTTTCTGCTTTAATGAGTTCAAGTTTCTTTCCTCGTCTCCCTAGAAAGTGCCTTCATCATAAGCCACAGGATGTTCTCTACCTCCTTATTGAAACAAGGCAAAAACATACCATTAGAGGTCAAAAGAACAGCAATGTAAGATGTATCATCCTGTATCCTAAACCTGAGGTACTCAGAAAAGAGAAGGGGATGGCAGAAACCTGGGTTTGCCCCAAGAAATTTTATTAACTTCATACTAAACCACCTTGGGATATAATTCACAGTATAGTGATATTATAGTAGAGTAGAGTATGGTATAGTCCCAATGTTTTATTACTTTTGTGTTGCTTCTAATACACACGTCTGTTTGTTGGTGATGAGAAACTACTTTCACAGTGACGGCACTTTGTCATAGCCAATGCATAACCAGTATCATTACACATGCACAATAGCACCTTTATTCTTTGCTGGTTTTAATCTCTTTTTTATACATACATTTTGAGCTTTATGATTGTAATTTAATTTTACCTATGTCATCTTTTTCCTATCCTATCCACACAATTTAATTATTAGTCAGGTAGTCCTTGACCTATTTTTTGGGGGGCCCCTTCATACCTGTACATGAAGCATTTCATACATATTCTCATGTTCAGGCATATTAGTATTTTGTTAATTTTAAACCTCCTATAAGAAGATCTCAAGTCTGCAGTGTCTACCAGTAAAGCCATAGTTCTAAGGAATAGGTATATTCTGGCACAAAGTTACTTAAAAGATTGCTTTATTTATCCTATTAAACAAGATCTTCTACTACACTTGGATGTTCTTGTCAGTACCAGTCTCTATTAATGACTCCCAAGCTCTCCTAACTGGACAGCCAAGTTGGACTGGCAGCTCTAAATCTGCCAGTATTGTCTTCTTGTTCACAGTCTGGCTCTTAAACTCATCCTTTTCTTCTTCTTTTTTTTTTTTTCTCTTCTGTTTATCTTTTCTCCTTCTTAAATACTTGTTTCATATGTGATTTTTTTCCCCCTGTTACTAGCCACAGTTCAACTTCAGCTTTCCATATTTATACTACCCTCCTCCTTTTTTCATTTTATTTTCTATACTTTTCTCCATCTTGTCTGTTTCCACTGAGTATTCTCCTCTTTCCTTTCCATCTTCTAGTACATTCTTATTTTCTACTTCATTTTCAGTCAGTCACTTCCTCTCTTTAAGTTGATTTTTTATATTTTTTCTCCTCAGTGTCCTAAGACTTTTGCATTTGTCCTTTTGGATAGACAAGAAAGTTACTGTGTTCCAAAATGATGCTGATAAGGGATGTTGATGTCTCCTTTTCCCTTCATTTTTGTCTACACAACTCAGGTAAAGTAGGAAGCTAAGCACCAAACAGTGGCATGGAACCAATGGAAACAGAGACCCAGGTATAAAAATAGATAGCGAGAATCAAAAGTACAGGCAAGGGGTAATACGAGGAACAGTCACCTTCCTCACTGCTGAGAAAGACTCACAGCATTTTCTCTAGAGCCTGTCAGCGCCGCTCTTTAATAGACAAAAGAGGTCAGGTTCGCATTATAAAAACTATACAAGCACCCAAGTATGGTGTATTAACTCTCTTGAAAACACACTGAGTTACATCTACCAACTTTATTTCTGCTCCCTGCTTACTCCTAAGTGTCTCTGAGAAGTTAACCACCTAAATCTGAAACTGCCTACTTTGGATTTGAAGAGGAGCTGGCAATCACAGAGGTTTGTTATCACTCTGTTTTAACAATGACCTAAGTTTGCCTTTGAGCATGTTAGAAGTATTGACTGCCAATGCCCTAACTATAACCTGTACATCTTGTGCTAGATCAGATTTTGCTTTTTGGAAGGTTGATGCTTTCTCTTCCTCCATTTGCACTTTTCTCTCTTGGTCTACTGCTCACCTAATGACTTTTCCAGGTTGGTTGCATTTGCTAATAGTACCTCCATGAATTCTCTTAATCTGTGAAAGTACATCAAGTTAGAAAATGCATATAAAATGCAAATAAAAGCATATCTTAAGCTTTAAATTAATGTTTAATTTATTGAGCTCTGGACAATCATATTCAATTCAGAGCCACAAAACTACACAAAAGGACTTTGTGATGATTTCCTTTCCTCACCAGAGTTGCCCTGCAAAGGTATAACAGGACTATTCCTTGTAGCAAATGGTTAACTCATGGTTTTATTCAAAGACTCTTTCACTCCAACTTTCTTTTTTTAGCCTGCCTAATTCATCCTTAATGCATCTTCAGGTTGTCTAAAATGTTGCTGACCTTCTGCTAACTAAAAAAATAATAAGGGAAAGGAAAAGGAAGGGAAAAGGGGAAGGGAGAAAGGGGAAGGGGGAAGGGGAAGGGAAGGAGCAGACTCATCTCTCACTCTGCTGCAACTCTGCTTCCTGACGCTTTCAAAAAAACAAATATACACCACCAGCTGAAGCATGCATTAATCTATCACACTGGGCTGCTAATACCAAATGCATTTTCTCAGCAAAGCAGACCTAAGTGCCACTTCAGTCCCATGTGACATCTTAAGTGTGACTTGAGTGTTTTGTATTTATTCCTATACAGGAATGCATTCCAATATACATTGAACATACTGTCTGCAGCCAGTCCAGACAGCCCAGACACGAGTAGAAGTTTAAGATGCACAATATGAAGATGGATGCATCATCCAATGGTTACAACTAAACAGTCTTCAGGTTATTCTACATTTCTTCCAGCAGCTGAGAGTCACAGTTCTGTCCTTTCTTCATCCCCAGCACACCTCCACTCCAAAGCTATATGGGACTTTCGCACTGAGCTACAAGCATCTGTTCCAAACATCCACAATATTCTTACACAGTAGCAAGCTACAACATCCTCCTGAAGTTAAATATGTAAAGCAGCACAGAAATGATGAAGGACAGATTTCCCAATCTAAAATCAGACCCAAAATGCTACTGTACGGAGCTGTATAGAGCTACCCTAAATTTCAGCAGTTTCTTAAATTGATAGAACAATTTATACTGAATCGGAGCTAAAAATGTAGAGATGGCTTTCCTTTTCAAAGTTACGCTTTAGGACTAACTGTTTAATTGCTGTTTTCTTGATGTTTGAAAAAGTCAATGTCAAATTCACCAGGAAATTAAATCATTAGAGCTGTTTTTTGAAACATAGAAGAGAGGCAAATCACCCCCTTCACCTCTGGCTGTTGCACTCAGACACAATGTCCATGCTTTCCACAGTGGTATTGTCTCCAAGCCAGAGTAGGTAGAACTGTCTAGACATCATGGAAGTTCCTTTCTGCAGAATGGATGAGCAACCAAAGGAACAAAGGAAGTGTTGGTTTGGGCTTCCAGAGTTCACCACAGCAAACGCATGTTGGTTACAGGTTGTATTCAGCACATCTGCCATGCCAGAAGATAGGATGTGGAGTGAACCTCTGCACATCTGGTTCCAGCCTTTCACAGCATTCTCAGGATTAGTCCCTGTTTAGACTTGCAATTCTCCATATGGTGGGAAGGAAGAAACTTCACCCCAAGAACAAATGATTGAGGAAAATCCCCATCACAGAATCTACGCAGCTTTTAGCACAGGTGGGAAAGACTTTGCTCAGTAACATGCCCAAATCCCTTATAACTGTCTACTCTTACCGCCCTTGTGCTTTCAGCTGTGGGTCTTTGCCTACAGTTCTGACAGCTGCTCTTTAAAATAGTTGAAGGGTTTTCATTTTCTGTGTACTTGAGATCATGGTACAGCTGAGACCCATAAAAGAGGCAGGAGTAGATTAGAGCACAGGCCCCATAAAACATACCGAGTCTGTGAGGATTTTTTTGAGACCAGTATGCTGCTCCACAGATTCCTGTATTTCATGTGTCTGTAGAGGAATGGCTGAGCAGGGAAAGTAGGGTAGGAAAATATTTTGTGTTGTCTCCTAATTCTCAGCAGGCATTTCTGAGCTTAGAAGATTTTTACTTCAAATCCTATTTAAAAAAAAAATCCATCTGCCCAAACTGTGCTGTGCTTGGACTATTTTTAACTTATAACCACATATATGATAGGCAAAATGTTAATACTGCAGATTCTGCTGGTATTATTTGACCTCAGGACAAGTCCCATTGATTTTCTTACTCAGCAGAACCAAGGAACAACATTTGACCCTGACTTACACTCTGCCAATGATTTCATTTTATATTTGTGTTTCTTTTCAGGGTCCTGGCACACAGTGGGATCCCACACCTTCCTTGCCCCCCAACTCTTTCCTAAATAGACATGCAAAAAGCTTGGGTTTTTTTCTCCCTTGACTTGCAATCTGTGTTCCAGCCATTTTATGCCTTTTATTGTACTTCTACAATCTCAGTCATATTTTCCCTTTAATAAGGTTATCAGAACAGCACAGAGAATTGGATTCTAAGTGTGCACTTACAAGTAGTACCTGATAACGTGCCAAAAGATTGTCTGCCAGTAATTCTATACAAAAAAAAAAAAAACAACCAAAACAGGAACAATTTTGCTTTCTCACTTCTTGTGAGTACTGTATCAATAGTTTGAGTTCATTACCCATAACTAATGTGAATTTTTTCTTTCTGTAATTCACAGTATTTTGAACGTATTGATTTATTATCTTTCTTTTTACATGTAGAAATTTGGAAAAGTATTTAGGATTAGTATGAAGGAATTATGAATATACGGGTGTGCACATGTGAAAGCACAGAAAGAAAATACTAAAGAAGAATTAACAGGAAAATTATGTGTTAATTGCTACAGAGGACCCTATATGGGAATTTAATCCAAATGAATGAACAGGAACAAAATGACCTATAATAAGAAAATGGAGATGAGACCTGGACCCTTAAAATACACAGATGAGGAAAACAAGATAACTGTGAAATTAAAGAATTCTACTTAAGACTTATAAAGGGGTGAGAAAAAATAATGATGTACAAGATCCCAAACAGCACGCAGGGAATCAATGGCAGGTCCTAGATGAGTCTCTTACCGCCAATGAATGAAAACCTATGAGCCATGATAGCCCATGTCCCTTGTCTTCTCCATTGCACACAGGTGATCCTGGTTACCAGTGACCATCAAGCACATGAGCTGATGCTTGTGAGTACGTGGGTGTGAGTGAGCAAAATCTATAAGAGAATGAGTGAGAGTGGGAAACTTTAGAGATTTTACAGAAGAAAATCAGTTTTCCATTCCATAAGGTCTTGCATTCAGTTCTGTTATACTAATTTCCTACCTAACAATTCCAGATTCTTCTCTGTGAGACGCTGTTTGTACACAAGGTCAGATCCTGAGAGGGTAAGGGTTCAACCAGAAGGGATGAGACATAGCAATAGCCAGAAGATGCTGTGAGGAACCAAGAAAAAACAAAATCAAACAACACTATGTGGAAGTAAATAGAAGAACCGACAACTTCTGCAACCCAGAGAGAATTTAAGAAAGGGTTGAGGGCACAGTATTAACTCTCTGCTCCAGATGCAACTTCCTTGCCTACATACAGACATCAGCACCAGAGCAGGAGGGAGATGAGATGAAATAAGTACCTGGATGGGAACAACAGCAGAGAATGAGGCAGTGGTGAATAGATCTTAGAAAATACAAGAACTGTAACACTGAACATAGTATTAAAAAAGAATTTGGCAGTGTGGCATGAAAAAAATCCTGTGTTGCACAGGCTGACAGGCACACATCTGGGTGAAACAGTGGACAAACTTTTAAGAAGATGACAGAAAGCCACTGACCACAGCTGCCCAGCTCAAGGCCTGTATGCCCAGGTTCAACACCAGTGAGTTAGCTCTGTTCACTGCAACACACTCACCTCTGATTTACAGCATGTAAGGGCATCTGAGAGTACTTAGAAAGGGAGATGTAATATATCTGGTGGGGCAGACTATGACCAGGAGGAGGGACTGAGAAGCAATGGCTCTCATATGGTAACAAGAAAGGGAAAAAAAATTCCCTGGAGCTAAGTTGAGACTTTGGAAAATGGGACAAGACAAAAGTAAGATGGTGACAGAAGCAGCTGGTCATGCCATAGAAGTAGGAAGACAGGAGAACTGGGTTCTGTTCACTGCTACATCAAGGGCTTCGTGATTATTGGCAAGTATCTTAATAGATTCCCGAGATGTCAGCAATATCTGAGCTCAAATGGCCACTGCAAGGTTTAAAGCACTACTGTAAAGAATACTTGGATAGTCCCAAGGAAGAAGGTACATATACATATGTATAATTTATTATTTTTAATGGGTGCTGAAGGGAGAGAACTGTTTGGCTTTTTTTAAGTACACATTAAGCAAATCTGTTTTCAAACTTCTCTTCAGAATTCTTAAAACCTCAGTGACACAACATATTTATATTTTGAATTTAGTAAGAGTTCAATATCTTTCCTTAAGCACCAGAATCCCTACTGAATAGGTCAGAGAGGTTGGCCTAATACAATATTCTTTTAAAAGCTGGACTATATCCGGTGTTTAGTGCTAGTTAGTACTATAGCATTAATGCAGATTTCCCTTATGCATTTTGCATGCATCATACAAGTGGCAAACTCATTCTTTGGTACTGAGGGAAACCCACATTCTATGTACCTGTTCCTGCAACAGCAGGCAATGGTTCTGTGATGCAGAGGGAACGACCTGCCTGGTTCTCAGTTGCTCTCCCAGAAGGGACAGATCTCCCCCGGGTCATATCTGCCAACCTTACAGGGATACATTTGTTAGCCCTGGTATAACTCAAATGACGATAGACTTCTAGCTTTTAACAACTCAGCTGAGCTCAGTGTACTTCTTCCATCCTCGAACAGAGAAACCGAAGCAGGACATGTGAGACTCTTGAGTGGTAAGCAGTCATGATGATATCAAATGTACCCAATGAAATCAATCTCCCCTCTTGTACTAATCAAAACATTGTCCTTCACAACCAGACAAACCTGCAATGTCTCGGTGTGATTCTTCTTGTTTAATATTCTTTTCAAGCTGTCCTGTTTGGAGACAGATTTTAAGGTTGAGCATTTGGAATACAGACTATTACTGGCCACATGGTTAGGAAAAAACTAAAATAATATCCTGCAGCAGCGCCGGTGTTCCTCCTGGGTTTTTTTATCACGCTGAGCAGTGGTTTAAGTCACAAAGTTCAGAGGCCTCCAAGTCCAGTAGTTCACAACGAAGGTGGCAATAGTCCCCCAGACCATTACCACAGTGGTCAGGGGTATATTTCTGTGGAAACAGAGTCAGTCTCCAGCCAACTGGAGACCAAAGTCAAGGTTCATGAGATCAAAAAAGGCAGCGTGGTTCTGGGTCCTGGAAAGGACACAGTTGGAACAGGAGACTGGGTCTGGTCCCACTCTCAAGGTTTTATATATTTTAAATCAAAGTAAAATCTGAAAACATTTCTGTGAGTAGGAACTAGATCACCAGAGAAGGTGAGGAAAGAGGGACAAGGGCTGGGGAGCACAAAATGGAAGCAGAAAGAGTCAAAAAGACATTTGGAAAGACAGGGAGGCACAACCCAATCAGTATTCCTATCCTCTGGGTACTTAGTCTTGCAACCATAAACACGATAGTTATTTTCCTGACGTACATACAGTTGGTACAATCTTGGCATTGTATTTTCACTGAAGACTTTCAGTTGTTTTTTAGTCCTTCGTTCAAGAATTCTGGCACATAAAACCACCCACAATGTGAACTCTGCCAAATGTTAATACTGCTGAGTTGTTTTCTGGGTTTTATACTGGTGCAATACTAAAGCCTTTATGCTTTTCAGTCTTGCTAGAATCTCTCTGAAACAAAGCATCTCCACTCCAGGTAGAAGTATCGAAAGAAAGAAGCTATTAGATTTCTGAGCTATCAAACATTTTATCTGTTATCTTCCATTGTGATACTTCTGTTTAATTACTATACTGTTGCATTATCTAATGACCTAGTTAAGCTCTGATTATTTATCTTAATCTTTGGTAGTTCTGATCTGTACACTTCTCCATTTTTAGTTTCTTACACTCCTTTAATGTGTTTCTAGTGATACTGTGAAACTAGTCCCCTACATGAAGCTTCATACAGCCTGTTGGTTTAAGAAGCAATGTCGCATTTTCTACTGATGAATCTCCACTACCAGGTAACTGATCCTCAAGACTTATAAGCCTCTAAAGTTTTGAGACAAATTTACTCCTAAAATAGATTAAAAAAAATAATTGCCCTCATCTAGCCAAAACACATATCCAATCATTGGAAGACATAAATAGAGGACAGTGGTGTAGTAAATATTCATTTAATCTAATTAAGTAATCATTACCCTACTGTCCTCCATTTGCATATTCCTAAGGATTGGATTTTTGGTTAGTAACACAGCTGCTGCTTTCCCATTTGCAGGTTCAAACAGTAGCAAAGCTGAGCAGGTATCCCTGAGATACACACCCACCCATGACACTGACACGGCTAGTCACACAGACTGCTGCTGCCACATACAGAACTCGCATAAGACAAACAGACACCCAAGTCACAGCCTGCTGGGATCTGCGCATTCATGGATTCCCCAAGTACCAGCACGGCCCCTCTGTTGCCTGACACCCCTGCCCCAGTTCCTAGTTCTCTGATCCACCCCAGAGGTCCCCCACTTTCTGGCTGGTCCAGCGTGATACTCGCTGCAAACATGCAGCTCTCACATGCTCATCTGATAGATACCCCACACTCATGGGTCCTGGATACCAGCACAGGCCTCCACCTGCCTGGATCCAAGGTCCCCTGTACTGTCCAGCTCAAAGTTTGCTGGTGAATACACTTGCACACTACACATACACCCATTTGGGTAAGATTCAAGACGCTTGCCCCCCAGCAGCTGGCATGAGGCACATGGGTTGTGTGACCTGCGATCCCACTCCAGCCATTTGTGCTGAGTCACTCACTTGCCTCACTCACACCAGTCCCTCAGTAATGTGGTTTCTGGGACACACCCCGTTCTGACCCCACTAGCTGGCACTAAGAGCCCACTTACTCCAGTTGCTGACACTGCAGGCCAGGGGCATCTACAGCCCCACACTGACTCTAGTAACTGGCACCCAGTCCACTCATTCTGATTCTCCCAGTAGCTGACACTGCAGGTACAAAGTCGTAAGACTCACCTAGATCCAGAGGGCTACAGTCCCTCAAACCACTGGTGCTACGACCCTCAGGCTGACATCTTTATCAGCTGCAAAGTCGCAGTTTGCCTGCAGTTTCTTGATAGCCCATAAACCTGCCTATGCTTGTGTCTGTTGTTGTCTTCGCTATACTTCTCACTCAGATTTTATGCCTCCAGGTGTTTGCCTCCTACCTTTCCCTTATCATCCCAATCCGGCAAGGTCCTTAGTCACATAATCTTACTGGAAAAACCTAACATTCTCACACACCTCATGTCCTTAACAACTAGAGTGACTGACCAGATTTGTTCTTATAACTATCTCCCTTATCATTTTTCCATCAGGTTTGTCTCTGTATGTTCTTGTTTACGGTTCCTTTGACCAGATACCTTTAAAGGAGCAGACACTCCTCTTCCACATACCTTTCCACATTTCATGTGAGTCCTCCGGACTGTGTACTCCCTGTATGACATTCCTCTATAGAAACTGCATCTTTTATATTTCTGTATTGAACAAATCATACTTTTAGTCTTTCTGTTGTGAACTTTACTTTAGAAAAATCACTCTGAATACTTTTCCTTATAGTACAACTCTGGAATTTTAAGTCAATTCTTTTTTCTCTAGTTTCTGTAATAGTTTCCCATATGCCACTCGATAATGTTCTTCACTGATGTCCAAATAAATAACCCTTCTCAAGGTCTACACACCCTCACACCACTGCAGTCAATGAAATCTTAATCTTCATAGAGCCTCCTTCCTTCCACTCCATAAGAACACAATATAACAGCTCTCAAAACACACATACTACTATTGATTTGATGAAATTCTTAACATCGCTTGCTATTGGACTTGGATTCTCATGTGTCAAATTTTTTTTGCCACCTGTTCCACATCTTTCTTTCCTCCCTCCAGCAGTTTCTTCATTAGCATCTCCTAGTCACCTCCCAGCTTTCTCTCTTCCTCCTCCCAGTTCTCATCTGACTTCCCTGAAATGCATAATATTCACCACACTTAGCTTGTATTTGGTACTTCACTTTGCAACATCTCAAAGTACTTCACAAAGGAGCAGTCAGCAAAACTGACATAAATTTACAATGTGAAAGTTACTCACAATGCCAGAAGTACATGTCAAGACCATGCAGGAGAAACAAAAAGAAACTGTCCATCTCTCACAACCCAATTCAGTGTTCTGCTCATGGGATCACTTGGTCTCCTCCTGTGCAGTGCATTTCTACACACTCTGCACTGAAATTAGGGACCCTCTTCCCTGCATCCTGGTCCTGGACTAGGCAGTGGGGTTTTTTTGCTTTCATCTTCTAGTTCTCAACTCCAATCCCAGCCCCAACTTTTGCCTCCGCCACAATCATAGAACTGCAATTATAGGAAGGTCCTGCCAGCTCTTGGCTGAAGCAGGGTTCTGTGTTGGCAAGACTCAGAAGGAATAGAGCTTTCCAGCTCCTGCACGTACCTACCAAGTACAGTGAACAAGAATTTCTCAAAAGCTTGTAACTCAGCCAACCTTAGCAAATCTTAATGGCTATCAAACATGACACAAAGACCACTTCATAACAAATACCTAGTCCTTTTTCAAAAATATATTTCAGCAAGACTTTTAAAGAAAAAATCAGACACGTTTTTACCATAGGCAAAAAGAATATTTCTCACTACCTTCAGTCTGAGGAATGACCAAATTGTTAAGTTGAACTTGTCTAATAGGCAATCCCCAGTTCACACATAGCACCACTCTGAAAGACTAGAGGGGTTTATAATGAATAGCATCAGACCAGGTCTACAGTAAACAGTAGCATGAACACAGCCTGAAACACTGAAAGGTTTTAATTCATTCAAGAATGGACAGAGCTGAAAATATAGAAGCCCATAGCTCCAAGAGAATCAATTACAATTGCTTTTATTAAACAAAAAATGAGTAATTTGAGAGTTACTCACATTGCTGAATCTCCTTTCATCTGTTACTGAGGTGACGGTTCTCAGATGGCCCATGAACTTACCCTTTAGTTTAAGCAAAATATCCCCAATAAAAACAATGTAGGTTTGCTACTAGAAGCAAATTCAGTTTGAACACAAGATGCTACTATATACAGTAATTACTACTGCTCAGTTTCTTGTATTTTGAAAAACAGTCCTTTTGGAAGAACTAATATTACATTAAAAATGCATGATATTAAGTGACTCAATAGTACTTATAACACTAACTAAAAAGTGTCTTTCAGGCAAAACACTTCTATATATAAAATTCTCCCAGCTTTATTGGAAGCAAACCAGGCTTGAGCATTTGTAACAGCCAAACATATACTTGGAACAGTCTAATTGTACAGCATCATGGCTGATAAAAAGGATAATTCTGCTACCTCTGTAGAGGTGGCTGGAAGCCCTTGGTACAGGCAGGTGAAATATATTATGAGATAACGTAATATACACTTGTTTGGGATTTTTAATGCATTTTAAACGGTCACAAGTTATGGAGATTTTCCAGAGAGCACAAGAAAAGAGCTTATGCCAAGACTATGATTTATTTAGAGCCAATGTAATTATTATTATTTTTAACAAATGAGAAAAAATATAGCGATGTTTGCAGGGGGAAAAAAACCAACCAACCAAACAAACAAAAACAATCAAAAAAAACACCACCACAAACAATAGCTATTGTAACTCCACTCCTCTGCTTCTTCTGTTCTACAGAATCAGTTAGGAGGAAATAGGGACATTTAAAGGTATCTTTGGCTTTTTCAATGTTTTTGACTGCCATGAGATGGAATCCAAGAATCCCAAAAGTCCTCCAAGTCCAGAAGCAAGTGCTGTCTCATTAAATAATTATCTCCCTTCCCTAACGGGAGAACAAGATCAATGGCAGTCCTGAAAATCTGCAAGCTGTCTGATCTTGAGTATTAAACCCAGTGTAAAAGTTAAACTTCTCCATGAGTCTTACAATAGTTCAGATAAGAATCTCCCATGAGGGGGTGGCTAATGAGGCTGTGAAGTGAGGTGAAATATGTTTGCAGGTACTCCAATGTTTCTTTCTTTTGCCCATGTATACTTTGTGCTTTTAATAATCTTGTGGTCAGTAGTATGACTGAATAAATTCTGATGAAATTAAATAGAATCTTGATTGCAAATAGATAAGTAAGCATTCAAAAGGGAAATCAAAGGAATTTTATGGCTGGCCTTATAATTTCACAATTTAAAGGAGAAATTTATTAATTTATTAATTATTCCAAAAAACTCTTTGCTATCTGGTAGAAGGAAAAAGGAATTAAAAACTCCTTACCAGATTTCAGTTTGGAAGGATTGGTACAGTTGCCACCACCATCTATTGGGCATCTATTGGGAAATATACAGTAGTTTCAGAATCCTTAAAAACACCTCAGCACAGGTTGTGAAAATGGAATAAAGCATCATTTTTTGAAAGACTATAACAACTTTTAAATGTTTACATTTTGCCACATTTCAAAGAATCACAGAAAAAATTTAGGGTGGAAAGGTCCTTGGGAGGTCTCTAGTTCAACCTCCTACTCAGAGGGAGGAGGACTAACCTGACAGGTAGATTAGGTTGCTCAGAACCTTTGTCCGGTCAAGCTTTGAGTATTTCCAAGGATGGAGATTCCAACACCTCTCTGGGTCCTGGGCTGCATCACTCTCACAAGGAAGAATTTTTTCCTCATGTCCAGCAAGAATTTGCCTAGCTTTGTAACCATTTCACCTCTTTCTGTGGTGGTGTGCTCTCCCCATTTCACACACCCACACCCACACACAGCTCCTGCTCAAGTCATAACCATCAGTGGGAGTTGTGATGAGTTGCACCTGGACTCTGGGGGATGGCTGGCAACACAGCCAAAACACTGTTCTAGAGTGGGGACCTAGATATTTTGTTCCCATGCAAATACAACTATAGTTCAATTATCTTACTCTATATATAGTGGACAGCCCAAGAGTCCTTTGAGCTCTCCTGTACAGCACCGGCTGCACAGCAGGTTCTCACCTTGAGTGGGGTCGCTCACTTAAGGCTTACTCCTCGAGGCTGAGAGACTCCTTGCCACAACAGATCCTCAGTAAGTGACTAATAGCATGCTAAACTTTGAAATCTGATTTAAGTGATACAAAGGACTGATTGCACATATATAATCCTTTAGACATAAACTGTTGACCAAGTCTAGAAATATGACTGGATCCACGTGCACACAGACTCCTCTCTGAAAAGGAGTTTAGAAAGCCAGGGGGACCTTTCTGAACCTCGTGACTCAACGGGAGGGTCCCCCTGACAGCCTGTCTGACCCTGGCCTCTGTGCAGTACATAACTAAGTGTCCCTTGCCATCAAATCTCATAAAACACTGTCACATTCACTATTAAATTTGTTAGATCACAGATAAACTTGTTTATATTAATACATTTTTCACTACTTCTCTCTTACGAGTGAAGTTAATAACTACGCCCGTGACACTTTCCATCATGCAATGTCCATTAGGTAGCAGAAAACTACTGTTAATTCCTGTCTCATGTTTTCCATGGGTTTTTTTGGTGGTTTTTGGTTTTTTGGGTGGTTTTTAGTGTGTATATGTGTTTTGGCAGGGGGAGAAGAGTGTTTGGGTTTTTTTGTTTGTTGTTGTTTTTTTTTTTTTTCCCCAATCAAGTTAACTCCAATATTGGCTGTTTTCTAAGTTTTCCAAGAACCTAAATTATCTACATTAAAGAACATTAGCCCCATATCCTAGACAATAATACAAAAAGTACAGAGAGAACCGCTTGGTGATGAACTTATTAATTCATACAACAGGGACTTACAGCTCTAGGGCTCAATGGTTCAATTCAGATTTATCCAAAAACATCTGGCTCCTCTTTGAGCAGCTTGAATGAAGAAAAGCTTTTTCGTGAGACATAACATTGCAGTAGTAAAGGACCTCACCAGATGAAAAGCTCCAAAATGATAATATTTTTCAGCATGGATTTGTATTCTACAGATACGTTCTGACCATGATCAAACTGGCATCTTTCCATGTCCTGCATTAGCTCAGGTTAATTTTTCTTGTAGTTTTTCAAATAAGGTGAGACACATTAAAGAGATTGAATGCCTCGCAGAGAAGTGTGATGTTGTAAAAGAGAAGACAGAAACTCACTAATTCTATTCCCCGGGCAAATATATAATAATATTAAAAGAAAGATGAAAGTGCCTAAACCAACAACTCAAAGGTATTCCAGCTGGCAATTGAGATTACACAAGTCATTCACTAGGGTGATTTTCCTTTGCCAGCCCAAAAGAGGTGAGATAAGGTAGCAGCTGTATTTCCTCTGACTGGAAGGAAGAAATCACTTTCTTTTTCCACCAGATTTCCTTCCTACCAATACTATATTGAAAACAAATAGCTTTACAGTTTGATTATCTCCAGGGTATTCCTAACTGCCCAAACAAACAAAAAACCCACACAGAAAAACAAAAAAATACAACGGCAAAGGCCAAACAAGTGAAGCATTCACTTGAAGGAACATATATACAATAGAATTGATATAGGCTATGCTCCATGAGACTGGGATTCCACAAAGAAGAAAACTGAGTCAACCAGAAAAAATATGTTCTGTCCAGAAAAAGATTCCCCAAAGCACATACAAACAAAAATTGACTCTCATCAAAGTCTATGGAGTGTGATGTTTCAGATAGAAATTCCTTGGCACCACACATCATACGAACAGATCATCTTCTCACAGAATACCAAGTTGCTAAAAAAATTTGTTACATTAACCCATCCCCCCCAGTCCTCACTGTGCTAATTTTGACTGAGCAATAAATGTCTAGGAACATTGCTTGTTATAGACCAGCACAGTTGGTCCATGTTCTAGGCACAAACACAAAACCCAACAGTTTTTCTCAATCTTGTAACTTTGAAATGACCTGCCTAATTTAGTTATTATTATCTCAGTTATGATAAACCAAAGGCTTAAACTTGTTAAATCAAAAATAACCCAACAAACCACCAGCAAAAAAACACTCTTCAATTTCTTGCTGCACTCCTCAAGCATTTGCCCACATTTAAGCAACATATATCTCATGTTTGCAGCCCAGCAACACCCTCACCACCAGGAACTGCCCAGGAGTATCTTATCTACCAGTAAACCTAGTAGAGGATATACTCCACATCCCAGAAGGCGCGCCTTTTCTTAGCCATCATCACATGGCTCTGTAAGGTAGGGCACATCCAGCACACTCCTCTGTTAAGGACAACACAGAATGACAGGCTGGTTGAGGTTGGAAGGGACCTTTGGAGGTCATCTTGTCTAACCTCACTGCTCAAGCAGAACCAAGTAAAGCAGGCTGTCCAGGACCACGTCCAGATGGCTTTTCGATACCTCCAAGGATGGAGATGCCACAACCTCCCTGGGAAATCTGTGTCAGTGCTGAGCATCCTCATAATAATAATAATAATAATAATAATAATAAATATTTAAATCCTTATGCGTAGACAGAACCTACTCTCCTCCCCTCTCTGGACACCACTGAAAAGAGCCTGTCTCAGTCTTATTTACACCCTCCCTTCAGATATTTCCATACATTGACAAGATCCGCCCCAAGCCTTCTCTAGGCCAAACAGTCCCAGCTCTCTCAGCCCTTCCTCATATGAAAGATGCTCCAGTTCCTTAGTTATCTTAGAGGCTCTCCATTGAACTCTCTCCAGTAGCTCCATATTTCTCTTCTACTGAGATTCATGGAGACACACAAAGTTAGAAGACTGAAGTGAGGATTATTTTGAAGTATCTTCATGTCTTAATGCTATAGGTCTTATCACAACCCTGTGAATTTAATACCATGCGATGAAAATTGCTTTAACCATAAGGATACTATGTCAATCACCAAAATAACTATTGACTAGAAAGTAGAGCCTAACAGCTATCTAAAATACATTCCCAAGACAGACAGGAAACAGCTATGTAGTTCAAAAGATGAAGACCCCTTTCAGCTGTAAAACTTCCTTGCCTGGCTTCTGCCCCCTAAAAAGGAATTGGAAAAGGATGGGGAATAGCACACATCTTTTTGGACCAACAGCCTCAGGTTTCATGAATGAACATCATAAACTTTGATCTTGTAGACCAATCACGCAAAGATGTTTGACTTTGAAACGGCAGCTTTTGCAGAATAAGAAAGAAATTAAAAGCCACTGAATGAGGTGTCAAGACCCATCAGACTGGGACAAGTGCAGGAGGAGATGGAAGAAATAACAGATCAAAATATAAAAATCATTCCTTTGGAGAAGAAAGAACACAAAGAACTAAAATGTGTTCATTTTCCTTGGAGAAATTGCTCAAAGACTAGAGAGTACCAACTTTTTCTTCATTTTTTAACCTACCTTCTTTCTCTGGTATTTATTTTCCACTTGCCACATTTGTCAAATTTGCTTTTATTCTACAAACGCCTCTGATACTATCAAATCTTTGAGTTGTTGTCCCTTTTCTTTGCCTTACAAATCTCAACTGAATATCCTAATTCCCATGTGGCTGCTTGCCTCCCTTTTCAGTTCTGCTGTTGGATTCTGTTGCTGTTCTTTTGATTAATTGTGACTTCAAATAGTCATCAGCAAGATTAGCAGAATTCTTTTTGCTACACTGAAACAAGCTAACAGCAAACCGAAAACTACAAAGCTTGAGTACTGTTATGTTGGACCACACTAAAAGCCCAGCAGCCTCTCTCCAACAGGATACAGAGGATGCACAGGCCAATAGTACAAAACATGTGGACCAATCACCCCCCTCTATATTTTCCTCTGGTTTCAATATCTTGAACATGATGTTGACTATGTGACAAGTCACTCTGAGGGAATGGAAATTGCTATCACCAAGGCAGAAGTAAAATGCAGCATCATTCAGCATCCTCAAATGTCCACTCCGTGATTTCCATCACAGATTTCTGAAAGAAATGATAAATAAGAGCACAGGATTGAGGAGGGTTTGTTTTGGTTTTGGAATTTTTTGTTTGGGTTTGTTGTTGTTGGGTTTTTTTGGTGTTTTTTTTTTTTTTAAGATAAACCTGTCAAGTCTGGAGCAGAATGATCAGATTGGAGAAAAGCAACTGCAGTGCTAGCAATTTAGGGTGACAAAATCCAGCCCATGTGACCACAAGCCCACTAGCCTGTCTGTTTGGATAAAAATTTGGAGGAAGGAATAACTGACAAATGAAAGTACACTGAAAAGGGAGGGAAATTCTCATAGATTTATCAAACACAACTGTTTCCTAGTCTGGTTTTCAATTCTCTTGAATGAAAACACAAACTGAAATCAATCTCATCTATTCTGATTTCAGTAAAACTCTCAATACAGCAATACACTGAAAAGTTCAACAGTGGCAGAAGAAGTTTGCCTGTTCTAACAATAATTGAAGACAGCAACGATATAGCATCATTCACTGCAGGAACAACTTGACACCTGTCACAGAAAAGGATGATGTTTAATAACTCAAAGTGCAGATTCCCATGAGGTGCTACTTATATCAACTAGTTTCACTCATTTAAAAGTTGTGCTTCTAGTCTCAGTGCTATGTCTAGATTATGTCTAAACTCTTCTGTTTAAGATGAACAGGATGAGTTGCTCTCAGCAGGTGGCTAAGGTTCAAACATCAGGCATTTAGATGGATAAAGTTAGGCAGAAAAAACAACCAAGTTGGGAACCAACCTTCCCCCATCCACCTCTACCCCAAAAAAAGTTCTCAATATCACTTACATGACTGATCAATCAACGTATTACAACTGTGGAGAAGGTAACTGCCATCCCAAGATGTATCAGGTGATGCATTCTCTATCCCCTGGACAGTATTCCTGTCACTGTCTGAAATATTCCTATCAGCCTTTGTCTGAAATATTGTACATAATTCTGGTCACATATTTGCAATAAACATATATCCACAAAGGAAGAACAGACACAGAGAATGGACATGATCAGACAATTGCAGAGGTGACCTTAGAAAAAAGGCTGAAAGAAGTTGACTTGTTTAGCTTAGTCAAACAAAACCTAGGAAAAGAAGTGGTTGCTCTGTAAGCTATGAAGAAAGCAAGCCGCTAAGAAGGTAAAGAACTGCTTATACAAAAAGGACATTGCTGGCACAAGAACAAATGTCTACAAATTCACAGCAAATAACTGTTGACAGGATATCAAAAAAGACTTTCAAAGCCTCAGAGGAATAACTTTTCAATATAAATAATGGGCACAATATGGTGAATTTTGCAACTAGAATCAGTATTTTTACAATTAAAATTTACATCTTTGAATTTGAAGTTTTACGATTAAATGGTGGCTGGTATAGGAAAGGGCTGGACCTGATCCAAATTGTAGACACTTTCATACAAGAATTACTACTTACATCTACCCTCCCTCAGCTCAGGTCACCATCCAATCTCATCCTTCCCTGCCCATGATTGTCTTTGCCTTGTGCATCTCCGAGTACAGTCACACTACTCTCCACATCCCCTCAAGTCCTTTGTCTCAAGCTACTCCTTCTGTCACCTTCCTTTTCACTACCTCTAAAAATAATACTTCAAGGCAGGCACTGGACAAGTAAAGTTTCAGCCCGATCATTTGTAGCCTTTCCCAGCCACAGTGTTATTTTGTTGAACATTGGAGCTGCATCCTTCTTTGCAAAAGTTAATTGGGGTGGTCAGAAAGAGAGAAATCTACAGCCATTTCCCTTGCTGAATTTTCTTTGATAATCACTCTTTCTAGTATTTTCTTGGTCTGACCCCAAGAGTGACTTCTGTAGCCAAGAAATATGCCTACATAACTGAATTTTCACAATTCGGGCATAAGACTGGTGGTTCTGGGCAGGTTGTTATCAGTACATGCAGGGAAAAAAAAGGGAAGGTCCTTCACACTTATATTGAGCTATGTTATGGGGGATCCCATCAGAACTAGATGCAGGGAAGGCTTGCTCACATGGCTGGTCTTTACTTGTAAGTCACTGATGCTTAGCATGCAGCAGTTCAGCCTAGCTTGCATGCCACCCTCTCAATCTAAGTGCATCCATTTTTGTCACTGGAAATGCATGTCACAGCGCGCAAAATGATTCCACTCCTGTTACAGTTTAGCAAGAAAGAGTCTCCATTGCTGGGTTTGTGTCTATTTCTGGATGTAACCTAAATATTGAATGTCAGATCACAGAGAGGTCACTACACTCTGAATGTAGAAATATCTTACAGGGCTTTTGCCAAGCACAATGAACAACACCAGCAAACAAAAGAACTGTAACAATCCATGGCCACATCACGATCCCAGAAATACTCAGTGAACTACTGCTTATTTTAGTAAACCCACTAGTGCCTGTGTCTCTAACACAGCACAGTAGCAAAGCAGTGTCACATGCTTTTCACTTAGCTGTCACTTATGCTACATTGCAGAAAGACACAGCAAAATACTGAGAGATACAATTGCAGTTTACTATTCTGCTATTATGGCCATACATAGTTCCATTTTTAACTCTAACCTAAATAGAAGATGTAAAAGCACAAAAGGGTCTCATGTCTCCGCTTATGTAAAAATCGTCCAAGCCTATCATTTAATTCAGTAGCCAAGATAAAGTAGTTAACTGAAATTGGAGAAGGTAAATGTGTTTTCAAAATTTAGTTTAACTTTTGGTATATCTAGACATTTTTTTCTATCTTCCACATAAAAAATACTGTAATCTCCCCCCTCAATTAAAAAAAAAAAACCAATCAGGAACATTTAAGTTCTGCTGAAATTGCAATTCTGGAGTCATTTCCAGCGCCTTGAATCTGGAGTTGCTCCCACTGCCTTCTAAATATTTGATGCTTTTTTTTTTTTTTGTGTTACATTTGTATTCTTAGGGAGCAATACAATGATCCCTCCTCAGCAGTTCAAAGGGTCACTTATGTTTATATATTTAACTCTAAATGAGTCAGTCTGAAAGCACTTAAAGACAAAATTTAGTCTACGCTCAAACTGAAATTTTATTTTTTTACTGAAATTTCTATTGGTAAACACTGAAAAATTATAATCCTCTCATTTTAATATAAAATGAGTAAAAATATTCCTTACTAATAAAGTGACAGTGATCTTTCTGCATAGAAATCATATTTAAGTCCACAGGGATTTGGACTAAGGAACAGTTTTCAAGAATGAGTGACAGTTCTCTTTCCTACCTCCAATGACTGGAAACTATTTTCCAAGCAACACTAAAATAATTATACTTTATTTTAAATCTTGGTGAATCTAAAGCATGTACAGAAACTGCAGCTTCTGCCCACCCCTGATTATTTTAATGTAAATGCCATTCTAATAACTTGCAAATTTTGCAACAAATACGTGAATTGTATACATACACATATAGGTGTGTATAAATATCTAGCTGATTCTTCAGTATACTAGCCACTGTAATCATCAGCACAAAATTAATAATAACTGGCATCTTTTTGTTTCTAAGGGTAGATGAGTTTTCACAGTCTCTGCCTCTGCTCCCGTACTCAACTCAATTAATACAAAGCCTTCGGACGTTCTACATAGGTCACATCTATGGTTACCCATCTCTGCATGTTAGGAACTAAGGAAATAAAATTGCCAAAGATGACACCCGGCGTTTATTTTACCCACTATCAAAAGCTCCTAAAAAGATGTCTCATATTTCAAGTTTAAAAATTCATCTGAATGACAGAAATACAGCAAGATGTAACGAGGTACGTTTTGGTTGCTCCCGTTACAGAGATCAGGGATAGTTTTGAATTTTTACTATTATTCAGTCTATTAAAGTGTTGATAAACTGAGTTTCAAGATCTTGCGCAATAGCAACATGAAAATCAGTTGCACCAGGGTTTTTTTATGTCACCTTTGTTATATAGAAGTTTCACAATTATGAACTACTCTCCAGCCAAGGGTACACCTCCAAGACACTTGTTCTTGCAGACATCTTCTGAGTTAAGAAATTGCCAAAAAGGTTTTAAACTCCCCATTACAAAGGTTCTAACTCAGCCTTTTTTTCTCAGATCCTCAAAATAATGATATTCCCAAAGTGCACCAATGCGTCAGGTACAAGTTCTTCTTTACATATCGCCACTGCTCTTTTCCTGGACTCTACAATTTCTTACTGAAAGACACTAACGCTTTTGCAGGATTTATTCCAAACCCCCCTTTGCACAGTGAGAGACTGATGACATGTGCCACCCTCTGCCGCGACAGAGAACTGAACTTAAAACTGATTGTGACTTTGACAGGATACTGGGTAAACCACCATGACTAAATAAAATAACAAATACTTGAGAAAATATCTCTCCTGGTCGGTAAGATTTACATGGAAAAGATGTCCAGAAAAGAGTGAGGGGGAAGAAAAATCCACAACCCACAGATAATTTCACTTTTCCAACAGGTAAATATGAGAAAGCAATATAAACTAATTGCATAGTTAAAAGCAAATCAGGAGTCTCTTCTAGAACACGGGAAAACTTACTAAAAATCACTATTTGGAAATACAAGAGTTATAAAAGGAAATGCTATATAGCTGAATATGTATTTGATTATCCAAAGAAGTTGCTGAAGCTACCCTTACATCAAGAGCTAGCCATTTACAAATATTTAGAGGTATAATAATGATTTCAAATACGAAAATAAACATAATGGCTACAGACTTAGGACAACCTCTAATGATTGTAAATGAGGATAAAAACAACTGCAGGAAGCAGATTATACCATGTCAGTCTAACATGGGTTCTTACATTTGCCTTAGAAACATCTGGAATGGCTTTTACTGGGGAGTACTGGCCTGGACAGAGCCAACAGTGGTTAGTGTTATGAATACTAAGGAAATTTGACAGTCTGCAGGCAAAACATCTCAAAACTTCGTAAAAGTATAAAGACGACTCAAAGCACCTTTTAAAGATATCAGTGTTATTTTACATATAAGAAAACTGAATCACGGACAAGTGATGCAGCAACACCCAGCAGATCAGACCTGCAGACATGTCCCACCTTGTAGCCCTACACTGTGATCAATGTAAGATATTTTGTCCTGCAAAGTCACCCACCACACTACTCAGAAGAAACCAGATTGGTCAGAGGCTCAGAAGATAATTATTTTATATTCACAAGCCCTATGGATTTCTTGGAAAGAGAGGTGAGCATTACAAATTACATTTCCTAAAGAGATGCTGAATATTGAATTCCTGCTATTCCACCACAGGCTTACCTTGGGCACTGCAAACCAGCATCTTGGCTCAGCAAACTATTCATCCCCCAATGAAAAAGTCTCAGGAATAGGGGGTGGCAGGGAGGAGCGTGGGGGGAGGTGGGAGGAGGAGGACAGGCAGACAGACAGGGGCTGGGGAAATATCATTACAGTGTAGATTAGAAACTTGCATGGACCCTTATCATGCCCCTATTAGGCGCGTGAAGACAATGGCTTGTCTTGCAAGATATTTAGTTTTCACTTACATCTTCTTTACCTTCAGTTATGTCTGAAGTTCCTAAATGTTTGGGGGAAAAACCCCTCTTTTGTGATCTCATGACCATATTTCACCCAAAGAGGTCTTGGCTTTAGGAAAGATATAAAAGGAACTAAAGTTTTCTCCAGGTGACATGAAAGGACACCTGGTCTCCTGCAACCCAGTGTAGATGCAACCCAATGTAGACGCAAAGCCATGTGCCTGGGAGAAAAAGAGTGAAAGGAGGAAGTACTTACCACAAGGACAGCACTCAACCGATCGCTTTGGACCTGCTGCACTTGGATGCAGGGTCCTGACACTTGTAACCTTGAGCCGCTGGGAATGTTTCCAGCATCACCATTTGGGGTGCTGCTGTTACTAGGCCCAAGACCCACAGATGCCCTGTACAAGTAGGTATGAGTCAATTTACCCACACCAGTGACCTCCAGCATGTCCGGTGGGAGGTGGGAGCTGGGAAGCATGTGCACGCTATAGCAATACTTTTCATACTCATCAGCTGGGCAGCAGCAGCTGCAGCAGCAGCAAGTTCGGCAGTGGCAGAGCCGCACAATGGCAAGAAAGAGGAGGAACACAGCAAAGATAAAAGAGACACAGGCAAGGGAAACAATCAAGTAGATGTTTGTAGCATTGAGCAGTGGTGGTGGCTCCCCGCTGTCATCAAAGTCTGGAAGTGCCTGGGGCAAGGTGTCAGCCAGCAGGATGCCCACTGTCACAGTAGAGGAGAGTGGCGGATCCCCGTGGTCCTGCACCACCACGACCACCTTGTGCTTGAGGAAGTCAGTGGAGCGCATGGAGCGTGTGGTACGCAGCTCACCAGAGTGCGGTGCCAAGTGGAACAGGGTGGAGTCAGAGGAATGGGCAAGGTGATAGGAGAGCCAGGCATTCTCCGCATTGTCCTCATCATCCGCCACTATTTTGGTCACCAGGTAATTCTCATCAGCCAAGCGGGGCACAACTTCCACAGCTATTGAACCATTCTGGCTGGTGGGGTACAGGATGGCTGGGGCATTGTCATTCTGGTCTGAGATGTAAACATTCACAGTTATGGCAGCACTCAAGGCTGGTGACCCGTTGTCCTTGGCTTCCACTTGGAAATGGAAGCTCCTAAGCTGCTCAAAGTCAAAGGCACGTTTTGCATAGATGCTCCCATTGGCCAAGCTCACAGACAAAAGGCTGGCCAGAGCACTGCCAGCAACTGTGGAATTCCTGAGCATGTAAGAGACCCGCCCATTCTCCCCCATATCAGGGTCAGATGCTGAGACCTGGTAGAGAAAAGCACCAAGTGGATTGTTCTCCTCCACAAATACATCAAATGTGTCATTACCGAAGACAGGAGGGTTATCATTCACGTCAGAAATCTGCACCCAAAGGGTCTTCTGAGTGGTGATGGGTGGAGAGCCCAAGTCTGTGGCAGTAATGGTGATGTTGTACCCACTGATCAACTCTCGGTCCAGAAGCCCACTGGTGACAAGGCTGTAGTAGCTTTCAAGGGAAGGCTTTAACTGGAAGGGAAGGTTGTCAGGAATCTGGCAGGTTACTTTTCCATTCTCCCCAGGGTCCTTATCTGCAACACTCAGCAGAGCTATTACTGTGCCAGGAACAGCATCCTCAGGAATGGGACTGGAAAGGGATGTAATTGTTATCTCTGGGCCATGATTGTTCACATCAGTGATTTCCACCAGGAGCTTAGCTGTGCTAGACATGCCAAATGCCCCGTTGTCCCTTGCCTCAATAAGCATCTCGAGGAGAGGTCTCTGAACAGCTAAAACGCCATTGACTGTCACCTCCCCGGTGTGCGGATGAATTGAGAACATTCGCTGTAGATCAGCAGAAGTAGTATTGCTAAATGAATACCTGACCTCTCCATTTGGACCTTCATCCAAGTCCGTGGCATGCACTTGCACTACCAAAGTGCCACTGGGGGAGTTTTCCAAGATACTCGCCCTGTAGACTGAGTGCTCAAATTCTGGTGCATTGTCATTGGTATCCAGCACAGTCACAATGACTGGGACATTACTGGACTTTGGAGGATCCCCACCGTCTTTGGCTGTAAGGACAAGACTGTGAGTGGCTTGCTGCTCCCTGTCTAAGGCTTTCTTCAGCACCAATTCAGGATATTTACTCCCATCCCCGCGTGTCTGCATTTCCAAATGGAAATGTTCATCCGGGCTCAGAGTATAGTTCTGGACACTGTTGGTACCTTCATCAAGATCTCGGGCATCGGGGAGTGTAAACCGTGCCCCGGGTGACAGGAACTCAGGCACGTTTATATGATATTCACTTAAAGGAAAGCTGGGGGAATTGTCATTTATGTCCAAGACTTTAAATTCCATCCTATAAAGCTCTAGAGGGTTTTCTAACACGAGTTCATAATTCAGAAGACAGGCAGACTTTAATTCACAAAGCTGCTCTCTGTCTATGGGCTCATTAATAGTCAAAGCCCCCGTGCTTGCATTTAGATTAAAATATTGCTTACTTGAACCGGTGATCATGCGAAATTTCCGAGCTGAAAGTGTAGCTGCATCTATTCCTAAATCCTTCGCTATGTTCCCAACAGACGCTCCACGCTCCGTTTCCTCGGCGATGGAATACACTACTTGCCCGTTCGCGGTGCAACAAATAAGGCAGAAGACCATTAAATAGACCCGCATTCTTCCTCCCCTGGCTCAGCTCCCCGCAGACCGGCTCAGCAGGAACATAATCCAGAATTTCAGTAAACCCCCCCCCACGAAGTTCTCAGCGCGAAGCCAGCGGGCACCGGGGCGCACCGGCGGCAAGGCGAGAAGTTCGCTGCAGGCGCCCCTGCTCCGCGGCGGCTTCACCCCCCCTCGCCCCGCCGCCGGCTGCCGTGCGGGGAAGAGGCGGCAGCTCCGCTGCTCTGCGCCCGCCGCCTCTCGCTGTGACCGGCGCGGCGGGACCCCGCGCGTCTCTTACACGCGCGGCGGCGGTGGCGCCACCCAGAGGCCGCGGCGACAGCTGCGCCTCCGGGGGAGGGGGCTGCGCTCCCCCCGCCTTTTGTCCTCCCTTCCCCCCTTTCTTTTTTTTTTCTTTTTTTTTCTTTTCTTTTTTTAACGCCCCGACGGAGATCGGGGGGGAGGGGGCTCCGTGCTCTCGAGTCCGCGGCATGGATGTGTTTCCGTGAAGGAGAGATGCAGAGCAGACACCTCCTCCCCCCCCCTCCCCCCCCCCCCTTTCCTGTCCTCCCTCCCTCCGCTCCTTGCAGGAGAGGCAGCGAGAGGGTGCGCTGCCGTACG
>JAOXNO010000052.1:30384620-30402754 GCA_028565335.1 Limnodromus scolopaceus | reverse complement strand
CCACCCCCACCCCCTCCCGGTTTCCTCCCCGCCGCCGGAAGTACCCGGCAGCCTTTGCCGGGACCGGCGTCCGGCGGGCGACAGCGACACAGCGGGAGATCGGTGGCTACCCCAGCATCGGTGACAGCTCCGGGGCCGGTTTCCCCTGCTGTCGCCCGAGCGTGTCTGGGCTATCGCTGACACCCTTCCCCCCCGCCACCCCCGGTTTGAGGGGCGAAGCGACGGTGTTGCCCGCTGTCAGGGGCCGGTGGGGCAGCGCTGGCGGGAGGCTCCGCGGTACCGGCTGCACTTGGTCCTTTTCTCCCTCTCTCTCCCGTCGCTGTCGGTTTCGGCCTCAACTGGCCTTTTTTTTTGGAGGGCTGGAGTTCCTCCTGGTGAGGTCTATGGGAGTCCGGGTTCTCTCACGTGTTAAGGGTTTTAGGCACTCGGTGCCCGCGGGCTGCCCGATCCTGGGTTGCCCTCTAAGGGGAAGCGTGTCTGCTAACCCGCACCCCAACCCATCGCTGCCAGAGGAAGATGTCCTCCAACAATAGACAATAAGCATTTTGGCTATTATAATTGGCTATAATAAAGTTTTGGCTATTCATTCCGCTCCTGTGGTAGCCCCTCCACGCCCCCCCATCCTGTCTCAATTAACCCAATTGCCCTCCAGGCGTTCGCAGGACCCCACACATCCCCATTTTCCCGGGGGATGGCGGGCACCGAGCTGTGTTCCAGCCAGCCCGACCCTTCGGCCGCCCAGCGTCGGGAGGAGCCGAGCTGGAAATCCTGGCCAGCTGCTCCGAGAAAACACCCGTCAGACGCTGTTAGAGGTGGGGGATAAAACGGGGAGAATAACATTTATGGGCGGTAATTAGCACCGACCTAGAAGAAAGGTGGGCGACATCGGCTTCCCCGTCCGGAGGCAGGGGGAAAACACAAGGCAGCCCCTGGGAGTGTGGCTTTCCCAAGCCCAAGACCTTTTGATTTTTGGAAAGGATCTCGAAAGGCAGGGCTGGTTCCTCGAGAGTTGGCCGAGCCTGAGAGGCTGCACAGATGATGCCCACACTTGGCCCGAAACCCAGCTCTCTGCGCGTCCGTGCGGGATCCTGGCCCGCGGGTGGGGGAGCCCTTCGTGTTGTCCCATCCTGGAAAAGCTGTGCGGAGCTCAGGCTCCCCGGGAGCCCGGCTGACCGATCCCGTTGCTTTTCATTTACTAAGTTCATTCCCCAGACACCATTAGAGCTGCCGCTCGGGAGCAGATGGTTCCCCTCCGTCCCGAGGTTCATCCCGGCCAGATTGCATACAATTTATTAATAACCCAACAGATGCTGGGGCACTTTCCAGCTCAGATTATATTTCCTGATTGCTCAAATCCCGTCGTGGGGGAGCTGTTCATTTATCTTTCGCCGCTCCTCTTTGTGCCTTACCAGCACCGACCTGACAAGGATGGACAAAGGGTGAAATACGTGTGTTGGCTCCCTCCCCTCCATCCCCCTCCCTGCTCCAGTCCGGCGTATAAGCGTCTGGGAATTGAACGGGGGTCTGATGCCAGTCGTCCCGGGGAGAAGCACCGCTGCCTGCTGCCGGGGCCGCCGCGCTCGCCGCGGGCACAGCGCGGACGAGCCGTCGGGGCCCTCCGGTGCTGCTCTCCGCGGCGGGGCAGGAAGCCGAGGCGCCCCGTTAGCAGCCCGCCTCGCCTGTACCTGGCAGGGAGCGACGTGTCGTGACTCGTAGTAAACAGCAGGAGTCGGGAGTTATGCCCGTGGTTTCCCAGGGTTATGTTAATTGGGTTGCAGAAAGCCAGGCCCCCCTCTCCCGCAGCTGCTTTCCGGACCTTGGGGATCGCTGTATCGAGGTGAAATTAAAACAAGCCCATGAAGAAAAACGATACTGCCCTCGATACGAACTCCCCTAGCCTTGGGCAGTAGGGGCAGAGCTGAGGGCCGGTGACCCCATCTCCCTCTCGGACACAGGGTCTTAAGAAGGGGGAGGGGGGCTGTGTGTGTATGGAAAGAAACTGCTAATGTCCTGCGAGGCCTCTCTCGGAACTAGATAAGATGCTCTGAGCTCCAGAAAAGCCATCACAGACCTTTCAGCAAGACTACGTTCAATTTTAATGTATAAAGCGGGCTTTTCCTTGCTCTGTGGGGAGAAGCACAAAAGCAGCAGGTTGTTTATACTACTGAATAAACTAAATGCAGGTCTCTGAGGGATCTTATGCAAACCACTTACCTTGAAACACAACCCCACGGGAAAGTGAGCAATGGAGAGATGCACGGTTAATGTTTTACATCTTCAGAGCAGCATCTGAGTAGCTGGCTCAGCACCACTTAGATATCACGGAAGGTAGGGACCGTGGTTATAATTTGGCATGTAAAAGTCACTTGTAAGGTATAAGTAGCAGGACATTTGCAGTTGAAGTTTAGTGGAGCATGATGTAGGAGTTAACCCCAAAGGCTGAGGGTGTAAATTAAGTCTTGAAGCTGAAGTTTAGTTGTTAAAGTGGGTTTGCAGGGAAAGTGCACTTATTATCAGGATGCACACCGTAGTGTAGTTTTAAAATAAAAATAGGAAGCATAGAAATCTTTTCTGCTCGGTGGCAGCTTTGCTCGGTGAAAGGCACTTCACTTTCTGTGAATGCAGGTGAGAGGCACTCTCAGCAATAACAGCAGAAGAATATTAAAGTATGTTACATTTTTCATAGCTCCTGACATTTGCAATATAATTCCAGTTCCTCACTTTCACCATGCTCCCCATGCCCAACAGATTTAGTGCAGGGGTGAGTTTTCTTCATTTCAGCCTCTGTAAATAACGTAAGAGAATTAAGCAGTTGCAGGAAAAATAATTCCTTCTCCTTGCTCTACAGCGATAGGGAAGAACTGCATGAAAGGATGCTTGCTGATTTGCTGCAGAAAGGAGAATCAGGATGTAAAAGCTGGGGACATTGTGTTAAGATGGCCAGTGAGCATGATGTGAAGGGGGGTTGTGGGCTGTCAGAGACTGAGCTCTTTGTGATTTCAGGTGGAAATCATATAACACCTTACACCCTGCTTACATAGCAATTTCCTGTCCTATCCATAGGTTCCCTAATACCACAGATTCCCTTAAATGTCCACCAGAAAGGGAATGGAGGGGAATTTCAACACTGGTACAGGATTCCTGGTCAGACAGTGGCTATTTTACCCAGTTTTCATTGTTCTGCCCACCTCTCTTCCTTCTTTCTGTAACAACTACAAGTATTACCCCATAACAGAAATTCTCCAAGGTTAAAGTAGACAAATCTCCCACCATAATTTCTATCTTTCACCTTCCTTTGCGGCACATCAGCTATGCACACCTGAATGCCGTCTCCTTTTTTCTTTCACAGACCTTCCAAATACATACATCCCCACTGAGTTTCCTGGGCCAGGTCACAGAATAAAGCAGAGAATGAGCGAAACCAGCAACAGTGACATAAATATTTTCTGGGTTGATAAATGTTCTTCAGTCACTCACCATTTTATGCTTATGACAAATTGTCACCACAACGAGTAAATCTTTTGGAATAACATGCACATTTAAAAGGAATATATCATTATGTGATCTGTTGATGTTTTGCTAATTTTTTAGGCCCAGCCTCCTCATTGCTGAACTCAAATAAGCGGAAGTATAAGGCATATCCAGAATAACAAAAGCTGCAAAGTAGAACCTTGTAACAAAACAAAACAAACAAACAAAAGTCAGAAGGATTCATTTCCTGTATTTTGCCCTTGAGAGTGAAAGGATCAGCCATCCTCTTCATCACTTGGAGGACAGACATCCCCGTAAAGACAAAATGGAAGTGTGCTCTGATGATCATCCAGCATATACATGCAAAAGAGAACTCATTGGGGAGCTTCAACTCTGCCCAGAGCAAGGGCATGTGAAAATGTTTGGGGAAGAAAGAAAGAGATGGGGAACCAGGGCTCATGGGGCACTGATTTAAAGTAGGAAAAAGTCCTCCATTACCTGCAGACTCTGCTTCTAAACAGGTACCAGCAGACATGAGGGTGCAGGATCAGTCCCTGGGGGTTGTCCTTGGACACTCTCACTGGCACAAGCCTCACATTGCACAAGTTTTCTCTAATGTACAAACCTGGTACAAATCTCTGCCCACACTACAGGCAGAAAGGATTGAATTATCACTGATTCCAGGGGCTTGGGCAGTTTGGAAAACTGCTGGGACCAGCTGGTCCTCTCCCACTGCTCCTAGGTCACACAACAGTCTTGACTAAAACCTCTTCTCAATGCCTTATATTGATTGAACTTCCAATGTTTAAGCATAAGTGAATGACCCTGGGCATTGCCACGGAATGACACTTGCTTCTGCTCAAGCAGTACCAAAATTGCAAGGTTGTCTGATGTTTGAGGTGAGAGGCCAAAAAGCCAGGGCAGTTGGCAGAGCCCGGCTGGTGTGTGACCGGTAGCAAGGCATGGTTCATATAGGGTACATCCAGGCTTTGCAAGGCTTCTGGAAAACTTGGCTGCACATGAGGGAAGAAGAAACTGCTTGGTTTGGCAGCCACCGCAGAATATTGTGTGGGGCTACTTGTTGTAAGCAAATGTGATGCAAATATGGAAATGTCTGAAATTTTCTGTCTTACTGTGGCCCCAGCAACATGTCAGTCTCTTTTGGATTAAGGAAAAGAAAAAGCTGTGATCACAGAATCACAGAACAGTTGTGTTTGGAAGAGATCTCTGGACAATATTAAGTCCACTCGCCTCTGCTCAAAGCAGGTTGCCCAGGACTGAGTCCAATCAGTGATTGTACTCTGCGTGTTGGTTTCCTTGGGATCAGCTTTCAGCATTTGGAAGCTGAAAAAGTGGATTTGTTTGAAGAGTTTTACTTGGTTTGTTTTGTTAGAGATATGTCTGCATCATTCTTGTTTTGGAAGTCTTTCTGTGTACATGAGCTTAAAAATGTTCTCTGTCTTTGTCAAGCCTGCTGTTCTCTACTCATCTTTAAGACAGCAACCAGCTGTATGTGTGCCAAAAGATTTTATTGAAAAAAACCCACCATAAAGCAGCAAGCAATCCAGTTAAGCCAATGAATGACAGCCCCACAACCCCAGCCCAGAAACACTGAAAGCTGCATCTAGATTGATACTTAATTTGCCACCAAAATAAATAAATAAATCAAGCCTTAAGCACCATGACGTTCATCAGGGAAACAAAAGCTAGTGCAGATTAGCAGCCTCCACGCTTGGAACTGGGAGAAAAAAAAAAAAGGAAAAAAAAAAAAAAAGATAGCTGAAGCCTGACTCACGGTTTCAGCCCTTGTAACAAATCCAGATAACAAGGTCCACTATATTTTGCAAACTGCAGGATACCAGGGACTGCAAATTTCTATCAGCCACCCTGATTAGACTTGCAGCATGGACACCTGTCCCTGGTCTCTATTTCTTTTTTCTTTCCTCAACCTTTTGGTCTCTCTTGGGCAGAGGGGCACCCAGGACTGCCCACATGAAAACACACACTTATAAGATAGGCTGTCTCTGGTTCCTGCCCACATCCTTAGTTTGACCAAAGGATTCACTAGAAAGCTGTAGGTTGAGGGATTCTGCATCTGCTTCTTGAGGACATTGGGCAGTGCTGTTCTCCCAATTTTTTGCTAATACAGACTCCATGTCAGGCTTATTCCGCTGCCTTGTTTACCACTTCTTGGTTTTTCCACTGCATCCCAGAAAGAAACCAGAGACACAATCCTAATGAAAAGCTCGGCATGTAAAGGGAGAATTTATATTTCACTTCTTGCCTTTGCTATTGGTTTTACAAGTGATTGCTCATCAGAAACCAATTACCCCAGAAAGGCTTGGGTTTGGGTCCCTACTGATGTTAGCAGAATGAATAGCCTCATTTACAATCTCTCAACTGGAAAACAAAAAGTAATGATAATAAAAAAAAAGTCTTTTCTAATTCTCTCTGCCCCCGTTGTAATTCACAAGAAAATTAAACTAATAACTCTCTCTGTAAGTGTGTTATGCAGATGCCAGGAGTCAGGGATAAATGGATGAAACTATCCCAGGCAAAGTCTCTGGGGAAGGAACCTCTGAGCAGACAACGACTATGCCTTGCAAGATTCAGAGCTTCTCCAGCAGTGCAATCTATGCAGAGAGGAGGATGTTTCATTTATTTTCTTCTCCTCCCCGCCCCTCACCCCATCCCGCCTTGTCACTTGAATTCCACCTGCAGACGGCAAAAGCTTCCATGATTTTTTGTTGGGCTCATTTCCCACTCCATCCCCATTTCCCATTTGCGTATAGAGGTTCTTTGTAAAGGAAATTCTCCATGTCAACAGAATCAAGCTTTTTACAGGTGGTTCCCAGGGCGGTATTCCTTCCTCATTCCTTCAGCAGACGGTGCTATATTGGACAGAAAGCCTCAAGGGAAGACATGAGGGTTCCCACTGTGTTCCCAAGCTCTCTGCTGTGATTTGTCCCTGCAGTTCACATCCAAGTTTTTATTTATTTTTTATCTTTTAAAAGAAGATAAAATGTTAAAACAAAGCCTGTAACTTACCCGTGCTGGTGCCCAAGACAGAAAGAGCAGAAATTATCTTTTAACTCCTCCCTTGCTAGATTGGAAGTGTCTTGCCGGTCACTCTGGTTTTCAGACACCACAAGGCTGCACACAAGATGACTCAGTAGGCACAAGCACAGCAGATAGGATGGTTTTGTCCCAGTTGGGTGCTGGTGATGCTGTGCATCGTGTGGGTAACATGGAGGGGGCACAATTTCACTAGGACTTGGCAGTTTGCAGCATGGGATCTTCATGGATTCACATGATGACTGAGGGATCCCTGGTGGTGATTGGGTCAGCCTTCAGCCCAAACAACTGGTCAGATTTGATCCAGCCTCACTCGGAACGTCTAACATATAAAACCCAAGTCAAAAGAGAAGCAGAAGAGAGGGCATGAGGGTGGACCTTGCATAGGCAGGCCAAGAGCATGCTGAAGTCTGATATCAAAGGAACATGACCATCCCTGTAAGTGCCATCTGATAGGCAATGAGGGAATCAAATGGCACGTGGCACAACCAGCCAAGAGGTCCTTGGGCAACATGGCAAAAGGATTCACCCCTGCTGTAGATCTCCTTACATATTGGGGCAACTACCAGGTTATTTTTCAGGGGGAAACTAAGAGGAAGAAATGATGGTTTAGGCAAGCAAACTGAATATAACATTGCATTTCCTGGCAACAGGAAATTTAAACTTTTGCTCTAGGAACTGAATTCAGGTTTATGTTCCTGAAGTTTGGTCTTCTAGGAGAGACTCAAAGAAAAAAGCAAATTTGTTCCTCTGATTTCCGATAAAAAGCCACTCACAAGCAGGTGCTGGGCACATAGGGCTTTACTTCTACTTCTGGTAAATTATATTTAAGGGAGATCAAGGAGGAGACTGGGAACAAATGGGATCCTACAGGTGGGATTCAGCCCCAGGACAGACTCATTACATTTAGATACCTGGGTGGATATGTTCCA
This sequence comes from Limnodromus scolopaceus, assembly GCA_028565335.1. Taxonomy (NCBI): domain Eukaryota; kingdom Metazoa; phylum Chordata; class Aves; order Charadriiformes; family Scolopacidae; genus Limnodromus; species Limnodromus scolopaceus. The sequence continues at coordinate 30,395,276 of JAOXNO010000052.1, read as the reverse complement.
TCTGTACTCAAGGAAGATTTGGATTTAGTCAATAAAGACTGAACGACTGCAGAACAAGAGCTGTGATAAACTGGGCACAAAAGAACAGCAGCTCTCACACAGAAAAATTAAGCCTAGCGCCCTCAGCCCTCACTCTTGGCAGTATGAAAAACACTTTCTGTTAGTTAAAACACCAAAAATTATGGACATGGGCTTAAGACGAGACTCATCAGACCAGCCAGGCTTCCCTGTGATGCTAGAGTCTAAACTAACCTCTGAATTTCAGATAGACTTGGGCTGAAAAAAATCCCTGTGTAGAGATCTCCATTATTGTTTGCACCACAATGAACTCCAGTGCTTTTTAGGGGAGGATACAGAAATTCAGTGACTCACTGCAATAGAACAGAACAAATCCAGACAGCTCATCTTTTCTCTGGGTTCACACAGCAATTTAACCCCAATTTTTCTATTTCACATGCAGGCTGCTATCACAGCTTCTGCATCTTGGCCTATCAGAAATCCTGCTAACACTCATAATGATTTTCTTGATTGATGGTTGCTTTTCCTGCTTCTGTTTCCTTCATATAGTGTGATTTATTTTTTGTGCAGGCAAAAATGTATGATAAGACATTTCTGGAGCTATTAATTATATTTTCTGTTGTAGACATTATAGAAATGAACGGCTTTGATGTGAAGACCTTAGTGACCCTTCTGTGAATCTTCACTCTCTCTCCTCATTTCTTCTGATGCATTTTTTTCACCTGTTGTTGCAGATATTTCTAGCAATGAATTAAAATAAATATCTCATCGCAAATGCCTGCAGATCCTCTGGATGTATTTTTGATGGCTGACTGCACAAATGTTTTATTTTTCAATCCGTTTAACATGAACTTGTTTGCCCTTCTTCCTGGCATTGGAGAAACTCTTTGAATTCTGAATGTTGAAATAAAAATCACTGCTATTGTTTAAAACATGCAAAAATGTATCATTTATTAAAATGTAAGAATTGTAAATCATTGAATTTCATGGGAGACGAATCATTAGTCAAAGTGCAGACTGCACTAGAGGTCATATTTAATTTATTTTCAAAGCCTTCATTCGTGCTTTTTGGTCCAGTATGTCATAAGTTATTCAATACACAAAGGTGTCTACTTATGTCTCACAATAATTAAGCTGATTAAGTCATATTATCACTAACAAGAAGCATTAATTCCACTTGAGTGAATGCTGCAAAGAGAGTCAGTGACATTTCCACCACTTAGATGGAAAACGCATTATAGGCAAACTGGGGAGGCAAAAGCCTCACTTAGCCCAGGCCTGTTTCTTCATCTGATCTCTGCAGAGGAGTTAGCAACTGATGTTTTCAGAGCAGTAAAAAAAAAAAAAAAGAAAGAAAAGGTGCAAAGGAGCAGAGAAAATCAGCACGTGACAATCATGCAGACTGTTTTTCAGTGTGGCAGGGGCTAAATTATTATGACAAAAGCTAAAGGCTATTTATTTCTACAAAACATCTACTGAGATCAAAAAAGGGAGCCGAAGGAGGGGACCCAGCCAAGAACAGTGTGTTCTGTAGGATGGGTCCAGGGAGATATTTGAGACACTGAGGCAATTTGCAAAGAAATCAGGATGGACATCGACAAAGTTCTGGATAAACTAAGGTGTGTTCATTCCAGTGTCATCTTCAAGTGAGAAGAGAAGAAAAGAAAACAAAGACCTAGCGTCTTTGGAGACTGTAATTAACCAGTGAGTGCTACAGACTTTGCTGCTAATTAACCACTGAGTGCCACAGGCTTCAAGCTGGATCCAGAGCCTTCCAAGGTCAATGCGCTGAGCCTCCCTGTAGTCGTAGCTCTGCCCAGCCTAAGCTGACTGCATGGAGAGCACTGTGTCCCCGCTAAGGTTTCTTGGGGGCTTCACTGGCTGCCACTTGACTCCACACGTGGTAGAGCTGAGCACCAGTCCCTCTGGGTCCTTTCTCTCTGGCCTCTTTTCTCTCTACCTCTGGATTTATTTTGTCTCTCTGGTATATGCTTTCAAGTCATTACAGAGATATAAGTAATGTTTCCATCCAAAGAGTCTATTCAGCAACAGCAAGAGCACAAAAACCTCCCCTATTTGTGCTGGTGCCCAGAAGCGCTATGTGCCTGCCTAGCATGGCCTGCAGCATTTTGCAGCCAACTGCACCACATGGCAGCTTTCCCGCTGTTGTAGAAGCAAATCTCAAGCTGGCTGGCAGGTCCCTGAAAGCCAGATTTGCCTCTGGATCTCTGAGAGAGCTGGAACAGATGCGAGGGGCATATAGAGAGTTCTGCTGAGTATCTCTCCAAAGCGTCTCTCATGCCCAGTGCATTATCAGAATACAGAAACAAGCTAATGCTCATGAACTGTGCAGGAGTGTAAGCACAGGAAGAGTTGTAAAAATAACTGGTTGTAGGGCAAAGACGTTGCATTTTTAACCATCACCTGCCCCTGTGGGAGACCTTCAAAGGAGATCTCGTCTGTTACATGGACAGTTCTTCCCAGGCATGCCCTTTGAAGAAGGGATAGTAGCGCAGTCGAATTAGGTTTCAGCAAATGTAATTTGCAAATGTAAAAAAAAGTCCCTTTCTATTGTCCTTCTTATCAATATGCTTATTGAAAAGAGAGAATGAAATTGAGCTCTTGCCAGTACAGGACTTCCTTTAACTAAGCTAAAGGAGACCACCAGGGAATGTGGGGTGTTGGGACCTAGGCTGGGCACTGTGTTGTCCCTCAAATCCCTTTTGGAAGACGTTTGACCTGTATTACGGAGCAAACCTAGGGATCAGCAAGAGGCACAAACGTGTGTGTCTGTATCTATCGCTTCTGGGCTGAGGACAGACGGGAGTATTGGAGAGGAGAAGGCAGCAATTTACCGAAGATCAGATGAGCCTTAATGGTAGGAGTTAAAAAAATGCCAAGAAAATGCACTGGAGAGTGACATACTCATGGGGAGGTGGCAAAAGCTGGCCCCTTGGTTGCTCAGTCCTATGAATTTCCAAGGAGAGAGTGCAAGTTGTCCATGTAAAATTCCTGTATGTTTTGGGGCTCAGTTTTGAGACCTCCCTTTGGGAAGCCACACCTGGGAATCTAAAACAAAGTGCCAGCTCCATGAGTTTGTTTAGATCCTGGATACCATGAAGGGTATGTACTGGGTGCTTTTGCTGTGTGAACTGAAACCCAGCCAACAGTTTGGCCCTGCTGCAGGGGGGCTGTGGCTGAGCCCCTGTGGGCTCACTGGAGAGGGGCTGCAGTCCTCTCCTAATGCCTGACCAGCACCGCCTGAAAATGGCAGGGAAGATATTGCCAGAGCTAATCCGGGAGAGGGCAATGCTTGCTGCCCTCGCAGGGAGTCAGGTCGGTCTGATGCTTTTATTACTTCGTGAGGCTGTTATTAATTTTACTGTATCACTTCACATAATTCTCCTATTCTTTTGAAGCAGTGAAACAGGCGAACGCTGTTCAGGGGTCTCAGGCAGTGGCTGTTTGGGGTTCTTCTTTTACCCTCAACACTCTGCAGAGACCATTGAAGAATGCACTCAGCAGCATAAAATCCTTCATCCTACTGTCTAATTGAGGCAAGGAATAATGTTTCATCTACTGACAGCCAGGCAGATGTGAGCTGGGACTGAAGTCACCAGAAGCAGTCAGGTCCCTTTCATGTCCAAAGCACTGTCCTCCTGGGTCCCTGACTCCCATGGGGCCCCTTTGAGTATTCCCTGCCCCCTGCTTCCTCCAAAGAGCACGTTACCCACTTGAGACAACGACTTTTCTGGGTTAATCCCAAAAGCCGCATTGCAGCCCCCCCAAGCCAGTCACCGAGCCAACAGGGGGTAAGAGAAGGACAGAGACGGCATGTGGCTGCCTCTGGACCTCATCCAAAGGTGAACTGCTTCCCACATGAAGTCATCCCACCAGCGGATACAGGCGTGCCTGTTGCCAGGCAATTGGTCCCTACACCTGCACCCACCCAGGTTATCTCTGTGGCTCCCAAGATGAGCTGGTCAGTGATGAGCATCAGAGGAAAGCTTACATGAGCCATAGAAAGCAATGCACAAAACCAACAATAAGCCATTACTGCCAGACCCAGCCCCTCTCCCTGGCAGTTCAAAGCCCTTTATGCCAAATCCTTGCAGAGTCTCTGCCCAACCTGGAGCATGAGGCAGGGAGCTGTGTGACATCTCTGGCACACAACTCCCTCTGGCCATAACCCCGAAGTGATCCTGAGTACAGGAGGGAGGAGAGGGGACCCTGATCCCCCAGCATCTGGGTGAAGTGAATAAAATGAGCTCTCTTGGGCTGCTCCAGCAACTGAGGAGGCCAGAGGGATGTGCACGTCTGCTGGAGCTGAGAGCCCTCCTCCAAGAGCTGAGCATTGACTCCTGCTGTTATGTATAGCTCAGGGACAGCCAGGAGCCAGGGTGAGCTATTAAAATACAATTTATTGGTACAAATCAGACATCGTGAAACAAACTCAGTTTAGAAAGAGCTGTCATGTTCTGCACAGATGGATTGGAAATGAACTGTCCCGTGACAGGAGCGGTTGGTAATGCTGGCACACAGAGCAGGTGCACAGGTGTAAGGTGAGCAGGGCAGGGGGAGAGACTGTTCTGGGGCTGGAGTCCTGCCCGTGAGGGCTCCTGACAGCCAACTAAGAGTCCTCAAAGAGAAGCAGGGCACAGTGGGAGACGTCTGTCCTGTGCAGGTGGAGGCCCCAGTGCAGGGCTTCCCCTAGACATTCAGGACTTGGGGAAAACAGAGATCCGGGTGAGGCAGGAGGAGGAGGGAAGAGGACTGTTACCTGTGTCGGGGTCCCTACTATGGCTGGAAACTCTCTTTCCTTCAGATGATGTTGCCTTGGGCTACAGAGTTACCCAGCAGGGCCTCACCTTGTGCATCTTTGAGCTACTTAAGCTAACAGCTCTTCTGGCCACCCAATCTGTGTGTGCTCCAGCCCATGCTGCTCCCAGAGCAAAGACTGGCCGTGTCCTAGACCCTGGCTGGGACAGGTCCCCAGTCCTGCAAATCTTGGGTCAGGGTTTGAAGGGAAGCGCTGACAGTGGTTGGGTTTTGCACTCACTTTCCGGAGAAGCCAGACACCAACGGCTGCTCTGGACATGCAACACATCCCACTGGATCTCAGGGACAGAGCAATGGTCACTGCCCCAGAACGTAGGGTCAGGCTTGACTGAACCAGGCTTGGTCTGCTCAGGTTTGCCGTGCCTACTGGGACAGAAATACAGGCATGCAGCTCGGTACATTCACACAGCCAGACAAGACAAAGAAGTGACAATGTTTACAGAGATGAGTGGCCCCTAAGGGGACGTGGGAGTGAATAAAATCAAGGCAGATTTGCTTAAAACTGGTTGTATGGACCCTCAACAGCACCTGCTATTAACACAGCTCTGCAGGATGAGATGGGAGAAATGCCCCCCCACCTCCCCACCCCTATCACTTCTCAGGCTCTTGCTCCTTAAACCCTTCCCCACACCCTGGTGGGCCAGTATCTCAGCAGCCCCACAAAGTCCTGAGTGGTCCACACATGGAGCTGTGTGCTGCAGGTGGATCAGCAGCTGAAATGATGTGAATGACTCCTGGGGCCTTGGGCAGAGCCATCCAGGCTAAGCCCTGGTCACTATTTCAGGTCGTTGTTGATGACCACACTGTCATGCATGTCACAGTAAGTTGTCATCTTCTTCCTCTTGCCAAAGGTGGAGAAGCTGTTCTTGTTCTCCCGGCCCAGGAAGAGGGGCCCATCTTTGCTGGAGAGCAGAGTAGGGGTGCCGGGGATGTAGACATTGTGCTGATAATCCAGGGCTGGGATGTGCCCCGGGTACAGGGAGCTGTACTGGGGTGTCCAGATGCTGTTGGTGCCTGCTGGAGCCTTCTGAAACTCTGGAGGAAAGACAAGTGGGAGACCGGCTCAGGGGAGGTCCCATCCATAGCTCAGTGGGATGGTCACATCCATGTCCCAGGGCGCAAGCCCATGGGCCATGTGTCAACAACTTCCCTTCTGGAGCCTGGACACACCTTCTACCCCTCAAACCTCTACCACTGCTAGGAACAGTGATGTGTCCCCTACTACACCTCCACCAAATGTCAAGAGGGTTTTCCCAGCTCCAGTGCACCAATACTCACCAGAGACAGGGGTCACCAGCGTGCACAGCCTCTGGTGCTCCTTCTGGAGGGCTCTGCGGATTTCCCCAACATCCTCCAGGCTCTGGGAGCTAAAGAGACAAGACAGGTTCAAAATTGTGTTGGAGACAACCTCCCCATCCCCAAATCCCCCTTCCACCCTCTCCCTTTGCTCCCGCAGTGCTGGATTTGGTACCTCTTTAGAGCAGGTCGCTGTGTGCTTGGGGGCAGCCAGTCCATGTTGGGCTGGTTGATCTGGAAAACACAGGGAAGGGCAAGGCTGGTTATTTGGACTCTCTGTTAATCAGCCCAGTCCTGCCAGCACAAGGCTTCAGTAGCCAGGGATGCAGGACTCCATCTTGTCCTTAGTGGGGAAGGACGCAGCACATTCCCATTTTAGGGAAACTGAGGCAGTTTTGAACCAGCCTGTTCCCTTCTGGACCTTCCCCTCTCCCCTGAGACACTGGGGTTATCTGGGGCTTACTCTCCATTCTCTGGGAGCTTAATTGCCAAGGTCTGTCCTTCTCGGCAGAGAGAGGGGATTTTCTTATTTCTGTCAGTTTTAAAAAGCCTTTTTTTCAGGTGCAATGGTAACTTAGCCCAGGTCTCAGGCACCAAAGGGTGGGAGGCGCGGAAATTGGCTGCAGACCTAATGTCTCGGGGGTTGCAAACAACTAGGGGAAAATCCCATTAAGGTATTAAAGATGTGAGTCCAGCGGTGCAAGGAGACGTGCGGGGAGAGCGTCTTGGCAGCGAGGCTTGGGCTCTCCTTGGAAGGGCTGTTTTATTAAAAGTCAAACGTAAGTGGATTAGACGCCTCATCACTCTCCATCCTTGTAATCGTGTTTCGGAAAGAGTCTTTCATCGGGAAAATTAGACGTTCCTCATTTCAATACCTAACAAATGTTGACATCAAAATCCCGCCTTGAAGACCCCACTCCCTACCCGCTGGTGCAGCCCGGTGCGGCACAGCGCCCAGACCTGGGTGCCAGAACTGGGGACACAAGAGGTGCCAGCGGGGCTGGGACCAGCCCTGGGTGCAGCAGTGGGACACTGTGGACCCCAGCAGCACAGGGGAAGCGGAGTGGCAGTGATGCTCAGGCTGTCCTGCTGTGAATCTCTCACCCACATAAAGGAGATGCCACCCCCACCATCCCACTCCTCCAGGGCAATGGAGCATCTCCATTGCCTCTAATGGGTGCAAAAGGCAGCAGAAAGGGATTTCCTCTTGCCTCAGCTGAGCCCGAAGCTCCCCTGGTAATTAGACACCTCGGGAAGCTCGATGGAGAGCTTCCCGCTGCCTGACGGCTCCTAATTCCCTCACTGATCAAAGGCAGTGGTTATTCTCTGGGAAAAGCCGTGCCTGGCTTCTCTCACAGCAGAGGCTGATGGAGGGGGCTGGGGGGACCTGCGAAGCACTGGTAAGCATCACCGGGCACAGCATTACCTGCTTGGAGACCTGGAGGTGCTGGCCCGGCCGGGACTGCTTCCCAGGATCCTTCTCATTGTTCCGGGGGGGGCTGCAGGGTTTGAGGAACATGAAGTCGCTCTGGGCAGACTCAGGACCGAGGCAGACTTTGTAGCAGTAGCCCGGGGGGCCACTGCCAGGCACGTCAAGGCAGGTGGCAGCCGCGGTCCCCGCAGGGGTCTGTGCTGTTAGGTTGGACGTCTTCAGGCCGTCAGAGGATGGTCTGGACCCGGGGCAGCAGTGGCAGCGAGGTGGTGAGCAGCCATCACCTTGGCGGGAGTGGCGCTCTCCACGGCACCGAATGGCTGTGAGGATGAGGATGGCCAGGAGGAAGGTGAAGGAGATGGAGCCTAGGGAAACCAGGAGGTAGAGGGTGACTGGGGAGGATGAGGAGGCCTCTGGGGGGAGGCTGAACTCGCTGAAGTCAGAGAGAGTCTGAGGCATGGTTTCCACCACCGAAAGCAGGAGGGACACGGTGGCTGAGAGAGCTGGCTGCCCACCGTCACGCACCTGCACCACCAGCCGCTGCCGCGTTGCATCCTGCTCCAAAAAGGAGCGGAGGGTGCGCAGCTCCCCCGTGTCTGGCGCCAAGCTGAAGAGGGTGAAGTCGGTGGCCTGGAGGAGCTGGTAAGAGAGGCGAGAGTTCAATCCCGCATCAGCGTCCACTGCCGACACCGTGCCCACAAGGTAGCCAGGCCCGGCCGATCGCGGCACCAGCTCGGTGGCCACAGAGCCATTGCGCGGCATGGGGGAAACGATGACCGGAGCGTTGTCATTCTGGTCCAGCACAAAGATGTGGACGGTGACGTTGGCGCTGAGTGGCGGGAAACCCGCATCCTGTGCTTGCACCTGGATCTGGAAGCTGCGGATCTGCTCATAATCGAGGGAACGCAGGGCATACATGTGCCCGCTGTCTGAGTTGATAGACACATAGGTGCCCACAGGCATGCCGTGGATGTGCCCCTCGGCAATGGAGTAGGACAAGTAGGCGTTTTGTTGGCAGTCAGGGTCCAACGCACTGACAGAGCAGATGGAGGCACCTGGTGCATTGTTCTCCATCACGTAGACGCTGTAGGAGGGCTGGAGGAAGCGTGGGGCGTTGTCGTTCACATCGGACACCGGGACGGTGAGGGTGCTGCGGGTCAGCAGGGCCGGGGACCCCATGTCCCGCGCTGTGATGCTTACATTGTACTCGGACACAACCTCCCGGTCCAGCGCCTGCGTGGTGACCAGCGTGTAGTAGTTGCGGAAGGAGGAGCGGAGCTCGAAGGGCACGTCAGGGCCAACCTCACAGCTCACACGTCCATTGTCCCCAGAGTCCCGGTCCAGAACACTGATGACAGCGATGACGGTGCCTGGCGGGGCATCCTCCAGCACGGGCGTGGACACTGAGGTGAGGGTCACCTCTGGTGCGTTGTCATTCACATCGAGGAGGTGCACGAGCACCCGGCAGTGCACAGCCACAGCCGAGGGTCCACGGTCCTTGGCTTGCACATAGAGCTCGTGGAGGCTTGTTCGCTCATAGTCCAGAGGGCCCTTCAGCAGCACCTGCCCACTCCGGGGCTCTATGTGGAAGAGCTCCCGGACGCGTGGTGGTGCGTGTCCACTGAAGGAGTACTCGATCTCCCCATTGGGGCCCTCATCCAGGTCAGTGGCGTTGAGCTGGATGACCAGGGTGCCGGCAGGGGCATCCTCAGGGAGGCTCACACCATAAGAGGGCTGGTCAAAGGCGGGCACGTTGTCGTTTGCATCCAACACCGTGACGAGGATGTGAGCTGTGCCTGAGCGCTCGGGGACACCGCCGTCGAGAGCGGTGAGCAGCACCCGGTGCACGCGTTGCTGCTCCCGGTCCAGGGCGCGCTCCAGCACCAGCTCTGCAAACTTGCTGGCGTCACTGCGCGTCTGCACCTCGAGCGAAAAGAAACCGTTGGGGCTGAGCCGGTAGGTGTGCACCGAGTTGGTACCCACATCAGGATCCTGGGCGCTCTCCAGCGGGAAGCGGGCGCCAAGAACGGCGGACTCGGCCACCTCCAGCACGTACTCTTGCCACGGGAAGGTGGGCGCATGGTCGTTGATGTCCAGCACCTCCACCTCTACGCGGTAGAGCTCCAGCGGGCTCTCGACGAGGAGCTGCAGGTGGAGCAGGCAGGTCCCCCCGGCCTCGCACACCTCCTCGCGGTCAATCCGCTCGTTCACAAAGAGAATCCCGTTCTCCAGGTTCACCTCCAGGTGCTGCCTGGCCCCGGCCCGCGACACGATGCGGAACCGCCGCGCCGACAGGGTGGACACGTCCAGTCCCAGGTCCTCGCCCAGGTTGGCCACGAAGGCTCCGTGCTCCAGCTCCTCCGGCACGGCATAGCGCAGCTGCCCACCCGCCGGGGCTCCGGCCAGCAGGAGGAAGAGGAGGGAGCGCAGGAAGAGTTGCCCCCTCCCGGAGCCTGCCCCGGCCCCCATGGCCCCCCCCAGCCCTTGCGGGGACGACGGGTCCTACCCGCACCGCCGCGTCCCTCCTCGCCTCTGCTCGCCCCTCGCACTTCCAAAGAGTTTCAGGCTGCCGGGGGCAGCGGGGGAGGGCCCTGCCCGGAGCCGGGGGCGGGGGGCGACCGCGGCCACCGGCGTCCGTTTAACCCCTTCCCTGCTGGCCCCCGGGAGGGGATGCAATCCGGGCCCCCGGCGCCACACCAGAATGCGTCTACCGGATCCAGGAGCACCTGGGGGAGGGGGCTAGCCCCGGGGAGATCCCGTTAACGGCGGTGAAAGCTCCAGCGAGACCGATCGCTGCCCGGGGCACCGATATTACCCCGCAGATGCTGCCGCTCGTCCCCGCGGTAGATTAAGAGGAGCCCGGATCGCGGCGGCTGCCAAATCCCGCGGCCGCGTCCCCCCGCCGTGCCGGTCCTAACCTTTACCAGATGGTTAAGCCCCTCCAGAGTTGATTACATTTCCCTGCACACCGTTTTCCTTGTAATGCGGAGTTTTTAATTACCGGAGCAGGGGGGATTACAGCCCTGGATAAAGCTGAGCCCATCAGCGCGGAGGCACAGAGAGACACCCCC
>JAOXNO010000052.1:30305612-30326503 GCA_028565335.1 Limnodromus scolopaceus | reverse complement strand
GTTCAAGGCCAGGCTGGATGGGGCTTGGAGCAACCTGGTGTGGTGGGAGGTGTCCCTGCCCAGGGCAGGGGGTTGGATCTGGATGGTCTTTAGGATCCCTTCCAACCTGAACCATTCTATGGTTCTATGAATGCCCAGGACAGCAGGGAAAGTGCTTTCCCAAGGGGAGGCAATCCAGGACCCTGAGCCTTCATGCTTCTCTGTTTGGCTGCCCCTGTTGAACTCAAAACGAGGAGAAAAGCGCATTTACCTACAAACGATGTAGTGGAGACACCAGGCAAACTCCACGGCTGCTCCTGTCCCAGCCTTGAGGCCGGAGCAAACCAGCCGGAGCATGTGCTGGGGGAGAACAGAGTCCAGGACCAAGCTGGGGACAGAAGAACAGAGTTAACCGAGACACAGCCCAGAGCATGAGTGGGACAGACAACTCAGAGGGAGACACCAGCCCAGGCCACCAAGCAGGGAGCTGCTTCCCTCCCACGTGCTCCAGTAACACACCTGGAAGAGACTCTTCCCAAGGGGCTGCAGCCTCCGGCGCCCCAAAAGCCTGGCACAAGCTCTCCCTGTCGGTGGCAGGGCTTGGGGGGGCACTCAGGACACCTTGGCCAGGATCCCGTTTTTGGCACTGGGGGCAGGGACTGTCAAGCTGATCTTTTCCTTCGCAGGAGGAATGCAGCTGGAATTTCCCTGCGAGCCTGCCCTGCTCAACACTGTCCTTTACCAAAATACCACAGCTGTCTGCTCAGATGAGGCAGAGGGAAAGGAGTCAGACCCTGATCTACCACGAAACCTCCACAGTTCTGGCAGGATTCTGCTCAGAACTATTAATATCACCAGGGTGGGAAAGGCGTCATCATCCCCGGCACGCAAATACCACGCCGGGCCCCAGGACCTGTCCCAATGCTGGGTGAGGACACTCGGACTCACGGCACGATCTCTGTGGGGGCTTCCTTGGCTTGGAGCAGCTGCGAGAGGACGTAGCCCAGACCTTCCAGCACAGCCTCGTGGGGGGACTGCAATCAAAGAGAATGGAGCTAATCCTACCTGACAGAGCCGGGGGGGGGGGTCCCGGGATGCCGGCTGCGGTGCTGGTGAGAGGCCGATACCCCTCTGTAACGCCAAACCAAGCGGCCGAGCAGCACAGTTTCTCTGTGGCTGGGGAAGACAGGGCTCAGCAGGGGACTGGGAGTGACAGAGCAAGCTGTAGGCACACCAAAGCTGAGCTGTGTCCCCTCCCCGGATTCGCACGGGTGCAGCTGTAGGGATCCAGGAGCCCAAACGCAGCAGCAGTGCCACTGTGGGCACTCAGATCTGCACATGACAGCCCCACTTGCTGCGTTGGCCTCGTTTGCCCGCTGGACCCGCGCTGTGCAGAGGGGAGAAGCAGCCCCCCATGTTAAGGACTTTTCATTGTCGAGCCGCAGTTATGGGTGTGAGAGACCCCGCTGGAGAAGGGGACAAGGTGGTGACCTGAGCCCTGAGAATGGAGTGCGGGAAACCCCACGAAAGACATTCACCCAGAAAGGAACAGCCCCATGCAGAGGGGTGTCTGCCCGTGGCCACAGCTGGAAGGAGGGCTGGTAACTCAGTACTGCCAGCCAGTGTCCAAACGGCATGAGAAAAGGGGTCGTTCCGGGGCAGAGCAGGGAAAGAGTGCGTCTGAGCTGTTCACCCACCTGGATGCAGGATGCCAGCACTGGAATGATGCCCTGAGGCAGAAGTTGCTTCCTCACAGCTTCACTTTCCACTACGAGGTTCCCCAGCGTGTACAAACACAGCTCCTGAAATGCACCCAGGAGAGCAGGTCACCTCCCCTGCCCTCCCCAGCCAGACCCTGGGCAGCCGGCAGGGTCACTGCACCCCAGGACTGGAGTACACAGAATGGTCAGGGTGGGAAGGGACCTCTGAAGATCATCTACTCCAACCCCCTGCCACAGCAGGGTCACCCTGAGCAGGTTGGACAGTAACACATCCAGGTAGGTTTTGAATATCCTCAGAGAAGGAGACTCAACCACCTCTCTGGGCAGCCTGTTCCGGGGCTCTGCCACCCGCAAAGTAAAGAAGTTCCTCCTCATGTTTAGATGGAACTTCCCCTGAGCAGGGCAGAAACTGTCTTCAGAGGGATACACACAGATGGATACTGCTGGACTCTCCAGTTACCCTGTTCTCAGCTGTATCAGCTTCAATTTATCCCTTTTCTACCTGGCTCAGGTTGGGATCTGATCAGATCTACTTTAGAAGCTTTTCAGGCTTTTAATTATTGCTATGACATTTCCCTGAGACCCCTCTAATTCCAGAGTATTCTCCTGGAGGCTGACCATGTGCCGCATTAAAATGTCATCATCACCCTGGGGTTGCTCCCCATCCTGTCCCCGATCCTGTCTGCATCTCAGAGGAGCACAGGGGACTGCTGGGCAGCTGGTGAACACATGGCCATTCCAGAGCTACTCCGACTGTTGGCTCCTTGGCCCGGATCAAACTACAGAGCTTGGAGCTGCAGCCACTCTGCTCCTCCTCCATCCTGGAGGAAAGCCTCCCTGACTGTTTGCATGAAGATGTGCTGACAAAGTCGCCGTCCCTGCACCCCAGCCCGCCACTGCTCATTTCTTTCACTTCTCCAAGATATTTTGAAACACCTAAACTGAGCTGGATCCATTATTTCTGCTTTGCCTGCCACACAGACACCAAGGTACCTCCTGTCCAGGCCCAGCCTGCGTCAAGAGGCCACCCCACACATCTGATGACAGAGTCCCACTGCCACAGCCTGTAGTCCCTGCTTCCCCAAACGGGGCTTGGAGCTGAAGAGGAGGAACCCACTGCAAAGGGGGCAAACCTCTGCGTCCTGGGCTACGGCAGGAGGATCTCCCTATTCAAGTTGAGGCTTGGGAGCATTTAAGAGCAGCCTGAAGCTACATGGAAGGAGGTGCAAACACCATGGAACCAAACTCCTCTTGGTGTTGGGATGGGGGACAGTGAAGGGGGTCTCCATATTTCCAAGACTTGGCCAGACATAGCCTTGTTGCCCTGGGCTAGCACTGGGTACAGTCCTGCTCCAAGGGGGAGAAGGTTGGATTGGAGACTTCCAGAGGGCTCTTCCCACCAGCACTCCTGTGTGACTCATGTTAAGCTAAAGCTGGCCAAAAGAGGTCAACACCCAACCACTACCAAAGCATTACCGAGTGCCAGAGCCCTGGCAAACCCAGGCACGGATCTTACCGTGAACTCTACGCTGTGTCCTGAGAGGTAGGTGAGGAGATAGGAGGTCACTGGCAGACACGCCTCGGCCACAGCAGGGTTGCTGGAGTGGGAGAGCTCGTGGAGACAGCGGGCTGCCTCCATCTGCATGTCGGCCAGGTTGCTGGTGAAGAGCCCAATGAGCGTCCGGATGCTGTCGTCCAGCCTGGTGGAACCCACAGGGTGCTGTCACCTCCTGCCTTCCCACCTTTGGCCACACACCAGCTCACCCACCCAACGACGGGGACACAGGGCCACCCTGGATGTGCCCTTGATAACAGCCAGGCAGTGCCAAACCTGGGCTGACCTGACAAACTTCTGCTGAGTCTCCTTGTTCTGCAGAGCCCAGCGGAGGCGGCTGAGTGATCCTTTTCTGTCCTCTGAACCCCTCTGCACGCCTCTGAGGAGCTGAAGGACCTATCACAAAATTAAAAGATGGGTGAATTTCAAGCAGCACCAGGGTTAGAATTTCATCCTGTTAATCCTGGAGGCAAAGAAACCCAGGGCGCAGGTTCCCATGGTCACAAAGAACCTCACTGTTTCTCACTTTCTGTGGTGCCAACTCAGAAAACACTTCCAAACCCACCCGGGCTCCTCCACATGCTGGGAAGACCCCAGGGACCCCCATCACCATGGAGAACACCATGCTCCTCACCTCATCCTCCGACAGAGGGTCTGGCAGGGTCTCTTCTCCATCCTGTCCACCCTGCTCCGCAGTGTCCTCCCGCAGAAGCCGCTTGCTGACCAGCTGCTCCTGCCGCCGGGCTTTCCTGAGAGCTGCAAATTGGTCCCTGTCACCACCTGCCTGGGCCAAGATGCTTTTCCACCCCACCAAAGAGCCTTTTAATGGGAGAAGCTGCCAGTTCCTCCTTGTGCGAGCCAGGGAGGGACGAGGCACGGGGCAGTGACCGCACTGAGATCGGGCACGAAGGCAGGACAGAGGGGTGAGGACCATGGTGGCTGCGCTGGGAGGGACCCAAGGCTCGTTGTATGTAGGGGAGACCATGGAAAACCCAAACCGTTGGCAACTAGGGAACCCAGAGCAGAAAAGCCACGTGGATTAAAAAAACAAAACAAAACAAAACAACAACAAAATCAGCCTGTAAAACGCTTCCCGAAGCGGGCAGGGAGCCCGCAGATGCCATCCCCCTCCCGGCGATGGGCGGCCAGACAGGGCCGGGGCTCTCTGTGGGTCCTGCTGTGGGGCAGAGATGGCCACCACGGGGCTCCCACCCGCCGCCCTGACACCCCGGGGCGATGGGGGCCCACAAATCCCGCCCGGGGCCCGGTACCGACCCCCCAGGGTGACGGGGGCCCACAACCCGCCCCTGGCCCCGGGCGGCCCCGGCGCGGACCTGCCTCCCGCTCCCGCCACCGGGCCCGCAGCTCCTCCAGGCCCCCGCCGCCGCCGGGCCCGGCCCAGCGCCGCCGCCGGCCCCACATAGCGGCGGCGAGGAGGAGAAGGAGGAGGAGGAGGAGGAGGAGGAGGAGGAGGCGGGGAGAGCGGGACGGGGCGGGGAGGAGGCCGGGCCCGGCGCTGGGTGGTGCCGGGGCCTTCGCTGCCCCCGTCAGGGCTGTGTTTCCCCCCGGGAAGGCTCGGCCCCGCGGCCCGGGGAGCCCTGGGGGCCCAGGCCCGGGCATCCCTCCGCCTCCCCAGCGCGGGAGGACCGGGGTGGGTCCTCCCCGGGGCCCTGCCGGGGCACCCCCGCGGCGGGAGGGATCACGGCCGGCCCCGGTGGGTGCGGGGACACGGACCCCGCAGGGTCCAGCCACGGGGACGAGGCGGGGACCGGCCTAAGGGTGAGCTCCTCCAGCCCGTGTCCATGCAGGAGTAAAATCTCTTCAAATGCTGGGGAAAAGTGTACTTTTAGAAGACTCTGGTGTCTGAATGAGTGAAAATATTTACTTTACAGCCAGCTCTGGGGGGTGGGTTTGAAGGTCTCGGTGTTTCCGAGCTCCCCAGGTGCGGGGATGAGGAGGAGCGAGACCCGGGCACTCGACCCAAGCTGCCAACAGGGTTATTTCATACCATGAACATCACATTCAATATAAAGTAGAACGTTTGCTGAGGAGTTCTCTCTCTCTCTCCCTCAATGGCTGGGATCCTGAGAACCCCTGGCCCCGGTGCCGGAGCCCTGAGCCCTTCCCTTCCTCCCGAATCCTCAGCACTCGCAGGGTCCCACACTGGCTGTCCCTGCTGGGAGAGCACGGCTTCTGCTGGGGGATGGGCTGGGGACAGTCGTTGGGTGGTTTATATTGGTATCAGGATCAATACTGGTTCTTCAGTGTTATTAATTATCTAGTCTTAATCTATTAAATCTATTTCAACCCTTGTGTTTCCTTATTTTTGCCCGATTCCCCTTCCCGGGTGGGGAGGGGCCACGGGGTGATGGAATTGTCTAAATGGCAATGAATTGTTGTGGGTTCTTCAAACTGTGACAGCCTTGCAGGGCTCAAACCAGCCGGTCTCTGGGCCCAGACCAGGTTTCTGCCCGCACTCACGGCTGGGCTGCATGTTTGTTGGAGCCAAAAAGGCCCAGAGACTCACCAGAGACATAAGACAACAGGTCTCAGTGTCCTGGGGTCTTCCGTGGTGGCAACGGGAAGAAGGAAGTCTCCAAAACCATATGTCATTGAAGCAGAGTGTGCTTGGCCACCGGGGAGACAGAACAGGTAATTTTCCCCCAGAAAGGCGTTTGCTGCTGGTGGCCGGGAATGAGCAGTGAAAAGGCACCAGGCCCGGTCAGAGGTGCCGACCCCACCAAAAGGAGTAGTGAGAAGAACCCGGAAAGGTGGCTGCGACTTCTCCCCGGCGCTCGCAGCAGCAGGTTGGTGTAACGCGAGGATGGAGAAGAGGAATGATGGAATCGCTGAACCCCTCTGCACAAGGAATCGCCCAAGGCAAGGCAGCACAGCAGCGCAGGGCACTGCCCGAGGCACTAGGAACAAGGAAACGAGCTGCAGGAGATGTAACCAGCAAGAGGAGACCTTCCCTGTCACCAGTGTGGGACAGGCAGCTCCTGCCCCAGCTGCTATCACAGTGGTGGTGTCTCTCCATAATGCTGCATTATCAACAACAAACTGGGAATTGCATCTTCCCGACGTGCAGCTTCATTGCCTTCGTGAAGCACCTTCTGAAATCCACCCTGGGCAGAGAAATCCCTGGGGAATTAAAAATCCCTGGCAGGTCTTTCCAAGTGCCTGGTGGTCTCCGCTTGCTGACGGAGAGCATTAACATCTTGGTGTAGGCACGGCCATCAGCTGCCAGAGGAGCACGGGGCAAGTGATGTGTGAGTTCCTCGGCCAAAGCGAGTAGCTCGCTTGCCAAGGAAGCCGACCTTAGGTGAATAATCGCCCTTCCACAGCAGATGGGAATTTGTCCCGTCCCTGTCCTACATGGGACACGGGTATCTGGGGATGGTTTGGATACAGGGTATGACAGCTCCATGTCCTGCATTGCTCAGCCTCCGGTGGGCTCTGAGGCACAGCAAGCCCAGAGCATCTGGAAGCAAAGGTGTGTTGGGGCTGGTCCTGGGAGCGCCTTTAGGGCTCCATGATGGCACTCTCTTCCCTCATCCTCCCTGGGAAGGTGAGGAGCATGTGCACTCAGACCAAAGTCCCCCCCAGCCCACAGCTGCAGTGTCCCCCTGCTGCAGAGCAGCAAAGCAGAAGTGACTGGGGCTGCTGCGTGGCGCGTGGCTTCCCGTGGCACAGCTCTCCCCGTCCTGCTCAGGAAGTCACCCAGCAGGAGACACGAATGTGCCCGGGAGCCTGCCCCCAGCTCCCCGCCGGCAGGGACATGAACGGCGGTGGGACGGGCTGCGGGAAGACACCTGCAGGCAGTGAGGTGTCCTCCGGCTGGAGGCTGGGCAGGACCGGGCACGGGAGGGAGCTGGGCACCCCAGCCCTGGATTTGGCAGCGGTTGGAGGAAGCAGCCGTGGGGCAAGGTAAGGTTTCGGCATGAGGTGAGTCACTGGGCAAATCCACCCCGGCTCCGCGCTGCCCTCGCAGCGAGGGGAACTTGCCGCTGGGGCTGGAGGACAGCTTCTTCCCGGGAGGGACAGCATGGAGAGGTAGGGAGAGCTCCGTCTTACGAGGTTTTTGAGACACAGCCAGAAAAAGCCGTGGCTGATCGGGGCTAGTGCTGGCAACAGTCCTGCTCGGAGCAGGAGGTTGGGCTGGAAGACCCCCAAAGGCTCCTCGCCACCGCCCCGTCTGGGTGCTCGGACGGAGCTGAGTCAGCACATCCTTAGGAGCCGTTAATCTTTGCTTGCTGCTTCTTTGCAACCTGTCGATAAGGCTCTCCCATCAGCGGGATGGCAAAGCGGTACCGGATGCTGACAGGAACGTGTACAAACCCTCAGGAATTATTTTCTCCTGTCCCTTTGGAGGCTGGTAATGAATCGGGTTACTGGGAAAGGAAAATATGAAGCCGCCTGTTGCAATTTCCTGCCCCAGATCACAGCGCCTGCCACGCAGAGAAGCAAACAGAGCTGCGGCTTTCCCATCCTGCGGTCAGGCTGTGGCTTCGCTGTCTCTAACTCCGCATTGCAAGTTTCTCCTGATCTGTGGGGTTTCCTGGTGGCTTGGGAACTGGAGCCTGCGCCAAGGGCAGCCCAGGCAGGAAAGCACAGAGCCCAGCGGCTGCCGCCTCGGGAGAAGCCTTGCTGGAAAACCCTGCTTTTGGGGTGGGGTGGGACCAGTGCCACCAGCTCCCTGCCGAGGAGCTGGCGCAGCTCCTGGGTGTTTGTCCGGTGATCCGAGCTTCGCCCTGAGTCACGTCGCAGTAGCCAGGCGGGTGCTGATGGGGTGCGCCGGACCCATGCGAAGGGTCGTTGGGCAGGAGGGATGAGGGCAATGTGGTGGTGGCTCTCCGTGGCTGAACCTGCCCAAGCTGGCTGGATCTGAACAGTCCCCCTCATCTGCCAGAAGTGCTGCCTTTCACCCCTGCTCTCCTCGTTTCTAGGTTGTTCACCATGAACGTGGCTGTCCTTCTCCTCCTGGGGCTGGGGTTTGTGGAGGCAGATGGCAGGTGTCTCTTCAACCGCACTCAGGAGTACTGTGTGTGCTACCACCTCTCCCAGGAAACCGTAAGCAGCCTCATCCAGTGCCTCGCAGCCTCCGTCGTGGAGTTTCGGGGAGGAGAGCTGGAGAGATACGTAGCCTTCCCCATCAGTGACCTGGACCCCTCTGCCATTGACATGCTGGGCTCCCTTGTCATCAGAAAAATAATTTTGGGGAATCTCCTGGTGCCTGAGATACTCCTCGCCCGAGTCCTGAGGTTCTTCTCCTACACTAAGGTGCAGGAGCTGGTGTTTGAAAGCTGCATTTTTGAGGGGAGAGGCAACTGGGAGGAAATGGTCAACTGGGACTTGCCCATATTGTCCCTGCGCTTCCACAACGTGACATCTGCCCCGCTGACGGGCCGCGAGCAGGACTTCTCCCCCCTGAGCAGCTGGCTGGGGACCCTGCAGGAGCTGGCTGTCACTGCCTCCCACGTCACCAGCCTGCCCTGTGGCATCGGAAAGGTGTTCAGAGCTCTGCACTCCCTGGATGTGGCGCAAAACAGCCTCGGGGATGAGAGCTTGGTGTCTGCCTTCTGCAGCGGGGCTTTCCCTCAGCTCCAGGTCCTGAGTCTGCAACGCAACCACCTGAAATCCTACCACAGCGTGTGTGAGAGCCTGCAGCCGCTCCACAGGCTTCAGCACCTAGATCTCAGCCAGAACAAGCTCATGGCAGACCCATCCTCCTCCTGCCAGTGGCCAGCGTCCCTCCGAATTTTTAACTTGTCCGACACTGGCTTGGATGAAGTCCTCGCACGCCTGCCTCCTGGTCTAGAAGTGCTGGACGTGAGCTGCAACCACCTCCATGCCGTAGACATCTCCCTCCACTCCCTGAAGAAGCTCTTCCTGAGCCAAAACATGCTGCGGGCTGTCCCCTCCATCAGGAATTACCCCATGTTGGACACCCTCCACCTGGACAACAACCAGATGACAGAGCTGCCGTGGGACGAGGTGAAGAACCTGCAGGATGTGTCTGCAGCCGGTAACCCCTACGACTGCTCCTGCTCCGGGGCCGGGGGGCTCCAGGCGCTGGCGGCCATGGGGCATCTTGGGCAGGGCTGGCCCCAGGACTACACGTGTCACTTGCCCCCTGATTACCAGGGCATGCTGGTGGAGGAGGTGCCGGTCTCGGTGCTGCGGTGTAACAGTGCCGCGGTGATTGCCCCTGTCTGCGTTGCCCTGGCCCTGCTCGGGGTGGCCGGGGCAGTCTGCCTGGTCAGGTCCAGGCCCGGGCTGCTCCGTTCCTGTTGCAGGGTGTGAAGGGGACGTGTGACCGTTCCCACCAGCGCTTTCCCACAGGGGAGCAGCCCCAGGAGCTCCACGGGAAAATTCACAGGACCCCCAAGTGCTGGTGAGGGGCTCTCTTGGTGTCCCCAGTCCAGGCTTCCCTGTTGAGCAGGACTGTCCCCAGCATTTATCCCACAGTGGCTGTGGCTTTGCCCATCCAATTTCTGGGGAGACCCACAAGCAAAGCCCCTCTCTGTGCTCTGCCCCCAGGGCTGCACCCTCCCAGAGGGGCTTTCTTTGTGGCCAACTCCAACTCCCCCAGCCCCGATGTGCACCCATTGTCCCATGGGGTCATCTGCCCTGAACAAGAGGAGTTCGGCTCCGTCTGCACCGCTGCCCGCAGCGCTCAGGTGTCCCAAGCCTCACTGGGGTCTGGTGGTCCCCCCCTCAGAGCCCCACCATCATCTTGTAGCCCTGTTGCCCCCCAGCCCATGGCCCCTCTGCTGATCCTCCACCTCTCTTCACCTGGGCCACAGCTGTGAGGATGCCTGGTTTGTGAGGCTGTCTGCTTAACTGTCTTTCTGCATGAGAGAAAACCCACAAAAGACAGGAAAATGAATAAATGAGACAGCCCCATACACAAACGCCAATGAGCGGGAGGAAACAGAGACTGCAACCAAGACCCGAGCTCTCAAGGCATTGGTGGATGAACCCCTCAAGTGTGACCTCAGAGAGGTTCAACCAGAAATGTTTTAACTGATAAGAACCTGGGTTTATTCTGCGTTATTCAGAAAATGTCTCACAGGAAAGAGAAAATTGATTATGGGATGCTGAGGGAAATCGGGGGAATGAGTCGGGGAAGGATCAAAGGGAGGATCACGATGGGTGAGTGGGGAAGGAATAAGGATGGGAGGATGGGAGGAGAAAGAAGAGGGCTGGTCCTTGGCAGGCAGTACTTGCCCGGCCAGTGCTTCGTCTCTGTGGCCTGTGCTGCCTTCTCATTAAATTCTCTTCCTGGGTAATTTTTGTGTCACCTCACTCTATTCCGTTTGTCCCCATGTGCACATGTGAGCAAACGCAGGCTGGAACAGCCGGGGGGTGGGAAACCAGTGTGGAAAGATGCAAGGCTGGAGCTGGAGAGGGGCTAAACAGGGTCCAGCCGTGGGTCTGTGATGGATTTGGGGTCTGCTGCCTGCCGGAGGGCACATGGGCAGGTGGAGGGTTGTGCCACCAGCCCGTGTCAGCCCTGAGGAGCTGGAGGGGAGGGCTGGGGCCGTGCCGCCCGGGTGCTGTGTTTGTGGAGTGCCATTGGTAGGTAGGTGGGTGCCAGCAAAGGCCCTGCTCTGCTTGTGCTGGCCCACGGGGACCTCTGTACACCAGGTCTCTGCTTCTGCACCTCGGGGACTGGCGCTCAGCCCTGCTGCTGGCCGGACCTGGGAACCGGGAGCAGCAGCCACCATCTGATGGACGAGGAAGGAGAAATCCCTGTGTCTCCAAACCTGAGGATTTGCTTTCCCTTCACAGCACCCTAAGGCACAACCCACCCCGAGTTCTGCTTCTGATGGAGCCCCAGGTGCCACCATGGCTTGTGTCCAGCCTGGCATCACACTCATGCTTCCAGACATTTGGATGGGGAGACAGGGCCAGTGTTGCAGCCTCATTCTGTAGGGGGAATGATGGCAGATGGAGGGACATGTGTGCGTCTCCTTGTTGCTCCTGGTCCTGTCCAAACGCCAGGGGCAGGGGCTGTCCTGGGACCTCTCTCCCACAGTCTGCATCTCCACGGACCATGCAAATCCTCAGCTTCAGCATTTCCTTTCGTGACTGATCTCTGTGGTTTGTGGTTGCTTCTGGTTTTTAGAAAAACCTTCATGATAGTCCAAGGTTCCTCCACCTCCTGTCTCCGGCTTGCAAAGATGTCCCTCTTGGAGCCAGGAGCACACCAATGGTAGGAGTGGGTCCCAGCACCCACCTGCCCCCTACAGCCCCACTGACTCCTTGGCCAAAGGGGGCTCAGTCTCCAGAACATGGTGCCTCCAGGCTGGACTCTGTCCCTGCTGGGCTCTGCCCACACAGCTGAGCCCGACACCCATTAATGATGCAGGAGAACACAATGCCTTTCCTGATTAGATGTAACTCCATCTGCTGCCCTGTCCCAAAGAGCAGCTCAAGAGCCGCCGGTGCTGAGCTCGCCATGGACGCCGGGGAGGTGAGAGCCATTCTGGGGGACACCACAGGGTGCTTTGGAGGGCTCCGTCCCCTGCCTCCGGTGTGGCAGACCCTGCCCAGCTCCTCAGGGGCTGATCCAGCTCTGGGTCAATGCCGGCTGCCTGAAGCAGAACCCAGCTCCTTCCCCCTCTGCCCTGTGTCCCGACAGGCTGAGCAGGATGTCTCCGTACGAGCAGCTGTGGGATTCCACCAGGCAGCAGGTAGAGCTGGGGACAGTTGCCTTCAGCCCAAACCCCCGCCCCAGGGAACCGGGCGAGGGTGACAGCCACAGCCATGGTGGCACTGGGACCACTGGCCACGCTGGTGGGGTTGGTCTGGGTGGTGGTGCCCCCCCACCCTGGTGGGTCTGAGCAACCGTGGTCATAGCAGGAGGGCTCAGGGATGATGTGAAGCCCTGGGATGTGTCCCCAGGCTGCAGGGGGGCGCAGAGCTGGGGCAGGTGGGGATGACCCCCCCCGCACCACGTCACGCTCAGTGTTCTCAGGGCCGGGGGAGAGTTGGGCATCCAGCAGCGAAGACCCTCTGCAGCTTCTCTTCGCTGGGAAGGAGCTCCAGGTGAGAGTGGCGGGGACATGGGCATGGAGGGGACGAGGGTCCCCAGGGAACCAGGCAGGAGCAGGGGACCCTGTTCCAGCCACCTGGGCCCAGATGGGTGCCGAGGTCTCAGGCTGATCCTGCCTCACAGCCCCATGGCCTCTCTTGTGGGGGGCTCCTGGAGGTTACCAGGTAGCAGGGGAAGGGAGGGGGTGTCCCCCCACCCCTGCCAGGCCCTCCATAGCACCCCTGCCATCTCCATCCCAGTGTGCCCAGTCCCTTGTTTAGCCTGCACTGGTCATACTGGGATGGGGGAAAGCTGAACATTGTCACCCTCCCTCCCTCGTACCAGGAGAGCTGCTTGACTGTCGATGGCATCTTCCGCTTGGATGCAGGACAGGTATCGTGGGCCCCAAGTCCTTCTTCTGCACCCCTGTCCCCAGCCGGATGAGCCGGGGACGTGCTGGCCCACACCACGGGCTGGGGCACCCAGCTGAGGTCCTGGAGTCACTGGCACCACCGCCAGCTCCTCAGGTGTCACAGGCAGTGCTGGGGACCCGGGGCTTGGTCCTGTGTGTGGCTCCGTGGGTGTTTCTCACCCCTTCCCTGTTTCCTCTTGGGTGCTGGGATGTGGCTGCCCTGCTGGGATGTGCTGTCTGTGCCTCACTGCCCGTGCTGTGCCCTCTCTGGCGTGCTGTGACCGCTGTGACGTGCCATCCATGCTGTGCACCTGCACCGTGCCATCCATACCGGACTACCTGTCCCATGCTATGGGTTCCATACCATCTGTGTTGTGCTGGCCCATCCATGCCAATGCTTTCTGGGCTGGGCCACCTGCCCCGTGCTGTCCGTGCCACGCCGTCCCTGCTCTGCTGGCTATGTCTCTCCTACCAGGAGAAGATCCTGGAGCTGGCAAGACCCCAGCTGGCCCTAGTCCCCCTTGGCTACAGCATGTCCCTGCTGCTGTGGGCTCCCCATGGCCCTGGGACCCAGCTGCCGTTCCAGAGCATGGTCTGCCAGGTAAGGGCACAGGGCATGGCGGCGGAGAGGTGACAGGGAGAGGTGACAGTGCCTCTGCACAGTGCTGGCCTCCCGGGCAGTCCAACTGCCCCTAGCCCTGCTGGTCTGGCTGGGAGAAGGGCCAAAGGCTCCCAGCTTGACGAGCTTGTCCCCAGGTCATCGACACCATCTTCCGAGAACTGGAGGCCGTGGGTGGCAATGCCCAGAGCCTGCAAACTGTCAGCCTGGTCCAGGTAGGGCAGGAGCAGGGCTGGCCAGAATGCTCTGGGGTGGGGGTCCTGTCCCCCCTCTGCTGGTGGCTGGACCCTGCTGGGCTGAGGGGGATGTGCTGCCCCAGTACTGCCACCCAGTCCCCTGTGCCAAAGGGTGACTGGGAGCTGGATTCCTTCAGATCCCAGGTTTTCTCACCTCTTTGCAGGACTTCCCAGGGGTGGGAAGCCTGGGCTGCCCATGGGGCATCTCCCAGCAGCTTGGTGGGAATGGGGGAGCCCTCTAACACCTTGGCATGGCTGGGCATGGTCCTGCAGGTCCCTCCAGTGTGCCAGGTTGGCGCAGGAGCGATGCCATCTCCTCCCAGCAGGCTGGGTCCTGCCCTTCGGCTCTGGGATGGGACCTGCCAAGCTCCACACCAGGCTCAGGCATTCCCAGGGCTCTGCCTTTCCCTGGCCCCGGGGCTGGAAAAGCTGGAAGTGTCCCCAAGATCTCCCAGCCCCAGCCTGTGCATGGCCACCAGCAATCTGGGGGGGTGGGGTGCCAGCAGCCCCCTCTTTCTGCCCCACTCCCCAGCCTAACACAGCCCCGTTCCAGGTCAGTGCCCACAACGAAGCCTGGGACCTGCTGCGTCCTGACGGCCGAGCCCTGCAAGTGATGGACATCACGCCCCTGGGCCTGTAGGTCCCCGATGCCCTGGGGGGGCTGGTTCCCCAACTCTGAGCGTGGGGCCTGGCAGGGAGCATGGTCCCCAGCCCGAGGATGGCCAGGGACATCCTTCAGGTGGCTGGGCATGCAGGAGGGGGGTGGACATGACCCTCCTCACTCGCTCTTGTCTCCCTCTGCTTCCAGGGTGGTGGAGGAGGCAATGGAAATTGCTGTCCCTGATGCCCAAGCTGCCATCGGTGTCTACACCCAGGGGCTGGGTGCCCTCCCGGCCCCCACCAATGGGTGCTGGGCCACACAGGGGTGAGGGATTCGGCCGATATCCCGGAGGGTGGGGAAGGACAGGGCCGTCTCCAGGCACTGCCGCAGCCCCCACTCATGGTCCGGCCTTCCCCCAGAGCCGGCAGCCTCTTCACCCTCACCGTGGAGCGGGAGATGGGGGGCGGCAGGTGCCGGCGCTCAGCTCTCCGGATCCTGGCATGCCCTGGGGCCATGGGGCCCTGCCCCGAGACGTACGTAGGGAGATGGGTCCCCTCTCTGTCACCCCTCTGGTGCTGCTGCGGGGCTGGGGGGGAATTCAGTACCCGGGGGTGAAGCAGGAGGGACCTGAAGACCCCAACTGGGAGCCAAGGGGTTGCTGCCACCCCTCAGGGACGTAGGCTTGCTCCCAGTGTGGCTAACCCGTCCCCAGGTTCTCCTGCGTGAAGGTCCCAGTCCCATTCCTCTCCTGCCCCACATGCAGGGCACCAGCTGCCGGCCACCCCCTGCCTGACACCGGGTGCCTGCCCTGGATCGTTGAGCGGCTGCTGGAGGGGAACAGCCTGACGTTCCTGCTGCTGTGTGTGACACTGCCAGGTAGCCCCTGGGACTGGGGCGTTGCTTTGGTGTCCCCCTTCCCTCAGCTTTCCCTCTTCCCCTGCCCCACGCCCAGCACTCGGTCCCTGGCCACTGCCCAGGGACACCTGCAGCCATCGGAAGCCGGACACTGGCTCCGCTCGTCCCCATCAGCCCTGACCCCGTGCCAGGGATGTCCCCGTGCTGGTGGATCCCCATGACTCCCACCCAGGGGTTGCTGCTGGCCCAGACACCTCCAGAGCAGAGATCCTGGCGGCCCTGGGGCTGGCTCAGCGGGTGAAGGCACTGGCCAAGACCATCTCGGCCACCCTCTGGGACCCTGCACAAGAGGTCGCAGCACGTCGGAGGGAGATCCGAGGGCTGCGGATGGAGCTGCTGGCTGGAGCCGGCCTCCCCGAGCAGAAGACGGCTGTGGCCCGGCTGCGGAGAGCCCTGCGGGAGCTGCAGGTAGGGAAATGGTCCTGGCCACCGGATGGGGCCAGGGTGGCACTGATTCCCTGGTTCAGATGAGGTCTGGGCTCCGTCCTTGTCCATCACTGAGGGCAGGGGCTGGGGGCTGCTTGCCTGGGGGGGCGAGAGAGCGACAGGGTGGGACGTGTCCCTGGAGCTGTGCCATGCCTGGAGGTGTTCAGCACCCCAGCAAGGACCCCCAGCCCCTTTTTGCAGGTGCTGAAGAGCCAAAGGTGGGAGAAGAAGCAGGCAGCCACCGAGGAGCTCAGGACAAGCCAGATACATCAGCCCAGTGCCAAGGTGGGCACAGGTCAAGCCATGTCCAGGGACAACCCTGTGGCAGGAGAAGCCCTGAATGCCCATAACTTCTCCTCCTGCTCCCACAGGACCAGGTCTCTGCAGGGAACACAGGGCTGGGCCAGCAGCCTGGGACTCAAACGTCCCCAACCAGTGCCAGCCTGGAGCTGTCAGGTCGGGAGCATGGGGACAGGCGGGTGTCCCACTCCTGGGTGGCTGATATGTGGGCACGGACCATGGCTTTACACGGTGGGAAGTGGCTTTGGTTGGGCCAGGAGAAGCCTCAGTTCTTCATTGAAATGGCTTTATTCAGCCCCATCACGCTCATTCCCCTTCCCTCTCCCCACCCAGGAGCGGGTGCCAGCGACAGCAGCCGGGGAGGGGACAGCCTAGCCCCGGTGAGCGCAGGGCAGGGCTCGCCAAGCGAAGGGCCACAGCCGTGGGCACTGACTGGGGGTGACACGGTGAGTGGGAGCCCACTGGGTCCCTGGCTGCCGCTCCTGGGCAGGGGCAGCACCCATGGCCTGCTGTCCCCTGCACTGGGGGGGGCACTTGGCAGTCCCCAGGCTGCCCAAGCCGGCTCTACTCTCCACCAGGCCGGGAGCCAGTGCCAGCCGTGCCCATCCCTGGAGGTCCAGCGTGCCCTGGCCAGGGCACAGAGGCAGCGGCTGCGGGCCCAGCACTGCCTGCGCCTCCAGCCAGAGCTCGGGGACAGGGCAGCGCCCGGCCAGGAGGTGAGCAGGGAGGTGGGCATGGGGAGAGAGCCCATCACCATGGGCTCCAGGCTCTCCTCCTTCCCTGGCTCTGCCCTTCCCTCGTCCCTGTCCCCTGCAGTGGGACACAGGTCGCTGGCAGCAGGAGGTGGCCATGCTGGGCCTGAGGCTGGAGGCAGCACAGAGGGAGCAAGAAGCAGCCAAGTGGGACCTGGAGGCCTCGCTGCAGAGTCACCAGCAGGAAAGGCAGGCCTGCAGGCAGCGCCTGCTGCAGGTGGGCAGGGAGGGCTGGGGACAAACTTCCAGGCTGCCCAGGCCATGCCAGGCAGCCCCAGGTGTTCCCTCAGGTGCTTGGGGACCAGCAGCGCCTGGCAGAGGAGCAGAGGGAGGCCCTGGAGCGGCGGTACCGGGAGCTGCTGCAGGAGGTGCTGCAGGACGCAGTGGAGCTTGCCACACGCAACCAGCAGCTGCGGGAGGCCAGAGGGCTGGGCTCAGCTGATGCCACCACACAGACGCCCTGAACCACCTACTGCTGCCCCAGCAGGACCCCTGCCACCTCAATGCCTGCTCCCTGGAACGACCCACCAGCCCTGATGGCAGGGGACAGGCCAGCTCCAGCTAAAACAGAGGGCAAAGCTTGGCACCCTGCCTGCCGAGAGCTGCTCCCTGCTGAAACCTGGCTGGGGGGGGGAGCGCTTCACCCTCTGCCCCCACCAGGAGAACCCTGCTCTGCTGCTGGGCATGTGCCTGCAGGAGCATGGGCTTGGGCACAGCCCCGCAGGAGTAGGCACAATGGGAGGGCTGGGGCTCCCCAGGCTGCTGCCACATGGAATAAAGCATGAGCCCCTTCACTGAGATGGGTGCCGTCAGGCTCAGATGTGCCCCCAGCCCCCAAACCTCTGCCATGCAAAACAGATCCCTTCCTGCAGGGAGGACAGACACACGCCTGCTGTTCAACCGCAACTTTAATAGCCTCAGTCACAGCCAGCGGCGACTTCTGCCTGCCAGGATCTCACTAGCCACAGCACCGGTACAAATTTGGGTACAAATTCTCCCTTTTGGGGAGCAGGTGAAAGAGTTCTCACATCCCCCTATTCCTCATCTGCTCCGCATGGACCAATATCGCTCCTGAGAGGGGGAAACGGGGCCTAAGGACGGCAGCCCTGAGCCAGGGGCTGGGGCACATGGTTAAAAATCTCAGAGAGGGGTGGGAGAAACACCTCTGGCTGTGGCAGGAGGCTCTCCAGGCAGGCAGAGGGCTGGTACCTCCACAGACCCAGAGGGAGAAACCCTCTTCCCCACCTCACTGGGTGCTCAGAGGGGTCACAGGCCAGCGGGAGTCACCTCCTGCAGCGCCCAGGCTGCCCTGAAGCCATGGGCTGGGCATCAGCTGGGCACTTTGAATGGACGTGGGCCCCTGTCACAGGAAAGCACCATCCACAGGAGCTGAAACAGCCTTAGACCAAGGCAGCAACCATGCAGTGGAGCCCGCAGCACAGTGGAGCAAACCACCGCAGCAGCATTTACAGGCACAAAATGGGTGGGCTCTTTGGTGCGGTGAAGGTGGGGGAAGCAGCTTGAGAATGCAGTAAGTCACATGAACGAGGTGCTCAGGACCCACCCCATCATGCAGGAACCTGGTGGCACTGACCCCCGCTGGACTGGAATGGGGTCCAGCTTCCTTTCCCCCCCCCGGAATGGGGACAGGATGCTCTCCCACTCAGCTGACCTCCTCCAGGGCTGGTCTTGCATTCACTCACCAGTAACAACTCCCCTGTGGGGAAGGGAGTAGAGCTCTGCTTCACTTCCAATGCCAGCCCCAGCACTAAGCACCCCTGAGGAACGACTAAAGACAGCCCCGGGACACGCGGGGCAGGGAGGCAGTAGCTACCTGACCCCATAGTACAAGTGAACAGCAAAGCCGATGCACGTGACGGCGACGAAGAAGAGGAGGGTGAGCTGCAGGTTGAAGAGGGCGACGGACAGGAGGGCGTTGACCAGGATGGAGCAGGAGATCACGAAGAGCCTGGTGATGTTACTGCTGTGCTTCATGACCACAGACATGATCAAGCCGTTCACAGCCTGGCTGACCACAATCACTAGCACCCAGAAGGAGAAGCCCTCCAAGAAACCGCCCTCTGCACTGCTCCAGAAGTAGCCGATCAAGTTGAGCAGGACCCCAAAGAAGTAAAGGAAGAGGTTCTGAAGGCTGAGGGGCAACGCCTGGGTTTTCAGGATGGCTTCTGTGTAGACGGCAGACAAGCCCGATATCAGGCAGTACACTGAGATCAGCAACAAGCCCACCAGCGTGATGTGGAGCCGCATCACAGAGGGGCTGCCAGGGTCCTGCAGGCCACCACAGCTGTAGCTCACCCCAGCAGCCACCAGCAGGAAGAGAGCCAGCCACTTGCGCACGCCGAGTCTCTGGTGCAGGAAGAAGCTGTAGAGGAGCGCGGTGCTGACGATCTTCAAGTTACTCAACACCTGGTAGGTGCTGGGATCCATGAAGAGCTGCATGTGAACCACCAGGTTGTTGTTGGCAGCATAGAGGAGGGCAGAGAGGGCGAAGGGGGCAATGTGGCGCCACGACACGGCAACTCCCAGCAGCTCCCGGTCCCAGGTCAGCAGGAAGAGGAAGGAGAACACCAGTTTTGTCAGCTCAACGAGAACCACGACGGATGCGGAGCTGAAGGGAATCATCCCGTCCACCTTGCACAGGGTCAGGAGAGGAGCGTGAGAGCCGTATATGGCTATGGACAGGACCAGCATCAGTCCCCACAGCCCCCTCCGGAGCACCCGGTTTGCAGAGCCAGCAGTGTTACCAAACATCACCATTTTCAGGCAGTAGCCAGCAAGGGCAAGCTGCTGTCAGTGCAGACAGGCCAGACAGACTCACAGCCTAGAACATTCAAGAAGAGACCAAATACCATTAATTTAATGAGCCTGGTTAAAACAGGTTGTCACCTGCTACATTTCTGATGCAGTGGAAGAGAATGGTTTTGTCTTTCATTAGGAAGAGAACTACAAGCCTCCCCAGGAAGCCACACAAAGCATGTTCCTAGGGCAAAGCGTGCGCTGGGTGGGAGGGCAAACAGGTGGCAAGTGTGAGGACATGTCATAGGCAGCCTTTCACTCCATGGGGTCATGGGGAGAGCGGTGAGGGGAAAAGGCAGCTGGCAAACTATCAGCCGCCGATGCTTCCAAGCTACCATGGGTTAGTGAAGTGATCACTGCTGTCACGGTGCTCTAATAAACACTCTGTAACCAGACCCGCTGATGTCTCGCAATGATGTGGTGTAAAGCCCTTTTCCAGTGGAAAAATAACGGTGCAGGTGACGTGCATCTGAAAGCCCTAGGAATCTTCTGTGCCTGCTAACTAAGGAGTACCGTTCCTACAGTCACCGCTGCCAAAGGACTTCTTGCTAGTCCCGACCTTTTTTCAGCGAGCTCAAATAGTCCCGGATGGTCTTTTCAACATTGGGAACAGCATAGTTCTGGGCAGCGTATATCCCTGTGCAGGTCCCAGCCACGAATCCTAGGACAGCCGAGAAGCGAAGTTTGGCTACCAGGTAGCCTGCCAGGAAGCCTTTGAGGAAGGGCGACGCCAGCAGGGAGCCATCCTGTGGAGAAGAGCCAAGAGTGAGACACCAGGCAGAGTGGGCTTGCACAGGGAATGCAGACCAGGGACATGCCCCAGGGGATTTTTTTTTAACGAAGCACCCTCAAAACGGGCGCTTGGTCAACCCCGAGGTAGGCAGGCCAGGACATAGGCCGGGGAAGCGCCTCACCTGCCCCACGCCGGCGTGCACCTCGTCCTCCACCCGGCGCTGCAGGCTCTCCAGCTGGTTCTTCAGGAAAGCAAGGTCCTTCAGCTTTGGCAGTGGGTCCTGGGGGAGACACGCAGGATGATGCTCGGTCAGCGCCCGGGAACAGGGAACCGGCACGGCGGATCCCTCAGCCCCGGTCCCGCCCCGCCAGGCCCGTCCGAGCCCTGCCCGCCCCGCTCACCTTATCGTCCGCCATCTTAGCGCAGGCACCGCCCACCGCGCAGGCGCCGCCCGCCGCTGATTGGCCCGTGGGGGCTCACGTGATGCCGTCGCGCGCGGCTCCTGCCTCCTCCTCGTCGCCCGCCCGCCCGGCGCCATCTTGAGGCGGGGGTTCGGTGGGCGCCGCCATGATGGCGGGGACGTTGCTTCCACCCTGAGAGCCGGCCCTGCCCCGGCTGTGGGGGTGGAGGATGCTGCAGCGGAGCGCTGGCAGCTGCTGGCGGGGCCCTCGGGTCTGGGGAGCAGTGGCTGGTGCTGGGGAAGGAGACCCTGAGAGGAGCTGTTAGGCTTGTGCGTGTGGGAGGGAAGGGCCTTGATGGGCCTGGAGCGGGGCTGTGGGCTGTGG
>JAOXNO010000052.1:30293004-30305512 GCA_028565335.1 Limnodromus scolopaceus | reverse complement strand
CCTGAGAGGAGCTGTTAGGCTTGTGCGTGTGGGAGGGAAGGGCCTTGATGGGCCTGGAGCGGGGCTGTGGGCTGTGGGCTGTGGCTGCTGTGCCCGTGGCCCTCAGGGCAGCTCCTGGGCATGTGTGTTTGGTCACTGCCCTGAGATGGCTAGGGCACAGGGGCCTTCAGCACAGGGTGGATTCATAGAATGGTTTAGGTTGGACGAGACCTTAAAGATCAACTAGTTCCAACCCCCTGCTGTGGACAGGGACACCTCATACCCAGGATGGGTGCATATGCCTGTGTCCGTGTTCTCAGAGGGATCTCTTTACATGGTGGTTGCTGTTGCGAATGAGGATCAGCCCAGCATCCATCCTGGGCAGCACAGGGGGCATTCCCCCCTCCCCGGCCTGGCAGGAAGGTGTCCACCTGGCTTACCAGGGCTTGGCAGAGCATTAGTTGGAGCTCAGTACTCAGGAGCCCCCTTGTCTCTGTCCTGGGAGATGCTGCCATGGTGTTGGGTTGGCTGCAGTGTTGAAGTGGCCACACATACTGTTGCCCTCTGCTTCTCTGACTTGATCCCCTCACAGGTAAAAGGGAGTTAACACCACTTGAGCACCTCCTCAGAGGGGAGCTCTAGGAAGCTACAGAGTTGGGGACCACTCTCCATCTGCATGCGCTGTGGTGCCTCCGGGCACTCTGGGCCAGCAGACTGTTACGGTTTGAGAAAAGCCATAACAATTTATTGTCATTTAGATAATTATTCTATCACCTGATGACCCCTCCCTGCCTTGGAAGGGAAATTGGAGAAAACGAGGAAACCCGAGGGTTGAAATACAAATACATTTAATAGGATAAGACTAAATAATTAACAATAATACCAAAGAACCAGTATTAATCCATATACTAATAGAAGACACACAAGAATTATACACAGCCCATTCCCCAGCGGGAGGCTGTGCACTCCCAGCAGGGACAGCCAATGTGGGACACCACAGGCGCTGCAGATTCAGGAGGAAGGGAAGGGCTCAGGGCTCCAGCACTGGGGCAAGGAGTTCTCTGGACCCGCCACCATCAAGGGAGAGAGAAACTCCTCAGCAGACTTTCTACTTTATATTGAAAGTCCCATTCATGGCATGAAGTAATTCTGTTAGCAGCTTGGGTCAAGTGCCTGGGTCTCGCTCCTTCTCATCCTCACACCTGGCAAGGCTTGAAAACACTGAGACCTTGAATCCAACATAGCCTGGCTGGCTATAAAGTAAATATTTTCACTAATTCAGACACTAGAGTCTTCTAAAAGTGGAGTTCTCCCAAGGATTAGAAGAGAAGTTAGTCCTGTGTCACTCAATCCAGGACAAAGAGAAAAGCCAAGGGCCACCAAAGGTGACCTCCTGAAGGTGGCAGACAGTTGTTGGTGTCTGTGCAGTCCTTGTACCAACAGCACAGGTGAGAGAGGGACTCACCCCATGGGGTGGCCAGGAGGAGTGTGCTGTCCCCACAGCCTGGGCCAGAGAGGGTGTGTGGTCCCTGGGGATTGCTGTTTGCAGGGTGTTAGTGAAAAGCTGTGTGGGGGTGAATGTATGCTCATGCAGTTCCTTGAGAGGTGTAGAGCACAAAAGGGTAGAAAGCAGCTTACAGCATCGGGATCCATACCAAAATATTCAGGGCTTGAGTCCAAGTCCCATATCTGCTCCCACTCTGGTGGCCAGTGCTCGCCCTGGGGCGCTGGTGCGGGCCTGGTGGACGGTGGCTAGTCCCATGGCTGGTGTCAGGCACAAGTGGCAGGACATGTTTGGTCCCAAGTGTGGTGCCTCTCCCTGTGGCTTGAGGTCCCTCCCGCCCTCTTCCTGGCCCTGGGCTGTAGTGCCAAGCCAGCCATCCTTTTCCCAACAGCCAGGGGTGGAGGCAGCCCCCGTCCGCTCTCCCTGCTGCTGATTTCAGGGCAGAGAGAAATGATTTCTGTCCTCAGGAGGCTGTGTCCAGCCCAGGGGCAGTATCAGATGCAGGAAAAAGAGACAAAACAGGTCCCAACCTAATTAACCCCTCTTCCTCTCCCTTTCATGAGCAGGATGTGTTTGTGCAGACTTATTCCTCAGTGGCTGAAACAGCTCAGATGTTGGCACTGTTTTGCTCAGGGTGACTCAGGGAGTCCTCTCTGCATCCGAGTAGCCACGGTTAGCCAGGTGACTCCTGCCCCGAACAGCTTTGTGCCAGTCCGGGGGGGACGCTCAGCTGTGATGGCAGCAGCAGGCTGGCTCCTGCTCTTACTGCAGAGCCCAGCACCAGAGGCCAGAACAGAATTGATAAGGAGAGAACAAAAATGACTCCCTAAACCTTGGAGTTACGATCTAAGGGCTGGAGCTGGCAGTTCTCTCCGGCTTAGTAAAGCGCTGCCACAAGAAGGGACCCTGTGTGGGACCCCATAGCCACCTGCGACCCCAGACTGGCACCCAGAAATAACCATTCTTCCCTACTCGGGGCTTTAGCATGTTTCTGTGAGACTTAAGTATTGCACAGTCGTGCTGGGGACCATGTTCCATCTAACATAGCTGTTGAAGGTGCCAGCGGAACACAAACTGCAGCACTTTCAGTTGGGAAACAGACACTAAGGAACTCTAAGGAAGACTGAGGAATTGTGAGAAATGCACATTTCAGATGCTTGGCTGACCATTTAATTAAAAATCGGGATGTTGAGTTCTACGTGTATGTTACCCCCATGGATGCTACACCAGGACTTAAAGGTTCAAGGATTGAAAAGTGTGAATTTGCAGAATTTTAGCGCACAGCTGTGTACTGAAGCAGGCAGCGTGCAAAAGCATCAGGACAGCCCTTTGAAGGCTTCTGGACCGTCAGGCTGCTGGCTCTCAGTTCATACGTAGCCTCTCTCTATATTATCCGGCTCCCACCGAGCCACCGGGAAGAGGAAATGAGAGGGACTGTGGAGTCAGTAGCGAGTGCAGCACAAAGCAGAGGCGGTTAATTAAAAACCAGATTAAGTCGGAGAGATGTGGGAGTCCAGCCATGGCTGACAGCCGAAGCTGAGCCGCTCTTTTCCTTGCTTTGCAGGATGCCCAAGTGTTAGCCACCGACAGGCGTCAACTTAGTGAACCTGCCGTTTTCCTCGGCCGCTTCGAATGAATGCACTTTTCAAGCAGTATTTTTGCAACGTGAAAGGTGAAAAAAAATACCGGTGTGATTGCAAGGGCCTTTTTTTGGTGCACAACCACAAAACTTGTAGTTTTCTGTAACTTAGTTAACTTAGTAACTGTAGTTAAGTGTAACTTAGTGGAGGCTGACTTTGAAAATTTGGATATTGCTAAAAAGCAACACTTGAGGGCAGCGTGGCACCACCGAACAGTCATTGCTGCTCACCTCCTGCAGCTGTTTCTGCACGGAAGGTGTACCCATCGCCAGCCTCGCAAGCACTTCTCTGCAGCAGACGACCTGCGTGTTTCTCTCCATCGGAGCACACCACCCTCCCTGGCTGGCACGCACACACCTCTCTGCCAAAAACTTGTTTTATTTCAGCCTCACAAAGTGACCTCCGCTGCACAAGCTGGTTGTAAAGCGTCTTCACGCACAGAGTTCTTTCCTCTGGACCAAACTCACCGGCTCTTTAGAAAGTACGTGGATAAAAGTTTGTACCCACAAACGAAGTGGTGCTGGATGCAAAGGAATTGAGACCTAGACGTGTTTGAGGGGACTTTTTTTAGAGTCGCTGCTGAAGGCAGCCAAGAAGCATCACCAGATTGAAGGATGCAAATAAAAGTAGGTCCTGGGCAATCTTTTTAGCTATTGACAAACTTCAGAAATAGTTACCTTTGGCGGCTTCTGCCCCCGTGCCCCAGATACAGAAGCATCCTGCATTTGCAAGGCTCCATAATTCAACCTTGTCAAATAATCAGAAAGTTTCTGCCCAAAGGCTTCCGGGCCCAAGTTTCAGGATGAGTTTGTAGCTCCCGGGAGTGGAGCACAAACAAAGCTGAGAAGAAATCCTGCCTCTCAGCATCAGAGGGCCTTGCAATAGGTCAGGTCTTCTAGAAGGTCTGTTTTGTTAATGCCAATATTTATATTTAAACCTCTGCATAAAATTTTTAAATAGTCAAAACTGACTCTGGCTTTTCCATTAGGAAGAAAGGTTACAGCCAAGGTGTATACTTGGCATAATACTTCGGCAGAGAGTAGTTACCAGGAATGGAATCAAAAAATGAGAAATCTCAATACATTTTCCATGACCCCGTCGCTACCCAGCAGCATTGTAAGAAGAGTCTCTAAGAATAGCCTTTGTGGGGACAAGGTCCCACAAGCACAGACGGGAAGAACAAGAGGGAGAAAACCAGTGTCCAGATCAACTGCTGGGTTTCACACATGAGTAAGTGTGAGCATCGCCATGAGCAAGGAATGCAGCATCTTTTCTCCTTCTAATCCACGTGTCTTTCCTTAAGCTGCTGTTAATGATGAGTACATAAGCATTTTGTACAGCACTCGATCAACGCCAGTTCCCACCACAATGGATTTAAATGACTCAGTATTTTTTTTTTTCTGATTTTGAGCAAAGCAGTGACTTCTTTACAGTCTTGGGGCTAAAGAAACTGTGCAAAGGCTTAAATCCGGAGACAAAAAGGGTAATTTCCACATGGTGTGTAGTGCTGTACTCTCAAACTGTAAGTGGTGCTGGATGCAAAGGAACTGATACCTAGACATGTTTGAGAGGACTACAATACAGTCACTGCTGAAGGCAGCCAAGAAGAGTCAAGAGACTGAAGGAACCAGTTTGCAGTAAGGGCCACATTTTGTTGGTGATGAACAACTTAAAGTTTTCTTGCCGTTCATTGGTAGAGCAGAAGCAGAAGTCTGAGGTGCCAACATCCATCATAAATCAGCAAGAAAATGGATGAGATTTTCAATGAGATTGCCCTGAAGACTTGGATGATGCTTCCTGCTCCCAAACCATTGTGTCTCTCCCAGAGCACCCATGGAGGCACAGTAAACTGGATGTTGTGGCCACGTGTGACGCTGCTCTGATTCTCCTTCCCAGGAGCATCTGCCACATGAGCAACAGTTTCTTCCTTGAAATGCAAGTCCCGTGTAGTTAGTGTAGGTTGAACCGCAGCTCTGCACCACCGCCTCTTTCAGGGGATTTGGTATCTTCAGTCACGACACACTGAAAGTGGAAACTGGACAGTTAAACAAGCAGGTGCCTGCAAAAAAGATGACAGTTCACTATCTTTTATATGAACCAGAGCCCAGATGGGTGACCAGGTTTGCTAGGGTCAAACAGCAATGACAGACTGGTGCCTCTTCCTGGAGACCAGCAGCTTACGGTGGCAGAAGGGAACCCTGTCCTCTCACAGCAAGCAAACATTTGCCAACAGAGGGATGAGACCATTCCTGTTTCTCCAAAGCAAGGGAGTAAGAACAGCAGGGAAAATTCTCTGCTGAAGCTCCAGCACTTTTTTTGTGCCATTTAAAGAAGCTGGAAGCCAGGAATCTGGATGCCACAGGGCATCTTTTAATTACCAATAATTGTTCTTGAAATTATTTAGCACTGAGCTGAATGATGGTGGCTGATACTACTGTCATTTACAGAGATGGGCTCTTGAGGGTCACACAGACCCTGACCTCTCAACCCCCAAACCCAGCAGTAAAACAGAAGCAGAAGAAATCTCTTTCCTTAAACCCAGAGTCACAAAGATGTCAGCATCAGCTGGGAGTTATGTGCAAAAGAGGTAAAAGTTAAAAAAACCCATCCAAAAGGACATCTGGGAAAGGCAGCTCCTTGGAGGTGCTGCCCTGCTCTCAGCAAACTGCAGCCTCCAAAGCACTTCTCATCTGAACCTAGCAAGAACAAGGCAACTTTCAGCTCTGTCCCCTTCTTTAAATATCAGTCCACGTAGCTGGAGTCATCCTGAAAATTCCCGGGACCTCCAGTACAGTGATCTTTAATACACACATCCCTCCTGAGAATAAACTATTCAGAGTCCAGAGAGATTTTAGGCAGTAAGGGGAATGCGACCTCCATAAAACTAAATCCTAAATTCACCATTCCCAAATGAAAAGGCAAGAATTGAGGAGCACTCTGCCTCCATCCTCCCCATCCCTCTGTCCCAGACAGTTGCTGAGTTCATGCAAGTGGCAGGTCAGTCTGCACTTAAGGCTTTTCATCCCAGGTAAAGGAGAAGATGTCCAAGAGCGGGAGTAAAGACACTGTTCTAACAGACACTTGCATCTCTTGCAGAAAAATTGAAGATCAGTTTTTCTAAGTTCATGGTAAAAGCACCTGTTCTGCAACGGGGCTTTGAGACAACTCACCTATCAGCCACCCTGAGGTTAAAAAACAAATCGCCTCCTTGCTGTATGGAGCGGGACGGATATGGATGGATCACTGCAGGCAGTTAATAGAGATTTCTGGTCATCCACAAGGACCAAAGTCTGCCTCAGAAAGGGCTGCTGACCTGGCTAACTCCGAGGGTGCAAACCAACAGGAAATGGGCTTATTTACACCCAAATGGCACTGGCGAAACCTGATGGGAAACCAGCTAAGATGTGAGAAAGAGCTGTGAGAAGCCTTGTGTTTGCTGCATCCATGCTCAGCCCTGGCTGGAGGGAGGGTGCAGCCGTGCTCTGCCTGGCTCTGTGCCTTTCTCACCCGGACCCTTGTTGTGAACCTGCCTCCCCGCTCCCCCTTGGACCTGCCTCGTTGTTGCTGGATGGTGGTGGACCTTGGGCCGGCTCAGCTCATCTTGCTGAGGTGGTGTGGCATTGCTGCTCCTTGGGGCTCAGCTGTGGGTCTCTCCGTAAGGCCGCTCCTTCATCATGAGGGCAGGGAAGAGCTTCTGAGGCTATGGAGCATTCTGGGTGTTGGGATCAGCAAGACCACCCTGCTGCTGGTGGGGCTGGTGGGCTGTGACTGGCTTAGTCTTTAGCTCTTTGAGGCCTGGATGCCTGGGACCCACGGCAGAGCTGGCTGGAGAGCTCAGCTCCTCATCCCACACATCCTCACCCTCTGGAGAAGCAGCAGAGAGAGGAAGAAGTAGGGCAAGAGCAGTGCCAGCCACCTCTCACTGCTGCACTGAGCCCCTCTGTGAGTAATCCCCATGGCTGTGTGCTTCCTCCAGGATAAGCCAGCGCTGAGGCTAGTAGCCCTGTGTCAGGCACCTTTCCATGATGCTTGGGCTTGGGACCATGCTCCTGTCCCCCACAGCTTGTGCTCGGGGGGCTGAGGTTGAAGATGCTCCCTAAATGTGCTCATCAGCGGTCACCAGACTCCAGTCTGGTCTGATGTGGAATGCTGCAATTAGCACAAAGTGAGCTGATTTGTGCTGTTGGGGAGCCCAAGGGGAAGCTGATTGTCTTCTGTTTGCCAGCTTGGGCAGCAAGCTTCCACTTCTGAGGTTTGATTCTCCTGCTGCTGTGATTCTGCTCTGCCTGCGATTCACTCTGCTCGCAAAGGCTTTCCCCTTGCTGTTTGCTTGGCCCTGGCTTTGCCCTTGAGCCGTGGCGGGCGCTGAGCCTCAGGCTGGCAGTGCGGTTCCTGCCAGAACAAGGTGGTGCTGTCAGGTTTCCTCTGGGCTTGTGCCTGTCTTGCTGCTCATGTGGGCTGAGCTCATCAACCGCCCTCAGCCCAACCTAACTGGGTGATGGGCAAGATAAGAAGTGCCCATGTGGGAAGGGAGCAGGGATACAGGAAGGAGACGGTGTTTGTGTCCTGGTGGATTTGAAGGTGCAAACGCTCAGAGACTGCGGTGGCTCTGGCTTTGCTGCTCAGGCAGCCACCTCTGGCCATTCCCGTGTTGCTGAGCTCAGCCCTGGTGCTGTGCATTTACCTTCAATCTCAGCAGCGTTTGCTCTGTGCCCTTGGGAACGCTGCTCCAAAAGAGGAGGTGAGTGGTGAGGACCCATGTCCCACTGACCCATGCCCCAGGGCCGGACCCCTCGGGCGCAGCACTCTGCTCCATGCACCCAGGAGTAGATGTCTCCTACGACGAGCAGGAGGTCCCTTGCCTGCTCCCACCTCTCCAGCCAGAGCAGCGCCAAGCACTTGGCACATCCCAGAAGCCTTGACAAAGACCCCTGACACCTCTGCAAACCAGCAGGCCAAGAGGAGCTGGCTCTTTGCAGTGGCCTTTGCTGTCACAAACCCTCTCTTAACAGCCCTTTCATCTGTCGTTTTTGTCTTTTGCACAGATGCAGTACCCAGAGATTAGGCTGCAGATTAAGGCTTTACTGAATCCTGAAATGGCTTCCAATTCCCAGTCCCAGCAGGACCAACGTGTGGTCGAATCTCCTCTGTAAGCTCGCTGGGCTGGAGCCAGGGAGCAGCATCTCCCACCATGTTCTCCCACGTGCATGGAAGATGGAGCCCTGTTATTCACCCGGGGTGCTTTGCTGAGAGGCAGCTGCCAGGTAAGAGTGGCTTTACCCTGGGAAGGAAAGGTTGGGAGAGACAGAAGGAACTGGAGCTGTTTCGTGAGAGGGGCTTTAGGTGGCAGAGGAATAAGTTGTAGCCGATCCCTCTTTACTCAGGGTCACACTGTGGGCAGAAGATCTCAGCACAGAGTATACTTCCAAGCCAGGAGAGTGCTACCAGCCTGGGAGGGCCAGCAAACACTGCCCTACAGGGCTCAGAGGGCTCACAGGCATCCCTGGTGCCTTGCCACACTGGTACTGCATGAGGGAAAGGACATCCAGGCGCTCACTGCCCCTGGGCTTGTTGCGCAGGAGCCTGAGCAGGTCCTAGGGCCCTTTTGAATCCCAGAGGCTTCAAAGGGTGGTCAAGGAGCTGAGTTACAGGGTCTCTGTGCCTTGGTCTGGGTCTCTTTGGGCAGCTGTAAAGCGCTCAGCTCTGCAGGTTTCATGTGGCTGAGCTGCTGGTGGCCAGTGGTGGCTGACTGCAGCATGAGGGTTTTCCAGGCTGCCTTTTTCCCAGCAGAAGTTGCAATCATCCGAGCTTTCATCCATCTGTTCAAAATAGTCCAGCCAAGTTTTTCTCCTTCCACTTGCAGGGGAACCCTGGGTGGTGTGGCCATGCTTCTGAGATGAGCCCAGTGAGCTCTTTTTGGAGGAAACAAAGCTGAAGCAGCACTGTCATGTCAGCGCCAGCCTGTGCCCACCCAGCCCTTCCCACCAGTGTCTGTCTGTCCTGGGTGAGCCTGCACAGCCACGAACACTGTCGCCTTGGCCTGGCAGTGGCAAAGAAACCCAGTGCCCTGCCGTGATCCCAGCAGCCGTGGTTGGCTCCGTGCTCTTGGCTGTTTTTTCTACCCTTGCAGTGCATCGCGGCCCTCGCACAGGCTGTGCATGCTCAGAGTGGTGGAAGCTGGGCTCCTGGAAGGAGCAGCTTGCTGGGTGCTGCTGGCAGGAGCCACGTGGCAAGGACGTGGTGAGGCTGGGCAGCCGCGGCTCTGTGAGGAGCCTGAGACTGCTGTTAAAGAGATTTCACTGAATTTCACTGAATTTTCACTGAGATTGCATACCTGGCGCCAGGCCATCGGCCACCAGGTCCAGACAGGACTTGAGGGGTCCTAACCACACTGGAAAAATAGCAGCAGGAAGGCTGGCTTAGCTGGAGACTCACTGGTGTCCACAGAGGTGGGAGCATCTTGGGACTTTTGTGTGTCTGGCTCCAGGGATAGTCACCCAGGAAGCTGTGAGCAGAGCCAGGAGGGAACCAGGCACAGGAATCTCGTTGCCATCCTCAACCGTGTGGCAGGGTCACCTCGTCTGGGTCCCTGGACTCCACAGTTCCCTTGGGGCCACAGCTGTGGCGGCG
Organism: Limnodromus scolopaceus; assembly: GCA_028565335.1. Taxonomy (NCBI): domain Eukaryota; kingdom Metazoa; phylum Chordata; class Aves; order Charadriiformes; family Scolopacidae; genus Limnodromus; species Limnodromus scolopaceus. The sequence goes on along the minus strand of JAOXNO010000052.1, from coordinate 30,295,759 downwards.
CCCAAGTGCTGGAAGTTCAGGCTAAGGGCAAATGGGAGCTTTCAAGGGCCCTCACTTCTTTTGCCAAAGCCTTGGGAGTTGGGAGACACCAAAGGGATCACATCCACATAGGGGTGCTGCAACGTCAGAGGGTAACGAGACAACTGAGTTGCCTCCTGCCTCCCCTTCGCTCCCAGGGCAGAACTGGCTGGCCAGATCCTCCTTCAGCTCTTGGCAAAAGGGGAGACTGAGGCACAGACCAGTGAGTGCAGAGCTCTGGCCTCTGCTCTGTGGCCTTGCCAATCTGCACCCCAGCAAAGCTCTGCCATGATCTCTGGCAAACAATGAGCCCTGGGGCGACCATTCTACCCTGCGGCACACAGGTCTGGCCATGCTGTGTCACTCATGCTTAGTTGCCTGAGGGACTGGCTGGCTTCCCTGCCCCATGGCCAGCCCTGGTCATGCAGGGCACCTTTGGGACTTTGCTGTCTTCCCAGCTTCCCACCATGGGGACTATTTCTCAGCTGCTTGCCAGGCCCTGGCAGTTCCTTGGGAGCAGGCTCCGTCCCTCACAAGCTGGGGCTCTAAGGCAAGTGTGGCCTTATGTGGGGTGCCCAGTCGTTGGGGCTGGCATGGCTACAGGAACTTTTTCAGCCTAGACATCTCCAGGCAGATCCTGGAGGAGCATCTAGATGGGCAGAGCCAAGAAATCATCTGTCTCAGAGCTGCGCATGTCCTCTGTCCTGCTGCTGCCCAACTGCATGGAACCCAAGTAGGCTGTGAGGGCCCAGCTTGCTGGACTTGTTGGGGGTACCTCCCCCTCAGGCATGGAGGGCTGAGCAGACGTGATGTTTTGCACCAAAAAACCCCATGCAAGTTGTCCCAGGACTGCACCCTGCCCCTTTCCCACAGCTCCAGGGGGTCTGGCACATCCTTTGGGGCTGGAGAAACACTTCTGCGGGGCGCTTGGGCGGAATGTGGGCACGAAGGGCATCAGCAGGCACCACAGATGGCTCTCGGCATGAAATTACTGGGTGGAGCAAAGTCAGGGAGGTTTCCCGCACCGTGGGGCCACCGAATGTCAGAGCTCCCTAGGCCTGACCGCCTCTTCCTCCACCGTCACATCCCGAGTGGTTTGAAAGTGAGGATGCTCATATGTGACTGCACGGTGGGTCCATCAGGCTGGAGGGTGCCCTGGAAGTCCTGCGCGTACTCCCTGTCCCTGCAGAAGCCATCGGATTAGCCAGGCCATGCTGGAGGTGTTGGACCCAGCGCACACTTACACGCTCATGGCTGGGATTTCCAAAGCCCCTTCCAACAGCGCCGGATGTCCCCGGGCAGCCATCATGCCCAAGATTCAGGATAACGCAACTTACTCCAGAGGAAAATGCTTTATATACTATGAATTAAAGCAGATGGAAAAAAACCCAAAACACCCACATATTCATATATGAGATACGTACAACAAAGAAAATGGGAAGTATGTCACAGGACTGTGGTTTGAGTCAGCTGTTCCCAGTAAACACGATGCACAGGAGGTTCCTGCAGGAGGTTGGGGATTGCTGCCACGGGCAGCGCTTGCTGCCAGAGGAAGGGGCTTGGGGAAGGGGGAGCGGAGCCCCGAGGCAGTGGCAAGAGGGTAGGCAGAGCTGTTGCTTTAGAAGCCATCGCTTCGCAGAGGCTGTGGCAGGTCAGAGTCACTTATCTGGAGGTTGAGCTCTGTTGAGCTGAAGGTCGTGGATGGGTTGTGTGGCTGGTTCTCCTCGTACACGGCGTACTCCTGACGCTGCTCCCGCAGGTGCCAGAGGATCTCTCTGGATAAGGAGTGGGTCTCTGCTTCGCCCAACTCTGCAACAGGAGAAAGACAAAACCCACCTCACTGATCTGGCCTGAGGCAGGGCTCTGGGCAGGGAGCAGAGAAGGGTCTCTGGGAGATGCCCCAAAATATGGAGAACTTCCTGAGAAGTCAAAATACGGTTCTTACTTCCCCCTTCCAGCATGCCAGAAGAAAGAAAATATAACACAAAGTGCAGGAAGGAGAGTTAAATACAGGGACTATGTGCTGGTTTCCCAGCAGTGCTTGTTGTGATGGGAACAACCTCGTTGGATGGAAATGCTTCTCCCCATCAGGGAGAGCGCTGCATTTCCTCTGAAAAACAATGAGATTCATTTCAGCAAGAAGCAGCAAGCTGTTTTCAAGCCCTGCTGCTCCGGCAGAGGCGAGGAGAAGGGAAATTAAGAGGAAGAAGAGACAGCCCGCCTCCTGCTCGTTCCCTGTCAGGAGGAACGCCACCGAGCCAGCACACCCCAACACCCATTCCAGGGCTGGGGAGGGCTTGATGGCCCCAGCCATTTTTCCCAGGAACACCAGCAGGGAAGGAAGCTGCTCCTTCACCTGGAGACCTGCTGGTTGTACTTAATCCTTGAGGGAGCTTTCTTGCTGCCACAGCAGATTTCTTGTCTCAGGTCCTGCACCTGGGAAGGAACAATCCCATACGCCAGTACAGATTAGGAACTGACCTGCTGGAGCTGCTCTGTGGAAAAGACCTGGGAGTCCTTGTGGACAACAAGTTGACCAGGAGCAGCAATGTGCCCTGGTGGCCAAGAAGGCCAGTGGTCTCCTGGAGAGCATTCAAAACAGCATGGCCAGTGGGTGGAGGGAGGTCATCTTCCGCCTCTGCTCTGCCCTGGGGAGGCCACATCTGGAGCACTGGGTCCAGTTCTGGGCTCCCCAGTTCCAGAAGGACAGGGAACTGCTGGAGAGGGGACAGCAGAG
>JAOXNO010000052.1:30248454-30267896 GCA_028565335.1 Limnodromus scolopaceus | reverse complement strand
GGTTGGACTAGATGATCTTAAAGGTCCCTTCCAACCTAGACGATTCTATGATTCTATACTCAACTGTAGCTGATCCCATTAAAAAAAAACAAATCCTGTTCTAGTTCTATGTGAACTCCAGAGTCATTTGTTCTGACTTTACAAACCAGTTGGTTCTCTCTGGCTGCAGAGCCCTCGCTGGGGCTGACGTTGTGCTAGCGGTACCTTGGAATCTGTGCAGAAATCTTCCAAAGGCAAAGTGACCTGTGGGCCGGGCGCTGAAGCGTGGCGCTGTCTGTGGCTGCTCCTCTCCTCGTGCCTGGGTAAGCGCAGCCGTACGTCGCTGCCGGTCCTGTTTTCAGACTTGGCCGGGCGGGTCTGACCGGTGAACAGTGGAATCCTCCCTGACTTGTCGGCGGCCTGAAGAGAATGGAGCGTTAAAGCCATCGTTTGTGCCCTGCCAGGACATCCGGATATCCTGCTGGCCTCACCAGTGTGCGGAGGCAGCTGGGGGTCTACTGGGGCCTCCAGGCTGGGCTCCATGAAGCGTCCTGTGCAGGTTAAACCTCCTCCGTGTTATCCGACCTGTTCTACAAAAGCTGGGAGGTTTTGTGTCGCAGGGGTTTGAATTGAGAGTTAAGACTAAACTTTTCCAAGGGAAAAGTATTGCTTTTTACACAGGCCTTTTAATCTGTGACGTTTCAATCTGTGAATTTATAGAGCAGAACCTGAAATGCTGCCTTAGGTGAGAGCTGCATCGTGGAGACAAGTGCTGGGGGTTGCAAGTCATCTCTTCTCAGTGAGATACTTTGTTTTTTCTGAAGTGGGGTGTAGTATTCCTTCCAGCTGGAACTGAAGGTGGAAGAGGAAGAAATAGTATTTTGCTGAGAAACAGGGCTGCTTCAACTGTTGTTGTTGTTGCATCTGCTGCTGTGGTGAGGCTTGTCTTGTGTGGTGTCACTGAAGGTCTGCTGTTTCCTCCTGTCTGCTGAAGCGGCGCTTTTGGGCAGCGGGATGTGGGGTGAAGGTCGGGGCAGCTTTGGGGCTGGGTGTTCTACTGGAACAGGTACTCAGCCGGTGTTTATAACTATTTCCCCTTGATGGTGGGGAAGGTGCGTGCTAGGTTCTGAAGACCACAACCTCCTACGGATTACATGTATGTGGAAAACATGGATTCTTACAGCTGTACTCCCTCCGAGTCTAGTGTTGCTGCACTGTATTTATGCATGAAACAGGAGTGAAGGGGATGAGAAGTGGTAAGGAAGAGAGATTTAGGTGTGGTTTTGTTTTTTCTTTAATAGATACATTTGAGGTTTTGAGTACTGTAGCATTAAACTGTTTCTTCCAGAAGATCAGAGAGCATTTGGAAGTGGACCTGATTCTGTACACCTTTAGAAAGAGTAGGTGTTTTCCTGGTTTTAAGTTTCCATGCCCAAATTTGTACCTGTGGAGACTCGCTTCGTTCTTTGTAGCCCGGATAAGACTGGCCGTGAAGAAGATGTGTGGCCTTCAGGTGCCAATGGAGCTGTAAGTGGCCACATGTTCCTTTGCACTGACTGCCCAGGGTGGCCCTTGGCTTGGTGGTGCTGATGCAGAGCATGGTGTTGAATGCTACTCAGTATGTTTCAGACGGTTGCTCTCTGGTAAGTTGTATAGTACACGCACGTCTCTAGGGTGGAGCAGTAATCTGCTGTTGCTCGGGGTGGTTATTTGACATATTTAATGCTCTGGAGTCACCACAGTGAGGTGTCCAGTAGGTGGTGTGAAGTATGAGTGCCTTACTGACCTTCAGGCTGGCTGATACCCCCAGCCAGGAGGTAAGGGAGGAACCTGGCTTGGCTGAAGATGGCAACTCTGAATTGACCTGCATAACTGACAACTCTGAAGGGCTTTTCTCCTTCAGAGGTTATCTGGAGGGTGCTCTTCACTTTCAGGAGGGAGCAGGCTCTTCAGTAGGTGCTTCATGCTCAATGTCTGCTCCTCTTCAAGTCCATGCTGAAGCGTGGGGGCAATTTTTGCTTGGGTCAGCACTGTAGGAAGCTCAGTAGAAGCACTAGAAAAGCTTCAGTGGTCTGGTGTCACCTCAGGAGGCTTCCAGCTGGGCTTGAAAAAAGTTGGGGGCTGCTGAGGGCAAACCCAAACTTGTGTATGCTTTGCAGTAGTGGGGGTACGTGAAGCTTTGTTATCCCCACTGCAGTCTTTTGTGGGATGGCTCACTGAGGGGAAGACCCCTGGATTCACTTGGGATGTGATTCACTTAGTGTAAGGCACCGTTCTCCTGCTGTAACAGAAGAGGGTTTGGCTGGTGGTGGCCTCCCAGTTCATGGGAAGTAGAAGCTGGAACTCCAAGAGATCCATCTATTCAAGAGCTTAAATACTGCTGTAAATAACAAAAGGCCATTGAATGACAAGCTTTTTCCATTCCTGCAATCAGCTTGTCTTGATCGTTGTCCTTAAATGTTTTGTCTATCAAAAGCTTCAGATAAGTCTGGTATCTGAAACTCCCCCTGGACTGTTGCTGGTGACCCTAGGGGGCTGGGAGGTGACAAGCTGAAGGCACAGTGGGCCAGGGACAGCACGGACAGCACGGAGTGTTTCCCGACCCCCTGAATGCTGGATTTAGTTGTCCTCGTAGTGGTTGTCTGATGTTGATGTTTAGCTTTCTAGTCTGTGTGGGCACAGAAAAAAGCTAATATGTTTGGGTCTGTCATGCAAAGCAGGTCAGTGGCTGAACCAGAAATAGGAGACAAAGTTTGCCTTTAAGTTTTACTCTATTTGCATTTCCCACTAAATGTCCATTTCCTGAGCAAATTGCTCATGTGAGTTACTGGTGGCAGTGTGGACTCTTTTTCTCATCTGGGCTGAAATTTTGTTTCAAATTGAAAGTTGGTGTAGTTCAGAAACATTCTGTTCTGAATCGCTCAACCTGTTTAGCCAGAAAATTGAGACTCATAATAGGATTTCTTCTGAGGAAAATTTGAGTGGTGCAGGTACTCAAAGTGAGGATTTCCCTCCATGGGCTGGCAGTTCTGTAGGTACAGAAGGCCTTGTGTTCTATTCCCTTTAACCACCTGTAGTCACACATCTGGAGATGAAACAACTGCAGGTTATTGAAGGTTTGTTTATGGCAAAAAGGCTTGAGGTGATAAACTAGATCTCTGCAGCTGGAGCAAGAGGGAACTGTTACAATATGGGGGATAAAATAAGGCTGATACTGGGAGTCGTTGGATTGAGGCCACCTTATCTCTCTCTGACCTGGAGATAGCAGTGTATTTAATACCCTGATAATGCTTGGGGTTTCTGAAGTTGTTATCAATGAAGGCAAACCTGATAGACCCTATGACGTGGTGAGGGGAGGGCCGCTGTGGCTTCATGGAGTGTGGAAACCTAGAGAGGTAATGGATGCATGTACCAAAGGTGCTCTCTGGATTTAAGATGCAACTTTGTTTTCTGGGGTCCTGGCTGCTAGATTTGTGGTGTTTCAGGCCAAAGTGCTTCTAGCAGCTTTTTTAGCAATAACATATTTGGATTTGAAATTAAATGAAATAAACTGTTCCTGTTTTCTAGGAGTTGAATGATCTGGCACGTGATCCTCCAGCACAGTGTTCAGCAGGGCCTGTTGGTGATGACAGTAAGTATCTACTGTTGGCAAACACTGGCAGTTTCCCAACTATTTTCCTTCTAAAACAGGATGCCCAGTTCCTCAGCAAGACCCTTTCTGTTACTTTGACTCCACATCCTAATCTTACATTTGCTGCCCTTCTGTATCCCCTGATACCTTCCTTGTGTATCACTGGAGATCTCGGTCACGCGCTCATTGTATTGATGGGGCAACTGTGCGCTGGAGACACCTAAAGTTACACCTTTCAGAGTAACTGTTGCGATGTTCTCATGGGACATGCTGTCTGCAGAAGTCAGTAACTTCAGTAGCTCTGTGGCCAAATCGGTGAGCAGCTTCAGACAGCTTTCTGAACTTCCTTCTTACCTGAATTATACGTCGTGTCCTGTCGAAGTAAATCACTCTGCTCCTACCCCTAGATGGGAGTACGGCAAGGACAGGGTTAACTGTGCTGAACACAGGAGCGGTTAACACTGCATTTTGTAAGTGCCATGTGTGGTCCTTGGGGATGAGAGGTTAAAATATGAAGGGAAGGAAAACTAGATGGTAAATTAAAGCTTGAATTGTGAAGTAATGTTAGATGTCTTAAAAAAAAAAAAGTTACTGTCGTCAAGTGAGTTATAGGAACACTGGAAACATTGGTTGTTCTTCAGTCTCTTTTATGCTATTGTATTATAGAGCACTGAATATAGAGACTGAAAAATGGTTTTGGCTCTTTATGTTTAGGCAGGATTTCACTCAGTTTGGACTATTACTTGTGGCTTTCTCAAGGAGCAAAATCAGAATGTCGGAATGCTGCTGTCATGACTAACTTGTGGCTTGATTTGGATGTAGCTGCTTAGAGATGTGAGATGGGAATTGCTGGTGGAGCATCCATCGGTACACGTGGTACCGCTATATTTAAAAACTACTCAAATCAGTTGGCCCTGCCAGGCCCTGCATAGGGATACCCTGGGACGGCCCTTCTGGCCTACAGACTGGCTGGGTGAGTTCCCTGTACAAGGTGGTTTACCTGGTGTGTGATTTGGAGTTATTCTGTCCTTTTCAAAGCTCAAGGAACTGTGTTTAAAGCAGGAAAAAAACCCCCACAGTTATTCTTCAAAATCCTACTGTGAATTTTTTGTCTGACATCATTTTGTATTGGGAAGATCCACTGTCATCTAGTACGTGTATCTTCCCCTCTTCTCTAGGAAAAAAATACATTGTGTGTCTTTGCGTAACGGTGTTGATATGGGTGCTTCTTTATCTTAGGTCTAGGTAATGTTTCGAGTCTGCTTTGATTAGCTGTCATTAAGGCACTAAATTATTGCCCTGTTACTTCATGGTGGTTTTCTGTGAGGCCTTGCAGCAGCTTTGCAAGCTCTGTAGTCTTCTCCACATCAGCAGGAAGTGTAAAATCCTAGTTTAACTACTTTTTTTTTGCAGCAGCAGCATTAAACTCCTGGTTGTAGCTTAGGTGAGCAAGATCAGTAGGATGTTTGCAGTGAGACAAGACCACTTGGAAATTCACCTTTTGCTTTATAGGCCTTGGGGGTAAATTCAGGTACTTGCATTATGCATTAAGTGCTTAAAATGCGTGAGACAGGGAATGTGCTCAGAGTCTCTCTTGTAGCAGCCCTGCTGTGCAGAAAGGGCTACATGTGAACGTGTGGCAGCTCATGACCGGGCTGCCCATTAAACATCAAACTTGCTGTGGGATGCAGTCTCTGGCCACTGTGCTATCCAATGAAGTGTCTGTGCTCCTGAGAGTAGGGGGATGTTTAAGTAGGGAACCCCTCCATCTATGTGTTAAGGTGTCCTTTTCTGAAAGGAAAAAATTAGCTGCCGAGATCTTTCTGAATCATTTCTAAACTATTCAAAAGTTTTGAAGTGAATAGGAACTTCTACATTCCTATGGAAATCTAGGACTAGATTTGGAAAAAAAACCCAACAAACCAAAAAAACCCCACTTGAAACCTGCAAATGAAAATACTGAAATTAGTGGAGATGGTACTGTTCATCAATGCTTTCAGACAAGTGAAAGTGGTGTTTGGTTTTGAGGGTTTTTAGCAGTAGGGTCCAGCTGCTCCTAGTTACTCCACGACTTCATTCTGCTTTCAAAATAGCATTTTGAAGAAGCTTGTAGTTTCATGGAAGAGAAATGACTCAACTGTAGAGCCAGTGTGAGGCTTTTCTTCCCTTAAATTAGCGAGTGTGATTTGGACCATGATAAACTACTTCATAATTTCTGAAGACTATCAGACGTGATGGAAATGGTCTGGTGGAGGAGGTGGTAACACAGGTTGGTGAATGCTTATAATGGAAACTTACTACTGAATACGGACAGCTTTAAAGTAATATTCAGTTCTTCTCCTTGTGCCACCTTTCTGAAAGACCTCTGATTAAAGACTTTCGCTGTTGAGATGTAAACCTAAAAGTGTTGCTAAATGGGCAGGGGTGGCAGCAACAGGGAGGTGCCTTCTCTGAGATCCTCCTGCTGTGGGTCTGCCTCGGTTGCCTTGTCAGAAGGACATCTCTCCGAGTTCAGGACACGCTGTGCTTGCAAAGTGCTGTCTTGTGGCTCATCCAGCCGAGCTAAACCCTCCCCAGCTGTGAGCTTCTTGTCCCTGTCGGTCATAAACTTTGGAAAGTGAAGAGCTGTTTCTGTTAACTGTAGGGACAGGATTTTCTCTCTCGAGGTAACGTAGTCCTTGCCCTCTTCCTCCCACCTCTGGCCTTGGTTTTGGAAATACGCTTGGGACTGGATCACACTGGGTACTTCCAGGGTGCTCTGCAGTGACTTTATTCACTTCCAAGTATACCTGTGCTCAGCTACTGGAAGTCAGCCACCCCCTTTGAAATCAGCCACCCAGAGTTACTTACAAAGTAAAGAATCACCTGAGGTAGGCTCTGTATGACAAATCCATCTCTTGGTTCTTTGAACTTGTCCTGGATGTCCTGGGAATCTAAAGCTTAGGTTGAAGAAGAACATCCCTTAAGTTGCAGGGGGAAAACCTCACAACAAAACAACCTGGCCTTCTAGCTCATAAAAAAATTAAGATTCACTGTGAAAGCATTTTTCTTTCTGGTTTCTTGTTTGGTTTCGGAGAGCAGTTGGTTATATCAGCTTCTCTCTTCAGCGTGCAGAGGTTTGCAGGTTATGTCCTGTGCTGTCTGTGCCCCAGTGAAGTCACAGCGGATCTTACCAGCACCTGGTGGTGCCTGTGAGATTCTTGGTGGTTTCTCTGGGATTACCCACCATCTTCACTGCTGGGCTTCTGCTGCCCATTGGTCATCTTATTTTGGGGTTCTCAGTGTCCTCCTGCAGGTGATGGGGAGTTCTGTGAAGCTGCCTGAACCTGTTAAAAGGGTGTAAGCTAAGTATGAACTCATGAGCTGCTCTCTTGATTTCCTGGCTACGTTGAGCATAGAGTTTCTCAAAGTGCTGGTGGGTGTTACCAGCTGCTGGTCCTGGTTACAAAGTGCTGCTCTGACCAAACACTCTTCTCCCCTTGCCTTGGCAGGGCTGTTCCCACTCAGATTTTTTTGTTGTTGTTTTGGTTTTTTTTGTTTCCCCTTTCTTGTATGAGATCACTCCCAGCTGTAATGTCTGTGCTGTGTGTAATTAAAAACTGCTCATGCTAGATTGGAGCAAGTAGTGCTGCTCTGGGCTAGAATTCTAGAATTACTTTTGGCACAGGTGGCTCTTAAAGCTGGAGACACCACTTGCAAGTTAAGGACATGGCTGCAGATGGCTTCAGCTTCTGTGGCTTGAAGACTTACCTTACAACAACGGGAGTCTTCTCCCCAGTCCTGAAGGTGCCATGGAGCTGACATCCATGCGGAGGGAAACCTCCTGTGAGACTGTTCCACAAATAATTTCAGCTGCTGCTCTTTGGACAGGCTGGTGCTAGAGCCTTTGGAGAACACAGGAACCGCAAGAACTTCTGACGTGCCTCATACAGATTAACAGCTTTGATTGTTTTCCTTATGTTCTGCAGCATAAAGACATTCTCCATGAATCTTCTGTATTACCAGATTAAGATGTTCTCTTGGACAGATGCATACGAGTGAGACTTAATTTTTGTCCATTTAACCCAAAGTGTGTATGTACGAGCACATCCTGGGCCCGAGTATTGAGCAGGCTGTTGTTTTTGCATTCTCTTAAGATTTGTATTGCTTTTTGCTGCTTTAATGACATCTTGAAGCCTCTGTGGAGACTAAGCTTAAACATTCAGTCAAGATATCACTGACTTAGGTTACCTCTTTATATATGGTATATACAACACTTAGGCTTCCTCTCCATTTAATTAAGGATCTGTGTAAGAGAGATTCTGCCTAAGAAAGGTTTTGATTCACATTGTACCTTTGCTGTGGGTTGCTCTAAGAGGGCAGTCATTGGAAACTGGGCTTTGATTCAGGTGCTTCATTGGAAACAACAGAGCTGAACTGGCGAGTCTGTCAGGTGTGAAATGTTGACTGCAGCCATCTGGGGTTTTATTGTCAAGGAGTTTTTTGCAGGGCACAACATGGGTGTGGTACCACAGCAATCCCAGAGCGTGGACCAAGTGAATGTGGAGCCTTGGGTACTTTGCTCTGTCTCTGCTTAATTTTTTGGCTTGTTTCCCTGCAGCCTTTCAGAAGGCTTTGTTTTTAAAATAGACTTTTCTGTGCTGCTTTGTCTGGAATTAAGTAGTTCATTACTTGAGCTTCTCCAAACTGAAGTAAATCTTTCTCTTTTTCAGTGTTCCATTGGCAAGCTACAATAATGGGACCAGTAAGTATGAGAGAATTGATGCTCATAGCTTTTTATGACTAGTCTTCTTGTAACAACTCCTCAAACTGCAATGATGCTTTTTCATTAACAGAATGACAGTCCCTATCAAGGTGGAGTATTTTTCTTGACAATTCACTTCCCAACAGATTATCCCTTCAAACCACCTAAGGTGAGTGGCTTGTACCGTAAATCCATTCATTACCCTGTGGTGTGATGTACATATGTGAGCCTACACTGAAATTTTCCTTCTTCTGCAGGTTGCATTTACAACAAGAATCTATCATCCAAATATTAACAGTAATGGCAGCATTTGTCTTGATATTCTACGATCACAGTGGTCCCCAGCACTAACTATTTCAAAAGGTACCTCCAATGCTCATTTAATTTTACTGTGCTGAAATGAATTACTGATTTGGATTTCAAGTGTAAAAAAAAAAAAAAAAAAAAAAAAAAAAAACACCAAACCAAAAAAAACCTGCTTCTTTCCTGCTGTCAACCATTTCTGTGGTCGCTGCTTCAATCTTGTGACTCCATGTCTGGCTTTTGGCCAGCTTGGCCAGTTCACGAGTGCAGGATGCTCTGGATGTCTGACGTCCCTGTGGCTGTGGGGGCACCGCTCAGCTTTGCCTGTGGATCAGATAAGTCTTGCTACACCAAGTGCATCATCTTCCCACCTCACCTCAGCGTCTAAACGTTCACACTAAAACAAAACAAAAAAACCCATAAAACAAACCCTCCAAATTAAAGCTAGCACGTGACAACGGAAGATTTCAATGTTCAAAATGCAGACCAAGTGAAATGCGTAGGGGAGCAGCTGTGGCCTTTAAAACCACTAAACCTGCTTTAATTCTGTGTCATATTAAAAGAATAAATAAATCTCCTTTTCAAAGGAAGATCAGAACTCCATGTGGGTCATTTTTAAACAAAACTTTCAATGACATGGACTACTAAAACATGTTGTAAAACTTAACTAGCTTGTACTATCTTAATTTTTTTTTTTAGCTGAAAACCTCTTGGTTTCTGTGAGCTGTGTTAGCCTGTGGGGCACTGGAATATATCCTTTGCCTGGTAGAGCAGCACTCATGTTTAATGCAAACAGGAGGTTTTAAACACTTTGAAAGAAAAACCAGGATTGAATTTTATTGATTTTGGTTTTTTTTTTTCCTGCCTATTGAGAGTTTGTAGATCTAGCCATGGCAGTTGAGAATATTTTTGATCTCTTCTGTGCGTGGACCATGTCCTGACCACTCCATTTTTGTGCCTTCACACTGTCTTTGTAATTAAACGCTGCAGATATCATATATTTAATTACAGCATCCTTCACACTGTGTCCCAGCTCTACCAGCCTGTTCTTCTTCCCCTAAACTACACTCTTTGATTCACAGAGATGACTCCTGGTGCCCCTCCCTTGCCCATCGTAACTTCCTACCTTTTACTGACCTCACAGTTAAGTGAGGTCACAGTCACTTAACACAGAAAGTTCCTGCTTTCTCTGTCTGCATAACGGCTTCTGTGTTTGTAGAAGCAGATGGAAAGGCGAAGCAATATTTTGACTTGTCTTTTGACTGAAGCGAATCCACTTGTGCACGAAGCTGAAAGTCTTCACTGTGACTTGAAAGAACTGAAGAAATGGTGTCGGTAAAGGGAGGATCATTGTCAGGTTGAGGCAGCTTTTCCTTACAAAAGCTTTCAGTCAAGTACTAGGTGCTGTTAAAATTGCCAAGTTAGTCCTAAATTCTGACATCTATTATGTTTTGATTAAAGTACTGTGTAATTGGTTAGGATACTATAGTTGGAGGATATGTAATGTGATATGGTGTCTTACCTCCATTTGTTTTAGAGAGTCTAAAATGACTGTATGGGCAGCGGGGTGATGGATAGCACGTTTGAAAATACTGGAGGATAGTCTGCAATTAGGACAGTTGGAAAAAGATGGGGCGAGAATTTAAGAGGTTGGTTTAAAGGCCATCAGCGAACTGCCTGTTAATGACTGTCAGCTTTAGTCACTCACAAAATACATCTCAACATTAGTTTTGCAACCTGTTAAGATCTGTATGCCCTTAACATCTCCATCTCCTTCTATTCTCTGCCTTGAACCCTTTTTTTTATTTTTTTTATTTTTTTTTTTTATTATTCTTACCCCCTTCAGACCGCCAACCCTGGGGGCTTGGCTAGAGTAAGCCATGGGATACTTAGCCCCTCCTATCACCTGGTCTCCTGCTTGCAGCTCCCTGGGATTAGGTGTCTTCTTATTGCTGATCGCTTCTCACTCATTGCAGAAGTGTTCATGTGAAACTCTCCTTCATACAGGGCAAAACACGCACAGGGGTAATCTGTGAGAAAACAATCTTGTCCAAGTTCCCTTGGTGTTCATTTCATGAAGGAATTGAAAGCAGCAAAAGAAACTTTTATGGGTGTTTTCATAGAAACTTGGAGTACTTCCCTCAAATAACAGGGGTTTCTCGTCAGAAACATCCCAGTAAGAGGCAAGAGCTGATACTTAAAAGAAGCATTCCCATCTTGAACAAGTGTAAATAACTGCCACAAAGGCAACTTCAGTCATTGAGGGTGAAAATCTTGTTTTCAGTCAGTTTAGAAGTGTCTTTGCAGACTTTAGGGCTATTTCAGCTCTCTAGTAACTCTTTGATAGCCTTTTCAAAGAAGAAATGTGTTCCTGGTAGGAAAAGCTGTTGGGTTAGGCTTTTCACTTTATTCAAAAGTGAGTAACAGGACTTAAGCTATTGAGCATGAAGGTTACATCTCTTCCAAAGCAACAATTTAGTATTTGTAATAGAGAATTCTTAGAGTATTTTCTAAATTTTGCCACCCTTTAAAAGGGGATGATACTGGGAGCAAGCTGTTTGAATTCAAAATCTGTAAGCAGATACCTAGAACACAGCTTTAAAAAAAGTGTACTTTCTTTACTGATAGAGAAATTGGGGAGGATTAGAAAGAGTTCTTCTAGGAAACAGCTTGTAATACCCAGCTTCCTTCTCCTGAGGCATCTGCTGGGCAGCATTGTCACCGTGTCAGATGTGATGTTGCAATTAATGAACATGAACACATTTTTCACCTTAACCTGCAAAGGGAAAGGTGAAGGGGTACGCAGTGACTTTCTTTTAATCTACAGTGCCACTTTTTGCGGTGGAAAGAGTGTGAAAAAATCGTGTTAGTGTCACTTAATCACGCCAGTGAAGTGGTAAAGGTAGAGGTCTTGGCTCCTCATGCTCCGGAGGGCGGTCAGGAGACCTGGTTTGGGAGCCTGTCCCTGCCCTCTCTGCTGGGTAAGATGTCGAGGGCCTGAGTGTTGTTGGAGCAGTTTTATTTCAGCCAGCTAAATAAATAAGGACACTTCTATCTATAACCACTTTGATAACATGATCTTTGCTATGACAGTAGAGGTGACAAGCATCTTGGGCTTGTGTGTTGTCTTTCTCAATGTTTGCCTCTCCTAGACTTGGTGAAAGGGGTTCTGAGGAATTGGGAGAACACCACTGAGTGTCTCGGTGCAATTGCTGACTTGCATTAGTATTTCTGAAGTAAGTGTTCCTTAATACATATTGGAGAATAAATAATCTCAAAATACAGTCTTAAACACCTTGGAGGTTAATTTAAACTCCGAAGCTTAAGCAGAATGCACAGGCTCAAACTAAAAATGTTATCGCAAAGTCTGCATAAATAAGAATCCCTGTTGTCTTAAACAGGAGAATATAGTATTTTAATCTGACAATAATTGTTTGGCTATTTTTTGGGGAAATCCCACTTGAGTTTGAGTGGATGAGCAAGAGCTAAGCTTCAGTAAAGGTCAGGCTTGCCCTGTGCCCTCCCGCTTCTCCCCACAGTGTTTTATAACTATTAAAACATGGAGCTTTTATTAAGCATGTTGGTGAATGGCAGGGGGTGACTTCATTCGCCTTCACTCTGGAGTTCAGCTTGTGCTGCTCAAGCTCTTCCATGCACAGTGTGAATTTCCCTTGGTGCTGCTCTTCCAGGGGTTCAAGGATGGCTTTATTAAGGCTTCACTGGGTGGGAACTCCCAAGTACCCAGCAACCTGAATGAACTTGATCTTCACAGTCTTCAAAATCAGGAAGCTGGTTTCTGATCTTCCTCTTGGTTTTGAATTTGCCTGTTATAGTGCTTAACCAAATGATGTGGGAGGGATGTGACTTTGTCACATCGCTTGGATCAGTCTCTGTTTGTGCTGAGCGAGGGTTGTATGAGGACCTTTAATTCTTGCATTTCAGCTCTTTTTCTACTTTAATGTAGCCACGTGTATATCTCCCCTGATACTGTCCATGCTGCAAAGGCAGCACTAGGAGGGGAGTTGCCAGTAGGTCAAAGAAGGTGATCCTTCTTCTCTGCTCAGCACTGCTGGGGCAGTACCTGTTGGAGCTGTGTCCAGTGCTGGGCTCCCCAGAACAAATGGCCTGACTTGAGTCTCATCTCAGTGGCCAGTCAGGTCCAAACTGTGACAGCAAGAGACAGGGATGTACTGGGGAGAGTCCAGTGAAGGTTCATGAACTTGAAGGGACTGGTGCATCTCTTATGAGGACAGGCTGAGAGAGCTGGGACTGTTCAGCCTGGAGAAGAGGAGGATCAGGGGGTCTTACCAGTGTAGATAAAACCTGCAGGGAGGGTGCAGAGAGGACAGAGCCAGGCTCTTTGTGGTGCCCAGTGACAGAACAAGAGGCTGGGGGTACAAACTGAAATACAGGAGGGATCCTGTGAACATCAGAAAATGCATTTTTTTTCACTGTGAGGGTGACTGAGCCCTGGCACAGGTTGCCCAGGGAAGTTGTGGAGTCTCCATTCTTGCAGATGGAGACAATGGGTCCAGGTGGCACTGCCTGAGCATGGGGGTTGAACAAGATGACCTCCAGATGTCCCTTTCAACCTCAACCGGACTGTGATACATGTGGCAAAACTTAACTTTTCTTCTCTCGTCACCAGAAATTGTTGAACTGCCTTAGCAGGAATTCGAGTTGGTTTGAAACAAGAAGTTTAAACTGCTCAGATTTAAAGGTACACTTCCTGTGAGCCCGGGTAAGATTGCTGGAAGAGTTTGGAATGGGACTGTGGTTAAGAAATAGGATTTAACTGGAGCAGAGTCTGGAGTTGCTCTGATTTTCTTGGCTGCATCTTGCCCATTCGCAGTCAGAAGCCAGTCATTTGGAAGCTCACACTTCAGCTTGCTGGGTGGAAGCGTTTTCAGTTGTTTTAATGTCAAAAGCTTAATGTTTGCCAGCGCTGATGAAACTCACTGACAACTGTATGTCTTGAAAGCTTGAAAGGTCTGGGGCCTGATACTCAAATGTATTGATTGTATAGGCACATACTTCTTCCAGGAGTCAACTTTCCTCCTATTTTTGAGGAATAAGAGATCTAAGTAGTAATGGACCTCAGCCTGGAGGCTCTTGGCTGTCAGGCTGATGATTAGCAAATGATTAGCCCTGGCTGGTGTGAGGAGTAGGAGAGCTGGATAAACCTCTGAAATGGAATTAAGAGTTCCTCAGCAGTGGTATGTGTCCAAAATTCAAATTGCTGCCAGCAGAGATGTTTTGTAATCCCCAGAGTGGCAGCCGAATTAAACCCAAGCTGACAAACTTGACTTTCATACTCTAACTTGGCTGCGTGAGCTGGATCAAAGAGCAGAGCTCTATCAGAACGTAGGGCCAGGTCTCTGGGAGGGTGACAAATCGCTTTCCACAGAAATGACCTACTGGGGTAATGCATGTCGTTCACCTGGGGCACAGTGGGCAGGATGGGCTCCTTCCAGTCCCCTGAGCTTTTTTGGTTATGTGGTGATCTTGAGACCCCTGTGTGACTTCAGCCGGGACAGGTAGCTGAGCACTGTCCTGCTGTCCTGACAGTCTGGTGTCCAAAGGGACTGTCTTGGTACCTTTTGGGTACTGTAACAACAACTTCACTGGTGCTTCCCTAGAGATGGACCTTCCTTTAGTGGGAGAAAACTGGCTTGGGGTTCTGCTGAGGCACTTTGCCCCATGCAGGAGCTGAGTCTACAGGAATAACTTCCCTTTTAAAAGGCATCTTACCTATTCCCTTCATTCTGCTGATTGAGTAACGTGCTCGTAGTACAAAAACTGAGCTAGCAGAGGTCTTCAAGGAGAGAGCTAAGGCTCTCACTCACATTCTTTTTTTTTTGATCTAAGCTGCTTGGTGGCCAAGAAAACTCTTTGCTCCTCGATGAATTCTAAATTGGCTTTTTTCCTCAGAGAGCAGGAACTGCACCAAACAGCTGTTGAATCACAATACAACCAGTTAAGATTTTTTTTTTTTTTTTTCTTCTGAGTAGCTCGTTACCTTGGAAGAATTGGTGCTGGCTTTTTATCTCCCTTCTGTGATTCAACTGGAGATTCCATTGCTCCTCAGTTGCCTTTCCTTATCCTGAAGTATCCCATGGATGAGTGCTTTACTGGAGCGAGTTTTGTTTGCCATTCCAGCTAGACCCAAACAGTGGTATCACTAGTGGCTGGTACCCTGTATTAAGGGGGTGACGGGGGGTGATGGATATTAGACCCATTCAGGCCCTGCAAACAAATGGAATGCTTTGAGTTTTGCATTTGGAGGATGATTTTTGCATTGAGAAAGTGGAGATAAGTCATCTGCTCTTGGCAGTCTTAGTGTCTTACCTGTCTCAGGCTTCTGCATCAAAAGCATCTTTACTTCTCAATTAACTGGGATGACTGTCCCAGCACAGGGTGATAAGGCAGAACTAGTACCAATCTTTCTAGAACTACTATCTAAAGAAACCAGAGGGTATAGCTTTTGAGTCTCACGTCCTAGAATGGTTCAAGGGACCTTAAAGCCCGTCCAGTCCCACCCCCCTGCCCTGGGCAGGGACACCTCCCACCACACCAGGTTGCACCAAGCCCCCTCCAACCTGGCCTTGAACCCCTCCAGGGATGGGGCAGCCACAGCTTCTCTGGCCAACCCGGGCCAGGCTCTCACCACCCTCACAGCAAAGAATTTCTTCCCCTCATCTCAGCTTGATCTCCTCTCTTTCACCTTAAAACTGTTCCCCCTCATCCTATGGCTCCCCTCCCTCATCAAGAGTCCCTCCCCAGCTTTCCTGGAGCCTCTTTAGGGATTGGAAGGGGCTCTAAGGTCTCCCCGGAGCCTTCTCTTCTCCAGGCTGAACCCCCAAAACTCTCTCAGCCTGTCCTCCCAGCAAAGGGGCTCCAGCCCTCCCAGCATCTCCGTGGCCTCATCTGGTCCTGCTCCAACAGCTCCATGTCCTTCTGATGTTGGTGGCCCCAGAGCTGGAGGCAACACTTTGGGGGGTGTCTCCCCAGAGCAGAGCAGAGTGGGAGAATCCCCCCCTCGCCCTGCTGGCCATGCTGCTGGGGACACAGCCCAGGATGTGGGGAGCTTTCTGAGCTGCCAGTGCATGTTGCTGGGTTGTGCTGAGCTTCTTGTCCACCAGCATGGATTCACGGATCTGACAGAGTTGGAAGGGACCTCTAGAGATCATCTAGTCCAACTCCCCTGCTAAGCAGGATTGCCCAGAGCACATCACTCAGGACTCCATCGAGGTGGGTCTTGAAAATCTCCAGAGAAGGGGACTCCACAGCCTCTCTTGGCAGCCTGTTCCAGGGCTCTGTCACCTTCACCGTAAAGAAGTTTTTCTTCATATTTGAGTGCAGCTTTCTATGTTTCAGTTTATGCCCTTAACACCTCCAGATCCTTCTCCTTAGGGCTGCTCTCCAGCCATTCTCTTCCCAGCCCAGATTTGTTCCTGGGATTGCGGTGACACAGGTGCAGGATGTCATGCCCTAACAGGACTTAAATAGAGATTTTCAGTGATGACCTGGGCTGGTGAGCCTCTGTAGAACTCAACTTAGACTACTTGACTTGAAGAATCAACACAACTTGTGCAAATGTGTTGAATGCTGTGGCTTGTACGTGGCTCTCCTGACTCTTAAAAACCACTTTCAGCCCCAACTGTACGCTCTGGCCGTGCAAGGGTGTGTCATAGCAGCGTGCTGCACGTCATTACAGCATCAGCAGAAGCTGATTGCCATGTATGAATTGCTACCATCTCTGACTTCCTTCTCTTGTTGACACTGTAGGGAAGATGTTCGTTCTGTCTGGCTGTTGAGCTTATTCCCTCCAACTGGAGCTGAAGACTTGTGGTTTTTAAAAGAGTCTATTCACTTCCTGAGTTCCAGGAGCTTTGACATGCCTCTTAGATTCATACAGGCCAGTAGATGTTCCAGTAGACAGATGGTGGTTTAGATGGTTTTACGTATTGCTCATTTGACTAGTGCTGGAAGGACCTGTGGAGAGCTGACTTCATGAGTTGTCCTGACTCATGACTGAGCGCCATGGAATTTACATATTGAATTTGCATCTACCTGCTCTTTGTCTGAGGTGTGGCACAACCAGGAAGATGAAATCGCTCATCAGACATGACAGACTGCTCTTAATGGTGTAAGAGGGTGGCACAGAAGCCTGCTGAGAAACACAGCTGAAGCAAAACCAACTTTTGAATGAAAGGGACCTTTAAACTGACAATGTCTTAAGTTACTTAAAGTTCTGCTACAGACTGGACTGCTTTGATAGTTAAGAATGAAGAGATGAGAAGCAGCTCTGTACTTGAACCCCTTGAATCAATGGGATGTAATACTTCTCTATTTTGCTGTTACTGTCAAAAATCTAAATTTAAATTCTGAAAAGTGCATGCTTTTTTTCAGTTAAAGACTCAAAGGGATGCTCTGAAGCTGATACCGGAGCAGCTTTGCCTGTGGTCCTGCAGGATGAGTAGCACAAGGTGTAAACCAGTGTCACCACCTTGGGTAGTTACTCAACCTCATTCTGCAGTTACAGCACTTGATTATTGGAACTATTTTAAAATTGTCTTCTAGTAACGTTGTAGTCATTTGAGTAATAAGTGTTAAGACTTTGCTATGAAATTCATTGCAATAATCCTTGATTGCAGAAGGGTAGTCTGATTCTCTCTCTTCTACAGTGTTGGTTTAATTAGTGACTCTGATGCATCAAAGAACTCCTGACACACCTGACATTTAAAAGGGTTACTTCCTCTTTCCTCTTGTACTTGGGCTCCTTCAACTTTTTATGAGAAGGTGCCTTTTTCCAAGGGTTTTTTTGTAGTGGTCCGGGGGCTGCTTATGTTGGCTGGTGTAAAACATGCGTATGTGCAGTGTTCTGGTGAGAAACCTCAAGAGAAACTTACTCAATTTATTTTAGACAGATAGCTGGATCCAGCAGGCTATTAAAATTAAACCAGTTTAGATAACTCACTTAAAAATGTTTTTCTTGCTGAGGCTATACAGATAAAAAGGGGAAGATGTGAAGTTATCAGCAAGAGCAAGCATAGTGGAGAATAGTTTTGATTAATGAAGACCAACAAAAATAAAACAAAGCAGATGAATGTGGCAGTGAAGCTTGAAGGTAAATAATTGTGTCCCATTCTTATTCAAGGTTTTTGGAGTAATACTTGCAAAACAAGTGAACAGCTGAGGAATGAAATCTAGAAATGTTTTTTTGAAGTGAGTAGGCTGCCAGAATTCATCACGGGAGGCGTTCGGCTACTGATGGAGTTTTAACAAACCACAGACCATGTTAGTAAAGAGTTACTGGCAGCGTGGGATTGTGGTTTTTTTTACTGCCCAGCGAGTAGCAGTGACACCCTCATGTTGAGACCCTGCAGACCAAGATCTAGAACTCCTGGGCTGGGACAGGAACTCTCCTGTTCCTTTTGGCAGAGGAGGTACTGTCCAGGGCAGACTTGCCTCTGGAGGACACAAAGCGACACCCTGGTTGTCCTGATGCCTGTGCTGACCACCACCTGAGCACCACCTTGGCTTGGTGCTTAGAGCAGATGGTGGGGTGGGGGTTTGTAAGGCTGATGTTCCTCCTTGTGTACCTCATGCCCCACCCAGTACCACCAGTGATGGGAAAGGGGGCTTTACGGTGGCTGGGGAAGGTGGGCAGAGAGGACTGGACAGACTTGCAGCTTGGCTCTGCTGATGGAGGGAGAGCTGCCTTGTTCAAAAATGTCCTTGGTTATTAAAGGGCTGTGGTAAGATAAAACTTGAGGGAGTAGTTCTAATAGTTGACCAGAAAACTTTGATTGGATTTCCTGTGGCTTCTGTTAAAGGGAGGGGACAGATATTGGCTGTCGACTCATCCTACCAGCTGAAGGAACTTCAGTCACCAGAGCAGTGGAGTCTGACAAACACAAAGCAAGGACCTACAGGAAGGTAGCTGGAGAAATGACTGCTGAAGCTAAACTGACCAGCAGCAGAGGGGTGTAGTGTGACAGAGAGACTCCCACTGCTGAACAATAATGTGAGTTTTAGTCTATTTTGGGGGGGGGCAGGGGGGGAACAGTGCTGAAGGTGATTACAAAGTGCTGCAGGTACTGAACGTGCTGCGCCTCTTGCTAAGGGACAGCAGTTCAGGACCAGTGGCTTCTAAGTGTCTCCAGCACAAAATGAAAGACTTCACACTCTGAAGCTGCGTTCTGAGGAGCAGCTGAATAAATGGTCTGAGTGCCAATTGATAATGGAGAATAATTAAGCTCTTAACTCTTTCAAGAAAAAGTGTGCCACAGAAAATCAGGAAAAGGAGGAAGAGGTTGCTCTTTCTTCTAGAGCAAGAAATAATTTCACTTAAATCAGGAACGCTTTGTTACTAAACATGTTCTAGAAGCATTTAAGTTGAAATTGATAGTTCTTTAGTGAAGGGTTTACCGAAATGTGTAGGAAAATGGAATTAATTAGGTTTCTGGGTTCTTGCTGTTCTCATCACTGAGCAAGTAGCTCAGTTACGACCTAGTGAAGCTTTAGCTTTTGTCCAGCTTTGAAAAATCTTTGCCAGTTTATGTGAATATTGGCCAAGAAGCATCCTTGTCTGTGCCAGCAGGACTGGGGTGCTGGCTGTCCCCCTGTACTGGGCACTGGTGAGACCCCACCTTGAGTGCTGTGTCCAGTTTTGGGCCCCTCACTAGAGGAAAGACACTGAGGTGCTGGAGCGAGTCCAGAGAAGGGCAACGGAGCTGGTGAGGGGTCTGGAGCACAAGTCTTGTGAGGAGAGGCTGAGGG
>JAOXNO010000052.1:30236226-30248292 GCA_028565335.1 Limnodromus scolopaceus | reverse complement strand
CTCCAACTCCCTGAAAGGAGGGTGTAGCCAGGGGGGGTCGATCTCTTCTCCCAAGGAACAGGCGATGGGACAAGAGGAAACGGCCTCAAGTTGCATCAGGGGAGGTCTAGGATGGATATTGGGAAAAATTTCTTCACCGAAAGGGTTATCATGCACTGGAACAGGCTGCCCACGGAAGCAGTGGAGTCACCATCCCTGGAGGGATTTAAAAGGCATGTAGATGTGGCACTGAGGGACATGGGTTAGTGGTGGCCTTGGCAGTGCTGGGTTTAGGGTTGAACTCTTAAAGGTCTTTTACAACCTAAATGATGCTGTGCATATGAGCCCTATTCTCCCCTTTATCTATGCCTGTATTTTAGC
This sequence comes from Limnodromus scolopaceus, assembly GCA_028565335.1. Classification (NCBI taxonomy): domain Eukaryota; kingdom Metazoa; phylum Chordata; class Aves; order Charadriiformes; family Scolopacidae; genus Limnodromus; species Limnodromus scolopaceus. Next base: position 30,247,932 of record JAOXNO010000052.1, on the reverse strand, counting down.
TGTTCTTTGTTTTGTAATGTTTGTTTTAAACTATCTTCAACCAACCAACCCACCCCAGCACCCCTTGCCCCCAGGCAGAGCAGTGGAACACGGGGCTGCTCTTCTAGCGCGGTGGCTCTGCCTCCTTCTCCAGCAATCCATGGAAGTTGGAACAGATTTGCGTTCAGCGCCTTCAAACTTCTCACCGCTGTCACCTCCAGCCTGCTTGGAGGACGCGCTGTGACACCGCCACTGCACGGGGTGGCACTGTCTGATTCAACCAGGCTGAGAGAGAGCAACACAAAGGAATGTTTGGCATTTCTTCGTGGGGAGGAGACCTCCCTGACAAGCCTCACGTAGGGTTGTCCCAATGTGCTTTCCTTACAACTTGCTGTCTCCTCGTCTCTTCCCCTTCGGTGTGAGTGCAGGAATGTGCACGTGCTGTTTGTAGCTTTGCAGGCAGGAGCAGGATGTGGCTTTTGGGATTATATACTGTATATATTTATAGTGAAACTTGGAAGTTCAGGGCTTTGGGGTTGGTACGAGTGCAGTAAGCTACACTTTCTTGATTCATTTTGAATACTGTTCTACAACTAATCCATCTTAACCTACCTTATGCTCAGAAAATAATTGGATAAAGCCTCTTAATTCTCTGCCAGACTAGCATTATTTGGTTGGTTTTTTTTTTTTAAAACAATTCTACAGTAGCTGTGAGCAGCTCATGTGTCCTTCACCTCAGTTGGATCTGTGCTATTTGACTTCTGATTAGTGCTCTGCAAGTCACAAATAATGAGGTCGTCTGGTTTAGGGAAAAGCTGAATTTCAAATGCAAAAGAGAGGCTGTTTTTTTGGGAAGGCTCCAGGTACAGTTTCAGATAGCAGACTCCTGCCCGCTGATTTATGGCTGTAGTCAGATACACCCTCTTCACCATCTGATGTTTAAAATGATGTTTAAAAACTTGCGGTTGTGCAAAGTTGTGTAGTTAAAGGGTAAGGATTTTTGTTCAAAATCACTTAGCTGAAATATTACTGCTCTTTGACATGTTAAAATGATGCTAGTGGGGAAGGCAGTGTGGGGGCTGACTTCTACAGGTGTCTTCAGCTGCACTTAAACTCTAATTCAGTATCTGTTTTTCTCTCCCTAGTACTTTTGTCCATCTGTTCTCTGTTGTGTGATCCCAATCCAGATGATCCTTTAGTGCCTGAGATTGCACGGATCTACAAAACAGATAGAGAAAAGTGAGTATGGAAGCAAAAAACTACGTAATATTCTTGACAGAGCAGAACCTATGCTTTTATAGTAAAGGGGAACTGAAAGGACCTGCTTCTTGGAAAAGAGTATGAACTTTGATTTGCCTTTTTCACTTTAACTGTGGTCTTTTCAGAGATTTTTCCTGGGATCTGGAGCACAGCTATTTCAGTATTGCTGTAGGAATAAGGTATATAGGCCAGTAGAAGGGAGGGATGTAAAGGCCACTTCTGTGGGTTTGTTACTGCTTTTTTTATTCCACACAATGGTCTTTCATTAGTGTTGTAGCGGTTAATTACGTGTTTTCTTGATTTAATGAAAATGTGAAGTGAATAATGCAAATCTGTTCCATATGGAGCTCTTAAGTTCAATGTGGCCAGCCTTTAAGAGCCCTCACTGCCTGCTTTAATTCCACATAACCAGCAGAGGGAGAACAAGTTACTCTAATGGGGGAATTTTTCCATCTAGCTCTTGGTGATGGAGTCAGGCAAGCAAAGAAATGCCAAAAATACCCTGTTTCATTTTCATTTTGCAGCACAAGGGCAGAACAAGTGGTGTAGAGGTGGGATGGGAGGACTCCGAGCTCCTATGAAGTAAACAACAAGAATGGAGAGAACTCTAGGACCACTAATGAGAAGATTTAAATTGCTTTCTTTAAAAGCAACAGCTTAATGACTGTTGTAAACGCTTTTCTACCTCACTGTTCCCTTCCAGATGTGATCAGTAGTGTTAATTTCTGAAGCTACACGGTCATCTGATGAGAAGGAGATAGGAAGGAAACTTGCTTACTCTACTGCATGCTTGAGGAGCAGTGTTAGAGGAGTTCATGCATCCTGTTTTTAATGAGAGCTGCAAGAGTAGCAGTACGTATTTTGAGACGCAGCCCATAGTGACTGACTGCACTTAAAAATGTATGCAGGACTCTCGCCTATTTTTTCCAAAAATAGGGAAATAAATTCCAGCCCAAGAACCTAGTCAGTGCACGTAACTAGGAAGCTCTTTACTCTAAGTATCTTAAGCTTTTCCTACAGATTTCGTAGAACAAGAACAACTTGTCTTGTTGTCAGCAGTAAGCTTTTATCAGTGCTGTTAATCACAGTGTTTCACATCAATAGCCTTGAGCTTCCTCTAGTTCTCTGGCTACAGAGAGCATTTGGGTGCAAAAAGCTACAAGTGGCTTGGGAAAAGGAGCATATTATTCCTTTTGGAATTAAAAAAAAAAAGTCTGGTGGACAAATTGTGATGTCCTGGTAGTCACTGAAATAGCCAAATGTAGCATGAAACAAGCCTGTTGGGGTTTGGCAGCCCAGCAGATACCAGGTACTAGGCTTCACTTTCTAAGGGAAGAAGAAGAATGAGGCGGGAGGGAAACATTAATCTGTTTTTTTCCAGAATGCAAACTTACAGTAAGGTTCCCCGGGGATGTGGCAGTTGGGGGCTGGGGGGGTGCAGGCAAAACACTGATCACGAAGATCTCATATTCCTGTTGTAAATATGACCAGTTGTTTCTTTTCCATGAAGTACCGTGGCCTTTCTTGTTTCCCCTGTTTGCCTGATAGTTCAGTTTGCTCTTAAACTTTACGAATTCGTGATAGTACTGGAGAAAATGTAGACTAGACTGCTGGAGCTGGAATACTGTTGGGATGTTACGTTAAATAAATCCTCTTTTTATACATACAGGTACAACAGAATAGCTCGGGAATGGACTCAGAAGTATGCGATGTAATTAAAGAAATTATTGGATAACCTCTACAAATAAAGATAGGGGAACTCTGAAAGAGAAAGTCCTTTTGATTTCCATTTGACTGCTTTCTATGAGCCCACGCCTCATCTTCCCCTGTGCACATGTTTACCTGATACAGCAGTGCTGCGTGTTGTACATACTTGGAACAACAAAATAGAAATACTGTATTTCCCCGTACCAACATTGACTCCTAGCAGAGAAGTGTGTGTGTGAAAAGCTGGTTCTTCAGTCATAACTTTGTGAGCCTAAAAGCATTCCCTGTTTGATTTAAATTGGGTAATAAAATGTGAAGGGGAGAGTTATGGTGGATTTCATACTTCTAGGGATGGTGTTGCTGATCCGTGAAGGCTTTTAAGTGGAATCCTTTTAAACTCATAACAGTTATGAAAAGCAAGGTGAAGAACTTGAAGCTGTTTCTGTATTCGTTTTATTCTGAAGGACCTACACCTTAGGTAAATGTTATGACCAATGAGATAAACTGTACCCACATCCTGTGTTTAAGGTCGAAGTTTAACCGGTCAACATTTATATGGATTGGAGCTATTAGTGCATCAAGTGATGTTGATTTGTTTCAACTCTCTCCCCTCCTTCATACTTTTTTTGGTTTGTATGTGGTTTCTCAGTTAATACATAGCTAATAGCTCTTATTTTTCTTAAGTTTTTTTTAACTGCTTAGGTCTTTCTGGATGTAAGGGTAAAAAAAAAAAATCCATTTGACAGAAAACTTGTGTATATTTAAAGATCCAACCGCTCCCCTGGAGCTTGTACGTTCAAGAATGATTAATCTGTGTAATAAACTGATTACTACAGTCATTACATATAACTTTGTGTGAATAGGCTTTTAATTTTGAGAGCAGTTTGTTACAGGCTAAAACTAATGGTGGATCTCTCCAACTTTTGCATTGGCAACTGGTTTGCGTTTGGAAGTCATGAAGCGGTTTGGTTTGCATCACACCAGGCTTTTGCGCCCCAACAGGACAAACATAAGCTTAAGCACTTCCGTGAAATCAGGATGTGTAGTGTGCCAGGAACTTGACTGTTAAACCAAATAAGCAGTTTACTAAAGGAGAATCGGAGTGACATTTTTACGAAGCCTAACGGTATTATTCCCACTTGCATGGGACCTAACACAATGCATATGTACTGTAGGTAAGTGAAACCTTCTGTAACTAAAATAATGGATGTAAAAGGGTAAAAAAAAAAAAAAGAAAAAACCTACCAAACACATCAGCACAAACTTTCATAAAATGTAGCTTTTACATAATTACTTTGCACTAAACATTTGCAAATGTTCATACAGTTTTAAATTATACTTGTTATGTGTCTTTTTTTTTTTTTGAGCAAAGTCTTCACTTGAATCTAGTGGAAAAAAAAAAATAATAATGTAGTTTGAAACTTTTCTTTGTATACAAGTGTATTTGCCAGCATCGTTGGTGTGAAATAGGTGAGTCTGCAAGTTTATCTCCTCTTAGTAGAATTGTAAACAAAGCCATTGACTATGACGGAGAGGCTGTGGCCTCCAGCTCTCCGGCCACGGGGCTCCGGCCCAGCCATTTCCAAATGCATCTTTACACTCTTGCACAAATGAGGAATAAATGTCCACTGCTTTTGGTCTAAACCTGTGCCACTTGTCTCATCTCTCCATGCCCTCGTGTCCTCCGCACCTCCGGATGGCGATGTTGGCTGTGTTTCTTGGAGTCCTCTTGCAGCAAGCTGTAGGTGAACCCGGGAATGGTGTGGGACACAGCTGTGGGGACACAGTGGCTTTGAAGTGGCAGGAGAAACGCTGTGCAGGAGGATGAACCTGGGCACTAGGTCATCTTTAACTCTTGGTGCTCCTTCACTGTGCTACAAGGTGTTGGTGTCTCCTGGTTTGGGAAGCGGAAGCGTGGCTTCTCACTGAAGCATGGCCATGGATAAAAACTTGTGTGGTCAAAACCAGAGGGTGAGCTGGTGGCTGCTTGGGTTTGTTTTAACCTGTCACCATGCATGGCACAGAACTGCTCCAACGGGCAGGGTCACGCTCCTGCCGGACCCGCTGTGACCCAGGGAGAGAGGTGGTGGAGTCGTGTCCCTGAGGCTCTGTAGCAGGGTCACCAGGTGTTGGGTGTGGAAAGTGCAGGGAGGGTGGGTTAGAGCGATGGCAAACCTTGCAGCACCCTCATTCGGGGGGGATTCCCCTTGACTGCTTGAAAAGTGAGCTACTGGAGAATGATTTTTGTGGTGGATTTGGCTGGTTTTTGGCATTGGCAGTCGGTGGAAGAGCTGGAAGGCCTGGACAGGAAAGAGAAGGGAGCAGGAAGGAGAGAAGGGAGCAGGAAGGAGGGTGAAGTTGAGGACGATGGTTTCCTGTTCTGGCAGGGTGGCAGTCGCACGTGTTGGGTGACAGGAAAGTGCTGCAGCCGTACCTGGATTGAAACAGCCCTGATAGTTACAGCAGCTTCAGCCTGGATGGTAATTACCGCATCTGCTTGTGTTGGGACGATGGTCTCCTACTCACGATGAAGGGTGTGACCAGGTTGGATGTTCTTGCTGATGGTGTGGCAGTTGTGGGGCAGTAAGAGCAGTAAGAGCTCTCTGGTGACCCAAGAGCAGGGAGGGCGTTTGCTGGCCATGTGTTGGGGAGGGTTGGGCTGTGAACTAGATGAAGGAGCCTTTTTTTTTCCCCCAGGATTTAACTTAAAACCTGTTCCAGCTTAGCCTTCTTTGGGACTAGAAACCTGTTCTTTTAAAACCGTGTGTGGTGTATATTTTCATGTGAAACGGCACAAAGAGCTGGGGGCTTTCGTTGCCTTCCTAGGAACTCAGAGCTTGTCATCTCATGAACTTTTTCAGTCCCTGTCCAATTTTTTTTTTTTTTTACTTGATTTAGTATTTTAATTGAACTACTTCACTTTGTGTGGCTTTTTTTTTGCGCTGGGACTCCTGTGGCTGCAGATTATATGTGCGATTTCCTGTGGGGTTTTTTTTTTTCCTTCCCCTGTCGTGTGCTAAGCAAATGTGTTTTATTTACAAGTAAATAAATAAAAGTAATGCTAATCTGCTTAGATTCCCCCAGCTCTGGCAGTGCTGTGAGGCCGGAGCGCTGTGCCTGGATGCGTTCATGTGTTCCCCAGCGCCCGGCCGCTGCGACAGAGCCAAGGGAGGACAAATCACCCCAGTTCCCTCAGCCGAACCCCCACGTGAATGTTCCCTCACCATCCCCTCCCTCAGCAGCCGGGGGTGTTTGGGACGTGCCACAGGGAGTGTTCCTCTAACCCGGGTTCTCAGGGGCTCATGTGTTGGGGGAACACGGCTCAAACTGGCCCAGCTCCATACGGAGTAGCCCCCCCGGCAGCCTGCAGGGGTTTCCAGTTTGGGTTTAAGGTTACCGGGGCTTGGAGTCCGGTATCCGTGGGCTGGGATGGAGCTGATTTGGGGTAGTGCTGGAGACCTGGCCACTCTGCGTGACATACCTGCTGTGTCCTTTGGTAGTGTGTGCTGCCGCATTTCTTTGGTAGCTTTTTGACAGCGCAGGAGGGATTTATTACTTTTTTGGGGGTGTTACTGCCTTGCTATAGCAATGCTTTCCGAGTAAGCTGCATCCTGAAGCATCTACGGGCTCTTCCGTTCAGTCTGCACCCGTGGAGTGGTGGAGAAACCAGTGGGAAAAGCTGGGTATGACCTTGTGTCCCTGGTGTGCTCAGGAAAGCAAACCATGACCTGCCCCTTGCCACCAAAGGCCGTGGCTGTCCTCGCTTTTGGTTGCTGCTGCTGATGGAAATGCTGCGTTTTTCTGATGGTCTCAATCATCTTCTTGTTACTCACAGCAGCCAAAGGGCTCTAGAGCTGTTCTTGTCCCAGGCTGTGATGTGCGGTGGAAGGTCAGGAGCCCAAAGGAAGGACAATGGGAAGCGTGTTGCCCAGTCGAAGCTGGTTTTCCTCAGCTGTTGCTGGGGAGAGCGTGGCAGCGCCCTGGGTGTGTGAGACACGTGGAGGAAAACTGCTCAAAGAGGTTAAAACCTACTCTTCTGTGTCACCTTGCTCTGAAGCATCAGGAGAACATTAACCAACGTGCCCAGCGCTTCCACCACAGATGGAGGAATCTTTAGGCTGAGGCTCCTGCAAGAAGAAAAGCCCCGTGGCACGTTGGAGGAGGAGGAGAAAAGCTGTCCTCTAGAGAACTTTGGAGCAATGTTGTCTCTCTCCTCCAGCGCTGGGGGAGCCCTCCTTCCCTCTCCCACAGAGAGCTGGAGAAGCGTTTCATTCCCTGGTTATTCTTTCCTTCCATTCCTTGGCTCCTTTGTGTGGACTTAGAGGAGATCAGAGTTGGGAATCTTCCTTGTCTGGGAGTTTGGCAGAAGCTGTTTCCTACAGGGACAAGAAAGGTGTTTGAGGGCACCCAATGGAAGGTTAAAAATGGGGAGAAAAAAACCCTGATCTCTGGTTTCTGGATGTGTGGAGACCGACCCCAGCCTGGGCGACGGCGGCTGGAAGCTCCGGGAGGGATTCCTGTGGCGCTGCCTCGCTCCGTGCTGGCGCTGCCTGTGTTGCAATTCCATCACCATTAAAAAATTACTGTGGCTTTGATTGCTTTTTGTTTTGCTTTACCTGTGCCTCTTTTTTTCTTTTTTTCATTTTTTTTTTGGGCTCATTTTGTTTTCTTCCCTCTCGTGGCTGCTCTCTCCCTCCTCCCTGGGGCTCCAAGTCTGCGCTACCCTCTGCTCAGCCGTCTCCGGTCCCCTTCATCTTGTTTTTTTTTTTTTTTTTTTTTCTTAATTTCCTGAAAGCCTGGCTCGCTCCCTGCACGGGGGCTGTGCTTTGTGGGCGGCGTGGTGCCGTGCTGCCCGCTGCAGAACCGCATGTGCCCTCGCCCGGCCCGGCGCTGACCCTGTCCTTGTGGGGAAGCTGTGATTTCCCAGCGAGCTGCTGCCACCTCCCGTGTCCTTGGTCCAGTGTCCTCACTCTTAGTCCCGCACCAGCCCCGCTGCCAGAGCCCAAGGCGCGGGTGGCACCGGGGCCATCCTGACCATTGAGGGCTTCCCACAACTCGCCCTGGTGGCTTCGTCCCCCCCCGATTTGGCATAGGTTTGATTTCACCGTGTTTCTGCCTCTCGGCATCCCTCCTTTTCCCTTCCCTGTCTGAGAATATTTAGTCTTTATTGTCACGTAGTTTGGTTGAAGCATCTTGGGGTGGGTGGGGATGGGATGTACGTACAATTCTTGCCCTTTCATGAACAAACATATTTATAACAAATACTTGTTATGGATAAATCTCTTTCCAAGTTGCTCGGCGAGAGATTTATGGGTGAGTTCGTCTGGGCAGGTTGCTGGGCTGTATGCCCTCCTTCCACACCCCCAGCTGTGGGGAGAAGTCATCCAGCTCCTGTTGATGGAAGCTCGTGCTGGTCCAGAGCTACTCACAGATGGCCGTGGGTCCACTGGGCCTGGAGAGCCGGCTTGGGGAGTAATCACAGGGGGTTTGCTGAAGGATCAAGTCATGGGTTGTGGATGCACCTTGGAATCTTGAATAAACTGGGAGCTGATGTTTGTGTGGTCACGGTGTGGTCGCTGTCAGCTCTCGGGCTCTGCCCTGCCTTCCTGCCAGAGAGGAATCCCATTTATCGGCTTGGGATCCAGCCGGACCCTGTTCTTTCTCCAGCAGTGACCAAAATAAAAGGATGGGCAGCTGTGATGCTTGATCTGCACTTGCTCCCAGCTGAAGAGCAGTACTTCGGGTAGACTTGTGTGAACGTGTCCTCTCTGTCCCTACCTTTGTAATCTCTTCTTGTTTATCCACGTTTGCTCCTGTCAATCTGAAGCAGTCCAGAGGTGCTGGTGATGATGGCGGGGCTCGGGGGAGGCAGAGCTTCTCGTGGGTGGTCAGCCAGGAACAGTCGGATGGAGGGAGCGTGGAGAACTTGGAATGGCATCACGGGTTAGAGCTGGTGTTACAACAGAATTGCTCTTAACCTTCTGCCCCGGAAAGCTCTGCTGCTGTGTGATGCCCCTGAAAAATGAGTATTTTTTTCTTAACTGAAGGCAAACACGGAGGGAGCAGCTTCCAAAGCCTGAGCGAGGGCGCTCCATGCTGCAGTGCCTGCCCTGACCTGAGCGCCCGCGTCGCTCCACCACCTTTGGGGTCTTGACTAGAGTGAATTTACAATCTGCAAAGACTGAAAATTTTGTAGGGCTTTCTTCTTGCTGGTCTTTGACTTTTTTTTTTTTTAAAGGGCAACCTGTTGGTTTTTTTTCTGGTTTTTTTTTTTTTTTTAAGGTTTTTGGTCTGTGTTGTGTGGTGGTGGTTTTTTCATGGTGATTTTTTTTTTAAAATAGGGAGTTATGTGACATTCTGCCTAGGTGGGTGCTGAGAAGAGGACCCGACAGCCCAAGGTGAGTGGTGGACTGTTGGACTCTGAGGCTGATGTTACAAGATGAACACGTACGGCATCGTGTCAGTTGTTGGGCAACACCTACCCCTGACGGCGAAGTTTTGGAGGAGAGTGTGAAGCGGAGTGACCAGGACGGCGTTGCACAGACCAGAGCCCTAAACTGGGACCAGTAATGGAAGGAGGGGAGCCGGTGGGTGCCAGGGCTCTGGCCATGGGCAGGGTCTCCTGTGTCCTGCTGCACAGCTCAGCCCCAGCTGCCCGGGGAGTGTGAGCTCTTCCCCCAGGTGTGTTCTCCAGGTCCCTCTGACGGGAGGTGATGGGTGTCCTGAGGCCATGGACACCGTCTCTCTGATTTCCCTCTCGCTGGCATTCGCGGTGCCTGTGTCCGGCTGAAGCAGCGCGGTCCTGCCCTCACCCAGCCCCGGCTGATGGAGGTGGCTCAGGAGACAACTCCGGTGACAGCAGGCGGTGTCATCCTCCCTGCTCCCAACGGTGGAGGTGGCACCTGGGCGGATCAGGCTGGGGGAAGGCACAAGCCGGCCGTGGGCCACTGCAGCTGGTGGCAAGATGGGAAAAAGCACCAGTGATAATGTTCTGGATGGGGGGAGGCATTAATTCCTTGCTCTGATGGAGCAGAGGGGAACCTGGAGTTACCATTGCAGAGGTTTCCGACCTCCTTTCCCTCAAAACTGGTGTTTTGTGTCTAAACCCTCCCTCTGCTCAGCTGCTGGGGCACCCTGGGTAGTTGTGCTTCTTGGGAGATTCGATTTCCCAGCCTTGGGTTCTCCTGAGCCAGCTTTCCCCACGTTATATTGAAACTCTCATACAGCTTGGGTGTGAGATATTTTTTATTTATTTTTTCCCCTTAATCTTGACCTAGAGCTTTGTGAGCTGATGAAGTGACGCTCTTCGGTGGCTGTTGGTGGGGTCTGGGTGTTGCTGGTTCAACGTGGGGTTAGAATCATAAAATCATTCAGGTTGGAAAAGACCTTTGGTGTCATCGAGTGCAACCGTCTACCCTACTCTACAAAGTTCTCCCCTACACAATATCCCCCAACACCACATCTAAAGGACTCTTGGGTTCAGCAGTTCTGCAGGGCATCATGCACGTCGCTCACCCCAGGCTGGGGAGCAGCCTTGGGATGTTCAGTGGTCCTGCTGTGGGTCACGTTGAGCAGATGAACAGCTCAGTGTCACCAGAGCTTCAAGAAAACCATCGCTGCAGCTTTCGGCTTTGCCTTGGCTGCCGTGTGGCTTCCTTGCGTTGACCTTCCTGCCCAGTGGTGGGGATGGAGGAATGCTCTGTGGTGCCCCAGCCGCTCTCCTCCTGGTAATTCTGTTCATGGCTTACCTGGTTCACCCCTCCCGTTTTTTTTTTTTAACCCCGGTTGGCTGACACCTTGCAGGACAGCAGCTCAGATTTTCAGGAAAATGGAGGGAATCGAGGGGAGGGGTTGCTGGAGGTGCACAGCGGTGGTGTGATGCTCCTGGATGTCCCCGGAGGGGTTGCTGGAGGTGCAGAGCGGTGGTGTGACGCTCCTGGATGTCTCTGGAGGGGTTGGTGGAGGTGTGGGGCAGTGGTGTGGTGCTCCTGGACATCCCTGGAGGGGTTGGTGGAGGTGTGGGGCGGTGGTGTGATGCTCCTGAACGTCTCTGGAGAGGTTGGTGGAGGTGTGGGGCAGTGGTGTGATGCTCCTGAACGTCCCTGGAGGGGTTAGTGGAGGTGTGGGGCAGTGGTGTGGTGCTCCTGGACACCTCTGGAGGGGTTAGTGGAGGTGCGGGGCAGTGGTGTGATGCTCCTGAACGTCCCTGGAGGGGTTGGTGGAGGTGTGAGGCGGTGGTGTGATGCTCTTGGACATCCCCAGACTGGTAGCTATAACTCAGCAGGTGAAAGCGGCATCTCAGCTCCAGAGACAGAGGTTTCCTGCGTAGCCCAGACATGGCACCGGGGACCCTGGTGAGGTGTCAGCAGCGTGTGCTGTCGGTTGGTCTTGCTGAGGTAGTGACTGGGACTGACCCCGGTGGATTTATCATGTGTATCGAGCTCTGTGTAAGTCTTTATTTTTTTTTTCCTGTTGTAACCCTAAATACCAACATAAAGTACTCGGTGCTTCAACTTGCAATCCCTTCTTGGAAAAAGCTGATACAGAATCACAGGATCACACGGGGTTGGAAGGGACCTCTGGTCCACCCAGAGCAGGTTGCACAGGAACGTGTCCAGGTGGGTTTTGAATGTCTCCAGAGAAGGAAGAACTCCCTCCAGAAGCTGTAGGAACTTCTCCCCATCCACAGAATCACAGAATCTTCTAGGTTGGAAGGGACCTTAAAGATCATCTTGTCCAACCGTCAACCTAACTGACAAA
>JAOXNO010000052.1:30200502-30217201 GCA_028565335.1 Limnodromus scolopaceus | reverse complement strand
CCCGCGCCGCGCTGCCCCGAAGAGCCGGCCTGGACCGCGCCGCGCCGCGGAGCCGCACCGCCGGACGGCGACCGAGGGCGGGCGGCGGAGCGGGCACCGCACCGGGTACGGAACCGGGCACTGAACAGGGCACAGAACTGGAGACTGAATCAGGCACCAGACCAAGCACTGAACCGGGCACTGAACAGGGCACGGAACCGGACACAGAACTGGGCACTGAATCAGGCACTGGTCTGAGCACTGAACTGGAAAATGGACCAGGCACGGAACTGGGCACAGCACTGGGCACCTCATAATATACAGAACTGGGCACCAGGCAGGGCACTGCACCGGGCATAGCTGCAGCAGGCACTGAATTGGGTACCAAACTGGGCAAAGAACTGGGCACCAGGCTGGGCAGCACTATACTGGGCACAGAACCGGGCACTGCTCCACCAGGTACTGCGCCGGGCACCAAACTGTGCATCGAGCTGGGCATCAAACCAGGCAAAGAGTCAGGCACTGCAGCAGGCAGCGCTGGGACGGGCACCAATCCGGGCACCGCATCAGGGCAGAACCACCCTGGCACTGAACCAGGCAGCACCGCACCAGACACCGAAGCGGGCACTCTGCTGGGCAGCACCAAACTGGGCACTGCCACCAGGCACTGAGCCCGGCACAGTGCCAGGCAGCGCCACACCAGCACCAAACAGTGCTGTGCGGGGCACGGTGCCGGGCACTGCCACACCAGGCGCTGTGGCACTGGGCGCCAGGCTGGGCATCACCGCAGCGGGCACTGTGCCTGGTGTATCCACACCGGGCATAACCGCCGCAGCGCAGCAGGCGTCACAGCGGGCACTGCCCTACACTGCCCCACAGGATCACCCCACACCGCTACTCCCACACTGCACCCCCCAAGTGCCCCCCCAGCATCCTGCCCTGCCACCCAGCGTGACACTGCACCAGGTCCCCGTCCTGCTGCCCTTCACGCTTTCTCCCTGTGCCAGCAGACCCCTGGGAACCGGTGTGGTGCCCCCCAGGACACGGCAGCTCTTGTCTCCCCATCACCCCTGAGGGGCTGCTCCTGCACCCACCCGCCGCTGTCACCCCCAGAGCTTGTCCCAAAGGTGCAAGTGCCACCTGCTGCCCGTGGTAAACTGGGTGCTGCAGCAACAGGTCTGCCAGGATGGGCACAGCAGCACCCCACCGCCCTCAGCTCCTTTGGAATTTAAGTTCGGGAGGGAGACTGACCCCCGGAGCCAGGGGCTTTGCCCAGCTTTACCCCAGTGGCTCCCGCAGCGCAGCCGTGCCCGAGGTGCCCCCCGAGCGCCCGCAGTGCCGGGAGGGTGCTGCGGCCGTCGTGCAGCTGCAGGAGGATCGCCGGCTCGTGTTATTTCCGTGATAGCGCCGAAATACGTCCAAACACTGCCTCCATTATCTCCTCCTCGGGTCTCGGCGCGAGCGGGAGAGCGACCCGAGCGTGTTTTGAAACGCAGCCTTTGCGCTAGGTACACAAACCGGCGGCTTCTGCTTACCACGGAAACGCTCGCCGCCGACTTAATAGAGCAGCTTTTGATTGTGTGGGTGACGCTTTCGAAACCCTCCCGCTGCTCGCCTCAACCGCTTTACAACCGGCAATGCAAACAGTGGAAAAACAAGGCTGGCCGGAGCCTGATTTGAAATCAGTTCCCAATAAAGGTCCCGACGGAGGAGCTGTGCCCCGGCAGCACATTGAGAGCCCAAGCGACGTGCTTTTTTCAAGGCATCCTTTGTGAAAAAGCCGGGGAAGAGGGGTTTTTAAGTCCCTAATGTCACAGCTCTGAGAACTTCAGAGGATGGCTTTAAGGATCAGCTGGAGGGACCGGGAGAGGGTTGTGTTGGATGCAGCAGGATGGATGGGAAGCTGGGGGCTCACAGGATGGGTTCAGAGCCCCCAGGATGAGGACCTGCCCCCAGCCCTTGGGCTGGCATCCCCCATCCCTCCTGGGATGCCCCGTGCTGCTCCCTGAGACCGTCAGTGACCCTCCGGACCTGGGGACAGGCTGGAGGGGCTGGCTCAGGCTGATTGCCCACCGCCCCCCCCCGGGCAGCATTGAGGGAGGGCCCTATAGATCATGTAGTCTGTTGGGTAAGTGCTGCCTGCAACCAGTCTCCTAAAAGAGAAGGCAATGGGTGCCAACCAGGGCAGGCAGCCAGGGGGGTCCCACGGGGAGGTCAGAGCACCCCGATGTGCCATCATCCCACCATCCCTCGCGGCTGGGTAAAGCCAGGACCTCGGGGTGGCTTTGGGAGGTGACTCAGTTTCCCTGCACTGGCACCGGTGGGGGGCCCAACCGCCCCCGCCTGCTCACCAGGAGGCCGGTGGCGGTGGTGGCAGTGGTGGTGGCCGTTGGGCTGGCAGGCGGGTGGTGGCAGAGGCTTCCTGTTTCTGCAGGATCCGGCTGGCATTGTGCCGCACAGCGAGGGGGGCAGAGCCTCTTCTTGCACCTGCCCAGAGCATCTGCTAGGGAGAAAATCTCCATGGCAACTCCGCCGGTTCCTCCATCCCTGTTCCACAGGGGACAGGGGACTCTGCCTCTGCCTCCCCCCACGCAGCTGGGATGTCCCCATGGTGGGGACTGGCCACCCATGCCCTGGGAGTTTGGCTTCTGGGAAAGGAGGGCTTTGCTGCAAGGCAGCCCCTTGCTGTCAAAGCCTGCTGGTCCCTCCCTGTGGGGGCTCCAGATCGCCGACCACCAGTGAGACCTGGGCTTCACCACATTTAGGGGGCAGTTCCCCACTTTACTCCCAGCTCCAGGGAGGGCAGATGGTTTCCCATATTCCCAGACGCATCCTGTCAGCACACACTGAACCTCCCTGTGCCTCAGCCAGAGCTGAGACCGTTGCCTTTCCGGAGACGGGGGCAATTTTAGGGAGGCAACCTGAGGTTCGAACTAAATGGGGCCAGGGCTCCTGAGCCTGGAGCCAGCAGCCAGCCCAGCTATAGGGCACAAAGTCCATGCTGTTCATTTGGGCAATGTCCCCTTGGACTTCTGATGGGGGTTGCTGGTAGCAACAGGGAACCCTGGCTTCTCCCCCTCACCTCGTACAGGTGAAGGAGAAGAGGTAGGAGTCACTCTCTTGGGCACAGAGGTCCTTGCGTGGCTGGTGCCCCTTGAGAAGCTAAGGAGGGTGAGCTTCTGTGAACCCTGAGCACCCAGAGCAAGCTCTGCCCTTGCTGCAGGGGCTCTCTGAGGAACTGTGGGTTCCAGGGTCCATGGGCTGTGGGCACTGGAAGGGACCATGGAGGACATGGCTTTCAGCCAAGACTGGAGAGGAAAGGGAGGGAAATGAAATGGGAAGCAGCGTTTGTGAGGGCTATGAAGACTGTCCTCACATCATCCGGTCCTGCCATTTCTAAAGACACAGATGCACTGAGGGAAATACTGGGTTTTTTTGAAGGGCTGGAGCGACTCAGTGACCTGCAAACCCTCTTGCGGTTCCAGTAGGGAATGGGAGGCTGGGGGCTTACCCCACCTCTCTGAAGGCCACCAGTCCCACCAGACCCTCTGAGCTCCTACTGCTCCTGCAACCCCAGCCTGGCTGTTGGCACCTTTTCTCCCCCTTCCTGGGGCAGCTGAGTCCTGGGAGACACCCCCTCCATCCCTTGTCTCTTCGCTGAGCCCCTTTCCTGAACCAAGGCATTTAGGCAACCCCTCAGCTGCTGGAGGGGTCTGTGCATTTTTAAAAGGGGAGAGCAAATTGCAGTGCCAAGGAATTGCGTGAGGGAAGCCCAGCCCTCACTCCGGATGAGGGCAGGACCATTTCTCAAGCGCAGACACGTTTCCCTGCTACAGCGGGATGCCCAAAGGATTCCTTTCTGCAGCCAGGATGCTGCCAGTCCCCATGACACGAGGCAGCCTCTGCCCCAGAGGGCTTGCAAAGGGAGGATAAAGAGTGGGACAACTAAAGGAATGACTTCTCTGTTTTACAAAGGTGAGAAACTGATGGCACGGGATGATTTAGGGACTCAGTCAAGCCATGTGTGACATGGGTGGTAACTGATGTCGAATGCAGATGGCCCAAATCCCAGGCTCTTTCCTGAATTGCTGCTGAATTTTCCCAGAGGCAAAAAATAGCGATTTTTGATTGCCTCTGAAGCACTCTTTGAGGATGCTGAGCGCTCAGGAAGGAGGGAGTGGTTAGTGCAAAGTCTCCCAGGGCACCAACCCGAGCACAGGGAGTAGATCCAGCCAGCAGGGAAGCAGGGGACGGAGATGATGTCCTCCTCAGGACCTTGTTGGAGATGGGTATTTGTGATCATCCATGAACTGAGTGAGTGTGAGCAGAAAGGTCTCTGTGGAGCATCTGCTAGGGCGCACACTAGCCACCTACCAGGAGGTCATTCATGCCTGGAGAGCTTGGAGCAGCTTGTACAACCTGCCTGTGCCATGTGTAGATAGGGTCCTCATTGGGACAATCTCTGTGTCCATCCCCAGACTGGCCCAGGAGCGTGCAGTGGCCAAGCAGCACCAAAGCACCCCTCTTGGGATGAGAACCCAGATTCTCTGCGACCTGTAAATCCAACCCCACAGCTAGCGCATTGCTTGAAGGAACCTGGTGTCCATCTCTGGGTAGCGTTTGTCCCTTTCTGGAGACCTTGCTGGTGGGCTAGAGCTGGGTGCTGGGGATGGGGTGTCTCTTTTCCTGGCTGCTTGTGCACTGCCCGCCCAGCTCTGCCCCCATCCCGGCTTACGTGCCAGGTGGTGGAAGAGTTTGGCCTTTGCTGTGGGCAGAGCGAAGTGGTTGTTGAGAACTGCCCATGTGTGAAGATGAAATGAAGGGAATGTCACGTCCTGGAGCTGCCGTCTCCAGGAGCAGCCGAGGGGACGGGACGCACCAGAGGTCAGTGCCACGGCCGCTCCAGCAGCCAGAGGAGCTGCAATGGGCTGAGCTCACCAGCTCCAGCCCTCCCAGACCTCATCGGTGTGATTCGTGCAGAGCAAAAGGACACCAAGACCTCCCCAGAGATGTCTGAACCCCAAACCCTCCTGTTTGCCCCACTGTGGAGGGTTGTGTCCCTCCCATCCTGCTGCGCCTGGACACCAGTGGAGGTCCCCAGCTGGCTGTGAAGGGTCTCATCCTGACCAGGCAATGGACTTTTCAAGCAGGTCTGAAGTGAGGAAGAAGTGCTTTGGAAAATAAGAGGTTTCATGAGCCACCTCATGGCCGGGTGGCTCTGGCAGCCACGGGGTGGCTGGTGTCCCTGTCCTGAGCTGTGACCATGCTCCTGGCCGGGAGGAGCTGGGACGCTTGGGACCCGGGCAAGGGCTGGACAAAATGTGCTCATCACCCTGATTTGGACCGGAATCTGCTATTTTAGTCACTGTGACCTAATGCTCTGTAGGTGCCTTTGAAAATAGCCTGAGGGCGGTCGCAGGGGCTGGGTTTCAGCAGCGCTCCCGAACCTGAGCTGCGATGGAGCAGCATCACCATCCCACAAAACAGGGCAGTTGGACAGAAAAACCCCAAGGACCTGAAATTGCTGAATGTGGAGCGGGGGAAAATGTTTGATCCAGATAACACCAGAGCACCCGGTCGTTGCACTGTGTGAGAACAGGAAAAGATGGCAAAGTCCAAGAGGACGAAGCTGAAGTCATCCCCATTAAAAATGGCATCAAAACCTGCCTTTTCCTGTGAAATAATTTGGCTGGAATGAAATTGTTTTTCCTGATGGCAGCCAGCTCCTTTAGGGGTTAACTGCAGCCCTGTCTAGAGAACTGTAAAAGGTGTTTCCGAAATATTTCCACTGCCCCGTTGTTTTTACGGCCAGGAAAGGCAGGGCAGGCCTGCCTGGGCAGGAGGGGGCTGCCGGCTGATGGATGCCGTGCAGATGGAAACCAGGCTCGGGAGAGCAAGTGGGGATTTCAGACTGGGCATCGGGAAAGTCACCCAGCGTTGGGGGAGGATGCAGGAAGGTTTCCCACCCACCCCCCTCCCCCCCCATATTGATGGACCCCAGGTGCCAGGGGGTTGATGAATAGTCCTCCTGGCTTGGTGGAGGCCGCTCAGAAGGAGGTGTTGGGGGTCAGCTCTGGCCAATCACTTTCAAATAGGGTTATGGAGGGTCTAGAGAGCCTGTGGATGGGGTGGGTGGCTTTTTGGGGATCGTGAAGTCACATTCAGCCAGCCTAATTCTCCCACCCTTGCCTGGTGTGGATGGCTGAGACCTTTGTGAGTCTCAAACAAGGGAGAAGATGGAGAGGATCCACCCTGCTGATGGTGGATCTCAAAATCGAAGCGGGCAGAGACATGGAGCTTTGTAGATATGAAGGCCGCAGGAGGTGCTGTGGTGCTGCTCGGGTGCTCTTTTCCATATGGCCTGGGCTATTTGACTTCATCGCTGTGCCCTTGGGTTGGGCTAGGACACATCAGGAGGCAAAGTCCTGAGGGACACAGGGGGTGCTGGCCATTGGCGTGCTGGACACCCCAAAAAGCACATTGCAGCGAGTGTGGCCAGCAGGCAAGCTTTGCTCTGGCCCATGCTGAGCACCCAGGAGGTTCCTCCCTCCCTGTTCCCTCCGTTCAGCCACCTCCAGCTCTGGTGCTTGCTCCCTCCCGCTCTCCTGCGCGAGCCTTGGCTGCCCCTCTTCCCTGGGCTCTCCAGCCAGGGAGGTTTCCAAGTGCTCAGGCCCAGAAATTCGTGTCCAGGCTGCGGCAAAGAAGCAGCAGCCAAGTCTGATTTGGGCAAAAAATATATCGATTTCTCTGACCTGTGCAGTGCAGGACGTGGATCAGGAAGGCAGCCGAGGGGTCACCTCTCAAAAGCATCTCTGCGTCTGCAGGGAGGTCCCAGGGGAGCCCGGCCGGGGGGAGCGTGGGCTCCAGGCTCCACCGAACCTGGGAAGGAGCATCCCGGGGTTAAGGATAAACGAAGGAAAGACGTGATGTTTTGCAGTGGGATTTCTGCAGACATGTGGCTCGTGGCCGGGGGCCAGCTCGCAGCCGTGTGCGCGGGTGGCCAGCAGGAGCCAGGCACTCAGTGGCCAGGCTCCCCCAGCCGAGTTGAGGGGAATTTTTATTTTCACCCTGTGCCTTTTCTTGCTCTCAGAAGTAATGAAATGCAGGAGCCAGCATTAATGCACCATTAAGACTGCAAATTTCAGCACGCAGCCATCAGGAAATGCAAATACTCCAGTCTACTGTCAACTCTACCTCTGCCGTGACAGCGCAGGAAGGGGCTGGCGTGTGGCTGACCTTTGCTACCTCAATGAAATCCCTGGTGGTGCTCAGCTTCTGGCTTTCCACTCCCCCCCAAACCCTTCAGCTTTCCCCCCCTACATCTGGGGCATCCCCTCTGCCAGCCCCGGGGGGCACAGAGGGGAAGGGGGTGGCACAAGGCGGTGGCCGGGCTCATCTGTGCCCATCCGTGGAGAGTCCCCCTTGCTTTGGGATGCTGTGCTCACACAGGTGGCTTGGGGCGCTCCTGGGGGGCTGGGGTTCCCGGGGGACCAGGATGGGGGGAGGCAAGATGTGCTGTGGGCACACCGGCTGTGCAGAGATGTGTCCATCCCCAGGCCACTGAGGGTGACAGCCTGAGGAAGAGAAAGAGAAAGGCTGTCAGGGGAGGAGGCTGCAGGAGCCCTTTGCAACCAGCGAGCACCGCCTGTTCCACCTCACGATTGTGCTGTGCTTCGCTGGCAGGGATCTGCTTTTCCATAAATTTGGGTGGAAGGGAGAGTTTGGCAGAGCCCTGGGCTGCAGGGAAGGATTTACGGCTGCTCTGGCTGCTCTGTGTTCTCCTTGCAGGGCTGGGGCTCCTGCAGAAATGCCCCGCAGGAGGAGGAGGAGATGGAGGAGAGAGCCCAGGCTGGCATCCATTGGGGGAACGGGGTCCCAGCCAGCGCCAGGTCAGGGGAGCACAGGGGCTGGGGGAGGCGGGATGAGGAGGGACACTCTTGGTCCACCTGTGGACACCCATGGTGACCATGGGGCTGGGCGTACAAGGGCAGAGATGGGACCCCCATGCTGAGCTGGAGGTAGATGGTGCTGCCCAGCATAGGCATGACTAGACACCGGTCTTCCAGCAATGGAGAAGTGGTGGGGAAACACCTCATCCACCTCCGGGAAGCCGGTGACATCTCCCAGCTCCAGCTTGACCATGTGCCACAGGCCTCTGGAGCATCTTGGGGTGCACCTTGGGCAAGGCCACCAGCTGCTGTGGGTCCCGGTGGCGGCACCGTCCTCCTCAAGCAGGTATCAGCAAGCTTCTAGGCACATTTTTGCTGACAAACTATGGGTTTCCACCACCAGCCCACTGCCTCCAGGCTGGCAGCCTGGCAGGTGGTCCTGGGTGCCTGGCTCAGGTGGTGCATGTCCATAGATCCCTCCTGGAACACATCAAGCCCTGGAAGCATCTGGGGCTGGGTCACGAGGATGGAAACATGCTCCAACTCACTCTGGGCTATCAGAGGTGATGAGTTGTGCTGCCCCAGACTGCTGGGAAAGGACTTTTTTCCCTCTTTCCACTGAGTTTTCCAGGCAGCCTGAGGCAGCACTGGAGCTTTCCTGGAGGAGCCTCGTGGCTCCTCATTCTTCCCATCTCTCATGCCCGCTCTCTTTAAGTCAAAACAAGAGTCACCCAAAGAGGGAGATGCATCTCAAATGTCCCTTCTCTCTCCTTCCCTGTGAGCACAAAATAGGTATTGGCCATGTTTCCAGATGGAAGTGTGAGGCCTGAGGATGGATAAAGAGTTTTCCAAGGCTTTGGAGCAAGGTGTGGACAGCGCTGAGAATAGCATCGCGAAATCTCAACTGCCAAGCCCTTAGCCTAACCAGAAGGTTATTCTTCTTCCCTTATGCTCATACATATCCATTAGGATGAGACCATATGTGTGAGATGTAGATGAATTTCTTTCCTCTTGACAAGTCCAGTTGGTCTTCCTAGGTAAGGAGCTGGTGGTCTGTTCCCATCCAACTCCAGGCTGGCTCCTTGCCGCGATTTCTTGGGTTGAGTTTGCCCCGGAAGAAATGGAGCTACAAGTCAGAGCTTCAGGCCTAGCTCTTCTCCACCTGCTGGGGCTTTCATTGCCAGACATTCCTGGGGAGCTGCAGAGGTTCCCCCTGAGTGGGGGGAGTGGGAGAGTACAGGGAAGCTTTCAGAAGAGGAGAGCAGCAAGGGGACATGGGGCAGTGGGGAGGAGCAGCTGGCCGGAAGACCATCTGGCCCATTCCCAGTAAGGACCAGTGTGCCCAGCCAGGTCACAGAGAGCTTCCTGGTGAGGAAGCGGTTTCTCTGACAGCAGGAGAGTGGGCAGGTGCTGGCTCCTGCTTTTCAGGTGCCTGCACAAGTTGTCTCCCAGAAGACCTTGACGGGCCCCTTGCACATCTCAGCTTGCCCAAGAGTTTGGTGCTGTCCTTGTAGTTGAACTCTGATCTTGAAGGGTCCCTTGAAGATGAAGCAAGGAGAGATATCTTGGATGTTTCTTAGATGTGATGTGAAAGACATGCAGTTACTGCTCTGCCCTAAAGGTTCCTTTCTGGGGGAAGAGTCATCTGGATGCAATGGGTCCTTTTGACATCTTCCAATCCATTACAGGCTGCAGATCAGTGCAGAGGTGGCATCAGTCTGGATGATGGATGGTGTTTAGGTGATCAAGGGGGAACAGCTTCCTATACCCATAGAGTCAGATCTGTCAGCTTCTTTCAATAGCATCGATCACGCGTTGCTGCTGACGCCTTTTATGGGCAGCAAACGGGAGTGGAGGAGCGTGGTGGGCTGGGGGCACCGCTCCAGCTTCTAAGAGTCAGGGGGTGATTGCTCCTCAGGTCTACAATGGTGGAGCTGGGCAAAGGAGACCAACCCAAGCAGAGAAGGCAGCATTTGAGAGCCCTTTCTGCAAGGAAGGCTGAGTATGGCTCATGTCCCCGGCTCCCCTGTCTCAGTGTCTCCATCAAGGCTCAGCTGCAGCGGGACTGCTGGGAAGAGGGGGTGTGAAATGGGGGAAAATGTGTCCAGGCAGGATCTCACAGCAGAAGGACCCACTGCATGCCTTTTCTCAGAGGCCTCATGACTGTGGGAGGTGACAGAGCATCCTTTGTCTGCCAGACCCTCAGCCTCACTCAGACTTTCTCGCCGCCGAAGGAGGTGCAGCCTGGGCACTCAGCAGGGTGACCCGACTTGCCTCCGCAGGAATGCGATGGATGATGGGGGTTTTCATGGGGACCCTCATAACCCTCACTCTGCTCTGGGGTTACCGTGCCTCTGGGGCTCCCGAGAGATTCACTTCTTCAGAGCATCCCCCCAGGTTGGTGTCCTCGCTGGCAAAGGGCTCAGCTCCCAGTGCTCCTGGTGGGCCCCAAAGGGTTCCCTGTAAAATGGGGATGGTCCCCTCTTGGGCAACCCAGAGGTCATCTCCTTCTCCTGTGTCCATGGACATTGCTGGCTGCTGGCCCACATACACCAACGTGCCCGGAGGAACACTGCCATGAACCAGGTCTTACGCTACGAGCTCCAAGCTGTTGCTCCTCTGTGGTCCTCAATAAAACACGAACGTGCTCAGATGAGAATCACCATCATCCTCAGGAGTCCAGATGCCCGCTGCTGCCGAGGCTGCCTGCTGGGAAGGTGTTGGTCAGGGTCTGGGATGCAGCACAGAGGTTGGTGTGCTGGGCAGAAGGTGACGTCCTGGCTGCTGTACTGGCGAGGAGGAGGCCAGCACAGTTTTCCTGGTTGTTTCTCCCCAGCTCCTGACTCAAGTGTCCTGAAGTTAGCTCTTGCCATAAGTAACTTCTGATATTTCCCAGGGAAATATTTTAACTTGCATGTCTTTTGCTGAAATCGTGGTTGGCCTCACCCATTGATGTTTGCTTGTTTGGGTGGATGGGTGCTGCAGGCAGAAGCAGTTCGGAACACCCTGTCCAGCCTGGCAGTCCCTGCGGTGGGGGCTTGCCAGGAAGGACCACATAGAGTAGGTGTCCTCTTGTCCCAGGTGCTGGGGCTGAAGGGTCCTGTCCCACCACTGGGCTGGGTTCGAGATGGCGACACGGGGCTGGCTGGCCAGGAGATGAAATGTAGGCAGCCACAAGCAGATCAGGGATAATTATCCCCCTGATCCTGGCATGCTCTGCATGCTCCCACCTCGGGGGCAACCACCTGGGCTGAGAATGGGCATTTTCATGCCACTAGTGTGTCC
The DNA here is from genome assembly GCA_028565335.1 of Limnodromus scolopaceus. NCBI lineage: Eukaryota > Metazoa > Chordata > Aves > Charadriiformes > Scolopacidae > Limnodromus > Limnodromus scolopaceus. The sequence continues at coordinate 30,206,048 of JAOXNO010000052.1, read as the reverse complement.
CCAGACCTGGCTGCTGAGCAGCAGCTTGGGGTGAACCAAAAATCTGCAGGCGGCAGGAGAGCTTCCGTGTTCGTGCGACCCACGATGAGTGTCCTGGGCCGGCCTGTCCCTCTCTTGGGCACCGCATCGCGAAAGCCCCCGCAGCAGGCGTGGGAGCCACCGGGGAGGGCTGGGAGCCGTGCCGGCGTGCCCCGGCCCTGCGGCTGCCTGCCCTGCCTGCGCAGGCAGATGGCTTTTGCAGGGCGCTCCGGATGTTGGAGCGAGGCTATTTTGGACCACGTGGGCGTCTGAATTCCAGGCGAATCCCCGGCTCAAAAAAAAAAAAAACCAAAAAAAACCACCCAAAAAAAAACCCCCCAACCCAGTGCCTGCCAGTGTCCCCGGAGGTGGGAACGCTGCGGCTCAAGTGTCCCCGTGGCTCTCCTGCCACCTGGCACACAGGTCACCCAACAGCCCACCCGTCGTGGCCACTCGCCCATCTCCTGGCAAAGGCTGCATGTCCGGGGCACCCGGGTGGCTGGGATGTCCCTTGGCACCGTGTGAGCAGCTCCCCAGCCCCCCAGAAAAGGCTGGTTTGGGGTGAGGGTCTCCCCGGGGCTCCTTGCCCAGGGGCTGGGGGCTGCTCGCCAGCCCCCGCGGCTCGCTCCCCCCTCGCTCTGCCGTGCTGGGGTGGGAGAGGGCAGAGGGAAAGCGGCTTCCTGCCCTTCTCCCAACCGCCGGCGCGGCGTCTGTTTGCTTTGAGGCCCGGGTCCCTCCTGCCAGGACATTCCCGGGCAGCGGCTGCCGCCATTCGCAGAGGAGCCGGGGGGACAGCCCGGGCTGCACCCCCGCCCCCAGCTGCAAAGGCCAGTGCCACATGCCTGCCCTGCACCCCCCGCCCCCTCCCCGGGCCATCCGGGGCACTCAGGCTGGGGTCCCATAGGGGCCACCAGCCATCCGGCAACCCCCGTGGGCAGCAGGGGCTCATGTCCTCCCCTCCCCAGCCCTTTCCAGGAAGGGGTGGCCAGTCCCTGTGCTGCGATGTCCCCGGGCAGCGGGGCCGGCGTGAGCCGCTGTGGCCAGCGCCCGCCATGTGGGAGACAGCTGGAGTTAAAAATTAACACAGACGGAGCCTCAATTAACGGGCGGCGGGGGCCGGCGGAGGGCTACGTGCTGCACCCCCTGCCTGGGGCTTGAGGCTTGTGGGGCTGGGAAGGTGGGGGCTCCCACGGACCCCCGGCTGGGGTAGAAGGGGGTGCCGTGTCCCTGGGGCACAGGCAGAGCCCCATGCCCCCGTGGCAGCCACCCAGCAGGATGGTGGGTCACCCTGACCCCAGGCATGGCCAGCACATGCTGGAGGTCAGTGGCCAAAAAACCTCCAGCCCGGCTTTCTGGCACCGTCAGGGAGCAACCGGGTTTCTCCAAAAATAAGGGGTTTGTGCCAGCCTGACCCCAACTTGCCGGGGCGGGGAGGCTCCTGGCCCAGCACCCGGAGGAGCTCCTCCAGCTTCCCAGTGGGTCCCAACGGGTTTCCCCGTCCCTGCTCTGGGAGGTTACATGGGGAAGGTCATTTCAAGAGGCTTTTGATGGAAATCAGCCCACCCCAAACTTTGGGGTGTCACCGAGGTCTGGGGCTCCTGGTGCAGAATCTGTCCAGATTTGGGTCCCCTCTACCAGAAGACGCCCCGCACCCGGTGCGGAGGAGGTGACAAGTGAGTGCCAGCTCTGTAACCCACTTGTGTGGCAGCGGCTGGGCTGGGGGGGCTTAGGGTTGGGGATTTTGGAGTGTGTTTGGGCTCTGGAGGCTGTTGGGACATGTCTCCCGCTCCCGCAGCCTCGGCACCCCTCCAGCTGCTGTCCCACAGTGCCCTGCTGCCACCCGGGGGGGGCACAGACCTGTGTGACACCCCCCCCTTGTCACCACTGCAGGGTTGGGCTGCCCAGCATCACCTCCATGTCCCGTGTCTGTCCCCCCCAGTTATTCCCGCAGACCCCAGCATGGCGGGGGAGGTTTTGGCACGGGTTCCGGCAGGCAGAGGCCGGAGGCAGCGCTGCTGCTTCCAGGCAGGCTCGCCACCCTGTCCCCTCGCCACCCGCCCCTGTCCCCTGTGCCTTCCTTCCATCCCTGTGCCCTGGGGCCTCCGTTCCCGGCACCATCACCCTCCGACCCTGTCCCATTTGCCCTCCATCCCTGTCACCGTCACCCTCACTCACCATCCCTGTCCCCCTCACCTTCCGTCCCCTTCACCTCCCATCCCCAGCCCCATCATGCTCCATCCATGTCTCCTCGCCCACCATCCCTGTCCCATTTGCCCTCCGTCCTCATCCCTGTCATCCTCCATCCCTGTCCCCTTCTCCATCCATCCTTGTCCCTGTCGTCCTCCATCCCCGTCCCCTGTCCCCCTGACCCCCCAGCACACCAAGGGATAAGGATCCAGTAGCAGGATGGAGGCTGTGTCCCCAGGAGGACGCCCTTGTCCCCGTGCCGTGAGGATGTGCCAGTTTGGGGACACTGGGAACCCCATCCTCCCCGGGGCTGGAGCACTGGGTGCCGGGCAGCGGGTACCACCTCGGGGGTGCTGGGGAGCTGGAGGTTTGCTGGGGAGCACTGGGTTGGAGCCCCAGCTTTGCCGCCACCACTGTGAGCAGGACCCCGCTCGGCTCCGTGCCTCAGTTTCCCCTCTCTTCAAGGACTTCAGCCCTCGGTAAAGGCAATTTTTTGTTCACGTGAGTTTTCCAAATACGCTGAGCAGTGACATCCCACCGCGGCCGGGAGAGGACCTTCCGTGGGCGTCGCGGGATTTTGGAAGGGAGACGTCAGCACCCTGGATCTCACGGTGCATCAGGGAGTCGGGGTGTGCTCAGGTCCTTAAAAATAACCCAAAAAAAGGGGAAAGAAAATGACCTGGGAGAAGTCCACAAGGGTGAGGAGGTGTTCTGTGCTGGGCAGTGTCACCGGTGTCACCACAGCCAGGGAGTGATGGCTGGAGCGGGGTGGTGGTAGGACGCTGTCCTCTCTCCCACGTCATCGGTGCCACCCACCCACATCCCTGGCACGAGGAGCCTCTGCCGCCTTTTTTGGGGGGCGAGAGGCTGAATGGGGGAGTCAGCAGCAAGGAGCGTGCCGGGGGGGGTGAGCAGAGGGGCTGGGGGGGCGATGTCAGCCGGGGACCGAGCACAAGGGGTGCCCAGCAGGACGGGGCAGGGCCCCCCCCCCATCGCTGCCACTCGGGAAGGGGGACTTTTCGGGAAGCCAGAGCGTCACCAAAGCGCCCGCGCTCGAAAATCCCAGTCGCTAAATATGCAAAAGGCGCATAATTAACGAGACGTGGATCAAATACAAACAGCGCATCCGCGCCGCTCGCCCCCCCGCTCCCCCCCCCATCTTAGATTTTTTGTTTCATTTCGAGGCGGGCGCGGGGTGGGAAGCAACTTTGCATTCCTGTGAAAAAAAAAAAAAAGAGAAAAAAAAAATCAACGGCAACACAAACCCAGTTTCATTTTTGTCAGGGTTTCTGCTTTGGGGAGGTTTTGGGTATTTTGCTGGCAACCGAAAAGGCTGCAGGAATCGGGGGTGGTGGGGTGGTTTTTTTCTTTTTTTTTTTTTGGGGGCTGTTTGTCCCTGGAAAGCAGCTCGCGGCTGAGGAGCGGGGGTTTAATGAATTTTTTAAACTTCCAGTTTTTCAGTGCCCACCCCTCAAAAGAGGGAAAAAAAAAGAATTCCCCCCCCCTTCCTCCACCCCTGCCTCCCCAGCAGCAAAAAAATCCTGCCGACAAGTTGAGCAGGAAACTTCTGGGCCAAGAGTATGTCCCCCCCCCAACCCTGCGGGGGCCAAACCCTGGGGGGATTTGTCCCCTCCCTCCCGGTCACTTATCGACAGGATCGATTATTTGCTGTTTATTCAGGGCGATGCTGTGCCTTGGGGATCGGCGAGGTCCTTCCCAGTGGCGGTGGCCGGCTCGGGGCTCTAGGGCTCCGCGGTTGGGGGTCCTCAGCCCCCCCTGGCCAATGTGGGCCTCCCTGAGGGCACGGTGGTGGGATGAGGGGGCTCTGCACCCTGAGGGTACACCCTTCCGTACCCTATGGGGATGACAGGGGGGTGTGGGCACATGCCAGGGGACACCCCATGGGGGGACAGAGGGATGGGGCACACCACACGGGACACAGAAGGATGGAGCACACATGGTGGCGGACCCCCCCCGGGGGGGGTACAAAGGGATGGGATACATCCTGCAGGAGAGCCAGAGGGATAGGGCACCCCACGAGTGGGACAGAGGGACCGGGCACATGCTGGGGGACACCCCATGGTGGGGGCCCAGAGGGATGGGGCAGACTCTGGGGTCACCCCGTGGTGGGGGACAGAAGGAGGGGGGCCACCTGTCAAGGTGAAGTCCCATGGGGTGGATGGGTGCTGGAGGGGCAGCCTGGGCGGACACGGGGACACCCCAACGTGGCGATTGGGGTCAGGGGGGCACATGGGGATGGATGCATATGGGGATGTCACCCCTCAGGGCAGAAGGGAGCAGAGGGAGGCACAGCAGGGTGACACCCCACAGGAGGGGACGGGGATGACACCCACCGACCAGGGTGACACCCCACGAGGGCCGATGGGACGTGGGGGTACACAGTGGTGTGACACCTGTGGGGGTGGATGCGACATGGGGGGGGCACAGTGGGGTGAAACCTGCTGTGGTGGTAGGGTGTGGGGTGCATGTGGGGGGGACACCCATGGGTGTGGCTGGGACACAAGGTGGACAATGGGGTGAGACCCGTTGGGGACAGGAGGGGTGTACAGGGGGGTGACACCCGTGGGTGCAGATGGGACACGGAGAGCACCCCACTGTGACAACCCCTGGGGGTGGATGGGACATGGGGAGGGGCGCAGTGGGGTGACACCCATGGGGGCAGGTGGGACATGGGGGCACACCACAGTGGCATCCTGTGGGGGCGGGTGGGATGCACGGGAGGGTGACACCCATGGAGGTGGATGGGACGTGGAGGATGGGCACAGCATGATGACACTCGTGGGGGGAGTTAGGCCCCGGGGGGCACACATGCACGCCCCACCCCCAGCGAAACCTGTGGGGGGTGGACAGCCCTAGGGGTTGTCCCCTAGGGGTTGACCCCTGGTGTCCCAGTGGGGTGACACGAGGGACACACCACAGAGACATCTGTGGGGGGTGGCAGGGACACGAGGGGTGGGGGGGGACACAGCATGGTGACACCCGGGGGGGCAGACAGGACACACAAGTCACAGTAGGGTGAACCCCGTGGGGGCCAGATGGACCACGCTCCGCTAACACCCGCGGGGGTGTGTGGGGCACGAGTGGCACAGCAGGGTGACACCCCCACGTAGGTGGGTGGGACACGAGTGGCACCGCAGGGTGACGCCGGTGTGGGGTGGCTGGGACACCCGGAGGACACACAGATGGGACAGGTGAGTCACAGCGGGGTGACCCCCGTGGGGGCGGACAGGACACGGGGCCCACGCTACCACCCGTGGGGGCGGACACCGCGCACGGCGGGGTGACACGCGTGGGGGTGGGTGCGTGCGTCCCCCCGGCGA
>JAOXNO010000052.1:30145514-30178220 GCA_028565335.1 Limnodromus scolopaceus | reverse complement strand
CAAGACTTGTGCTCCAGACCCCTCACCAGCTCCGTTGCCCTTCTCTGGACCCGCTCCAGCCCCTCAATGTCTTTTCTCTAGTGAGGGGCCCAAAACTGGACACAGCATTCAAGGTGGGTCCTCCTCAGTGCTGAGCAGCAAGTGTTGGCAGCAAGTGGCCCCATCCTCTGGTACCCTCTGGCCTTGGGCAGCAGCCGCCCTTCTCTCTGCCCAGGTCTCCAGCACCATCCTCTTGCTCAGCCTCTTCCAGCCCATCACGTTGAGCTCGGCAGGTCATGCTCAGCTCGCCTGTGCTGTCTTGAGTCGTCCTGGCCTCTCCAGTTTCCATCCCCACCGCCTCCAGCAGGACCCAGCTCGGTGCTGGGGTCACCCATGACCTCCCATTGGTTCTGGGGAGCGGGGAGCTCCCGGTGGGCAGGGCAGTGAGCTGGGGTGAGTGCTTGTGTCCCAGTGAGAGTGCGCTGGGGCTTCCTCTGTATTATTCTGGATTTAAAAGTGAAAAAAAGTGACTGCTCTTTCCCAGTTCCTGCATTTCCTGAGAGCAGCCTCTCTCCTCGCTTATCTTCAGACAGCCTCAGGGGTATTCCCTGGGACTTTGGGAGTTTAATCAGGCATTGCTGGGGCATGTGAACTCTGTGTCGAGTCGCCGTTCCCATGGAGGGGAGCGCCTCTCGCAGATATTTGGGTTGGCTTGCCTGGGCTGGGGGCTGGGCCGGCTGGGAACAAGCTGCTCCTTTTCCTGGGGATGCGACTGGGAATGGCCGGGGGGTGACGGCCCGGCTGGCGGGGGGCGGCTTGCGGGCAGGATGCTGGCCAGTGCGAGGGGCAGGGTGGCTTCCCGAGGGCACCCCCCGCAGTGGGCCTGGCTCTGCTTGGGTGTGCTTCGTCCCCTCCAGCCCTGCCTCTGCCACCTGCCTCCTTTTTCCCCCCACACCATGGGTTTTCCCAGTAGCATCCCGGGCAGAGCCTGCTGGTCCCCACCACCCATCCTGACCTGGCACCCTCTGGCCCCGACCCGACTCCGCTGCTGGTTTTATTGTGGGTGATTTTGAATTTGGCAGAGAATCAGGACCTGGGTGGAAATGCCTGATGCCGGGCTGTGCTTTGCTGGTGAAATCGAGGGCTTTTGTTGCTGGCTCTTAGCAGGCAGTATTTCTTTTTTTGGGGGCTGGATATATTCCTGGCAAGTAAAATGACGGATGCTCTGTTTCGTTTCCAGTGGCAGCGTTTCAGATTCCTTGCTCCAGGGCAGGAGCCGAGCGAACTCTGATTCCGGAGCAGCTCTGGTACCTTGGCAGCTTAAAGGCCATGGGGTTTGCTTGAATGACAAGCGGCGCCGAGCGTGGGGAGAGCTCGGGAAAGGCAGTTTTGTGTGGCGTGCCCTCCATCTCTCGCAGGAGTGGAAGCCCAGTGAGCGGGGAGGCAGCTTTTTATTGTCTTGGCGCTTCGCAGGCAGAGCGGGCGGCGGTGGGGAGGCGAGCGGGGATGCTCCCCGAGTCGCTGCCAGGTAGATGGAGGGAAGCGCAAAGTCCTGGGACATGGCTGCGCCTCTTCTCCCCGGGGGCTCTCGGATGCCTCTCACCCCGGATCTGCCCACACCTCCCGTTGTGCCCAGCTCAGAGGGACGGGTGCGGATCCCGGCGCCTGGCTGAGCTGCGACCCACAGCACTGGTGAGCCCAAGCCATTGGGGAGGATGGGACCTGCCGGCAGGGCTTGCCTGCTGCTGGGGATGCCGCAGCGCTGGGGGGAATCAGGGCAGGTCAGAGACCTGCCTTCCTGAGGCTTCCTAGCTTTTTTTGGCGGACCTAAGGCACGTGTGGGTCTGTGGGCAGGGCTTGGGATGGCACTGGCAGCGGGCATGGTCTGCCCGTCCCTGCCAGAGCTCTCCTGTGCTTTGTTTTGCTGCTGGAGACGACGCCAACTGCTGCCTGTGCAGGAGGGTGCTGGCAGCTGGGCAGCAAGACCTTCCCCAAAAAACCTGTCAAGCTTCTCTGCTCCACTGGGCTTACTGGGAAGGCTGTGATGCCTGGGCTGGCCAGCCCCATTGCTGCGGCGAGTTCTGGCCGTGCTCAGCGAGGCTGTGGGGCTGGGAGCAGACCGACTTGGACTCCCTGAGGGCTGCAGGGTGCCCCACTGTCCCCTCCCAAAGCTGAGCTGCTCTTCTTCTCCCCACCAAGCCCTGGCCAAGGAGCCTTCCTACCCATTCTCTTCTTCCTCCTATTTCCCTCCTGCCAGTGAGGCCAAGCAAAATGCGGTGCTGACCAAAAATAACAACCGCCAGCAGATCCAGACAATGGATAAACCCGGTGAGGGCGAGGGCGACCCGAATCCTCCCAGAGGAAGACGGGATTATTCGCTGACCTCTTAGACATCTGTCAATGGCTGCTGTTCTTGACCCCCGGCAGCTTTTCCGACGGTGCTGCCTCCTTCCTGGTGCTAAAAGTGATTCCTCCAAAGTGGTTGCCTTCAGGAGCAGGCGCTCGGGTGGGATCCTTAATCTCACCAGTGTAGAAGCAGCAGGGAACCAGCCCTCCAGCGTGTTTCTGGTGTGAGCGGCGGAGGTGCCTCTTGGACGCCAATGTCTTCTCCAGCCCACAGAGCGATGGCTGGCAGGGCTGGGTGCTCACTGCACCCTTGCTTGCACAGCTCCTGCCTCGCTTCCCTGCCCTCGCTTGGTCCGTGGGGCGCGGGCACTGAGGTCTTCACCTGCCCTGCCACCCTTGAAGTGCGAGGGTCTCATCACTAAGGACCGCGAGGTCCCCACCACCCATTAATGGCCAAAGTCAAACTCACTGAGCTGGCCCCAGCGCTCCCGAGTGTACATTCCCACTGCCAACGCGATTCTTGCTTGCTGATGGTGACGGTGACACAGGTGCTGGCATGGGTGCCTCGGCCCTTCCCATCGCTGGCTCTTCTCGGATCTGGAGCAGCCCTTTGGTTCATGCTCTGCCACCACGGAGCTGCCTGATGGGATGTGGAGGGATGAGGTTTAGGGAGAGCTGGGAGCACAAGGGGACCTCTCCGGGCTGGGGCTGTTCTTGGAGGTGGCACTGCTGGATTTGGGGAACACTGGAGGTGGCACTTGGAGGTGGCACTGCTGGATTTGAGACTCTTTGCCATCAAGTATTCCCATGCAGCTGTGCCTACAACTTTTTTTCTTATTTTTAATTAACTTCTCGGAGCTCTGCGCCTGCTGATCAGTCTCTCTGTGACCTGGTTATCGGTTAGACCCCAAGTAATTTACGCTGTAATCACCCCATCTGTTAACGGGAGTGATTCACACATCTTAGCTTGGCCTCGGCGGGCTGCCTGTGGGTCTCCCCAGGGTGAAGCCTTGCCTGGGCCCCCTGCAGCCCTTTGCCGTGGCTCTCGGGGCTCCTGCTGGGATGCCGGTTGTTGCTGGCATCTGCCACCAGGCATCCCCTGCCCCCCGTCCACCTGGCCCCAGTGTCCTTGGGTCATTCAGCCTGGTCTCCTGATGCCCTGAAATCACCTTGGGGACCTCCCGTGGTGGAGGGGACGCCGAGGACTAACTGGACCAAAGAGCTGGGGGTCCCTCCAGGAGGGTCTGGGGCAGGGGGGGGAAATTGCAGAGGACAGGGGGGTGGGAGTGATGCTTCATCTCCGGGTGGGGGTGGGGGGGCAGCGTTAGGCGAAGGCGATGCCAAGCCAGGGGGAGTGGGCGAGCGGCAGAGAGCCGTGCCACGGCGCGTGAATGTCAGATGCTGCTTGGCTGCGAGCTGGGCTCGTGCGAGCGCAGATCTGTTCAATCCCATTTGGAGGTGGGGGGAGAGAGAAGCGGGGAGGGAAGGGGGGGGCCCTTCCCGAGGCTCAATCTGGTAGGTTTTAGTTACAGGCGTTTTAGGATTTGGGCAGCGAATTGGCGCAGCTTTGGCACGGGGAGGGGGGCTGGATGAGCTCTTGGAGGGGGGGTGAGGCTGCCAATCCTCCCTCGTCCCCCCGAATTGGGGAAGGGGGGGGTTGGCGCAGGTGGGTGCAGCCCCCGGGCTGAGTAACACCGGCCATCACCCGGCTCTCTGGGCAGCAGCTGGGCGAGCGGAGGAGGGGAGGAGGTGGCTGGCGTTGTCCGCAGGGCACCCGCAGCCCTGCAATGCTCGGGTGGACGCTTCAAATCGCGTTATCTCCATAACCGCCCGGCTCCGGCCGCTCCGAGTGGCAGCGGAGATAAGTGGATTTCCAGGGAGCGCCTGGTCGTCTGACATTTAAGACTCCTTAATCCGCAGCCGTCACCCCGCCGAGGCAGGATGCGGCCACGTTTCCCAGCTGGGTGGCGTGGGGTGGCCCTGGGTGCGGGTCGGTCCCTATGGTGGTGGCCCAGGGTGTGCACGGGAACGGTGAGGTTCAAGGGTGTGCATGGAGACAATGGTGGGGACATCCTTGTCTGCTCTGCAGTGGTAACCTCCTTGGAAGTCCAGGGCACATCGCTGATGGTCTCAGCCGTGCTTGGGTGCATTTGCCTGAGTCAGGCATCCCTCCGTGGCTGTGCCGTCCTGGCATGGTGTCACGGCGTGTTGGAAAGCCTGTAGCAGCCATGGTTATGTGGGGAAACCCACCACCATTGGGGAAATAAAGATGCCTTTGCTGGAACCCAGGCATGGGGAGCCCACCTGGCTGGCGGGGAGGTGGAATCACCTCCTGCCTGCTCAGCTGGGCATCTGCAGGACGGTGGCATGGCCTCACCACATCATGCCAAGCCTCACCATACTGTCCCTGGAGAGTGTGCCTGTCAGGGCACGTCTCTGGCCCTCACTGGCCAGGCTCTGTGTGTCCAGAGCTGCTCTTGGGAGGCACCACCAGAGCAGAGTGGCTGCCTGCAAGGAGGAGACGGGTGAAAACCACTCTGTGCGCCATGATGATTCGCCATCTGCTTCCAGGGCTAACTCCAGATGCTGGATTTAATCTTCCATAGCCTTTTTAATTCAGGAGTTGGCTTCTTAATGTCCCTCAGTGCCACCTCGGCAGCAGAGATGAGCTGAGCGGCTGCCACAACCGGCCCTTTGAAGGATGTTCTGGAGCACGGGAGATGAACTATCTCCATGCAGGTTGCCCATCTGGCGACCCCGTCATACCTCTAGCTCGTTAACCTGCAGATGCCCAGGGTGAGGCTTAGCATTTATGACACTGTCCAAACCTCCCCCAGGCCTGGGCATCCTCTTGTGATGTCTGGAGAGAATGTAGTGGGCGAAGGTAACTTCCATGTTGCACCCAGGAGTTGATCTTCTGGCTGGACAAGTTTCTGGGAGGATGAATGCGAAAAGCAGAGCTTGGGGCCATTGGGTTGACAGAGGTGATGGCTTGCAAACAATGTAGGAGAGAGACATCCTTGTCTTTGCCTCAAGGGGCCTGTGCCTGCTTATCAGGCACCATGTTCTCCCTGAATGGGTGTCCTGCAGGGATATTCAGCCTTGGGAGATTGTGGCTTGATTTCTCTCTGGGTTCACCTTGTTTCCCCACATGGCTTTGGCAGAAGCAGCAGCCCAGGCGATGCCATGGGTCTCTGCCCTGCCAGCTGTCCCCGTGGCCAGCTCTTGCCTGGCTGAGTCCCTGGCAGCTGAAGACTTGATGGTGCTTCCTTGTATGGTCAAAGAAGTCCAGTAGCCTGCTGCCTGACTTCTAGTTGATGAGGCTGTGATGAGACATCACCGCCTGCTTTCAGTTGACCTGTGTCACCTGGTGGAGGGAGCAGCAGGTTCAACTCTGCTGCGGAAATTGGGTACCTGGGAGCTGAGTCGGGTGTTGTGACACTGGGGTTGGAGCTGCTTTGAACCTTGTTCTGCTGGTGCTTGTTCTCCTGAGCCTTTGACCTGGGTTGCAGCTGGACCCTCTGACCCATGATGGTGCCTGCTGGCTGCTCTGGTCCTGTGCTGCCTGCTGGCTTTTCTCATCCCAGGGTGTGTTTCAGATACCAGGATGCCTCAAGGCTGTCTTGGGACTCCCCGTGCATCGCTCCCAGCACCCATGGCTGTTGGCCAGAGTGGTTGAGGAGCGCAGGGGCCACCTCTGGTCCCTCTCTGGAGCCCCGAGTGGTACCTCCAGCTGGGAAGGTACCTCCAGCTGCAGCCTCTCTCGACTTACACCCTTCCTGGGATGCCTTGGAGAGGGGCAAGTGCCAGTGGTGGGTGCCCGCCTTAGGTCTGCCTGTGGCCGGGCTGAGCCTGTGCATCCGTCCGTCCATCCACCCCCAGGTTTTGCCAGGGAGGTGGGGGCCGTGCTGGGCGGGCGGCCGCGTGGCGAGGGGGGAGGAAGCGGGGACAAAAACCCAGCAGAGGGGACAATTACCGCCTTTCTCGAGGCTGAAAAGACGCCGGGGTCCCTTCCGTCCTCGTCCTCTGTCTGCTCCGGGCGGACAAAGCCGGCGGCCCCGGTGCCCACCCAGCGCCCAGAGATTAGAAAAAAAGCCGAACTTTTATTTTCTCCCTTTGTCTCCGGAGCCCGGGAGCAGCTCAGCTTCGGCTTTGCTGCTTTCTTCTCCCTTTACGGCCGTGTCTCTGCGCAGCTGACCAACCGGCAGCTTTTCCAGGAGGAGGTTGATTTATTTAAAATTAAAGGAAAGCAGAAGTTCTTTCTCGAGGATGAGACTTTTTACGTCGGCAAGAGCTGATGGCTTTCCAGTGATGCAGTGAAATAACACAGGGGAGCGGGCTGGAAATCACAGCTTGTCATTTTTTTTACGAGAAGCCAAGCTCCTCTCCTGCTCCCTTCTGCCGGTAAATGGTGCCTACAATCAGGGAGACTCTTAGTCCATCAGCTGGCGATGGTTTCTCCGGGTGCTGGACCACCAGAGATCCTTTTTGCAACCTTTATTTATTTTATTTTTTTTTTTTTCGAGTCGTTAGGACTATTACGGCCAGGAGGCAGGGAGCCCCTGGGGTAGAGCAAATGGGGGATGCGGGGTGGTGATGGCTGCACTCCGGGGGTGAGCCCTGGGGAGAGGAGAACTCCCTTTCTCCCCCCTGGACCAAGCTGCTGCCTACCCCAGCTGAGCATCCTGGGCTGGCAGGGGCGTTTTTTGGGGTGACCCATCAAAAATGGGTCTCGGTGGGAGTGGGGAGGGTGAAGCGTGTGGCGGTAGCCTCGCCTGGGTGCTGTAGCTCAACTGGTCACTGGAGCCCCCAAGGACACCTAGCTTTCAGACTGTGTGGGGCAGGGGGATTGCAGGGTGGGGGGCAGGGTCCTGCAAAGGGGTGGGAACCCTCTGGGTGTGGGCTGGGGCCTCCCGACCTTGGTGGTGTCCCCTTGAACCCTGGCGTCCCTCCAGGCCGCTAAGCTGCCCGGTGCAAAGACCCGGGTGAGGGAGCCCATCACATGCCCCTTAATTCCGCGGCTGGGACTAAGCACCTTCTGACAGGGAGGGACCCAGATGACGCTGCCGGCGCCTTCCCCAGGGGATGGGGGCCGGAAAAGGGGCAGAAATGGGATGGGGCCGGGGGGGTCCCTGGCGGTCTTTACTTGGGTCAATCATAAAGAAGGGATTAAGATCATTAATTCCTCCCCCCGCTGCAATTAGCAACCCAGCCGGGTAGAGGCTGGCGAGGAGCAGCTGAGACGTCTGCTGCGCTGGGTGGTCCCAGGGTAGGGGAGGACACCCCCTTTTGTGCAAATTAGCCAGGCGCCCCACAGCAAGCTGGTCCTGGGGTCACTGGGACAGCTTGAGGACAGACCTGGAGCCCGGTGCCTGCCACCGCGGAGGGGCTGGAGGGCAGCGCGGGGCGGTTGCAGATGGGGGGTGCTGGTGGAAGCAGAGCGGTGGCCGGGGACAATGGTGGGATTGTGCAGTGGTGCCGCTCGGCACGGCTCGGCACCGCACCAGCAGCTGGGGCTGAGAGGGGACATGGCCGAGTGTCCCGTGTCCCTGCGGGTGGTGGGGAAGCTGCACTGAGAGGGCCAGGCTGGCCTCATCCTGCAGTGCCACCCGCTGCGGCAGCGGGTGCTCGGGGGGACCGTGCTCCAGGCTCTGCAGCCATCACCCCCCGTTGGAGGAGGCGGTGACGGCTGGGTTCTCGGAGCTGCTGGCACCTGATTTACGCGGCAGGGTGGGACCAGCTGGAGAAGACCTCCATCCATGGAGGAAGGCGTGAACTGATGGAGACAGCGATGGCGGCGTGCCATCAGTGTCCTCCTGGGTTTGGCACCCAGTCCTGTGCTGTAGGGCTGGGTCCCTCCCAGCTTGTGGCCACGGCGAACTCCTGCTGTCCCTCCTGTTCTGTCCCTTGTCGTGGCCGCAGACCCCCGCTTCACGCTGCGGCATCGTGGTGGCTGGGGGGTGACAGTGCCACGGGGGCCGGTAAATCCCAGGCTGCTGGGTGCCGGCGCTTGGCTCCTGCTTGGGGCGGAAGAGGTGCAGGGCGGCAGGAAAGGTGGCCGCGGGCGGGCGCGAGATAACGCCGACGGGTGGCTTTATCTCACATCCTCCCATCCGGCGCTTTTCCTGCCCCGCTCCCTGCTCCAGCCCCAGCACCCACTCCTTTGGGCGTTAAGGTGTGATTCCCCCCACCCCCCGCAATGCTTGCAGGGACGGGTGCCCCCACTGCAGGGCAGTGCTCGCTCGCCCTCCCCGCACCCATTTCGGGTACCCCCCTGAACCTCCCCACTGCCCAGCGTCCCCTGCCCGGCGTGGGGCGCGATGCTGGGGAAGGGCAGCCTGTCCTGCGCCGCAGCCTTCCCTCCCCACGTGGCCTGGCGAGCTCCAGGCTGGAACCCGAGCCCTGCATCGATCCACGCTGCATCTTAAATCCCGCAGCAGCTGAAGCAAGCGGTTTTTAGTGCGCGGGCGGGGGGGTCTCTCCGCAGGCAGTCGGCTCTGGCACCGGGGTGAGACGGGCTGTCTTCCTCTGCCAGTGCTGTGGTGGTTGGCACGGGGGACCTTGTCCCCATCAGCATTTTAACAGTGATGCCCGCAGCTCCGTGTCGGTGGGGAAGGGTCCTGGGCTGCGGCAGGGTGGCTGGGGTTGCACCGCGGCTCAGCTGTGACGATGGGGACACGAAGGGTGATGGGTGATGCCCCCTCCTCACTCGACTGCATCACCCCTGGGCAGGAGCAAGGGTCCTGGCAGAGCTCTCTGCACGTGGCTTTGTCCCTGCCTGGGCTCTGGAGTGGAGGCAGCCGGGATAGCTGGGATGGAGAGACGGGGCAGACGAGGGGCCTCCTCCCCCAGCTGCTGCCGGGGTGGGGACGTGGGTTCCTGCTCTGCTAAGCCCTGCAGCTTTTCTCCTCTAAAGCCTGATTACTCTGGCGGTGCCTGTGCGTGCGTGCGTGCTCCGGAGGGGAGGAGGAGGAATTTCACAACAAGTGTTTGCAGCCACATTGGGCCCAGCTGCCCCAGAACCGCCCCAGGGACGGCGGCATCGCCCCTCCTCTGGGGAACAGCACTGGGGGGGCCCTCACCATCACCGCTGAGCCCCTGCCTCCGCCGGAGCGGCTGGGCGCCTGCGGCAAGGCATGCCAGGGCACGGCAGGAGGTCAGCAATGGGGCATGGAGGTGGACGCTGTGGCTCCTCCTGGGGCTTGGAGCTGGACGCTGTGGCTCCTCATGGGGTTTGGAGGTGGATGCTGCAGCTCCTCGTGGGTTTTGGAGGTGGGTTCCACGGCTACGTATGGGGCTTGGAGGTGTATGCCATGGATGCCCATGGCATTTGGAGGTGGACACTGCAGCTCCTCCTGGGGCTTTGAGGTGGATGCCATGGCTACTCATGAGGCTTGGAGGTGAATAGCATGGCTACCCATGGGGCTTGGAGGTGGATGCCATGGCTACTCATGGGCCTTGGAGATAATTGCTGCAGGGAATCAGGGGTGGACACTGCAGCTCCCTACGAGATTTGGAGGTGAATGTTGTGGCTCCACATGGGGCTTGGAGGTAGATGCTGCAGCTCTTGGTGGGGTTTGGAGGTGGATACTGTGGCTCCCTGTGGGACTTGGAGATGGATGCTACAGCTCCTCATGTGGCTTCCTTCCTTTGCCCAGCGCTGGTGTGGGGGCTGCACGCCGCTGGAGCGGAGCCGGAGATGAGCCCCATGACTTCCCTGGGGCTGCAGTCCCTGGGGGGAGGAGAGCTGGGCACAGAGAGCCTTTAAGCATCAGAGTGCCGTTGCTCCCAGGCCAGGACTTCCCAGTGACCCCCCATTTCTGTCTGGATGGCGACCCTTTTAAAGAGCAGTGGGACAGATCTCCACTGAGGTCCGTTCCCTGGAGTTTCTTTGTTCGTGGCGCTGAGACTTTCGTGGCAGGGGGAGGAAGAGCCGCTTTGAAAAACCTATTGGCTCTTACCAGCGCTAACTCTCTTTTTTTACCACTTCCAGAGCCGCATGTTGTGTACCAGAGCCACAGAGTATGTCTTTGCACTGAGATTGGACTGAAGTCCTCTGTAGCCGACGCTGGAGGAGACGCCCCATTGATGAGCGTTCCCATCTGAGCTTTCCCCGGTGGCTGGCGTGCTGGTGCTACCAGAAGGGCTTTGGGGGTCTTTCGCTTTGGCATTGGGGGTGGGTTTTTGGGGTTTGGGTTTTTTTTTTTGTTCCTTTTTTTTTTTTTTTTTAAATTTTGGGTTTGGTTTTGTTGTTGTGCTCTGGGCACCATGTCAAATTCGGGCTCCCATCAAGACACTGGGAACAAGCCAGAGACTGAAAAAAATAACCAAGATGACTCTCAACCCCCCGTCAACTCCGAGAGGAGGAACAAAAGTGGAATAATAAGTGAACCTTTGAACAAAAGTCTTAAGAAGTCCCGTCCACTCTCCCACTATTCCACCTTTGGTAGCAGCAGCTCGGTAAGCGAACATTCAGAGAAAGGCAACCCCTTAGCTAATGGCAACGAAGCGACTGTGGATAAAAGTCATTCTACCTCAAAGCACAAAAACATCTCTAGTATGCTGAGCAAATTAGACCGGGTGTCGGAGATCTCCTCAGAAGGACAGACCGCCCTACAACAGTTTGCTCAGTCGACAGAAATGCTCAAAAGAGTGGTACAGGAGCATCTTCCTCTAGCAAGCGACCACGGGACTGGTATCTCTGACATGGAGGCAGTCTCAGCTGCAGAGACAATGAACGGCCCCTCTGATTTTCCTTACCTGGGGGCTTTTCCCATCAACCCAGGCCTTTTCATTATGACCCCTGCCGGCGTGTTTCTGGCAGAGAGCGCGCTCCATATGGCTGGCTTGGCAGAGTATCCCATGCAGAATGAGTTGGCATCTGCCATCAATTCGGGGAAAAAGAAACGGAAAAGATGCGGCATGTGCCCGCCCTGCCGAAGACGGATAAACTGCGAGCAGTGCAGCAGTTGTAGGAATCGCAAAACTGGCCACCAGATTTGCAAATTCCGAAAATGTGAAGAACTCAAAAAGAAGCCTTCTGCAGCACTGGAGGTAACCGGCCCCTCTCAGGCACCCTAACCCCTCCTCAGGCTGCGCTCCTGGGTTTGGATCTTGCCCTAGATAATAAAACACCTGGTACTTCTTACTTTTTTATTTTTCCCTTTTCCATTAACAGTTCTCACTGTGAGATGTGTGCTCTACCCAGTGCCCCCAGTCCCACCCTCCCTTACCTACTGGGGTTAATTGGCTTGGGGAGGGTGGCTGGGGTCTCTTCCGGGGGTCCCTGGGTGTGCTGGGCTTCGTTGTCCCCTTTGCAGGCACGGGCAGCAGCAGGCAGTGCCGGTATCCCTTGTCCTGGGGGGGCTGTAGCTCCCTGAGCCAGTGAGTGGCTTTCTGCCCCAGTGATGGGGTTGGAGGGTGTGGGGGCAGGAGGTGGCTTTTTGGGGCAGAGCTTGGGGGTAATCGGTGGTGGTGAAACCCCAGCGGGGGTGGTCAGGTGGGTCCGTAAGGCACTGGCTGGATTGCCCAGTGGCAGCCAGGCTGCAGTCCCTGCAGGCGGTGTGCCTGCTCCAGCACCCAGCCCAGCCGGGAGCATCCCTGCTCCTGCCACCGCTGCCACCGAGTGCGTGGATGCCTTAATCCCCCCAGCCCGAGGCTTTGGGCCAATACTTGGGCTGTCACCCCCTGTCACCCATGGGCACCACATCCATCTGTGGGTGTTGCCCATGGCCTTGGAGGAGGGTTGCTCCAAGCCACTATTGGATTGGGGTGCCACCGTGCCAAATTCTCCAGGGAGGTGTGTTTATGTGCATGGGGAGCACAGGAAATGTCCAGTGACTCGGGTTTTCCTGTGGGTCTGAAATTCAGCTCGGGCCATGGGCAGGTGCCCGCGGTGGCGTGGTGTGGGTGAGGGCTGGGTGCTGGTGGCGCTGGGACGTGGAGCAGGGGTGGCACGGGGGCACGCTGCTCTGGCAGAGCCGCCTTCTTGCTGCACACCCATGGCTGCTCTGGGCCAAGACCTGTCCCCATGTCTCCCACGTGTGATGCTTAAGCCGGGTTTGATTTTTCCGGGAGCTGATCCTGCTGTCAGCTGTGCCGATGGGCTTCTTCCTGCTGGGGAGCACGTCCCCAGAGCTGGTAAAGGCTTGAAAGTCACCCGGCCATCAGCTGGATCGTGCATCCTGGCACCAGGGCATTGCCAGGACTCTGGTCGTCCCAAAGAGACAACCCACCGTTTTTTTAGCCACGTTCTACGTTTTTCAATTAGCATCAGCTCTGAATGAATAGCGAAGGGGAAAAAAAAATATCTGTTTGGGCGGTGGGGATGAGGAGAGGGGGACTGTGTCTTTCAAAAACCGCTGTATTGCTAAATTATATTCTTGTTCTAATTTGCTGAGTCAGTGATCTGGAAAAAGGGAGAAAGGGAAAAAAAAAGTTCATCTCTTCAAAAGAGTCCTAAAGCGGGTCAATAGACTTGGAGCTCGCAGCAGCCAGAGGACCCTCTTCCTTCTCCTGGCTCTGCTCCAGGTTCTGGGACGGTAAATAGCACCAGGAGCCCATGAAACGGTCACCCCCTTGGGAAATGGATGGTTTCTCCATTCCACAGGTGGCTGAGAAATTGGAGCCACTGAAATAGGGCTCTGTGTGTGACAGAGTTGGACCTCACCAAGGATGGCTCCCCATCCCTCCTGGGTGTTACCATAAGTGTGTTGAAGCAGAGGAGAGACGGTTTGCTGGCGGCAATGGATGCCTCGGCAGATGTGGTTCACTCCAGGGTATCACCATCCCCTTTTTGGAGCATATATTCCCCTCTGTCAGGATATCCATTTGCGCTGTGTGTTGACCTTGGTAGCGTTGAATGAGATTGTGGCTGTATGTGGTTGGGACAGGGGTGCTGGGACCCTGGCTGATGCCCCAAGGTCACCTGGGTCAATGACTGGGTCATTAAACCTCGCCCCACGTCAACCAGCCTCGGCAATGTGTTGCGTTGGGCCAACCCTGGGCAGTCACTGAGACCTGCCTTGTGGTGGAGGCCCGTCTGGAAGTGGCTCAGCAGCTCCATGGACTGCTCGTCCCTGTGAGGTGCCACCACACTTGATACCAGGACAGGAAGGACCATTCAGTCGCCCTTTATATGGGGCTGAAAAGTTTGTTGGGCTTTGTGAAGCTTCCTGCCCCTTTGTGGGGCTGCTGTGCCATTGCCCAGGAGAAGAGCAGCCCCTGTGACTCTGGTCTGCCAGTGAGTCAGAGGAGCATCCTCGGAGAGCCTGGACAGGGACCACAGCTGTGATTAAACGTTGATCTAAAATCAAGCAGTAAAAAAATAGAATTAAACCTTTATGGCAGCATAAAAAAAGGGGCTAAATCCCTCTGCCGCTGTTAAGCTTTATCTGCACATCTACAGAGCCCGAATAACCGGTCGCCGCTGGTGTCCCAGTGGTGGCTGATTGAGGCTCGAAGGCACGCTGGATGCTCGGAGCAGGCAACAGCCTGTCCCTGCACCAACCAGGCTCCTCTGGGCTCTGCCAGCCCCAACAATCCCGGGTAATGTCATGGGGGCTAGTGGCCAGCCCTGGACAGGTCACCCTGGGCTTGTCTCCAGAGCTGTAGGGCACACGAAGGCCATGAATAGTCAGGATTTGACTCCACAGAGCTGTCCTCCATCTGGAGAAGCCTTGGTGGAGTGCCTTGGGGCCCCACCTAGCGCTGGTGTGAAGGTCACTGTCACCTTCATGTGAGTCTCATGGAGAGAGACTTTTCACCAAGGCCTGCAGTGACAGGAGAAGGGGCAACAGTTTTAAACTGAAAGGGGTCAGGGTTAGGTTGGACATAAGGAAGAAATGTTTTACGATGAGGGTGGTGAGACACTGGCCCAGGTTGCCCAGAGGAGTTGTGGATGCCCCATCATTGGAAGTGTTCAAGGTGAGGTTGGACAGGGCTTTGAGGAACCTGATCTAGAAAAAGATGTCCCTGTGTGCAGCAGGGTGGTTGGACTGGATGGTCTGTGAAGGTCCTTTCCAACCCAAACTATTCTGTTATTCTGTGATCATGGGGATGACGGGGGATCTATCCTGAGCATCCAAATTGGAGTTGGTTGTCTATCTTCCTTTAATACTGAAGGGGCAGAGGTCTTTAAGGTGACCTGTATCAGACATCTCCTTCCAGACCCATTAGGAGCCCCCACTCCCCTCATTCCTCTCTCCTGGGATGATGTCTCTGAGTAGGTGGCCCTTTTTGGTGAGTCTGCCATGTTCTGCCCTGCTGGTTCTTCATCCGGTGCCTTGGGTGGGATCCAGTGTGGGTGGTGTGCTGGGCCACAGCCCTGTGCGTCATTGGCCAGAGACATTTGCATCTTCCTCAGATGCCTGATGACATATTGCAGAGACCTTTGGGGAAGTGGTGATGTCTGCAGCTCTCTGCTCAATGACTGCCCCAGGTCATTTTGCCCAGAGGACCAGACACAGGCCGGGATCAGGAGAAGCTGTGATCTCTCGACAGCCTATCTGGGGCACCACCGTCTTTTGCCCGTTCTTGTCCTTCACCCCCCACCCCTTCCTTGCCCAATCCCCATGTTTGGGCCATGGTCCCTGTGGAAGTGAACATGTTGGCATCCTTCCTGTAGGGGTGGTGGAGACACTGCCCTGGTTACTCACTGAGGCTTGGTGGGTCTCTAGATCCAAGAGATGGACCTGATGAGAGCTGGCTGGCTCCTGCACGGGGTTACAAGACTGGATGTGGCATGGTTGTGACTCTTGGGACGACAGATGAGGTGCCCTAGCCTTGCACCCAGGCTCAGTGCCAGGAGGTGGTGCTGATTGTCCCCCCGCTCCCCATGGCAGCCCAGCCTGCTGCCCAGTACCCATCACCACAGCCTGGGGCTTGTTTCCTGTTGGTGTCCCTTGCTTGTTTGGAGATGCAGGAGCCGAAGGGCCTTCTGAGGCACATCCTGTGGTGATCGTGTGGCCCTATCTGCTGGCTGGCATGGCTTGGCCTTGCCTGGGCGGGGGGGCTGTTAGCATTGAGAGATATCATGGTCCTTGTACACTCCACCTGTGGTCTCGTGAACATAGCACAGGCTTCCCACCTTTACCCAGCTGCGAAATGTCCCAAGTCCTCCTTCCAGAGGACTGCAGAGCTGTTGGGACCGTTGCCCCCACACCACCTTTCCTGGAGGTGGCTTCAACAAGGTCCCCTCGGCCATTAGGGCCTTTGCTGCGTGTGGGATTGAGCCTGGTGGGACTTGGACCGTGTCACCGGCCACCTTCATCCCTCTTCCCGCTGTGAGGTGCCGAGAGGTCCCTTGGTGGTGCTGGCTGTGCTGGGGGAGGTGGGGGCTGGGGGCAAGGGGGCCGCCGGGCTGGGCCGGGCCATGCTGGCTCACCGAGGCCCGGCCATTGTGCTCGCTGTCGGCAGGAGGGGAAGTCGGGGGCTGCGCCATTGTGCCGGCCGCGGCGCAGGGACGTGGGAACAATGGCCGAGCTGCTGTGCTGGGTGCCCTGCCGGGGAGAGGAGGGGGGGCGGCGGCGGGGGCACCCCCATCTCCCTCCGACCTGCTTCCCAGTGTCCGACAGCCGGTGACCGGGATGCTGGGACGGGGCTGGGGGGGTGCGGGTGCACAACCCTGGTGCTGCGCGGCTGCGCCAGACCCAACCTAACGCCTTGTCCCTTCTTCTTCTGTCCCCCCTCCCTCTCTCTCTTCCTTTCCAGAAGGTGATGCTTCCTACAGGAGCCGCGTTCAGATGGTTCCAGTAGGAACGGGGATCCCAAAGCTCTGTCATCCAAGTGCAATGTCACTGCTTGCTTGTGTTGTCTCAGGCAAGGGATTTTTGGCTGAAATGAATGGATGCACCTGTGTCTCTTTAGAACCAAAAATATTTTCTCGCAAATCTCATTCCTGTTTTTATAATTTTTTTTTTTTTTTGCGTTCCTTTTAACATCTTCGAGTCCTAGTCAGACATTTAACTGCTTTTCAAATAAAAAATAATTAAAAGAAAAAAACAATGGATCTGTAAAGTACCAAGACTTAATAGACAGAGTATGGACAATCAGTTTCTTTCTGTGTTTTGGTGTTGATGTTGTTTATGTGTGAAAGATGCAGTACTTGTGTAGGGAATGTAAATTTACAGTAACCTTTTAAAACCTAGTTACTAATAAGCACTACTGTAATTTAGCACAGTTGTTTAATTGCACCCTCATTTATACTTTTTATTTGATTCTTTCCCATCATACAATAGAGTGGATAGTTTCTAGAATGCCTCAACTTCATGTTTATAAATGAGAATATGTTTAAAGCGATGTAGTATCCCTTTTCCTAGCCATTCACCTATGTAAGTTTAACCCACAAGAGGTTCGGTATAAAAGGTGGAAGAAAACAATTGCTACACAACCGGCGGTCTTCGAAAAAGGAAAGAAGAATAAAAAAAAGAAAAAAAAAAAGAAAAAAGAAAAAAAGTCATTGTTAGTTTATTAATATAGAACAAGAAACACTGCGTACAGAAAAACCTCCTAATTGCAACGGTTTACTCCTAGAAGTAATTTTTGTAAACTTACTGAAGGTAAAAATCAAAATAAAAATAATATTGCAGGATCTGTGCTGAAGCAGTTACGAAAAGTGATATTTCTCTTCTGTTCAAATCCCCGACTCTCCAGCTCTCTCTACATCATTAAATTGAAATGCTGTTTGTAATGTTTTAGCGATCCAGGCTGTTTTTGTGAATAAAATGAATGCATGTTTTGTGTCATGATTTACAGCTTTGTTATTTCTCTCCCACCCCTCTTTCCAGCTGTCCGGGCCCCCCAGTGCCAATGGTGGCCGGTCCCCCTGTTGCCCGCCGTGGCTGCCGGGAACCTCGCTGGTGCCGGTGCCGGAGCTGGAGCCGGAGCGCGGCGGTGACTGGCCCAGGCGGGACGGTGGGATGTGATGAGCTGAGCTGGAGCCACCCCGGCTGCTAAATCTGCACGGTTAATCCCGGCAGTGGCTGGGCTAAGCCAGCCCCGGCTCCTCTCGCGGATATTTCCCGGCTTGACCTGCCTGGAGTTTCCCGGGTAGCCCAGCGCCATGGGTGTGGGTAAAGCAATGTCATTAATGTGTGACGGAGAACCATGGCAAGGCTTGTTTTGTGGGGACAAGTCCAAAATGAGCTTCAGAAGGTGAGTGGGCTTGGGATGCCGAGCGGCTGGTGCTGCCGATGGATGGATTTCCAGGCTGGCCTGGTGCCGGCATTGTGTGGGCAGGAGCCATCCAGGGTGGAGGGGATGTCGGATGGGCTCAGCCGTGGGCAAGCCGGTGGGCTTGCTGCTGACGCTTGGGGTGCCACGCCGGGCAGGTGGGCTGCGTGCCCCCTTCCAGCCCCCGGGAGGGTCACTCAGCCTGGGGGAAAAGGCAGAGCTGCCTGGACGCCACAGCGCCGGCTCTGCCTCCCCGGGAGGAGGTAGCTGGAGCCTTTGTCCCTGGCTCCAGCTGTGTTTGGCCCAGCATCTGCTGACCAGATGTGCACCCGCAGGGGCAGGGGGGGAATGGCGGTGCGTGGGCTCCATCCCTGCTGGGCAGCGACCTGCCGGGACCCAGCAGAAAGTTCTCTGAGGGTCCCTGGGGAAAACTGCCCTGAATGCCATCTCCAGCAGCCTTCCACCCGCCCGCCCCAGCAGCTCCTGGAGTTGGGGGGGAGCTTGGTCCCTGGGCAACCAGGTCATGCTGGTGGCCGGGCCCGGGGATGACTGTGGGGATGACTGGAGCTCACGGTGATGGAGCTGGGCCAGCATGGCGAGGCACAAAGCTCAAGGCCCATGGGGACAGAGGGACCCTGCTGGTGGCCCAGGAGCGCTCCAGTGCATGGGGTGCCCAGCTGGTGCACCCAGTGGGGTGGCACTGGCAAAGGGCTGCAGGGAGTTGGTTCCCAGTCGACGCTGCTGGGGCAACAGCCCCCCCACTTAGCAGGAATGTGGTGGGGGGAGTGAGCTGTTATGGGAAAATGGAGTCTGGCTGTTTTTTTATGACTGTGGCTAACGGGGTGGGCTGTGTGAACGCACAGTCCTGGCACCTGGGGGGGGAGCCAGCCCCTGCCCCATGCTGGGAGAGTGTCCTGGGGACCAGCAGGCAGAACTTTCCAGCCCCAACCCAGTGTGGGGCCAGCAGAGTGGGGGTGCTGTTTCATCCCACCAGCAGCAGGGGCTGGGGACTGCTGGGGCTGCCCCACGGGGCTGTTCCCCCTGGTCTGGCCATGTCACCCACAACAGTGCCGCGCTTGGTGCTGGGCATGAGCGATGGCTCTCGGTGAAGTGCCTCAGGGGCAGCTGCAGACATGGCAAACTCCACTGTGCCACACGCTGCCTGCTCCCCCCAGCGACACCAGCGTCCCCAGCTCTGCTTTCCCCCCAAGGAAGCCACCAGGCAGAGGGCATGTGTCCCCATAACGCCCTCAGGGACACTGGCAGGGTGCATTGTGGCAGCCCAAATGCTCCAAGGAGCTCTTTGGTGGGAGGAGGATGGTGCAGCCGCTCTGCGTGGTACAGCCAGGTGGTTTGGGAGCAATGCCCTGCCTTCACTGCCAGCACCTGCAGGCTCCTCCAGCCAGGGCATGGCAGGGACCATGGGCTTTTGCGGGGAGGGTGGGCATTAGCAGAGACTGTGGGCTCTGGCAGGGGAGGGCAGTGATAGCTGGGCACACCATGCTTGCAGCAAGGACACAGCCATTCACAGGGGATGAGGAGAGCACAGGTTTCATCGTGGTGGAAAACAGGCTTGGGAGAAAGGAAGGAGCCAGAGAGAGGGTGGGATTCAAACCCTGGGTGTGAGTGGGATGGGGTGGTGGGGAGGTGGAAGATGAGGAGGTTGGAGATGAGCTGCTGAGGCTGCTGGTAGCCTCCCTACCCCACTGCTAGCTGCACCTCCTGGGTGTGTGTGGAGGTGGATGGTCCTGCGCTCGCCAATGAGCCTTGCCTAATGAGCTCCTGCCCAGGCAAGCAGGACCTCAGGCATCCCCTGAGGGTGAAGCCCATCATCTCCACCACTCTCAGTGCCACCATCAGGCTGAGCCTCTGTGCAGGGCTGTCCCCACTGCCTGCCCAGCTGCTGGTGGGGAAGTGGCACCCAGGGCTGCTGTCCCCAGGGCTGGGTGCCATGGTGGCCACCGGCAGCCGAGTGGCATGGGGAGCATGGGGTGGTGATAATGAGCCAAGTACCTTGGGTGCTACCACAAGTGCCTGCAGTCACTTTTAATTAACATCCACATTAAACAGAGTTAGCAGAAGGGCAACAAACCTGCATCTGGCCCTGGGGCGAGCTCTCGCAGAGGGCACAGCCACAACTGAATCCTCTCTTGGCCTTGGTGGCTCCATGGGGGAAGGTGCCAGCAAGCGATGCTAGGAGAGGACGGACCCTGGTGCGCGGTGGCACTGCGGTGGTGCCAGCGGTGGTTTGCGTGGTGGAGCTGGCCTGGCTTGGAGAGAATGGCATCCACAGCCCTGATCCCGGGGTGAGCTGCAGCAGGAGCTGCAACCCCTGTGGTGGTGCCAGAGACATGTCCCGTCCCGCCGCAGGGGCACCCCAGCACATTGCGGGGTACTGAGCTCAGCTGCGGGGACCCATCCCTCCCTGCAGCAGGGACCCCCGTGTTGGGTCGCAGCCTGGTGGTGGTGGGCTGGCAGCCACCTCATCCCCAAGGCTACAATTAGCGGCCTGACCCTGGGCTGACCCCCTCTCCCGGCGCGGGGATGGGGCAGGATGCAGGAAGCGCCGAACAAAATGTGCTTCAGCTGAGCCGGATGGCGGGCTCGTCGCGAGCGCCGGCGGCCAGGCGTGACCTCCCGGCTGGCAGCCTGCTCCTGCTGCCGGGGCCGGCCATGCTCCCTGCGGGGGCTCAGCGATGCGGGGAGGGGGACGGTGGGACAACAAGAGGCCAGGGGGCTTGGCAAGGGGGGGGTTGCGAGGTCCTCGTTGGTGGGATGGGAATGGCCACCAGCACCAAGTACTGGTTGATGCTGGGTTGACCCAGTGGTTCACCCTGAGAGCAAGATGGTGGTAGCGGATTGGGGTGGTGGGATCAGCTCAGGTTTGCTTGGTGGGGACATTGCCAGCCTAGGGGGCTGTGGGGCCAAGGCAGGGCCCGGTCAGCCCCCATGCTGGGCAGAGAGATGTCTAGCATCTCCTGCAAGGCCAAGCCATCTGTGGAGGCTCCCCAGTGTGTCCTGGTGCTGGGCTGACACCAGCTCGGTTGGGGGTTTTGGTAGCCTCACTGGAGCCGGACACGACCGACGCATGTCTGCTGGGGGCAACTGTCCCCCATCAGGCATGGGCAGCCGTGGGGGATGCTCACCACCGCACGGCTGGCTTTGCTCAGGCTGTCTGATCATCTTCAGGACTGGAGCCCAGGGCTGCTGGGCCAGCTCACCTGGGAGAATTAATCTAAATAAACCTCCCCCACTTCAGCTCCCCACAGCTGGCCAGGTGACCTGCCCCATGTTACGCAGCTCCTGGGAGGTTTGCAGCCCAGTTTTCAGCCCCAGCTGAAGTCCTTTTGAATAGTTGTGCGTTTTTCAAACTCAGGTTAAGGATCCCTTTGTCTCTTTGTAGCTTCTCCACTGGGGAGGAGCATGTGAAACTTCCTGTGCCGAGGTGTGGGACAGGGAGTGGGAGGGTCTCACCAGGACTCTGGGATGCTGTACTCATTGCTGTCTCTCTACCACAGCAAGCATGACCAGGGCTTTTCTCAGGGAAGAAGAACTCTGGAAGGTCCTTCATCCCTCCGAGGCTTGACATCCACATGGGATGGATGATATCCCCTCTGGGACTTCCAGGCTTCCTGACGTACCACCACGCACTGAAACCTCCCCATGCCTGAGCCAGGGCAGGAGGATATTTATGCAGCAGAATCCTTGTAAAGGATCCTGTAGGTGGGAGGTGACACCCATTCCTGCACCCTACCAGCCCACCCTGGGATGAGCTGGGTCCCCAGTAAGGCAGAGCTGCGGCTCTAGCTGGCCAAGTGCCCTGGCTGGCCGCCCTGCTGCAGCTCTGCAGGAGGCTGGGGACTTTGCTGCAGGCGTCACTGGGTGCTTTCTGCAGCTGAGGCTGCACAGAAACTGCCCGAGGACCTCCTGCCCTGGGGATCAGTGTGCCACCAGACCTGGCACCCTTCCTGCAGCTCAGCAGTGCTGCCTCTGTGGAAGAAGCCGTCTTGGTCTGGGGTCTCAGCTCCCATCCCTGTGCCCTGCAGAATGAACCATGTGGTGGTTTTCCTTGCACGAAGGACTGCTCTTGCACCCCTGGCCCATTGTCATCACCCCAGCTCCTTCAGCCTCAGAGTGTACCCTGTCCTCCAGCATCCCATGGCTATCAGCGACGAGGACTGTGTAGACTGCCTGAGCTGTGGTGTCTCTCCATTTAATCAAGATTATTCCTGATGAGCACGTAGGTGCCCCCCAACTTGAGCTGCGCTGCAGCTGCTCTGCCCTTCCAGCCGGTGTCTGCTGGCTGCAAAGCCCACACCGAGCCGTGGCGGCTCTCGCTTAATCGGGGACTCGCTGCTGTGCCAAGGCCAGTTTCAGCACTGCGTCAAGATGTTTTAAGGCCAGAGCAGTCAGGATTTGTGAGAAATAGGTCGGCCTGTGACAGCAGAAGGAGGCTACTCAGTGCAAGACGCTGTGTTATCGAGCAGGGAGGGAGCGTCTGGCGCGGCATTAGCCTTCAGCCCCTGGGTGACGATGGGTGAATGACAGCGGCTGAGCAGGGGCTTAGCAGCGACGACAGGTACCAGTCCAGGCTGGGAGGGTTTGCAGCCTGGAACCTGCCTCCTCCTTGGCTGACGCTGATGCTGACAGCCCCAGTGAAGTATTGATCTTGGGGGTTCTGTGTCGCCCCACCAAAATGCTGCAAGTGGACTTAGCGCTGGAGAAGCCATCCAGCTGGTACCATGGGTAGTGGGAATGCAAGACCAGGCTGCTATGTCCTTGCCCCTCCAACCAGTCGTGCAGCCCTTCCTTGCATCATCATCTTTGAGGATGAGACCCCCATGGGGAAGGAAGGTGCCTTCCCCTCTTTTGCCTTGCTTTTGAGACCCTTCGGCTGGCTTCTTCTCCAGCTGGCCTTGGCTGGACACCATGTCCCAAGCCTTTGAGATCCTTGGGTTGACTTCTCCTGCAGCTGGCCTGGCTGGACACTGTGCCTGAAGCCTATCTCATCAGTCCAAGTAAGCCTGGGACAGGTCTACCTGGGGTAGAGGAGCTGCTGGCCTCTGTCTCATGGGGAAACCCAGGAGGCAACAAGTATTTAGAGCACGTTACCAAACACCAGAAGGGTATGAGAACAGGGCAAGCATGGATGAGACCTCCCAAATTATTCAGTCCCTTTTCCTCCATGTCCCAGCTGGTTCTACCTACTTAATTGTATTGCCCATTCTCCTCTTCTTGTTTGAAGAGGAATAATGTCCAGGGTTTTCACATGGCCACCTTTTGCCATGAGGGTTCCCCATGGCCAAGAACAAGACAGTGGGACAATATGCCCCTCTCTTACCTGCATGTACCATAAAGCAGCACCATTTTTTCCTGGCAGAGCGCTGGGACACCATGGGTTTCTGCATATCCTCACCTACCCCTGCCATTGGGGGGATAACCTCTTGTCTTGGAGGACATGGATGCAGGCAGACAGGTGATGCCAGTGCCCACTCACCTTCTGGCTGTGCAGGCTGGGACTGCAGCAGTGCAAGTCAGCCAAGTCCACCTCCAGGCGCTGAAGCCAGGGGCCTCGATGAGTACATCCCGCTTGACCTTTACAGTCATTAATTTCTGCATTTTATCTCACTTGCTGGCCCTGTTCTTTTTAAAGCTCCATCTGTTGTGGGTGATGATACCTCCAGCAGTGACACGACCATGAGCTGCCTTACTTCTGGCAGATTTTGTTTTGTTTTGTTTCCAGTTTGATCTTTGGGAGCGGACCAGCCAGGAGATGGGACCTCAGGAAGGTCTTGCAGCTCCTGCACCTCTCTCCTGCAGGAGCACTCCTCACAGCTCAGCACCTCTCAGCTCTGCCCTGTGACCCCCCCGGATGCTCCTGCTCATGCTGTGGTGGCATCACCACCACTAACATCCTTCCACGTTGCCATTGTGGACACAGGTCTCCCACTGCTGGGTGGCCTGGGCAACATCCTGGTGGGAAATGCTCCCCTGGCCCAGCTCAGTGTCCTGCCTGCCTGCCTAAACAGGCGACGCACTTTGCCCTGCT
Source organism: Limnodromus scolopaceus (assembly GCA_028565335.1). Taxonomy (NCBI): domain Eukaryota; kingdom Metazoa; phylum Chordata; class Aves; order Charadriiformes; family Scolopacidae; genus Limnodromus; species Limnodromus scolopaceus. Next base: position 30,154,675 of record JAOXNO010000052.1, on the reverse strand, counting down.
GCAAGGAGAAGGCCAGGAAAGCTGGAGGATTTTCCCCAGGTTTTTCCCCATGCTTTTAACCTGCAGCTTGTGGGGTGAAACCAGCCTGGGGTGTGTGCTCCCTGCAGCGAGGCGTGGGGTGCAGGCACCGGGCTCTCCCCGAGCCCCAGCTCCTGCCCGCCCTGCCTGGCCCGCGGGGGTCCCACCGGCAGTGCGGTTCGCTGCCCTGCGGTGAGTCCTGACATTCCTCCACCAAGACAGCCGCAGGGGGAGGGATAAATTGGCTTTGCTGCAAGTACGTGCGTGTGTAATGGGGGCTCCCCCCCTTCAGCAGCTCCGGTCCACGGAGCGCCTGAGCTGACTGGTGGGCCCCGCCATCTCTCCTGGAGCCTGGTTTGATTCTAGTCCCTTGCAGAAGGAGTGTGGCAGGAGGGGCTGAGGCGGAGGACAACCGAGGAGACATTGCTGCTCCTGGGGGCTCCAAAAGGACACCAGGCTGGGGGAAGGGACAAGACATGAGGGGAGGGAGACTGCAGAGGGAAAGAGGAAATACTTGTCCTACAGGCAGTGGGAAGAGAGACAAAGGCAATAGAGGCAGGAGCTGGGGCTGGAGAAGGGACATGGTGGGGATGGGGGTCCTTGGAGAAAACACAATCTGCTGGGTGCAGGGCATGGCAGAGGTCTAAGTGCCCCCACATCCTACCCAGCCCCATCATGAGATGGTCATCAAGGACCCAGGATGCCACAATTAAGTCCCATCCTGCAAGACGAGCAGCAAGACTGGGCTGGGCCCTCCTTGTCTGCCGAGGGATGCCCATGGGCGGTGGGTGCTGAGCTGCTTGCACCCTGGGGAGGGTCTGCAACCCAAGTCAGCTCTCCAGCACAGCACAGAGCTGCCGACTCCATCCTCCCACCTCCATTTTCTTACGTCTCCAGACAAAGTGACTGTTTATCTGCTTGGATTTCAAGCTGTGTGCACAGCCCCATGCTCACCCCTTTGGCTGGACACCGGGAGGAAGAGGAATGCAACCAGGCAGGTTTGTGCAAACACAGGCGCTGCGTGGTCCCCCTCGGTCTTTAGTCTGGTAAGCAAAATCAGCATCTAATCCAGATCAAACAGGACTTTAGCTCCTGTCAAAGGACTGATCCCCTATTCTGCCCAGGCTGTGGTATTTAAAGGGACACAGCCAGGTTAAGTCCAGCTGGAAACAACGGGTTTGTGAAAACAATCATAATAAAAATAACAACAACAAAAGCTGGGAAGGATTAGTGGGAAGAGAGACTATAATGAAATATAACTGCCAAAGAAAACTGTGGTTAATGGAGACATCTCCCCAGAGCATTTGAAACCTCAGGTAGTGGAGGAGGAAAGAGATAAGTAAAACCACTCAGAAACCAGCAGCAAAACAGACTGGTTCCTGGATCAGGGCAAGATATGTCCTCTCCTCTCCTCTCCTCTCCTCTCCTCTCCTCTCCTCTCCTCTCCTCTCCTCTCCTCTCCTCTCCTCTCCTCTCCTCCTCTCTTTTTTTTTGCAGAATAGCCCCTTGGAGGAGCTGGATGGAATGCATATTTGTTTATTTGATTTCCAGCCTGCGATGCGGCAGGTCCCCAGCTGCTCTGGGTGCTGGGGAGTGGTGCCAGGGGATGTCCCCCAGGAGTGCCAGGAGCTGGGATGCTTCCTTGGGCTGGCACAGCCCTGTCATGCTGCAGCACCCAGATAGGATTTAGCCACCCGACTTCTCCTGACCTTAATAACTGGCGCTGACTTAACTGGGAGTCTGGTGGCTAAATCCTGCGTGAGTCTGGAAGTGTAGGAGTCAGTGTCACAAGTAATTTATTCCACGCATCTCTCATCCCCTGAAACTTGGGGAAGCCAGTTCTTAACACAGATCCTGGTGCTGCCACAACCCTGGTTGAGCAGATCTACCACAGCCTCTCTTTAACCCAGATTTCTCCTTTTCTCCCTTTCCCTTGCAGCTGCTGACTTGCCCAGGCTGGAGATTGATTCTGTGATTCTGTGAGGAGGGCAAGATGACTCCCCTCCACTGGACAGGGCTTGTGGCACCCTTACCTGAGCCTTTCCTTGGGCTTCTGACACTGTTTAGAGTCAAAATGCTGGAGGCAGGCAGGGAACCCCAGACACCAATCCCTGGGCAGAGGTGTCCAGCCCTGGCACCCCTGTGCCACTCGGCTGGGCTGGACCTCACCTCTGCATCCCTGCCTCTGCTCTCCGTCGTGACACGCGTGGCTGCTGCACCCTGTGTGTCTCATTATGGAGGCAAGACCCAACCAAACCTAACGGCCGGGACCGCTCCCAGGAGTGACCGTGGTGGGGCTACTCTCTCTCTGTTGGCCTCTGCTCAGGTGGGCTCTGTCAGCAGCCTCTGCCGTGCCCCGGGGATGACCAGGACCCTGGCTGCGGCTGGAGCGTGTGTGCCGAGGGAGGAGAGCTCTGCAGGCAGGGGAGTGGGGTGCAGGCAGCAGCTGCAAGGAGCTTGCCAATGGGCTGGTGGTGGAGTGGGGGGGGTTGGCAGCCCCTGGCCATCGTCCCTGCTGCCTGCAGCACAGGACAGACCTTTGCCGCCAGAGAGTTCAAGCTGGGTTACAGCCGCTGTCGCAGTCTGAACACCATATTCATATTCCAGTCGCATTTTTTTGGCACCTTTCCCCTCTTTGGAGGTGGCAGAGCTCCAGGACGGGAGGGTAAAGAGGGAAACGGACCTAACCTGCCATTTCTCTGTTGCTCCGGCTGTCTCGGAGGAGTTTGCCAGTTGTCCTGAGTCGCGTCTGAGCCGAGCAGAGTTGGGCTGAAGCCCCAGAACAACATGGACTCTCGCGTTTGCTGCCTGGGAGCCTTTTTGTTCCTCCCACCAAAGAGGAACTGGGTCACAACCTGTCCCGCCTTGGCTAGGCAAGTTCTGCGGCCCAGGAAGTGGTGGCCTTGCCTTTGCTGCCCAGCACAAGACGAGCCCAGCAGTAGCCACATGGAGCTGGAGACCTGCCCTGAGGTTTGCCCTCTGAAGGCTCCTGAAGGGCTGGCACTCTGCCTTGCAGAGCCTGCAAGCCCTGCCTGCACCCGGGCACTGCTGGGCAGGCACCGGCCCAAGGAGCACAGGACAATTTGAGGATATAGCTCAGAAAATGGTGGGGCTGTCTTGCCCACGCCAAGCACGGCTGTGCCAGGACATAAGCGCTCAAGTTTGCCGTCCTTGTCCTGTTCCTTCTTGCAGGGTCCAGTGGATTCATTTGGTCCCAGTGAGCCATTGCCTGCCTTCACCAGCCATCCACTGCCTCCTTCTCCACTTGCACATTGAGCTCTGCTGGGAAAGTAAGCCCTTCTGATGGCAAAGGCCCTGGAGGAAGCCATCCCCTCTGCAGCATCAATGTACAAAGGGCCATCATCATCTCCATTTGCCCGCAGGAGGGAGCCAGGAGGGTGGACCACCATGGGGGTTTCAGTGGCTAGATGTGAAGCTAAGCACGTGGTGAGTTAGCGCTAGACTTCAGGCTGTCCTGCATAGATGGCTTTCCAACCTGGCACAGAGACATTAGAGCAAAGAAAGCAAGAAAGAAGAGAAAACACAAATGTCTCAACTCCATCTTGCAAAGTCATTGAGCCAGGCATCACCAGGGCTTGGACCATCTTGTACCTACTGGCCCTGCCTGCTTGCTTTCCCCAGGCATCATCTGCTGGGCACAGTGATGCTCAGACCTTGGGCAGCCCTGGCGCGGCTGGTACCTAGGCTGCCCTCTGCTCCCTGCAACCTGCTCCACCAGAGGAACCCAGTTTTCCAGAGGTTAAGCATATTCTGTGGCACTGGCAGTCTGCAACCTACCAATTCCAGAGGCTGATAATTCACCCAAATGCGTGTGCAGCGCCTCAAGAAATGGAGCAGCCCCGTCTGGGCCCAGCGCAGTCGTGATTTCAGGCAAGGCAGTGGGAAAACCTCATGGTCCTGCTTGATGGGCAAACTGTGTTCTCAGAAATGACCATGCAGTTGTAACTTAAATTTTGGGGAGAAAAATGTATTCTGACTCAGCCACAAAGTACGGAAAATTTGAAGCTGGCAGATGTTGTGTGGCAAAAAAAGTATACTTGGGCTGTGGGAATAAATGGGGTAGTATTGTGTTGGCTGTTGAATCAAACACCCAGGGGAAAGAAATAACTTTGGGTAAACCTAAAATCAACTGTTCTAGATATTGTTTCTGAAACAAAAAAATTGTTGCTTGGACAGGAGGAGGCACTTGGTTCTGTCCACTACTGATATTAACTATATTTCTAGACAAATTACACATGAAAAGTTGCAAAGTTCCCCATAAACCACAGAAGTCAAGAAGAAACCCTTTGCTTATTCCAAGGTAACAAATGCTTCTTGTCCTTTCAAAGGGAGCCCAAATTCACAAATAATTATAGGCTCTCTGAAACTTCTAATCTCAGTGGGTAAACTCCTAGTGTGAACAATTCCAGCCTGGGTGCCTAGTTGGGAAGCTGGGGACAGATTCGCAACAGGATCTGCTCTTCCTGCATCATCACCCAGAGGATGCAGAGCACTGAACAACCTTTGTTTTGTGTGCTGTCACCGCTGGGCAGCTTTTGGTGGGACAGCTGGCAGTGCAGCAATGGTCCTCTGGCCAGGACAAGGGCTTGACTTGTTTGTGTTGGGCAGTTCACCCCACCGGCTTTGCTGATGGATCCAGTTCTGAAGCTGAGAAGTAGAGGTGGGATCAGTTATCGACCTGCAGCACTGACTGTGACTCTGGCTGAGGAGGCGCAGGACATAGGACCCTCACTGGGAACGGGTTAGGGTATGCAGTTCATGATATCCCTGCTTGCCCCACCTGGAACGTGCATCTCCACCGTGGCACGGGTCCCAGCAGAGACACCCCGTGACTCCGCATGCCCAATTCTCCTGCTCTCTGAGCAGGACCCTGAGCGATTCACCACCTTAGGAGCCCACAAACACCCCATGTCCTTCTGGAGTAGGCTTTTCAACCTAATTTCCATGCCTGCTTTTAGCAGGGTGTTCTGGGCTCCCTAGGGGGTCTCACCCAGGCGTGATCCTGCCCACTGGGGAGAAGCTCCTGCCCTCCCTCTCCTGGTTCTCCTGGGTCAGCTTTGCAGGCTGCAGGACTGCCTCCTCTCCCCGAGGTGGGGTTTGGCCAAGGACACCCATTAGTACTTTTGGGTGGCTCCTGTTTCCCTTCTTTAGGCGGGACCAGAGCACCTGAGCTGCTTGGGGTGTCCTCTGGGCTGGGACAGCTTCCTGCCCTGTCCCCTGCCCCGGGGAGCTCTCGTAGCCACCCTGCCTTGTGCTCCGCTTCCTCGGCACTGGTTATGCAAGTGGCTTTGGAAGCAAGACAAAATTACACCAGGAAGAAATCATTGTGCAGTTCTGGTGGGAAAAGAGATTATCCTGCGTTGCTAGCGAGAGCGGCCGTCGGCAGGTAGGGCCCGGAGGAGAGCTGTGTTGCAGGATGATGGCTGATAAGATGCCGGGTCCTGCTCCGATGGCCTCGGGAGAGGGAAGCGCTGCGCTGTGAAGCTATGGAAACGGCCAGGCTGGGCGCGAAGCTGTAATTGGGCCACTCGCATCGCTGCTGCGCAGGCAGGTACGCCTGGCTCTTTTGTGTGCACGCACGCCGGGGAGAGTGGGGCTGCGGGAGCGGCGCCCCGAAAGTTGCTCTGTTGGAAGCAGCGGCTCTGCCGGCAGCTGCCCCTGGCTGTCCCCCCGCCTCCGTCCCCATCCCCGGCCCCCCGCTCTGCCTTTGAGTCACCTCGGCGGCGTGACGGCTGCATCCGCCCCGCGCGAAGGTCACGCTTAAAAGCATTGGACATGGCTGGGCGCGGAGGTGGGAGAGGCGCTGCAGAAGTCGCATCGCGTTTGAAGGAGTTGCGGCCAGGGCAAACCTCCCCAACGTGCCCTTCGAGGAAGGGGGCTCCCGCAGCCTTTCATTATTTGCCAAGAAACGTAAGCCCAGAGGTCCGTGAAATTGTCAGGATGTGTGAAATCAGGCACCGCCGGGCAGCTTCTCCTGCACGACCATTTTAAATATTTAACACGTTGATTATACAACGTTTGTATTGAAACGCTGGTGTGGGCCCAGACCTGGGGCTTGAGGGGGGGGTCGGGTTTGGGATTTGGCTGCCCTGCCCTGGGCTCCTGGCAGCCGTGGTGGCGGGGGGGGCAGCGGTGAGGCAGCTCGGGAGGCACTCAGGCGGCCAGTCGCTCCTGCTCGGGAGCCTCCGAGTGACAAACGCGCTCGGGAGCAGGAATTCATTCCTGTAAATATGTTTGCATTATTTATTTTAAGCATTTTTATAAATCATAATAGGAGAGACATCTGCTGTTAAAACTGCAAACTGCATTCATGCCTAGGGCAAGGCGAGAGGAGGCTTTTCCCCGGGAAAGCTTGGCAAACTTTGGGGAGCACCGCAGATTTGGGGGGGTAGGACGGGCGGGATATGCGTGGGTGCGAGTCAAACACCCAGCCTGCCCGCTCCTTCCCGGGGTCTGTATTTAAATGCCTCTGGTCCTCCCTGCCTCCTCCAGCCCTCTGGCTTTTGACACCTCTTTATATGAAGCTTTATCATGAGGATGGCATCTTGCTCTCACTTTCCCGATGGCCAAAGAAGCCGGGACTAAACCACCCTTCTCCTCCGCTGAGATGTGTCGGTGCGTGTGGGTATCGGTGGATCTCATTTCCCTGAGGTGTGGCAGAGCGATCTGGAGGGGGGGACCAGCACCTCTCTGCAGGCAGAGCTCTCAATTAACAACACAGCACAAAAAAACCCCACCACCCCTCTCCCTGAGCCTGGTGGCATTTGCAGGTCCCCTGAGCCGAGAGCTGGAGATGGCGGTGGCTCGTTCTGGGTGAGGGGAGGAAGCTCCGGGTGACTCTGACTCACCGCCTCACAAGATTAATTGCCGGGCATTGCAGGAGGTTTATCACTGCCACCCGCGGCTGGCTGCATCTCACCTCTCGCCGTGGCTGCTGGCTCGCTCTGCCTGCCACCACGCCGCCCGGGGGGCCGGGGCGAGGGGGAGCCCGCTCCCACCCTCCTCCTCCCGGCAAGCATCGGGTGCTGCGGCATGTCCCGGAGAAGGGGGGGTGGTGGTGAATTATCTCCCCTCTGCACACCATGGAGGCAGCCCCCATCCATCGCGTCGGGCGCCCGGTGTGCGAGGATCTGGATCTGTGGCTTGGGTGGGTCACATCATCCTCTGCCTCAGTTGCCTTCCCCCTCAAGGCAAGCGTTTGAGCTGGGCTCCTTTTTTTTTGAGCCATGCTACCTTGCAGCAAGGCCCACTGTGAGAAGCGGGTGGCAAATCCACTCTCCAGTGCTCATCCAGACGTCCTCTCCATTCTGATGTCCTCAGCCATCCAGTCCCCCGGCACTGACAAGCTCAGCAACTGTGATGAACAAAATCTTTTGCATAATCAATAATTAACGTCTGGGGTTTCCAAGCAGCTAATTAATCTCTTGGTGAATTGTGAAAAAAAAAATTAGAATAAATGTAGGTGTTTTCAAGCCAGGTGAGCAGAGGTTCACACTCAACCCGGGCTCTTCTGTCAACCCACATCCTTTCCAACCATCCCTTGAGATCTTCTTGCTCCAAGTGGGGCTATTCATTGCTAGGGAGTGGACAATATTGATCATAACTATTTGCCTAATGAGGTCATATCTGCTTTCCTGCATGTGCAATGAGTTACCCCAAAAAGCCTGGTATCCTTTGGGTGAGCTTGCAAAGAGCTTAATTGTCTAGCTGAGTCTTGCAGGTCTAGAGGTGAGCTGCACTGAGCTTGTGTGGTGGGGTCAGGTCAGCCCCAGCCATGCTGACCTGGGTCGGAATGGGAATACTAGAGGCAGGGAACAGATCTTCACTGGGATACATCAGAGCATCCACTCCTAGTGCTCCCACTGAGAAGCTGGGAAATGCAGCACATAAACCATTCAGGCTCCAGGTGTAGGCAAAGGTTGGAGAGGATTTCTCTCAGTCACTGGTTTCAGATTTAGAGAATCTCACAGTCTTCACCCAGTGACACATCCCATCCCCAATAAACTCCTACTTGGGAAACCTCCACCAGGTTCACTACAATCTTCAGCAGCAGTTCATCTTGGGTACTCCAGCCCTGGGATGAGCCTTTGATCCAATTTCAGGTAACTGGGAGCGCTGCAAAATCCTTGAAGCACCTGTTTCTCCCCGTGACTTTTGGGGACCCTACATGGTTCTCCCCTGCTGTAGACCTGTGAGGTCTGGTAGATAAGTCCCATGTCAGATATTCAGCCATGGCTCCTCACCGGTGAGTGGGGATGGGGCTTTGTAGGTCTCAGATCAGGTCTCTGACAAACATGTCTCTGCTCTGCCTCTGTGCTGGGGGTCGCTCAGCCTTGGGCTTGCTGCAGTCCATTTATGTGCTAGCAGGCTATGAATTTGGTCTCCCCAGCGCTGGTTCCTCAGCTCATCCCAGAATATCCAAGTCACTGACTCGTGGCTCATTTTGAACGATTGCCAAGCAGCTGCAGCTGTCCTTGACTTTATCTCTGCTCCAGTGTGGCTTTGCCCAGCTCCACAAGTTCACACTAGGAGACTCCACTCCCCCTTCCCAGAATAGAAGACATCCAGGGCCCAGCGTCAGCAAGTTTAGCAGCTGTGGGAAGTGTTATCCTTTGAGCAATCAGTAATTAGTCTGGTTGAAAGGCCAGGGTCCTTGTGGCTAATGTGTAGCTCGAGATGAGACCTACAATCTCCTGACCCTTTTTAAGTCTTGTTGGTGACTTCCAAAGACTTCCTGGCTTGCTCTTACCTTTGTGCTGGTTCACAAGTGGCCTTCTGTCATGGAAGTTGGTCCTCTCCAGCAGATCCAAAGCTCATGTTCAGCTCTTGTCCAGTCACTGGTTATCTCCTGTTCCTCCTCACACTGCCTGTTCTCCACACTGCCCTCAACCACTTGTTTCCATCACACCTCCTACGTCCCTGCTCACTTGTTGTCTCCTACCTACCTCTCCTATCACTGTGAGCCAGGGTTTGCCTTGGTCAGTGCTTATTCAGGAGACATTGCAGGGGGACTGTTGTGGGCAGAGGGACTGATGGTTGAGTCACAATAAGGAGGTGATTGGAGACAGCCAACATGGCTTCACCAAGGGCAAATCGTGCCTGACAAACTTGGTGGCCTTTTA
>JAOXNO010000052.1:30132390-30145414 GCA_028565335.1 Limnodromus scolopaceus | reverse complement strand
TTTGTTGGAGACATGGACAGTGAGGTAGAGTGCACCCTCAGCAAGTTTGCCGATGACACCAAACTTGGTGGTGTGGTCGACACGCTGGAGGGAAGGGATGCCATCCAGAGGGACCTGGACAGGCTGGAGAGGTACGCTCGTGCAAATCACATGAAGTTTAACCAAGACAAGTGCACGGTCCTGCACCTGGGACGTGGCACCTGGGACCCAGGCACAAATACGGTTGGGCGGAGAATGGCTAGAAAGCAGCCCTGAGGAGAAGGACTTGGAGGTGTTGGTGGATGAGAAGCTCAACATGAGCTGGCAATGTGCACTGGCAGCCCAGAAAGCCAACCGCATCCTGGGCTACATCAAGAGAAGTGTGGCCAGCAGGTCACAGGTGGTGATTCTGCCCCTCTACTCTGCACTTGTGAGACCCCACCTGGAGCACTGTGTCCAACTTTGGAGTCCTCAAGACAGGAAGGACATGGATCTGTTGGAACAGGTCCAGCAGAGGGCCACAAAGATGATCAGAGGGATGGAGCACTTCTCCTATAAGGACAGGCTGAGAGAGCTGGGGTTGTCCAGCCTGGAGAAGAGAAGGCTCCAGGAAGACCTTATAACGGCCTTTCAATATCTGAAGGGAGCCTACAGAAGGGCCGAAGAGGGACTCTTTTTCAGGAAGTGTAGTGAAGGGACAAGGGGCAATGGTTTTAAATTGGAAGAGAGGAGATTTAGATTAGATACTAGAAAGAAATTCTTTCCAGTGAGGGTGGTGAGGCACTGGAACAGGTTGCCCAGGGAAGTCGTGGATGCCCCATCCCTGGAGGGGTTCAAGGCCAGGCTGGATGAGGCTTTGAGCAACCTGCTCTAGTGGGAGGTGTCTCTGCTCCTGGCAGGGGGGTTAGAACTAGATGATCTCTAAGGTCCCTTCCAACCCAAACCATTTATGATTCTATGGTGGTGATGCATGGACCTCCTTCTGATCAATGTAACTAACTCCTTGTGTCTCCAACCCCTCTTAATCCTAGCTTCAACCTGAAAAAAAAAATACAGCTCACCTTCTGAAGATGCTTAACTATGTGAGGACTGACTTTTGGCTTTGGCTGATGCCGAGAGACTGTGCAATCAGAGCACGGGGCAGGTGACTCAGCTAGGGGAAGAGGCTGATTGGGGAGCACTTGCATTTCTGTCCAAATGTTTAGTGGATTCAGCCACTGGTTCCTGTAGGAGCAGCATTGAAAATGAAGGCACAGTTGGATTAAGGGATCTACCTGAGACCTATCAAGCCTCCTTGTCCATTGTTTTAACCACTAAATAGCTTTGCTTCCCTACAGAAAGTGGAGCTCTTACAGAAAATGGCTTTTTTAACTTCAGAGGTGTTCCAGGCCAGGAGTTATCATGCATCGGCAGAGGGATGGGAACGTCTTGGACTAAGCTAATTCAGTTGATTTATTGTTCCAAATTCTTAGAGCAGTTCAGAGGATGATGGGATGTGATCCGTTCATCTGCCTTCATGTTTAGTGGGATTGGGGTGAAGAGGGTTGGAAGAGCTCAGGGCAGCTGGGGAGGACTATTGCATCCTCTTAGCAGGGAAGGATGGGCAGAAAACAACAGCAGTGGTGGAAGATTTATCCTTTGGAAGGAAAGGACTCGGGGCCGGGGCGGGGGGGGCTAATAGCAGCCTTCCAGTACCTATGAGGAGGTTATGGAGAAGATGGAGCCAGACTCTTCACAGCAGTATATGGCAAGAGGAGGAGAGACAGTGGGTATAAGTTGAATTGAGAGAAGTTCAGACTGGTGATAAAGACACACTTTTTCTCCATGAAGGCAGTCAAGCATCAGCAGGTTGCCCAGAGAAGCCGTACAGTCTCCGTCCTCCGAGGTTTTCAAGTCCCCATTGGCAACGTGATCTTATAGCTGACCTTGCTTTGAGCTGAAGGCTGGACTAGAGACCTCCTGAGGTCCCTTCCTAACTGAAACTGTCCTGCAACACTGTGATGTGGTCAACATGACCAAGCTCATAGGAAAGGCAACACTCCAAGACTGCTCCACCTCCTTACATAAATCCAACAAGCAGTTATTTGAGTTCCTGAAAGCTGGAAGTAGGTGGCTGAGCCATGCCTGAGGCCATGGGTCACTACCCACTGGCTTCCTCTGTTCTTGTGCTTTTTGGACTTGGTTTTCAGTCTAGATCATTTCACCACGCTGTTCACAGTGTGGCCATAAAAAGCAGCTGGTGTGATCATGGGCATGCTTAACTCACAGCAGCATGAGGAAGAGGTCATGTAGACGGTAGACTTGACCAACAGCTGGTGCTGTTGGTCACTATGACCTGAAGAGCAATGGTCACATAAAGATTGTGTGTTCCTTTGGGATTCCTTGCTGGTGCTGGGTCACTGAAGTCTGGTCTAGGGTAGTGGGGGTTAAACTAAGTCACAGTGCTCACACTTAAAGCAGTGCCTGGAGAGAAAGTGCTCATAACTGCTCTGGGAAAAAGGAGATTCAGAGGGTCTCTTCTGCTTTCCCACAAATGTCCGGGAGTGGCCCAATTCCGAGCTAGGATGTTGGATTTGATAGAGCCCACATCCCATCCCTGGCATCTCCTGGGCACATATCCCATCCCAGGATCTTCCCAGGTACTGGAGTGAAGCAGAAGGAGACTCACAAGGTCTGGCAGCCGACCGGCTGTGCCTGAGCCAAGCGTACCCAGTGCGATGCACAGAGCTGCAATCATGCCACCCCCTGCTGTGCTGCAGGCCAGTCTGGAGCACTCAGGGCCCCCAGGGAAAAGAGGGACGTTGCAGTGGTTGAGTCAGTGCCTCTGAGCTCACACTCATAAAAAAACTGCAGACCACAGTGGCTGGAAAGGCTGGGGATGTGATGCGCAATGTGGCAGTGGTTTCTCCCTCTCTGTTTGCTGTGACCTCTTTGCAAGGCAGCTTTTGGCACTGAGGCTCACAACCTCTCTGGATCTACTGGCTACATCAAAACGAAATTGGCTCTACAAAAAAAAAACCAGCTCCACATGCACTTCACCACTGAGGAGACAGAGAGGTCTAAAATCCCCATGTGCTGGTTGCTTGCAGGGCAGATACTTGCCAGCGAGGCAGACCTCACCTTGGGGATGCTCGGGATCGCTCTGGCTCACGCTGCTCCCCCCTCCCAGCTCAGCTCCCCTTCAGGACGTGCACTGCTTTGGCTGGGGAACACTAGTTCTTTAGCAACTCGACGTCCAGAAAAACCTGCAGTCACACAACTATATATAGCCCGAGAGAGGCCGTGAATATGGTGACGCAGTCTGGAAGTGGTTCCTGGCTGTTCTCCAGCAGCTGGGAGTAAGGCGAGTGGCTTTTGCTTTTTAGGGGCAGTGATGTGCAGGGGAGGTGGAGGCCAGGGGGTTGGTGGCATGATGGACTCAGAGGGGACTTCATCCTCATGTAGCTCCGAGTGGAGGCTAGTGGAGTGACCCAGCAGATGTGATGCCACTCGTGGTGTTTGGGGCTTGGAAGGGGTTTCAGTGGTGTAGTGACCTGGTCCAGGACTTGACTCAGCTGAAGCTTCCTCAGAGATGGGACTTGGAAAGTGGAGAAACTTGGGAAGAGTCATGCCATTTCTTGCTGTGGGGCTGGGGACTCCCTTTAGGCCTGAAGCAGGGTTGAAGGCTCTCAGTGGTTGGAGTCCTCTGAGGCTCACAGAAATGGCTCTGATCTCACCCCCTGATTTCCTCTGGCCTGAGGACGGTAGGGTCTCCTGGGCTGCAAGGCCTCATCTGAAGGGATGTACAAGCCATCACCACCAATCATGGCTCCAGCAGGGCAAACCAGCAGGACAAAAGCACAGCCACGAGCCAGCCTCCCCCTGACCCCCACCCTAAACATTGCTCTCAGGGCACCTAACAAAGTGGTGGAGACCTCAGGCTGGACACCATGCTCAGTGGGTGTCTCTTTCCAGCACAGGGAGACAAAGTCAGCTGTGACCAGGTGGTAGGATGGAGTCAGTGGGGACTGATGCCTCACTGGGTGCCATGCTCATGCTGAAATGCAGTGGTGTTCAGTCTCGGCCCCCTCCTTTTTGCTGAAGAGCTTGCAGCTGTTGGGAGCATGCCTGGACAGGAGCTATGGCACTGTACACCCTTCCCTGGAGGATACTGCACCCATGGCAATAAGAGCTATTCAAAGGGTGTCAGAAGAGACATCTCCAGTCTGGCCCCCAAAGTGTCCCTCTCTACTTCCCTGTTTGGGGGACTGGACCCCCCAGTGGGGGGACCTCCCATGCTGGAGAGGATCTCTGTGCCGGCAGCTCCAGCAGCACCCTCCTTTCTCAACTCACCAGCCACCATTGCCATGAGTCCTCCACTGCCCCCAGAGCCCAGGAAGCCCACCGGAGTGGGCAGAGCATGGAGGGACAGAGATATCTGGTGACCAGGGAGACCTGCAGGGCTTCAGTCAGGACATGCTTTGGCCCTGCTCGTGGCCCAGAGCCACGCTCAGTGCCTGGCTGCCTACAGTGCCTGTGGGCACATCTGGGGCCCTTTCTAGGCCAAACTGTAGGCTGGTTTGGCAGGATTTGGCCTGCCAAATCTCCATCTGCTAGTTAAAGTCTTTTGGGAGGTGTGTGTGGGAGTTCATCCCCTGCACCAGCCCAGGTGGCTCACCGTGGCCAGGCCCTCAGGGCACACCCTACAGTGGGAAACCTGGCCTTGACCCCTGCTGCAACCCACCAGCGTGTCATGCCTGCCCACAGGGAGGGAAAGCAGGAGATGATCAAAGCAAACCCCCCCATCTCCATGGTGTGCTGGAAGTTGCAGTCCCAGCACCCCTCCACCTCTGGACGTACAGACCTTGTCTGAGGGTTGCTTTTCCTGGGACAGATCCCCTTTGCCACATTAAGAAGTTGATTGTTAACACTGAAACCTACTGATGGGAATCAGAAAGAGTTTCTAGTCTGCTCCACAATTGCTCTGAATGATTCTTGAGCCCAAAGGTCCTGAATGAGGCTGGGGAGGGCTGCAGTAAACCCAGCACACTGTTCTGAGTGGTTCATCCCACAGACACCTCCTGCAGGCAAAGAACGCCCTGGAAAAAAAAGGAGACTGGGTTCAACGCACCTCATAGTGCTTGCCACATCTCACTCACTGACTGCAGGAGCAGTCCTGGTCCTTCTTACTGATATTTGGATGTCTATGGTCAACATTATGGGAAAAAGCATGGGAGAAGCTGGTGACTAGCACCAGGACTAAGAGAGGGCAACAGGAGTAAGCACCCTGTCCAGCACTGTGTCCCCATGCATCCTCCTGACCCTGCTCCAGCAGCAGTAACTCTGGGTTGAGGCTTACCTCTTCCCTGCCCATAGTCAGATGCACAGATCTCTCCTGTACACTGAAATATTAATCCGTAGGTTTCACAGTGCTGAAGGAGCACAGAGTGCCACAGCATGAGCGCTCGGAAGCAGACGGCGCTGCTGCACGGAAATCTATGCCCAAATGCTCCATATCATACCGTACAGCATATGTTTAGAGACAGGCCAACAAATTTAGACCTGAAAATGTGTATAATTGCCAGGCAGGACTTTGAGGCTGGAAGGGCTTCAAAGAAAACAGAACTCATATGCCTTGACAGCAGTGTGGTGGTACTCTGGTCATTAAGTTTAGGGGGACAAACCCTACCTTTACATGTTACTTAGTCCTAGCAGTGCCTGAAGGTCAAATCTGGCTCACTCAAGAGTCTGCTTCAGCTGAGAAACTTGCAGCGCTCAAGTATTTGTTGGTTTGGCTCAAAAATAGAGCTTGCTGGGTTTAGCATGATACACAATATTCCCATATAGCTCTTTTTCTCTCTTCCTACTATCGCTGCAGCTTAGTTTTTTCAGTGCATTGCCTAGAAACTGCCCTGCAAAAGTGGAAAATGCTGTCACTCACAGAGGATCTCACTGGACAATGACATGTGGCTGAGAGCAGCATGCGGGACTGGTCATGGAGATTGGTTCCCCCGAACAGCCAGGCACTGTGCCTCTCCTGACCCGGCATGGGTCTTTGGGCAGCAATGCCACCATCCTCTGCTTCAACACACCCTTGTCCCCATGGTGTCAACCATGAGGGAACCAAACCTGCAGGAGAGGCAAAATGTCTTCAGGTCCCCAACAGTGCTGCCCTGCTGGGGCAAGTAGCTTGTAGGTGGTGTGGGGTGCCTTGAATGGCTTGCCTGGGTGGCAGGGTGGCCTCAGAAGTGACCTGAATTGTGGTGTGACCTACCCCAGGGGTTATCTGTCTGTGTGCTGTCCCTGCTGGTAACAGCGGTGCTGTCAGAGGGCTCCTGCCAGCTCCTGGGTTTTCACTGTCAGCAGTGAAATGCCTGGGCATGCCCCAGGTCTGGGAGTGACGTGAGTCTGTGGGAAGGTTGGTCTCGTCAGCCCTCGCAGGGGGAGCGGGGAACCTCACCCCAGCATCCCTCCACACCTCCCATCCCCTTTGCTCTGCGGGATGTCCTCCCACATCCTCTGCACCACCTAAGCCATCCCTGGCAGTGTCACCAGCCGCATCCCCTAAGCCCTCTCCCTGCAGCACCTTCTCCCAGTCTCCTGGCCCTCCCTCCAGCACAGCCATGAGCATTTGGGCTCTCCCTAGCTCTTATTTTCTTTCAGAAGCCAGGTGAAACCCAGTAGTTTTTAGGATCTGTGTTGGCAGGGAAGAGAGAGCAGATGGTGCCCTAAAATCCCCGCGCCCCGAAGAGTGAGCTAGTGATCATTTTTGAAGCTCTCGAGATATTTTTTTTCCAGATCCTGCTGAGTCTGGCGAGGACTATAATTGCAGCTTGGACTGGCTGGAGAGGGCAATACCCGGATGGGCTCCCTGCCTTTCAGGCTGTAATTGGGCCCTGGTGATACAAAGCACAAAGCTTTTTCCTTCCTGTTTGCCGTGCTCCCTCTGTGAAACCTTCCCCTGCCTGTGCTGTGCATGCTGGAAAATATGTAAATACCAGGGCACAGGAGAATTACTCCCTCGTGCCTGCGCCACGTCTGAAATACCCATTAAAAATATATGTTCCAAAAAGAGCACCTCTGCACTGAAACACAAACTCTCCTGGCAATGGGGGGCTTTTTGAAGGGAGCAAGAGGGAGCAGATCAAAGGGTTTCACCGCACACGTCGTCAGGAAAAGGGACAAACGTGGCCGTCCCAGCTAAATTAGCAGCAGAAACGGGGGTTTTGGAGGCTACACAAAATCAATAGGACTATCTGGAAACGCCTGCCGTTCACGCAGGAGATTAATTCAGCAGCAGGGCCCGCAGTGCTGTGCCGTGGCTTGGCTGGCTGTGCCGAACCCGGGGAGGGATGAAGACCCCAGGGCTGCACTGAGCCAGGGAAGGGGGACGAGAGGATGGAACAGGCAGAGCGGGGAAAGGGGCTGCTGAGACACGGGCTGGCTCAGCAGTAAGCAGGTCTACCAGGGACCTGTGGGGACGTTCGTCTCCCCCAGTATGGTTATGTCAGCCCAGTTTCTCCCAGTGGGATGGGGGTCTGGTGGCAGGAGAAGCTGCCAGTCTGGTGCCATCACCTCCCTGCCCCTGTCCGTGAGGTCCCAGCTTGGGATACAACATGATAGGTTGGTGGGGAGAGAAGGAGCCCAGTGCCACACGCATCCTCCTGGCCCCTTCCTTGTCTGATGGCCTTGGGCATCTGGGGCACTAATTTCACATAAATTTGCTACAAATTTATTTTGTTCTGAAGACCCTGAGTGATGTAGGAGCACAACTTGGATTTTCTGGGAAACCTGGTAGGGGGCTGGGAGTGTCTGGGACATGAGGGCTGGCGATGCCTACAGTCCTGGTCTCCTTCAGAAACATCCTCAGGGCTGTGCCCGGCGCCAGGGGAGCCACCAGGCAGTGGCTGCTCTCTCCAGGCCGGGCACTGGGATCTCTCGCAGCTCCAGCCGGTAAGAAAGGGCAACCCACAGAGAGGTTTTCTTCTTCTTCAAAGGAATTCAGTGTTTGGCTGGAGCTTTCAAAGGAGATTTGAAAAGGGAAGATAAAAAAGAAAGTTAAAAGCTGCCCAGTGAGGGGTGGAAACAGGAACGTGGGGAGAGATCAGGGGCAGTGCCAGCAGCAAAGCAATGGCAGGACACCGACCGGCACGGACAAGCGGTGGGGAGAAGACGAGGAGAGCCTTCATCACGCAGCTGTCCGGTCAGGGCATCTCTTCCCATCTTCCAGCATCTGTGTCTGTCATGACCAGCTGCAAGCTGAGTCCCGGCACCTCCTTAGCCCTGGAGAGCTCTCACCTGGTGAGAGGAGTGGGGCTGGAGGCCAACTGTGGTGGGCAACTGTGATGGGAGCTGTGCTTGGGGGAGTGGGACCATCAGCATGGGAAGGGTGGGATGCAGCGGGGACGCAGAGCGAGACACCGGGAGGGAAAATGTTAATCAACTGCAGTGCCTCCCTGAAAGGAGCCAAATGTAAATGAGATAATTAAGCTATTATTTAAAGCCGGGAGACGGTGGGGACAGGCCCGGGGTGGCCGGACTGCATTTTAATCAGCTGCCTGGCTGGGGCTGGTGAGCCCGTGCTTGTGTCCCTGCCTCTGCATCCCTGCCTCTGCTGCCAAGCTCCCCGGGTACCGCACAGCCCCTCTGCAAGCCGTGGGGCCGTGGCCACGCTGTGTCCCTCTGCCGAGCCACCGCCCCAAGTATCCATCCAGGCCAGGGGTGAAGGGCCCAGGTGTGGGTGTACCTCCGCCTGCGTTACCACCTCTCTGCAGGATTTTAGTTAGGCTGCAGGAACCCCTCCAGTGCCTCAGTTTACCTGCTCTCGCTATTTTGGCTTCTAAGATCTAGTAATGAGAATAAGCAGTAGCAGTGAGGATAAATCTACCCAAGCAAAAGTGGAACATAAATGCTTCAGTGATGTTGGCTGGACTTTCCTCCAAAGGCAATGTTGGGAGCCTTTTTTTACCTTCTTGCATGGAGTTACAAGAAATCCGAGTAATTGCCGAGTGGCTCAGTTTCCCCACCTCTGGAAGCAGCGTTGATGCTTCAGAGAAGCTCCCAGCACAGTGGGGAGCTCCAAGGTCATTTGTGAATGGCGGTGAGCCAGCAAATGTGGCAGAACAGGATTTCCTTCCTGCTTTTCTTTGTTTTGGTCAGAAATGGAAAAGAGAACCACGTCCAAAGCCATCCACGACAAAGGGCATGAACTCATTTCATTCCCTGTCATTGGGACCATCCTTCCCTGTCATGGAAGATCCAGTTCCTGGAAGCAGAGACCTCTGAATAGCAGGGAGAAAATGGATGGTTGTTCCCTGCCTCTTCTCATATACCAACTGGGATCTAGGTGAAAGGAAGTGAGTAGGGGCTAGGTTCAAAGGAAACCTAGAGAGATGTTTGTTCTGTGGAGCATCCTTAAGGGGAGCTCCTCACTGCAGGGGGAATGGGTGCTCCCACTTTGCATGGGAGGTGGGAGTTGAAAGACAGAAGGAAAAAGCCCATGGAGAGCTCTTATACAGAAAGGCAGCACCTCTCTAGCTCAGAAAGCCCCACTCCTTGAATGTCTGGAGATCAGGAGAGCAAGGAAGCATTACACACACCAGCCATATTTGTAATCTCTTCCCCAGGCACCTGGCATTGGCCCCGGTGGAAACAGGGTACCAGGTTAGAGGAACATCTACTGTGTGCCTATAATACAGCCCTTATCTTTCAAGAGGCTTTCTTACTGTATGGTTAAAGAGTAAGTTAAAAGCCTGATTCAGAGTGGCTTTCAAGTGCCTTACTCTTATTTAGGTACCTAATTCCTGCAATTTCCATTTCTTTGCAGATCTGGGCCCTTAAATCCTGAAGACACTTCAGAAAATGTTATCCAGCATCCCCTCTTAGCAAAAGACTACCCCAGCACCCTTCTACTGCCAGCCCATGGACCCCCGAGCATCCAGCTGGTGACAGCGGCTGACCCCTGGCCATGCGCGGCTGGGTCCTGTGCCGTGTCCCTTCCCGGGGCTGCCGGAGCCGGCGGGGAGGCTGCAGAGGCGGCTGGTATTTCCAAAGCACGCTGCCGGGGAGCTCCACACTGACCCACCCAAGCGTGAATCCAGCCTCCCCCTGCTTTATTTGCCCAAAGCTGTAGTTCTTTCCTTCTCTCCACCCACCCAGCCAGGCTGCAGCTGCCTTCCCTCTCCCGGGCCTGGGGAGGGACTTCAGGTGCAATTGAGCTATAAATACTTGGCACAGACAACACTGCAGTTGTGCTGCATTTTTATTTGTACACTCCGTGTGTGCATGGGCAGGTATTGCCTTTACACTTCCCAGATTAGGAAATGGGTTTTCATCGTTGTCCTCTCCCTTTCCCCCTCCTCAGCTCTCTGGGTGAGGTGAATGCCATCATCCATACTGGTGAGGTCCTTCTGGGTTCAGTCATGGACTGTATCCAGGGCTCAGATCTCAGTGGCCTGGGGCACGATCACACAGGTTTAGCTTGGCAGCTATGCTGGAAGTGCTTTATAGCTCGGAAACCATTTGAGGAATGAAGAAAGCAAATCCCATGTGATTTACATAGCCCATCCCATAGTGATGAGGAGGTGATGCTAAGTCTGGAGTTACACATGGCACAGGGTTTGCAATGTCTTGGTCTAAACTGACCATCAGATGATGTGAAACAGGGAATAATGGAGGTAAAACAGGCGGCTCTTGGTGGTTTATTTGCCATAGGAAACATTTTGCATGTTGGGGTGGGGTTGTTTGGTTTTGGGTTTTTTTTGCCTGATATTCACAGGCAAGACAAAATTAGCCTTTCTCTGAGCTCTGAGCTTTACCACAATGTGACTCAGTTTCCCTAATGGTTATCTAAGGATAACAACCCTTTCTTCCCAGACAGCAGTGTGGGAAGCTTTGTGCCCCTCTTCCTCGAGGCAAAGCTTTGTCCAGAACGTCCAGATGGGAAGAAACTCTGCACATGTGTGTTTTTAATTCCAATTCCAGGACTCAGTGTTTTCCAGACTGCTGGTGAGCATGTTACAGGACCACACAGTTGCCTCTGCTGGAGACAAGAGGAGATGCTGACTGGACAGCTGCTGTGCAGAGCACAAGAGCAGCCTGGTGCCTTCATCCCTTGGGGCCAGCAAAGGTCCAAGCAGTGGACCCCAGGGTACAATCCATCTTGTGCTGAAGGAGATGCTTCAAGAACTCAGAGGCAGCTTTGCAGTGCCTTGGTCTCTCTGCCACTGAAGGAGCCACCTAGGGTGGGCAACCTTCATGTGTGGAGTTCTACTTGCAAATACCTTGAGGTGGCAGAGGTGACTCCGAGCCTTGTGTCTGTATTGAGCACAGGAGGGAGGTCACCTCCCCTGAATCTTGGCACCATCTTGAAGAGCTTTTTCACACCATCCCCTTTAGGGTGGAAGTGTGGTTGTGAGGTGGGCAGGGCTGTGGGCCGTGCTGAGTGGGACCTGGTGACATTGCAAGGCTGGACCTGTGCCTGGAGGAGGAAAGCCTGGTGCCACGGCCTGCAGCTCTGGCACAGCTTAGTGGGCTTCCAACAATTCTACTGGCACAAGTGGTCCCGGGTCTGCTGATAATGGCTGATGGGGTGGGGGGTTGGGGCGGACTTTCACAGCCTGCACAGTGATTCTAGGCAAATCCACCTCAGGATCAGATGAAACTAAATAAAAAACCCGACTCAGTGCCCCAAGCACGTGTAAAGTTGTTTTCTCAAGGGTTTGTCCAAATGCTGAAGTTCCCATTCTCCCAGCAGGAAGAGGAGGGAAAAAAATCCAGGCACAAAAGCCTTAGGAGCAGGAGCTGGCTGGCAAGGGTGGGAAGGGGGCCAGGGCTGGGCGCCGTGCGGTGGCAGTAATTTTCCACATGCAGTGGATTAGGTGAGGCTCTCGGTCAGGAGTGAATTCTGTGTTTTTTTCCTGTTCTTCCCCACCTCCAGAGACCAGTGTTGGATGGGAGCCCGGGAGAGGCAAGATAAAGGTCTTCTCTATCAGACAGCTGCTGAAAGATCTCAAATAAAGAGGCAGGCATCGCTCAGAAACCGTTAGAGGCAGCAAATGTGAAGGGTAAACTACAGGACAGGTACTGTTTGTCGCCTTGAGAAGCCTTTAAAGACACCTCCTCTCCCGGCTGGGGCAGCTCACCTTGCCTCTGGCTGCCTGGGGTTCTCTGGAGCTCACTGAGCTGCTGCCCCAGTAGGATGGGTAAGTGGCGTTTGCCCTTGCCAGCCAGAGATGGGAGAGCATCATTTTGCGTCTGGCGGGAGGCAGGGACGGGGTAACCATCCACCAGGGTGGGGTCACCTCAGGCCCTTCCTCCATCCCTCCCACAGTCCCCAGGGCTGGTGGCTGCCCCTGGGGCGTGCAGCTCCCGGGTGCACTCACATCCAGCCTGACTCCGTCCTTGCTGTACCTCATGTCTCAGCCTGGACACATCCCAGAGCAGCCAGACTGCCCCCTCCCCAAGCTGTTCCTGTCCCTCCTGGTGTACATCAGCCCCTGAAGACCCAGGATGACGTGGGTTGGGCACGGGGCACACACCATGGGCCTGGCCATTGCCTTATTGCCACGCTGCGGTGTGTCATGAATCTAATCCAATCTCATGCTCCAAGGAGCAATTCACTTCCCCATGGGAAAGCGTGAGACGTTTGAGCTGCGCCTCACATGTGGCTCCCTGCCTGTGGTGCGGTGCCCAGCGGGGCGCGGAGGGCTGGCCAGCAGGGATTGCTTGGGCTGTTGGGCAAGCATGCTATGTGGGGTTCTGTCCCAAGACAAGAGGTGATGGCTAGGCCACCCCACTATGGCCACAAGGACCTGGCTCCCAGAAGGACTTCTTGACCCCTCCGTCCCGTCCCATCCCATCCCATCTCATCCCATCCCACCCCATCCCGTCCTATCCCCTGTTTTATCCTGTCTCATTCCATCCCTTTTGTTTTGTCCCTTCCCACGCCATGCCATGCCATGCCATGCCATGCCATGCTGTGCCATCCTATCCCTTCTGTTTTATCCTGTCCCATCCCATCCCATCCCACCCCATCCCATCCCATCCCACCCCATCCCATCCCATC
>JAOXNO010000052.1:30092915-30132290 GCA_028565335.1 Limnodromus scolopaceus | reverse complement strand
CATCCCACCCCATCCCATCCCCTCTGTCTTACCTTGTCTCATCCTGTCCCACTGGTCCTTTGCCGTGCCATCTCACGCTATCCCATTCCATCATCTTCTGGACATCTCATCTCTCTCCGCCTGTCCTGTCCTGTCTCACCCTATCCTCCCCCCAGCAACAGCTGTGTCACTGTCTGTGTATCACAGTGCCAATCTTGTGGAAGCCTCTGGTCCCCACCAGTCCCCCACGGCTGCCTGTTTCTCTTCCATCCCAGCCCCATTCCCACTGGGTGCATGTCCTGCAGTGCCGGCCATGCTGGAAGCAGGAGGTGGGGTGGTGGAGCAGAACCAGGATGCTCTCCCTTGGCTGTCACAGCATTCACCCACTTTCATGCCAGGACCAGAGGCTTCCAGGACGACAGGCAGCAATGAGCTCAGGGCAAGCTGCTCCCAGGACGTCCCTCTGGCGTGAATTTCCCCCAAGATACTTCTTCTACAGCTCCTGTCCAATGTGTCTACCTCCTCCTTGGGCAATTTTGCATGTATCAAGCACTGAGTCATGGACAGATGTCAAGCAGGGGCTGATTTACTCCAAATTAAATGACTACGGTATGAGTCTGTGGCATGCAGAAAGGACTGGTTAGAGAGGGGTCCTTGCCCTGGGGAAGT
Organism: Limnodromus scolopaceus; assembly: GCA_028565335.1. NCBI lineage: Eukaryota > Metazoa > Chordata > Aves > Charadriiformes > Scolopacidae > Limnodromus > Limnodromus scolopaceus. The sequence goes on along the minus strand of JAOXNO010000052.1, from coordinate 30,131,642 downwards.
CAGGGACTAGGCTTTCACCAGGTGTTGGTGTACAGCTGCCTTTGTGATTTTTGCAGTTACAGAGGGAACTGATACAGACCTGCCCTTGACTCAGCCATTTTATAGCATCTCTTGAGCTCAGTGAAGCTGGCGCTAAACCTCGGTCGCTTTGATCATGACAAATAGGAGCTGGAAAGCCAAATTCAGTGCAAAGTCACCGGCTGCCTGTGAAGCTGCTGCCTTTTCAGGTTTTAGTTGTCTATCTGGTGCACGGCTGATGACTCTGCCACCTGCGCGGCTGGGGCAGGGATGGTGCCATCTGAGCTCCTCCTCTGTGAATCTGGAGGAGCCTTTGGATGCTGGTGGGACTGGTCCTGCCCATGTCTGCTCTCACCTGTATAGGAGGACCTGGCCTGGGGGATGCTGAGGGATGGTGTCTCCGACCTCAGCTACGTAGGTGTCTGGCTCATGGCTTGTGCTTTTGACTCATCGATCATGTATTTCTAGGCAGGAGGATACCTCAAGGCGGGTAGCTGTGGGGGTCACAGGGTTGCCATTCTTGTTTGCTGGGTGGAGGTGAATGTCCAAGTCTCTGTGAGGACACTGGTGGCCCAGGTCACCCAGCTTCTGGCCTCCTCAGTTATCATTGTTCTTCTAGAAGCTCAGTTGGCTTTGTGGCAGGGTGCAAAGCAGGGAACACCGTGTGGGTCTGCAAGCCCCACTGAGCAATGGCCCAGGTACGTGTTTTTCAGCCCCTGGGACAGAGGGAGTGATGTCCAAATTCATGGACCTCTCCAGGTACCAGCGTGGAGTCTGTGGGTCTCCTGGAGAGGCTGACAAGCTGGGATGTCTGGCTAGGGGGTGCTCTCAGGGCTGGGACTGTGTGGGCCCTGTCCCCACGGCGCCGGCACAGCTGTATCCCCAAGTGGGTGCCCTCAGAGGGACGGCAGGTCCCCTGAGCCCCCGCTGGGCTGTGGCATGGGGTGTGCATCCCTCCCGGTGTGCGCATGGGGAGGGGGTGTCACGAGGAGGTGGTGGGATGCTGGGGGGGAAGGCAGCCATCCGCTCCCCACTCCCACTGTGCCTCGCTCTACTTGCCACGGTCCCCAAGCTCCTTTCCCTTCCCCTCCGCTGCCTTTTATGCAGCTCGCCCAAGGCTCCAGGGCCTGGGGATCTTTCCAGGCTTCCCCAGCTGGGGTTTGGCAGCTCTAATTTTAGGCATTTCTCAGTTTTGCTTTCTCGCCGCTCGGTTGAGGAAAAGCGCTTGTGCAGGGAGGCGAGCCTGGCCCTTCCCCACCGCTGCTGGCTTTCTCTTTGTCTCTCTCCCCTGCACGCTCCTGCCTGGTGCCTGCTGCACCGAGACACCGGTGGACGTTAATGAGCCCCTTTTTAAAGCTGCTACTCTTGCAGATGTGCAGTGTGGGGATGCACATGGAGCCAGGGCCCACCCAGCCCTTCTGCTGCCCCGTGGTGATGCCTGCCAGGCCATGGCGTAACACTCCATGCCCCCCTGGAAACACTTGGAAAGGCTCAGGTCCAGGCCGAGATGCTGCAGGCTCAGAGGAAAGCCCAGCCAAGGACATTAGACTAGCCACGTTTTAACCACAAGGACCCAACCCCTTTCAGGCCAGCTCCGTCTCTGGGAAGAAGCTGGGGAACACCTTGCTGAGGGAAACCCCAAAAGCTAAATGTGGATCAAAAAAGAGTGATCAGACCAATCCACGCACCGAAAAACCAGCAAGAGCTAATTCAGCCCTTAGGTTGTCCCTTGCACCCCATTACAGCTCTTGCAAGATGAGACCCTGGACCAGGTCAGCCTTGGGCCTGAGCCAGCATCGCTGGTGAGTTTTAACTCGAACGTCCAGGCTAAGGACAGCCCTGGGTGCGTGACAGGATATTTTGCCCAAAGTCCTTGCTGTGCAATTTGGACACAAAAGTGGAGCGTAACAACATCCCCCTCCCCACACCCTGAGGGAAAGTACCTTCTGGGGAAGGGAAGGAGAATTTTTTTCCTTATGGAGGAAAATATCAGGTGAGGAGGACAGGGGAGGTGGCAGCATCTGGGAGAGCGGGCTGAGCTGGCCGGGCTGGATCCTGCCCTTAGGGCTCCTCTGCTCGCACGCGAGAGACACGTTGGGTTTTGTCCGGTGCATCCAACGGGCTTTCATCTTCCAGGGGGGAACGGCTGGGGCTGGAGCTGTCTAACTGGATTGCAAGCTGCCTGCTCCTGAAAGGGCTCTGCATCCCATTATCCATAAACCTGTTCATGGCACACGGCTAATTCAGGCAATTTGTGACACGTTTATGCTGTCGATATGATAACCAAGCTGTCGGACTTAGCTGTGCTGGAGCACCGTGTCAGGAGCAGCGGTCTGCAAATCAGGGTCTTAATGTGGGCCCTGCTGTCCCCGCAGCTGGGGAGCACGGCTGGGGTGGGGGGACCGGCAGCAGGACCCATGCCATGCTCCGGCGGAGGCCACGCCAGCGCAGCATCCGGGATGCCTGTGCACCCTCCCTGCTTTCGGAGTCTCTCCGCTGCCCGCAGGGCAGTGGGCTGTCAGGGTCCCCAAGGAAACACTGCCCTGCAGGTGATAGGAAGCTTAACTGCTCCCCCCACACTGGCACTCCTCTTGTCTCAGGTTTGCAGGACCCAAATCCAGCGTTATCAGAGGGCCACAGCAGCAGCCAGGGGCCCAGCTGGCTCCTCTCGGCCTCTCCGCTCCCCATCGCTCACGTGGAGCCGTGGGTGGACGCGGCTCTGGCTCTGCTCTGCTGCCAGATTATTTCTGGGCATGGCCACAGACGGACGCTGCAGGGAGCGTGCAGGCTGCGGAGCAGGGCACTGCCGGGGGGCACAGTGGGGGGCATGGCCGTGCCGGCAGCTGGGGGCCAGGGCCCCTCCTGCAGTGCCAGCGGTGTCTGCCGCCTTCCCGGCAGCCTCCCCCCATCCATTGCCCGGCGGCCGCGCCATGGGTAGGCTGCCCGCTGACAACGCCGTTCCTCCCCCTCCTCCCCACCGGCTGCGAGCACGGTGCGTCATCCACCGCTTGGCTAATTCGGGGGCAACTATTTTGCGCCGGTGATGGATCACGCCACGTGCTGCGCCAGGGGCCCCCTGCTCCCTGGCCCAGATGCCCCCCCCTCCTGCCTGGACCGCTTCCCCCTGCCTCCTGTAACCAAGGAGAGAAATTAGCAGCGAGGGGAAGCAGCGCTTTCTGATGCAGGGCTCGCACCGCCGCTAATCACCCAGCGCCAGGAGCCTCTCCAGGCCCCCCTCGTCTCCACCGTCACGGCCGCCCTGACCCCATGTGCGGGAGAGTCAGGGACCCAGGGCTGATTCGGGTCTGAGTGTGGCTGTCACGCTCCCTGCACAGACATGGCGCAGCTGCCGCTCGTTGTGCGCCATGGGGGGGCTCCTTCAGGGTGGCCACGTTCACCCAGGGGTGAAGCTGCTCCCGAGACACCCCGGTGCAGGTGGGCTCCTTGGGGTGACAGCTGCCAAGCGCAGCATGGGGGGTTTGTCCCGGGGGGGAAGGGGAATGAAGGGCCGTGCCTCCTGCAGGGTCTGTTCTCTGGGTCACACACAGGGGCTGAGGACCCTTGGCAGAGATGAACCAGGCACCCAGAAGGATGGAGAGGGATCTCTGCATGCATGGTGGCGGGGAGAGGCGACCAAGCACTGGCTCTGCAGCGATCTGTGGGATGCCCAGGACAGGGTCACATGCCCTTTTGAGAAGATGCCTGTGTGGGAGTTTGCCTCCGGGAGAGCTGTTCAAGCAGAGCTTTTCCTCCTTGCAGTCCCCACGCTCTGCGCTCCCGGCAGGGCTGTCGAGCTGTCGGTGCCGGCAGAGCCCTCGCGAGTGCAGCGGCGCGGGGAGCATCCTCCCCAGGTGCCCGTGGGTGCAGCTGGGCAGCAGCCAGTCCCCGGGCTCTGCGTGCAAGGCTGTGCCAAGCACTGGAGCTCACGCACACACATACACACAGAGTGCTGCATTTGAATCCCACCAGGTCGCCTTTAAGCTGAGGCTGATTTTGACAAACCCTCTCAGGCTCAGCCTCAGCGCGTTCTGGTGTCATCCTGCATGGACAGACAGGGGAAAGCCAGCTCGTGTGGATGGACTTGCTTTGTAGGGTTATGTATCCTCATCCTCACCTCCAGGTGAGGGCAGGGTTGTGGTGGAGAGAAGGGGAAGAGATGGCTCAAAGACATTCATAGCCCTGATGAGACCTCAAGAAACCTCCCTAAAGCGCATGCAGGCCCTGAGGACATGCGTGACGGGATGCACAGACCCCTGCTTCAACACAACGGGGATGCAGGACGTTCTTTGCTGTGTAAAATGGAGCAGGATGTGGAGGGAAGAAAGGCTTTGAACAGTCAATTTCCATCGCTGAAAGCTGACAAGTTTAAAACAGCTAATGTGCCCCGCAAGATGAGGCCTTCAGAGATTTACAGCTCTCCTCGGCTGACTGCTCCCATACGGTGTGCATGTCAGCCAGGGAGCCTTTTAAAGAACCAAGATAAAGCTGAAGCGTGGCCGCATTGCCCACCAAATGGATGGCAGAGAGAGAAGAAAGGAAGGAGAGAGGTTGCTGTGTGTGTTTTTTTTTCCCGTCAGACAGGCCGCTGAGCTCATGTCCCCTCCTGCAGCCACCACCACAGTGTTACTCCAGGTCAAGGTCGAAGCAGCCCTCCTGGAGCAAAGTTTTCCCAAGCTGCTGCAGGAGGAGGTTTGCAAAATGCTGCAGGAGCCATCAGGTGCCTGCTGGGGTGGGTGTCAGTGGGACCTGTGGGTGGCACCAGCTGGCCAGGGTCCATCCTATGCGGCGAGGAAGCCCTGGGTGTGAGGGATAGACAAGAAGTAGCCTGAGTCCTCCACTGCAGGCTGGCAGTGGAGTGGGCAGGATGGTGGAGAACAGGCTCCTGGGTGGGGTGGAGTGAGAGTGTCGGATCTCAACAGAACCCCAGCTATGGTCAGCATCCCTCAGAGGGCTCACACAAAGCTTGGGAGCTACTGCTGACGTCCTTAGTGCTGCTGCCTACCTGCTTTCTGTGCCATGTCCAGGCCAGGCTGGGGTGTCATGGGTGTTCCCCAGGGCAGCTGGATTCTCGATTCAACCTCTCTGTTCCTCCAAGTTCTCTGCTGCAGCCAGGAGCATCGTGTGCTTGAGCACACCCGTGACCAGCACTGAGCTTTGTGGTGTGCTTTGGCACATCAGCTGGCCAGGACCATGGCTGGGGGACTTGGGCACATGTGGTGTCATGGGACCTGCCTGCCTGGCCCCAGCATACTTGTGGTGTGTGCAGCGTGGGAGCCGTGCCTGCCCTCACCCTCTGCTCCTGCTCTGCCCGGCAGAGATATCATCAGTGGATGCCAGGAGGCTATTCACCTTCCCTGAGGTCACCAGAAGAAATGGGCTGAATGCACCATGTCCTGAGAGCACCTCTGCCTCCCCACCAGAGCCAAGGCACTGTCTGGGATGGAGGTGTTTGCAGAGTATGGCATGGTCCCCGTTTCCAGGCCCATGCAGGCTGCTGGTCTGGGACACCCACATCTGCTGGACTAACAATGCTCGCATTGGTCCTTCTCCTGTGTAGACCAAAGCTGCAGCCACATCAGCACAGCTCCTACCACATCTGAGGAAGACAAAGTGACAACAGGCAGGACCAGGGATCCTCATTCCTAGGCAGACCACTAAACCCACACCAAACTGGCCAGGAGGAGCTTTTGTGCCTCCATGTGTCACTCTGTCAGCTGAGCTCCACTGTAGCAGCAGCCCATGGGTGAGCTGCCCTGGAGGATGGGGCAGATAGCAGGTTTGCCCTTGCATGATGCCCACAAAGAGCTGAGCTCCTGGCAGATGCCCCTTGGCCATGGGTACGCAGGAGAGCTGCTGGGTCTGGAGGTCTGGATAAGGAGGCTTCTCAGAGCCTGGGGATAATTTTTTCTGTGTTCCCAACCCCTGAAAAGCAGCGCTCACTTCCCTGCCTTGATTGGACTGCAGACAAAGGTCTGGTGTGACCTGGCCCTGTGGGGCGCTGGAGAAGACTCTCCAGGCAGGTTTTGGGCTCAGTGGCAGGAGCAGGGTCTGCACTTGGGCGCAGGAGTGGCAGAGCAGCCCTGGCTCCCCTGGGGTGGGAGAAGCCAGCCAGGTGGGGGAAAGCACCGCTTTGCAATGCCTCTTGGCCACCTTGTCCCACTGAGGAGAAACAGGCCAGGGCAGTGGAGCCACATGTAGGAAGCTCAGCAATGGTGGGTCTGGAGATGCTCTCCATTGTTTCTGCCTGTCCTGCTGCCTGGCTCTGCCACCCCAGAGACCAGGAGGTCCCAAGTCCTCTGTCCAGCTGGGGTTAGGAGCGACTTTCCATCCCAGCAGTTCCTGGCAACAAGGCTGTGATGTGAGGGCTGGTGGCAGCATCCTTCACCCACAGTGCCATGGTACACCATGGTACACCATGGTCCCGATGCCTCAGGAGCTGAAGAAACAGTCTGCACCCCAGCACCAGTGTGTGACACTTTGTCTTCCACAGTCCCTGGTGCAGAGGAGCATGATGGGGTGAACTGAGCAGGAGAGGGCAGAGCCATTGGGTCCCCTCTGCTCCTCTCTATCGCAGCACTGACTGTGGTGGTGGGTGCACATGGGCTCCAAACAACACCAGGGCAGTCACCAGCCCTGACACTGGGGAGGGGGACACATCATTACTGTCCTGATCCAGCTGTTTGAACATGTCTCCTCTGAAACCCCTGCCCTCCTGGGAGCAGAGAGCCGCTTGCCCACTCCAGGAAGAGCTGCTCTCTGGTCCTCACTGGTTCCTGTGCTCGGCCATGGTCCTTCCAGGCAAAGGGGCTTGGGGCGTCTCATCCCCCGGTTGGTCAAGGGAGAGGTTGGATGGCCATGTTCATGGCACTGCCCGAGTTTCACATTGGTACCTGTCTTTGTCATGAGGTGCCCAGCCATGGATGGGTTTTGGGGGTGGTGGTGGAGAAGCATTACCTTATCTCTTTTCTCTTTGTGCAAACACACGAGCCCTCTTGGAGCCGCTGTGTGATGCCGCCAGCCGGAAAGCCGCAAAGGCGGGGAGGTTGCCCAGCTTCTGTCTCCTTCCCAGCAGGTGTGGCTGGCCCTGCCAGGCAGATGGCTCCGCGCCTGGCAGAGATGAGCGCCGGCGCCAGGAGCAGCTGGCTCCATCCGTACCCGGGCCAAGAGCAGAGATGCTGAGCAGCGTGGGGAGCTCACGGCAGGCGAACGAGGCAGTGACCTCCCCTCCCAGGCTCAGGTTGTGCTGGGCACTTCCATGCTGCCAGTTCCTGCCTCTGCCTGTAGGGACCCTGCAGCAGGGCCTCTGGGAGTGCTTTGGCAGGGAGCGGTGGTGCCCCTGGGGGGGCAACCATCTCTTGTGGACAGCCCCAAAGCCCAGCTCTGAAGCAGGAACCTCCAGGGCATGTTTGGTCCAGTGAGACCTGGATGCCAGTCGTGCAGAAGGGCCTCTCCCTGCACCCTGGAGCAGCTGGGGGACAGAGGTGAAGAACCACGGGGTGGACCCTGCTCTGAGCCATCAGCTCCCATCCCAGTTTGCTCCTTGCTCCCTGGCTTAATTAATGGCTGAGCAATGAACAGACCAATTGGAAGCCCTGACAGAGCCAGGCCAATATTATTTCTAACCAGCGAAGTGGGGGAAACAGACATTTTCAGTCCACTGGCAGCCACTCTGTGCTGCTGTGCAGCTCCTAGCACGGCAGGGCAAGGCTGAACCAACCCTCAAAAATCAGAACAGAGACAAGAAGATGGGTAACACCACCCCAGGTTGTGGGGAGGGGAGGCTGTTACCCTAATGGGGAAGAGGAGCAGGAGATGTTTGTTTGGGTTTTTTTTGCCTATTCAAAGCTTGTAGTGTGCAAACCACAATCACAGCAATGTGGGGACAGCAAAAGCTCTCATGCTGTGATGGTCATGGCCAGCCATGTTCGCAAAGGGTAAGTGCAGCAGCCTCACGCCACACAGTGCAGTCTCATTTTCTGTGCAGTTATTAATACATCTATTTGCCTGCCTCTGAGTGGAGGCAGAGAGAAGAAGCAAATGAACAGCACCAGGACTGACAGCCTAGGAGCTCGGTGCAACCACCTTTGAGTGTGACATTTAGGGCGAGGAGAAGGTGTTCCTGGGGACCAAGTTTCCCAAGCGGCAGAGGAGAGATGGAGGGGGTCTGGTCCATGGGGGCAAAGTCTCTCGGCAGGCTGCTCCTCCATCCTCATCTCACAGCCGGCGCTGGAAGTGGAAGTTTTGAAGTCATGCACAGAGCTGTTTGCTTGGTATTTCCTGCCCCCGAGAACAGGAAGCAGCAATGAAGCCCAGGAGGGAGCTGCTCTTGGGACATTTCCAGCCTTACACATTTCGATCTCTGCCTATGGGAAAGGGGGAAAGCTCCGTGCTCTTTCCATAGTCTCTGTGCCCAGTGCTGGGAGCTAATGGGCCAGATGCAAGCTGGCTTGGGCCTGGGGAGGTGGATTGCACAGAAACGTGGCAGTTCAAATGATTTTCCTTTTCACTCTCCCTGGTACCACTCTGACCTGACCTCAGGCTCTAGAACCATGATGAAGATGGTGGTTCACAAGCTGCAGCGTGAGAAATGGCTAGTGGTGATGGATGAATGTCCACCCCAGCTGTCCTACTGGTGTCCTGCTCTCCAGATACTATCTTGGCCCCATTAGCTGCAGGTCCAGTCCTGCTCCCTAACAACCATACCCTGCAAGGTCTGGAACAGCATCTCATCACTGCCCCTAGAGCTCCCTCCTGCTTTCAAGGTCTGGGTCCATGCCCTACACACAAGGCCCCCTCAGCCCACCAGGGCTTGGGTGCAAAACTTGTCCTTGTCCCATGCCCTGGTGCACATTCACGTCTCCTTGGTGCCACCTGGACCACCGAGGTCCCTGCTGTAGGACCCTTCCTCATTGCTGATGGTCATGCCCCCGGGTAAGGGTAGGTTGGGTTTGTGTCTGGTGCCAGGCAAAGGCTCTGTGACGGCAGGAGTTACTCACCATCAGGACTGCCAGCCTCTGTTACTGGCAGACCATGGCAGCAGTCTCCGAGGAACGTGAACAGCACGTTATTAACAATCTTTTAAAGAGCTGCCAGTGTGTCCCGGGTCCCAGTTTATTTCTGCATATGGCCCGTCCACTTTTGAATGCAGCATTCACAGGACATGTCATCTCAGCTTAAGGTGGTCTATTACTTACACCAACCAAACTCCTGCAGTAGGTCATTCCTCCTTTGGGCAAGGACAAAGTCCCATAGAAGGAGGGGGTTTATTGTCCTTTTAAATCATCCCTGCTTTTGTTTTCCTCCTCCTGAGGACTATGTTTGTGCGGAGCGGATGTTGGACCAGGGGTGTCCAAGCTGGAACACGTTGGCCTCTGGATCTGCTCCCAAATTGCTGTGTGCATGCATGCTGGGGCTGTTTCTGTGATGAGAGCATTCTTCGATGGAGAAATCTGGGGATGCGTTGGCTGGAGGTGACATGGCTAGGGAGCAGGCATATGGCCAGATAGGTGCCATGTCAGGGCTAGGGTGGCCAGCAGAGAGGGGACAGGTGAAGCTGCCATACGCAGCTTTGCATCAGGCCCACTCTGGTGGCTGCAGCCCATCTGCAAGGGCACTCCAGACGCGGGCCTGAAGCATGGTGAGCTCAATGTGCAAAAACCAGTTATTCCGTTTTATGGTCATAGAGGCACCAGATGGGACACAGACCAAGAGCTCAGGGGCTCCTGGCCATTTTCACGCAGCAACATCAACACCAGCCATGGGGTCCAGAGCCACCCTCCCGGCTGGCCTTAGGAAGAGCAGGTTGCAGGGGACATGTTTTGCCCAGAGCATTCTTGGCCAGCTCATATGGGGACGTGGTCTGTTTTGAAGGTGCTAGAGCCCTTCACCCCATCAGTGCCTCAGCTCCCACTGAGCAGGCACTGGACTGGACACAACAAGGTTGTCTCTTTGGTGAGACATGAGACGGTTGTTCTTCGAGGCCGTTCAGCTGCCTGGTACTGCGCTGTGCCTGGGCACAGGCAACCTGGTAAGCTGTGGCAGGCTGAGGCTGGGATGTTGGGGGATCCAGCAGCTGGAACACCTCTTTGGAGGATGCCTGCTTGGATTTTTCACAGGACCCTGGGAGATCCAGAATCCTTCCCCTTCTGCTGCTCACCTGAGTGCTCTGCCCATGACTTTTCCTGCTCCACCAGCACCATCGTGGCAGCCCGTGGTACACTTGGCTGAGAAGAGCAGACCATCCAGCTATAGGTCCACCTGGAAAAACATGTCCTAGATGAAGGAAATCCCAACTCCAAAAGCAATAAAGAGTCACTGCTGTCATTGTTGCCCAATGACATTGCCCAGCACACCACCCAGACACAGCGGCAGCAGAGACAACAGCACACAATAACGCTGACCAAACCATGGCTCATGGGGGCGTTCGTGATCGAATGTGATTTTCTTTGGAAGCAGGAGATCAGGGTCTGGTTTCTGGGCACCTGCAAAGGACAGGACCTTGGTGCGTGTATGTGTTAGCATGAGCTGGGTCACCCTCGGCAGCGTGCGTGCAGAGGGTGTGCTGCAGGGCAGTGCCACCCCCTCCAGGAGCGAGCAGGGGGCGAGGACCCGCTGGGACAAGCAGCCGGAGCCTCTCTGGCCATGCGCGCTTTTCCATAAGCAGTCGCCCGGGCAACTGCGAGCAGGGAGCCAGACAAGCCATCAGGATGAGGAGCCATTGTGCTTGTTCAGGGAATGATTCCCAGCCCTTTCCCCCGGTCAGGGGGCTTTGTAGGTCACTCCATTTTGCCAGCCCGGAGATGGGCAGCAAGTGACTCTGCCTGGGGGCTCCCTGGCAGGCGGGGGTGGGTTATCTCCAACCCCTCCTTCCCCCCACGGCAGGGTGGGACAATTGGGGAAGGAGACCACAAGCCCTTCCTCTCCCCACTCCCCCGCCCCCGCCTCTCCCCGCAAGGAAAAGCTGCCAAATGCATATGAATTGAGACCCAAGAGGGTGGCCCAAACCAGCACCAAGCAGAGGGATGGGCCCGATCCCCAAACCCTTTACGTGTCACCCTGATGGAGAGAGGGTGAGGTTTCCCTCTGCATGTGCATTCCTGGGGCGGCAAACGCTGCTGGGGAGGGAAGGGGCTCCCCGTCGAGGGGCATTTCTGCCTCTCCTCAGCAAGGCTGTCTGTTTTGCTGTGGTAGCCGCCTGCTTGGCACCTGCTTGCCCTGGAACAACCTGCTGCTTTGCTAATGAGCTTGCAGCATCTCGCTCAGGGTCCCGCTCGCCATCGGAGTGCAGGGACTCTCCAGGCTCACATGCTTAGCTCAGCCCCATGGTTTAAATCCCTGCCAAGAGAAATGGAAGAATCTGGTGCAGCCAGGCCTGGAAAAAACAGCAAGGACAGTCTCCGATTTAACCCTTCCCTCGCCCGCCTGCGCTGCTGCCCTCTCCTTCCTTCCCACGCACAGGGAACCAGCAGACTTCACACCCCTCCTTCCCACACCCCGGTTCATGCGTGTTTCTCTACCTCTGGGGAAAAAGCAGCTTTTCTCGTGAGATTGCCCAGAATACCCAAGGACCGAGTATTCCCACGGCACTTGAATGCGTGCCCCCTTTGATCGCAACAGGGCAAAGGGCAGAGATCTGGGAAAAGAAAAGAAAATAATTTAAAAAAAAAAAAAAAAGAAAAAAGAGAAGAGGCACAGAGAAAAAAAAAAAAAAAGCAATTCAGGCAGGAGCTTCCCTCAACCTCTATAAAATACAGTTCACGTTTCCTGCAAGCCTGGGGCGCAGATCACATTCGACGTGAGGTGCTTTACCCAGCCCTGGTGTAAATTCTGGAGCCTTGCATTTGCATGGCGTGATGGGAAAAAGCTTAAGAGGGGCCCGGGGAGCTGCAGAGGAGGCGGCTGTGCTATCTGGCTACCGCAGGGGCTGTCGATGCACAGACATTTCCAAGGCTATTTGTGAAGGTGAAATGGTCTGTAAAGATTCCAGGACACCATGTGGCAGGACGGTTAGCAGGGCTTCTCCTTCGGTGTTTGCACAGAGCTGCCGGGCTGGAGAGAGGCTGTGTGCGCAGAATGCCTTGCGGTGATTAGAGCATCTGCAAATTTCAGCTTAATACGCGGCATAATGAGACACGGAATATTATTAGCCTGCAGCCATCCCCCCGCCCCAGCGGCGATCTCTGCAGCTTGAGCTGGCTTCACCTTCTCAGTGCTGTGCTGGGAGAGCCCTGGTGAGGGATGCTCGCCCCGCCAGCGGGGCAGGCAGCCTGCAGGCAGCTCTGTGGCCACGCAGGGCCAAGCTCCCACGACAGGCAGAGTGGCTTTGCAGTCTGGCTTAGACGAAATAAGGTTTCATCGTCCTCGCCGCTGGCTGTGCACAGCAGCCACTACCCTGCTGGCTTTCCCTGCAGCGCCCTGAGCCACAGCCTGCCCACACCAGCAGCTACAGGGAGTGCTTGTGGAGAGTAACTTCCAATTTCCCATCCCAACGTGATGAGGATGGATCCTGTGTGCTGCCCGCTAAGGCAGGAGGTGCCGGGAGGGCTCAGGCAGGGCCGAGGCCGCACGAGGAGCCGTGGCAGCACTGGGAAACAAGAGCACAGCCCTGTTTTGCACAGAGTAGCCCGAGCGTGGAGTGTCTCTTCGTGAAGAGGATATGTTGGGATGCTGTAACCTCTGGCAGTGTCCAGCCATGTGTGTGCTCCCCTCTCCTGCTGCCTGTGCTCCTCCACCCCACCACCCAGCAGGATCCTGCAGCAGGTCCTGCTGCATGGCTTATTGCCTCCTGCTTTGGGACAGACAGGAGCATCCCGAAGCGCTGGCACTAAGATGGAAAGAGCTGCTGGGTGATGGCAGGAGGTGCTTCTGCCTGGTGCAGTAGCAGCTGGCGTGAGGAGGGTAGTGGGGTCCTGTGCTTGGTGTGAGGCTCTGGGAAATCCCTGGTGCAGGTCTGGGCTCAGCCTGGGGTCTTGGAGGATCACTAGCCCTGGCCCAGGGTGCAGGTGAGGAGCATGGGGTCACGGCTCCTTGGGGGTGGCCATGGCGGGTGCTCGGGGAGTGTGGAGTGGGCAGCCCGTGTGCGTGGCAGCTTGTGCAGGTACAGGCAAATGGGTGTTCACATGTGTAAAGGTACACTTGAAGGTGTGCGTGAATGTGTGTGTGGATGTGTGTAAGAGTGTGAGTGTGAGGGACAAAGGGCACGTGTCCAAATGTAAGGTATATGCGGATACGTGCATCTGGAGCTATACATGGAGAGGGTGTGTGTGTGTTACAGGAGGGTGCCCGAGCATGTACAGGGTGTGTGTGTGCAGGGTGCAAGGTGTGTGCTGAGCCTCTCTTAGCACATGCAAAAAGACACCTTGGTGGCTGTTAGTCCCCTGCTTCATGGAGGGGCTGGCACAGTGTTTCAAGGAACATGAGCGAGGCATGGCGCGAGGTGGAGGCCACGGGCATGGATTGGAGGCCACAGGTGCAGGCTGGAGGCCACGGTCCCTGGGGCAGTTGCCATCTGCTGGGCAAGCACCGCGCAGGACAGCACTGGCCCTGTTGGCTGCGGGCTGGTCCCTTGTGTCAGCAGCATCCTGCGCGCAGCTTCTCCTCCATCTTGTGCTGACCCAGGCGTTTGCGTGACCTTGTAGCTGCTGCTGAGCGGAACCTTCCCTTGCTTTGCCCGGGGTATTTTTCAGTGAGATCAGCTCCCCTGCCTGCTTCAAAGCTGGCATTTGCCGCCAAAGGTATGACAGTGACATCTGCAGCCGGGGGCTCCCCCTCCGCCCACCACCCGAGATGCTCGGAGCTGCCGGAATCATTGTCCCTCTCACTCGCCATTTACCATGCTATTGATAGACCTTAAAAAAGCAAAAGCAGTCAGAGAAGGTATCACCAAAGCTAAAGCTGTTACGAATGCTGTTAAACTAACACTAACTGCTGCTGCTGTTAATCTGCACCAAGGTCAAATTCACAAATCGGCAGGTTAATTTCAGTTCCAGCCTGAAATCAGATCATCAATTAGTTAAATCATCACTTTGATACAGAAAGAAAACTGGAGTGAACCCAGTCCTCATAAATCCTGTAGCAGGGTCTGAGAAGATGGCTCTGTATTTTACCAGGAAGAATTTGACCAAAGCAGTTCCGATCCATAGCATGGAGCCACCTCCATGTTTTAATAGTGAAAACAACTCATCACCCACTGCCCAAGCCATAACCTCCAAGCTGATTTGGACACTGCCATCTCAGACGTGCTCCCCTGCCCCCAGCAGATGTTACAGTGTGGTGTTAACCTCTGCTTCAATAAGCAGAGGTTTGAGGCTTCCCATATAACAGAATTGACTGATGACTATTTCAAGTTTCTCAGGACTTTGAAACCCAAAACCCACTTTAATTTTATGAGTAATTTTATGGGACAATCCTTGGGGCTGTGAAAGCTGGAAACTTTTCCTTTAGGTGTCTTGACCTTATGGCTGCTCATCTACCCATGCAGGAGCCCCGCCACACTTTCATCTGATCACCCTCCACTTCAGAGCTATAAAAAGGATGGGATGTCTCCCCAGCTAATAAAAATAGGAAAAAAAGGCAGAAGCAAAGCTAAAGATAAAGGTGTTGCAAGTCCTCCCCTCCCGCAGCCTTTGGAACGTCATGGCGTGGGGGCTGGCGTCTGAATCAGCAACCAGATGGTGAAGTCCTTCAGTCTCGGCGCTGCTCGGTCCTGGCTGCCCGCTGTGCCTGGGAGGGCAGCCCGAGCCTGGAGCGGGGTGGCTCGCCGAGGTCCAGGGCCACTAGCCTCGGACAGCCCAACTGGTCACTTCAGCCTGGGATGGGATGCAGAGCTTGTACAACGTGTGGGGCAGGGTCTCCACGGGGTCTCCTGGGGTCAGGAGGGCACCTTGGCAGGGTCTCCATCACTGTGAGCTACGTGTGGGCTAAGGGAAGAGCTGATTCCTGGCACCAGCAGCTCCCAAGGTCCTGAGCTCCCAAGCTCCAGCTCTGCCGGGGTTCCTGGGACTCCCTCACATGCAGTTAAGTGTGTGCTCACATGTCCATGGGCGAGCGCTTTTCCATGTGCCTATGTGGAGAGGACACTGAATTAGGAGAAAATGCAGATACGCCACAAATGGAAGTAGGGCAGATCTTAGCTACAGCCACAAGGGAGGCTTAATCTGTTCTCCATCTTACTAGATCCAGTGTCCACGCATTAAGGTTACTAAATTCACTGCCAGAGCTGGGGATGCAGGGCAGCATTACAGGCCAGGGATTTGTCCCCTCTGGCAGGCATCAGGACCTGGCACAGGCACTTCTTGGGTCTCACTTGCTCCCAGATGATCAGATCCAGTGTTGTTTCACCAGGTCTGGCATCCACAAGCACACCCCCCCCCATCTCTCAGCCCTGGATCTCTCGGTACATCTCAATCTTTGCTCATTCTTTTCAGTCAACTCTGGCGTTACATCTACTGATAACAAACATCTATTGACAACTTTTCCTCCACCTGCTCAAGAAGGAACCTAAAAAAGCAAATGCTTCCTTCCCCCAAAACCTTCTCTCCATGGAGGGGCCCAGTAACATCTCTGACAACAAACAGCAACGTGTCATTTGTTTTTATTACTCTAGGAGGGCAAGCTGCTGTGCGTGACCAAGGAAACCGAGAGCTGACTGCCCTTGTGAACTTGCCGAGTGCCTGATGGGGAACGGGAGGAGAAGAGAGCTGGGGGAGTAGGAAAAACATTACTTCTCTCCTGCTTATTGGCTAAGGCAAGATTGATTGATTGTACTTGCGATAGCATAGCATGCGTCAAGGTAGGCACAAAATTGTGGTTAGCACTAGAAAACCACCGGCTGTGTGGATGAACTTAATGTGGGAAAAGACATATGCAGTAGACACAGATTTTGCGTTGAGCTGGGGAGCGGTGTGACTCCCTGGGGTAGGGAGGGCAGCGGAGGTGAGTCCGACACGGAACATAGAGGTGTGTGATGGCACCGGCTGGTCACTTGGTAGAGCTGTGTTGGACTCACCCTGTCTACCTTTTGATGTCTCCAGTGTTTGTAGCCACTGCTAGAGAGAAAAGGACACTTCTAGGATGTAACTCACCTCCTCAAATCAGCCACAAGGAGTGCCCGGAGGTTTACTTCACAGGTGGTGGCTTCCCTGGTTACCAGTTGAAGCTCTGCCCAGCAGATGAGATGCTCCTGGGGAGCTCTCCTTCTGGCAGAGGGCAGGCTTAGGAAAGGGCTTGAAGAACAGGCCTGAGGACCACATTAGGGATGGCAATGGGGAATGAGAAAACACCATGGTACTGGCTTGAAGCCTAAGCAAGTGGCTGGGGGTGGCTGTCATCGTACGGTGCCGTGCACACGCCAGCTGGAGAGATGGCAGAGAAAGAATCAAGGTAAGGGCTTGTGAAGAGAAGAGCAGTTGGAGGTGTTTTATCTGGACAGGGCTTTTGGTGACATAAAGTCAATTTGATATGAACAGTTCGTTTTTGCATGATGGTAATAGCTCCAGTACTATTTCCCATTGTGACAGATACTCAGACCAGAATCATTTCCATGAAGGAAATGGAAATGATTTTTTCAAAAATTTTTGGTTCAGAAAGCCTCAAAATTCTGCCTTGCTATTCAACTAATTTTTATGCTCTCAGCCTTTAGTTTCCCAAAACAGAGGGGAAAAAAAAAAATCAGTTTCGGGGAGAATTTTGATAGGGTGGCATTTCCCTGCTGCTGACCTCCACCGTTTGGGTTTTGCCACTTTGAGACTGAGTCCACAGCAGGGCAGTGGCAGAGGAAGAGGCTGAGATGTTAAGGAGGCCAAGGGCATCTGGGTGGTCAGAGGCTGGTCTTGGAGCTCCCAGCCAGGGCAGGGGGTGGAGTGAGCAGGACCAGGGACCCGTGCGGAGCAGCCAGTCCCTCTGCCAGCCTGCGCGTTGCTGGCCCCACAGCTTCCTCTGGCAACGCCTTACACAGGCTATTTTTATGCTGTGTGAAAAAGCGTGTCTTTCTGCGAGCGGAGGAAAGGCGGCGTGGAGAGGGAAAGTGAATTAGTGAAGGTCACAGGCATAATGTCGCTCTGCGTGCCGCTGGGGCAGAGCCTGAGGAGCTAGAGGGGGTGGCGTGGGGGTCTGGGCAGCGGGCTCCTCTGGGGTGGAAAATGGTTGCGGCGCAGCTCCCTGTTCCGCCTCTGCCTTCCTGGGGAACAACCAGCCGCCGTGGCCCTGCCAGCACAGGGGAGCGAGCTGGCAGCGTGCACCTACTTCTGCACTGCTCGCTCGCTGCTGCCGCTGACTGTTTGTAGAGCATCAGCCGCTATACGGACTGTAACTGGTTTTTTACATACGGCATAAAAAGTAACGATCGCTCTCTCTCGCTAAATCACACACAGTCAAAGTGTAACATGGAGTCGCTCCTGCCTGCGCTGGCCAAAGGTTCGTTCCTGGGAAAGCCCAAATTGCTCCTGAAGGCGAGAAACGGCCTTTTTCCCCCCTCCCTGAAATCAATAAGGGGAGCAGTGCCCAGCACCACACCCCCAGGATCCAGCCAAAAACTGCAGTAATTTCTGCAGCATCCCTTTCTCCACACTTTCCCCTCTTCCTTTAAAGCAAGGGCTTTCCTGAGAACAACAAGGAAAGGTGAATGCAGAAGACACCCTGCCTGCACATCACTGCTTGCAAATGGGAATTTGGGATCCGGACCATGCTTGGGTGAGCGGGGGAAGAAGTTGGCAGGGGTGCTCCTCCCCTTGGTGCGGGGTTTGGGAGCCAGGGATGGGAGCCCGGGCGAGGGGCAGCGCATCCCTCGGCTGCGCCATGAGCAGCTCGGTCCCGCAGCGTGTGGCCGGCAGGGTACCACGGGGAGCCTGCGCGCTCCCAGCAGCCTCCTGCTTCTGGGGGACGCTGGAGGCAGAGTTCCCATCACTTTCCCATCTCGGAGCAGATTTACGAGCCTCCCAAAAGCTCTCCCGCAGCCCTCCAGGAAGGCAGGGGCTGGGAGCTGGCGGGGTGGGGGGTGTGTGTGCTATTTGCGGGGAATTGTGAATCTACTTTCTTACACGGCTGCGTACCACTGTGCAACGGTAATCCCCTGAGCAGGGTGAAACGGAGGCCTAGCTACCATGACCTCCTCTGTAGGTTTCCATGGATACCATGTACTATAAATAAAAAAAGGAATTTCAAACCAGTTTTCAATCCTGCTTAGTGGGAATAGGAAACCTCTTTTGAATTTAGTTTCCTATCTCACCTTACAGGGGTTATTTTGCAGCCTGTTTGAAACAAATAATTACCCCTTCAGCCAGGAAATTACCACCAATCATACCTATTTACTTCCAAACACTCGGCTAATTAGCACATTGGGGAGAGCTGCCTATTTGCACGCTGGAGATGGGAGGCTTAGCGTCTTTATTTTGGTGGCGCTGGGAGAAAGGACGTGGGGCCAAGGGTCAGTGAGGGGCGTCAGAGCCCTCCGAAAAAAAATAATAAAGAGAGAAGGAGAGCTGTAAAACTCGAAACGCCGAGATGCTGTGTGAATTAGCGTGCAAGAAGCCCCGGCAAAAAAGGGAATATTACATCTGCATCCTTTTGCAATGAATCAGAGTCATGCTGCAGATTTTGTCTGGCATACTGGGTCTCTGGAGGATAGAAAATAATTTGGTCGCAGCAGTGGGAGGTGTGTGTGCGTGGAGAAGGGAGTTGCTTTCCAACAGCCTGCTGTGGTGAGAACATGCCTGACACTTCATTCCTTTCCAGTTAATGCAGCGAGGCTGGGAGGAAACTTAACCCTCTAATTGCTAAAGTGTACTGGGGACTTGGGAAAGTCCTTGGAAACCAAACCGGGCTCCCGGGCTGGTCTCTTCTCGCCCCAGCACGGCTGGCAGACAGCTGAGGGGATTTGCCCAAATGGAGGGAGGTGGGGGCAGGGGAAATGCTAATTTGAAACAGGCACTGGCGAGCAGGACAGGAGGACAGAGAGGTTGTGTTTTTCAGACCTCTGGGCTGGCAATGGGCCTGCAAAGTCCAGTCCATCACAATGCTGGGTCCAAGCCAGCTGGACAAGTGGTGGCTTGCGGAGGGGTCTCACGGTCTGGTGTTCCCAAACAGCTCCACAGCCCAACCTCCACGCTGTCAGTACATGCTCCTGGACCATAGTCACTGAAAATCCCAAGTGCCTTCCATCACTGCACCAGTGCTATCTCCCCCCTCCACCCCCCTGGACATCTCCTGCTGCCGTGGGCACACAGCACGGGCCCCATGGCATGCAGGGGTAGCCTGCATCTTCTGCTGGACAAGAGAGGGTAGGTGAAGGATGCATGAGCATAGGATGGGCATGCAAACTGGGGACTGTGCCCCCCCTCATCCCTCTATGGCTTCCTGGGGGTCTGGTTGCAATGGGAAGGGATTGCCTCCTGCCGCTGTCCTTAGGTGGCCATTGGAAGGTTGGTCCCAGCAGGCACAGCTCTGTGCATGAACCGTCCGTCTGATGTGCACTGTCTCCTGGCCTTGCTCACCCCAGTAAAGGTCTCCCAGGCAGTGCAGGATTGGGACCAACAAGCCTAAGCTCTCCACAGCCAGGGAAGAGGAGGAGGAAGAGGCGGCAGGTCCATTGGTAGCAGGGACGCACAAAGCACCTGGGGCTCTGCCAGAGCCTCTTGAGCAGGCGGGTAAGCTCTGCTCAGAGCTAGTCCATAATGTTTAATAGCAAAGGATGATCACAGGCATCTGACTCGGAGCCTGTTTGCTGCCGCCCTCCTAAAGTTCCTTATTAGCATTTCCAGGACACTGATGCTGTGCTTGGATATACGGGAAGCCACTCGTGAGTTACGGAGCAGCAATATATCAACGTTAGGGAAGGGCCCATTTAAGCTTAATATCAGAGGCTGTTTTTTTCTGGAGTCAGGTGTCCCGTTCCCATTGAAATTCAAGAGGAGTTGGAGTCTGCTCCCAGGGCTTCTTTGAAAGTCCCAGACTTAATGAGTATTTATTTTAATTAGGGGGATGTTACCTGCTCTGGGAACCTCACGCTATCTGCTGTATTCATCCCCACAGCACCCTGGGAAGGGGCTCCCAGCCCTTTTTGCAGTGGGGGACCAGGGCACATAGTGGCTCATGCTGCAACTCTGCAGCTCAGCAGGGAGCAGGAAACATCTTTCTGGGGGCTGAAAGGGCCAAGGCATTGCCACCCTCCCCTCCTGGGTCATGTCCTCTTGGGAGGCCAGTGTAGACCATGGGGACGTTGCTTGGCTGGCTGCAGCAGGATGATGCTGAGCTCCCCCTCACCGCCTGCCTTGGCCCGTGGGCGGTTTGGGGGGAACCTGGGCCAACGTAGAGGCAGCTCAGCCCCGGCTGCGCTCCAGAGCACTGCTGCTCGTTCACCATCTTCAGGCCAGGACACAAATCGCAGGGTGGAGGATGGGAGGGTGAGGAAAGAGGAGAAAATCAGTGTGATTTTTTTCTTTTTTTTTAGAAACCCCAAACAACAAAGTTACTGGCTTGGGAAGACCTTAGAAACCTGATCTGGTCCCAACCATAAACAGCCAAACAGGACAAGCCACAGGGCTGTCTTGACGAGGAGGATCTCACCCACACCCCTCTGAAGAGGCAGTTGTGTCAGGAGAGGCAGACGAGTCCAAACAGCTCCTCAGTCCTCTCTGCATGGAGTCCCCAAGGGCAGATAAACCGAAATCTGTGACCCTTCTGCCTGCTCTCAGAATCCACCGTTTTGCAGTGCTGGGAGGGCTGGGGTTCCCCACCATGGTACCCCTGCCCTTGCCCTCTGTGTGGCGTGAAGAGATGGAGTTAGGCTTCCCAAGTGGGCTGGCAGCTTGCAGGTAAGGGGCTTGTAACAAGAACAAGCAAGCTGTCCCCAGGCAGAGCGATCAGAATGCTGTGAACTCCCCCGTGGTGCTCCTGTGGGTGGGATGTGAGGCCTTGGGGGCTGGCAGTGGCAGGGCGGTCCGTACCTCTGGGGACGGTGCAGGGGATGCTCGGGGAATGCAGACACGGGACTCAGGGGTGAGGACAGGGGATGCTGACATGAGGAAGGAGAGGACTAGTGTCTCTTTCCCCCCTCCTCCCCTGGGGAAACCCAACTCCAGGGAGAGCTGCAAGTCTGTGCAGGCTGTGCTGACAGATATCTCCAGAGGGTCAGTCTTGCCCACAGAGCTTTGGGCCAAGGGTTTTGCAGGGGAGATGGTGAAAGGCAGCAGGTGGTGGAGCATGCTCAAGGCTGGCCCTCAAAGCATACTGGGGACAGCACAGGCAGTGATGGTGCTGGTGTCTGGACAGATGCGGGGGAAGAGGGACTCTAGGTGGGCTGGGAAGGGTAGAGGTGGGATGAGCCAGCTGCAAACATCCACCAACAGTGGGGCAAGGAGTGGGGACCAGGG
Source organism: Limnodromus scolopaceus (assembly GCA_028565335.1). Classification (NCBI taxonomy): domain Eukaryota; kingdom Metazoa; phylum Chordata; class Aves; order Charadriiformes; family Scolopacidae; genus Limnodromus; species Limnodromus scolopaceus. Next base: position 30,110,259 of record JAOXNO010000052.1, on the reverse strand, counting down.
ATGAGGAGCGGGGAGCAGGTCTGCTGGGAGTGGAGACTATGGGATGCTGGGGGCCATCTGCTGCCAGGTCACAGGAACCAGCCAGGTGGGTCAGCCACCCATGACCTTAGGGACATTTTCAGTGGCCTGACAGGGAACTCCATCCATGGGGCAGGGAGATGTCTCTGAGCTGGACCTGACTGCTGTGGTGCTCAGCACCTCAAGCAGCCCTGCCAGCGCTAGGAGGGGGTTTGGTGCCTCCTCGTCCTGCTGGGCAGCAAGACCCTGCCCCAGGATCACAAGACCTGGCTATTGCCCACGAGCAATAGCCAGGGCTGGGTCCAAGGGGTACAGGGCAATGGCTTGCCCAGGAGATGTTGAGCGAAATCCTCAACACCCCGCTGACAGCTGCCTGGGACACTGCCTGGGAGCAGGCTGAGAGCCTTCATCACTCAGCCACTCAACAGGAGCCTGGGAGGGAATGGGAGTGGCAGGGGAATCTCTTGCCAGGCCAGACCTGGGGCCAAGTCTTTGTCCAGCTCTCCTCCATCAACTGCACTTCGTGAAGGAGAGCAGGGATGTTTTTCCAGCTTTACTTGCGGATTGTAGGCCTGGAGCTTGAGAAAGAGGTGAGATGGAAAGTGGTTTTGAAGGGAACAAATATGGCTTCGTAAGGAAGAGAAAGGAGGAATTAGTCACCAGGGGTGAATGGTCCCAAAATGCAAAACGTTACAGAAATTGGTTCATGAAGATATTGAACACTCCTACCTCCCCCGTCCCCTCTGACTGTTCACTAATGCTGGGATAAGAATAGCAAAAGCTTCATAAGAGAAGGAATACTCCCAGAAACCAAGGATTCATGTTGAATGGCCTGATGAAAATTCCTGGAAATGTTAACATAGCAGAGCTGCAATTAGGACCCGTATTCTCGCAAATAGCATTGAAAGCTGTGAGAAAAGCATTCCTTCCAGGTCCTGGTGACACAGGAATAAAACAGGTGGCACTGAATTTAATGCTACTGTTAAATAAAATTTTTATTCAGCCAAGAAAAATGTGGTAGCTAGAAAGATGGATGACTCCATCATTTCATTCTGCTTCATGCAAAGCTACCATTACCTTGCTAGATATTTTATGGAAGGCTTGCTGGTCTCAGCCTGTAGGCTTCGAGATCATAGACAATGTGCTAATGTAAAGTTGCTTGAGCTTATGGAAGATTTCGAAGGCCTGGTTTCCATGTGTTGAGACTGGCACCATATCAGAGGAACAGCTGAGTATATGGAGCAGGGAAGCTACATGTAAGTTATCCAGCCAGGAGAGAATCTGCCCAGGGCTGCGGTCCTGGGCACTGTGATGCGGAGGAGAAGCAGCAGTCCCGGCTGGCCCTTCCCTGCCATGCGGGCAGGATGGAGTCTTACTTCACAAGCACAATGCACGACATTATTGTGCTTTATTGGCCTGGGATGCTTTGCCTGGTTTACTCGCAGGCTCTGGTGCATCCTTTGCCTGCAGACCAGGCAGGTGATGCAGAGCTGGGCCTGTGTGGACGCCAGGGTGGGATGGAGGAATGTGGGGCTTCCCTTCCCTGTGGGACAGTGTATCAGCAGCCGTTGCAAGTGTTGGGTCTCAGAAATGCTTCTGGGGCCACAGGGTGAGGAGAGGATATTTAGAAAGTCTAATTTTAGCTTGGCGAGGCACTTCCACGCTGAAGGAGGTCAACTCTCCTCTAGGGCAACCAGCAGGGAGAAGCTGCTTCAGCTGCTCTGAAATGCCACCCAGAGGCAGTGACTGCCCTGCTTGGAGGGAAGGAGGGTGACCTGATGCTGTTCAGCCAGCACCTGGGAACCCCTTGGAGACAGTGCTAAAGGGAAGACCATTTCCTCACCGACTTCCAAGCTGTTCTGACAAAGATCTTGGAGGCAGCAGAGATACCTCACCACAGTGAGGTCCCACCCCACTACCAGAGATTTCATTCACCCATGTAGAGCAGAGGTAATTGCCCTTCAGCTTCCCGACTGCACTGCTTCTTGCCAATGGTGTATTGCAAAGGAGAACCCCTGTCTGCCCCGCTGAAGGAGGCACTAAAGCAGAAACAGCCAGGGCACTCTGACCAGTATGACAGCGCTGCTGGGGACAAGCTGGTGCTTTTGCCTTCCCTGGTTCTGAACAAGCCAAAGGTTTTAGGTACACCCACCAGCATCCCTCCTTCTGGAGCAGTCGTCCCTGGTCACAAAGCCAGGCTGTTCCTTCCCAAGAGCAGTTTGTGGAATAAATTCTTACACCATCCTAATGTAATTGGGCTAAATGATCTGCCACACTAATCACAGCTCTTTGGAGAGGCTCTTGAGGTGGGTCTTTTGCTGTCCTTAGTAAGGGGTCACCAGGACGTGTGAGTGGAAGTGAGAAATGGGATTCCCTGGTGTCCTGGTTTAGGCTGGGACAGAGTTAACTTTCTTACTAGCAGCTGGTATAGTGCTAGATTTTGGATGAAGGTTGAGAATCATGTTCATAACACACTGATGTTTTTAGGTGTTGCTGAGCAATCAAGGTCTTCTGTGCTCCTCACACCGCCCCGCCAGCAGGTGGGCTGGGAGTGTGCAGAAAACTGGGGGGAGACACAGTGGGGACAACCGATCCCAGCTGATCAAAGGGATATTCCATACCATGTGATGTCATGTTCAGCATATAAAGCTGGGGGAAGAAGAAGGAAAGGGGGGACATCTGGAATTATGGTGTTTTGTCTTCCCAAGTCACTGTTACACTGATGAAGCTCTGCATTGCTGGAGATGTCTGAACACCTGCCTGTGACTGGAAGTAGTGAATGAATTTCTGGTTTTGCTTTGCTTTTGCTTTACTTATTATCTTACTGTCTTTATCTCAACCTGCAAGTTTTCCTTATTTTTCCAACTCTTCTTCCCATCCTACTGCCCATCCTACTTCACATGGGGAGAAGTGAGCAAGTAGCTGCTCACTGATTGCTGGCTGGGCTCTCACCACGACACCTGGGAATAACTCTCCTACAGGAAACTCAATGTCATCTGGGGAAAGTCTTGTGTGCACCAAGATGATGCACATGAGAGAGCATGGAGAGCAGTCTGGAGTAAGACTATGTCCTATTAATTTGCTCAAAACTTGTGAACACTGGGCTCAGTGGGGTGGTAGGCTGAGTGGAATGAGAGGTGCCGTGGACCTTGCTTAGACAGCTGAGCTGGGAGCTCAGCTCCGTACGGAGGCAGTGCAGGGCCTGTGTTGCAAATGAGATGATGCCGTACAAAATGGGCAGACCCGTGTAAATTGGTGGGGTATAAGCAGGATGGTGAGGAATTAGAGATGGGCGTAGTGAGATGTGGGCACAAGCAGATAGCGGTGCATGTGGAAAGGGAGTCAGCCCCAGCCTCTGTCAAGCCACTCTGTATGCTGGGGGCTGTAACCTCCTGCATGAGGAGGCTGTAACCTCCCAGGAATTGGGTTATTTTTTGACAATTGAATGAGGACCTCGGCTCAAGATCCCAGCAGTGACCGAAAAGGTGAATAAAAATGAGAGGCTTCATGAAGGAGACTGCAGAGAAGGATGTAAGGAGTTTCACAAAGGCGTTAGACAGGTGGGTGGTGTCACGGTGACCTTGCATTGAGTGCTGTGGGAAGGTCTGCTCATTCCATCTCGCAAATGACAGCCACAGGCAAGGATCTGGAGGAGGGCTGGGAAAATAGCTCCAAGACTGCCAGGCCCTGGGGCTTTTATATGCACAATGTTGGGCCCATTTGGCTTGCATTTGACTCCTGACTCCTGCTGATCGCTTCTTGGGTGACTGGAGCCAAAGGCGTGCTACGATGTTTGGTGAAGTCAACTGGACTTTTTCTGTTTGAATGCTCTGACCCGCAGTGACATGGGCTGGCTAAAACCTGACAAGGGATGCTCTGAAGCAGGAAACTCCTGTTTAGATCAGACCAGGAAGGCGTTTCCAGCTCCGTGCTGTGGGTCAGCATTGTGCTGGCTATATTTCCTTAAGGCATCTGTTAACAAGCCAATGCTAAATAGCCGTAATCCTCCTGCTGCTAGCTTGGGTCTGAGGGTGGTTTGCTGCAACAGGATAATGACCCTAGCTAGAGTGTCTGGTCGGAGTCCACACAATGGCCCACTTAATACACGTGAGACTTGAGGGGTCTTGGCAAAGGAGCAACCTAAATCGAGTTAGGAAGAAAAGGGATGTTCCCATGGGCCACTGTCTTGGAGTGAGCCCACAGGATTTGAAACAACAAGGTTTCTTTTGCCACAGAATAGTAGAAATAGGTAATCCAGATTAGTTGCTAAGTGCCTCCAGGAGGTAGGATTAGTAAAAGGAAGAGTCTGCAATACTCAGCTGGCAGTATCTCACCGGGAAAAAAATTATAGCCATAACGGTGCATTTGTAAGCTCCTATGCCATCTCAGAGGGTAAATCATGGGAATGACCATGAAAAACTCTTCAAAGGCCACAGAAGTAATGTTTATGTATATAGCAGATGTATATGAGTCTACTGCATCACTTTGCCTTTTGCTCCACACGCCATGATCAAAGTAGCAAGCTTACGGATTTTGCTGGAGTATTGGCATAAATCATTTGCTGGGTGAGTTGATGTTTTAATTCACACAAACAAAATGAGCAATAATATTGTATTTCATATGTCAGGATTTTTTTCCCTTTAGAGAACTGGTCTGAAAAGGAAATTTCTGTTTGAAGAAGTTTAACTTACCAGTTATCTGGGTCCTATATCCATCAGAAATTTTTATGAACTTTCAGAAAGCATCATCTCTCCCCTGTCCTTCATGGGAGTTCTGGGTACCTGTTTTTACTCTGGTACCTGTTTTGACTCTTTCTTGGTCTTGGTCCCCATAACTCCATGGGCTTCTTCCCTGTCTGCTTATCTGGCGAACTCATCGAGGCTGGGTGATGCTAGACCAAAAGAATACAAATCTGTACAGCACTTATCCCCTCATCTCAGGGTGAACATAGCATCCTAATATGGATAACAAACCTCCCTGATGCAGGGAGCAGAAGAGCTGTGTTATTTTCTCAGAAAACGTAAAGCTTTGGGACATTGATCTGCTTGTACTGAGATCATTGTTGCTTTTGAAGCAGTTCTTCTGGAGGCAATGTTTGTGCCTCTGGGGTCTCCAAAATCTAAAGCAGGCAGCAAAAAAAATCAATGGGGGTTTGGTGGAAGAGGTTTCCTAGCTGTCTTTCACAGTGTCAGGTGGCTCTTGGCTGCTGATATGCATATTTGAGGTGCAAGTCAGCCTGGTGAGGTGTGTGGACTTTGCCTCCACAGAGGATCGTGCTCCCCCTTGTGAGACACACCATCTGTGACATGGGGCTGTGCTGGGGGTAATTGAGGAACCAAGCTGTGATGGTCAGTTTTTCCTTCCAGGAAGGAGATGAAGATGAGATTCTGACTCTTGATTCCTTTAGGCTGAATAGTCAAAAGTGGAAGGTGTCCCTGTAGGTCAGCAGTGTTTCAATGGGAGCTGCGCATGCGTTGGGGAAAACCCTCTTCTGAGCACAGAGCAAGTAGAGGAACCTCTGAATCAGGTGTCTGTTTTTGGAGACGCAGGTGTTTGAGCCACACACATACCCAGTGCTGCATAGAGATCACAGCTCTGTCCTGCTGTCCCTCCCTGGTGGCATCAATTGGTCAGGGCTTGCAAAGCGCTAGACTAGCCCTGGCCCGAGGGACAAGCTGCCTCATGATCCCCTCTCATACGTGCCTGTCCCTCCCTCCAGGCACCGCAGAGCGGTGAAGCTCAGAGAGCCTGCTGGAGAACCAGAGATTGGTTGTGTCCTTCCCAGCCAGTGTGGTTTGGGCTGGGGAGCTAACCCCACCCGCCATCTCTGCCTGGGATAAAGGGAGTTTGTTTCTGCTTTAGCTCATTGCAATATCTCCTGCTGGCAGACTTTCCAATTAGGGAGCCAAGTGGGAGTCAGGAGAGACCCCAGGGTGGATTTCACACTCGCTCTTTATTTATATGTAAACCTGGATGCAGGGCTGAGCTGCTGAGCGGGTGAGAGAAGTAGTACCGATGGAGGGGGAGGCCAGCCCGGAGAACAGAGGTCTTTGCAGCTCTCATTTGAAGTGTGTGTGTGGGACAGGGCTGAGAGAGAGAAAGTCTGGCTTGTCTCTCCCACCTGCTTCAGCTGCTGGGAGCTCATGTGCTCTTCCCGGTCCCTGCTTGTTCCTCCTAGAATGGCACTTGAGCATCTCTAAATACTGGGGATGGCGAGTTCTTTCCCGGTGACAGAGATGGGCATCCCTGTGTGCCCCAGTGTCCACCTGGACTGCACACAGCATGGAGGTGTGTGGCCTGGGCACATGCTCTGGCCCCACGCTCTCCCACTCCTGCCCCTCGGCTGGCATCCCCAGTACTACTGGTGCATCAGAGCCGGGTGCCCGGTCTCCCTGCTGTACCCCATCACTGATGCTGCTCCTGGCCCTACAGAGGGATCAGCTGGAGGAAGCCCAGTGAGGCAAATGTGGGCAGAGGAAGATGTCACAGCTGGAGGGTACAGGGACCACAGCCACGTGACAGGGAGTGGCCGATGTCCCAGGCAGGGCTGTGACACCTTCCCTCCTGGCCTTCCTCTGTCCTCTGCTCTCTTCCGTTTCCATTGGGTGGGACCATTTCAAACTGCCAAAACCAACTGGCCTTCCTCTCTTTTTTAAAAAAAATGAAATAATAAAAGCAAACGGATTTAAAGTTAAAACTTGGAGGGGGCAATTTTTCCATGGAGAAAAAGGAGCAAAGCGCTGTCCCTGGGGGCAGTCCATGTGCAAGCACACACTGTTCAGGGGGGCAAGTGCCCCAGAAAAGGCAGCTTCGCTTTGAGCAATTTTGGTCACTGGGGCCTGTTTGCAGGCTGGCACAAGGGCTGTTTTCCAGGTGCTTGTGCCTTGCTTTATGGTGTGATTATGGCTGCACAAACAGTTCCACTGGCTCAGCGGCTCCCCTGCCTCCCTCCCGTCCTTCCCTTTGTTTCTGAAATGTGACTTCTCTCCAGCTAGCTTTTTGCATGCGTCTGAGCCGGATGACAACCTGGGTGATGCTCACAGTTGCCATTCAAGCTGCAGCATCAGTGGGTCGGTCACAAGACAGTTTTGGGTCAGCTGGTTGGGTGAGCTTAGCAAAGCTCCTCTGGGATGGGATCAAGGGGGTGTAGGTTCAGTCCCTGGTTTTCAACCACTTGTTTTGTGTCGGGGGAGTGTTTGATACCTGGCTGTGCTGTGCCTCATTAGAGTAGGGATAACAGGAATTCTTAGCTTGGCAGGTGTACTGGAAAGATAAACTCAGCAATATTTGGAGAATATCGCAAGACTACAGCTTTACTCTGGTGACTCTGCAGGCCACAGCGTTTCTCACAGTACAACTGAACTGGAGCTACCTCTCACGAACAGTGAGATCAGAAAGAGAGACATGAGGGGAAGCTGAGAGACCCAGACAAAGGTGAGCAGAGCAGGGAATGTGAATGGGGATTGCTCTTTCTCTCTCCCAGTTGAGAAGCAGGGACATGAGGTGAAGTCAGTAAGTCAAAGCAGATGTAAAGAAGCAATTTTTCATGCAATGTGTTGAGGTGCTGTGGAACTTGAGAAAGGGCATCATAGCACTAAAGTCGACACAAGATCATGGAAGAGAAACCTGCTGAAAAGTGTACATCCTGCAGACTACACCCAGCTCAGGAAAACCAGGTAGTGGCTGAGCAAGTGCTGGGGGAAGTACTACGGGTTTATCTCTTATATCCTTCCCCAGGAAAGAATCTCCTGCTCTTGGAGACAAGACCTAGGCAAGATGGGCTTTTGGGCCGGCAGTACCACCATTCTCATGCAAGGCAAAATCCTTTTGGCATATCTCAGACCATGAGGCTTGGGCAGACTCTTCTAAGCCTGGGAAGGGTGCAACACAATGTAGGAAGAAGTAGAAGCTCATGTGCCACCATCAACCTGGGTCCTGTAGGGTGACACTGACTCCAGGAAGGACTGCTAGTGTTCACTCTATGGGCAGGTGTGGAAGGCAAAGCTGCAGGGTGCTTGTCATGCGTTCACTCAGGTCTCTGCCTTCATTTTACAGTGTTTCAGGTCATCAGAATGTGAAAATCAAGGAAAGCCCAGGAACACACTACTCACTTGGTTCCTGCCATATTCAGGTGAGTGGGGCAGCTTTGGAGATGGACAATGCCTCAGTGGGATGTTACCTGGAGTCATAGGATGAGATTAAAGCTCCATGCTCAGTATGGGATGTGCATACATCTGGGTGGAGATCTGTCCCTTAAAACCTGGTCTGTACGTAAAAGGGCCTCAAAGGAGTGGGCATCTCTGAACCCCTTGCTGACTCTCAGAGCTAAATAAATATCCCAGGGAGGCAGCAAACATCCAGCAACCAAGCTGTGTTGGAGAGCATCTTTGGAGTCAAAATCCCAGGACCTAAATGGAGACATTCCCATATCCTGCAGCCTGAAGTGGCCCCCAGCTGAGCCACTCTGTCCCCTCCGGAGCACCGGGAGAGCCAGCAGCACATGGCCGTTGTATTATTTAAGGACCCCAATGCAATTAGCAAGGCACTGGAGAGCAGCCAGCATGGACTGCAGGTGTTAGTGCTTCTCCAGGGCACGGACACCGAAACAGCTGGGCTCCACCTTCCTGGTTTCCATCTCTCAAGGGCAGTCCCAAAAATAGGCTGCTGCAATCACCTTGGCCAGAGACCCTGCTGACACAAATCACCCTGGCAGTGCGGCAGGAGGAAGAAAACACTGTGATTTGCACAGAGATGAGCACAGAGATGGTGACGATCAAGACAACTCGCCTCTCTGCAAACCCAATCCATCTGAAAGGGGTAGACCTTGACCAGCAGGATCATGAGTGCATCACGGCTGCACTCATCCAGCTTCTAACCCCCGCCAGTTTGCCTTCTTCCTTTGTTGTAAGACCAGCTGTTTCCTCACCACTTCTGGCCATAATGAATCCTGTTTTGCTGCCCTGTCTCACCACCGACCAAACCTGTTTTGCCATATAGCCCTTGGCAGGAGTACCTAACTGCCAGCAGCAGGTGCTGAATGTTGCTTTACCACTGTAATTAGTAGGCTAGGCTCCTCTCCTTGTTTCTCTCATCTCTGTTTTCATTGCTCTCTGCTGCTCATGGGAAATCTGATAGGCAGTATCTAGGGTCTCATATCAGCAACAGTCATTGCTAGGCTGAGCACCTTAGCAACAGGGCAATGATGGGATGGGAATACTGTTGGCAGAGGTATACAAGACATGTCTGGGTGGGCACCTCACTGAAAGGGTACTTCAGTTCTAGCTGCTGCATGAGTTTCTAAGAGCCTTAATGACTTTGTGGAAGAAGGGGAAGAGTATCTGGGATGCCCTTGCAGGACTCAGTGGCTCTGTGTGTGGGAGGCAGTTCCCAAGGCTGGCTCAGGTGAGTCTGCCTCCTCCACAGCCACTAAAACTGTCCCACAAGACTCTGCATCACTGTTTTTCTGCAGCAGGCACAGCCTGACTCATCTTTAGGAGGCATCCTCCAAAATGTCACTGAGAACAAACCTGCTTGGTTTATGTTACTACCTGCCGGGGACTCAGCAGAGGGAGGAGGAAGACAGGCTGTGGGGCACTCTTCCAGGCTAGTTCTCTTCCCTACTACTCTCCCAGTGTGTCCCTAAATGCCTTCAGGAAGCTAGTTGCCTTCCTGGATTTGCCAAGGCACATCCACATGCTCTCCTGCTCCCTTGTGCGTGCTCAAAGCGACTTCCTTGTCTTGAAGAGGTATTCTTTAGCTCTGACAAAAAAATCAGTTGAACTTACCAGGCCTGAGGGTCTGGTGGGGAAGGAGAGCACGCTTCTTGGTGCTTCATGGGGTGGATTTTGAAGCTAAGGACCTTCACCCAGACACAGAGACAGGAGAAAAGACATATTGAAAAATGTTTTGTTCACACGAAAGTTCAAAACTGTCCCTGTTCACACAGGATGTGGACAGGTCCCCAAAGATACCCTTTAGGTCTGGGATTCAGAGCTCTTTAGCACCCCAGAAGCATGGAGATCCCTTTCAGAGTGGGGTACTCAGAAAGCAGGCAGTCATCTGAGGCTGCCTGAGTTGAATGCTGAGAAGGGCAGGCAATGTCGAAGCATCCTCTTGAGCTGAGCAGACTGTGTCCACATGCAGTTTGGCTCAGGTGGTCAAGGACCTCTCTCCAGGTTGGCTTTCAGATGAGGAGTGAAGGGTCGCATCCAGGGGAGATCTCTTCCGTCTTCCCTTAGAGACATCCCCACCAGGACACCCTTTCTCTGGTCCATCGGCATGTCACTGGTGCCTACTGTTACATAGTAAATGCTTTAAAAACTCAGGATGCATCCATGGGGGAAAGGCATTGGATTTTGTGCCATAACAGGTCAGAGGTCTTTTCAAAGCTAGAGTCTGTAGTAAATGCAATGAATGTTCGGTTCCTGTCTGAATACCACAGGAGAGATGCATCCCCAAACCCCTCTCGGGACCAAGAATATCTCAAAAGTATCTGGCTGCTTAGAGCCGTGCATTTGGAAGAGAGGTGCCATAAACACTGTGCTTCCCAATGATGACAAGTCTAAGCAGTCACTGGGCAGAACAACTTGGGTCTGGAAGCATAGCAATGACACAGGAGAGAGCTTCACTCCCTCTCTGAGAAAAGGGAAGGAGAGACAGATGAGGTCCAGATGAGGATGACATGGGTGCTACAGGAGCCCTGAGTGTGAATCCCGAAGGACACCCAGGAGACTCAGCAGCACTCTGTAGGAATCAATGGCCCCATCCAGCAGTCCGCACCCTGGCATGCAACGTTGACTGCTGGGCGGACAGATCCATTCTGTGGTGAGAGCCCTGCCTTCCTAAGCCTCCCCTTAAGACGTGACTTCTACCCCCAAGCCAGACCCTTACCACAAAGAAATTTCTCGCCCTCAGCCCAGCTCACTCACACGTGGATGGCTGTGCGCACACGTGTGACACCGGAGGAGCCCATGGGAAGGTTGGCATAGTAGTCTGGGGAGCAACCAGGGCGTGGTTGGAGAGTTGAGTGAGCCAGCAAACTTGCTTCAAACTCTTCCCAATAGCAAAGACCCCAGCTGTGCTTAGAGCCCAGGCTGGTGAGCACCTGGCTGGAGGCAGGTCAGCTCTGCCTGAGCCAGCACAGGCTCATGAGGCTGGTCCCTGGGCTGGAGAGCTGCGAGCAGAAAGGCAGATACAGGATGGGTGTTTGGCACATGATGATAAAAGCATATTTCAGTGTGGCTCTGCTTTACCATGTCTCAGTGCAGACTCTGCCGTCACCCACCAGGAACTTCCAGGAACCAAAGTCCCTCAGATCTGCAGCCTAAGTGGTGCTGCACACCTTAGCTCAGCCAGGCACTGAACAAGAGCAGGGTGGCTGTCCCTACACGCCTGGGTCTTCTCAGTGACCCAGAAATGGTGTTTTGTGTGTGATGTTCGCCCACAAACACTCAACCCTCCTCTGCTGAGATTCACCAGGGGGAGGACGTGGACCAGGAGGAGGAATTTGCTGGGTGTGAGGAAGTGACTTGAGCTGTGGCACAAAAACTCTCTGGGTGGGTGTCGTGAGCACACGCTGGGGAGTATCCCGTGGGCCTGAGCTCAGAGCTACATATGCTGCTCCTCTGCCAGTACCAAACATGGCACCTGGCATCTGCTCAGCTCAGACCCCATTGGTACATAGAGGCGGTAGGTGGAAAGTCCAAGCCCACAGCACAGCCCATAAAGGTCATGTTTTATTCTGGCTGATCTCCTTCGCTTGCCTCATCTCCTGGAGGAAAATGAAGCGATAAACAGCCAGCAGCACAGTTTTGTTAAAAACGAATCGGGGCAAACAAACAGGGGATAATTCTCTCTCCGGCTGGTGTGGGGAATTCTGCTGAGCAGAGGGTGATGCTCTGGGGACAGCCATCACTCCAAGCCCCCAAGTCCTGCACGCCCAGCAGACAGGGGCCAACTTTTCGCTGGAGCAAGACGGCTGGGGTCAGAGTCTTATTTCCTGGGGAACCTAAACTTTTTTTCTCCTTGTGCAGGATTCATACTCCTGCATTTTCCAGAGTCCCCGTGAGCGGTCCCTGCTCCCAGGCTCTGCTGACTGCGGCCTGTGCCCAGAGCAAGGGGCTCTACTCAGATAAAGAAAGTTGACGGACACGAAGAGTGAATCGGGGACAACCACCATGTCTGTCTGAGCCCCTGCACAGAGCAGAGCAGGCAGTGGAGAAAGGAAGCCTGGCCAAAGCAGGGATGGCTGCAGCGTACTTGGGCCTTGGAGAAAAGGAAAGCAGGGCAGGGAGAGCACAGAGGGCTCCTGGGAGGTGAGGACGTGCAGAGTGATCGCACACATGTGACTGTGCACAGAGGAGGGGAAGGAACAGCACTCGGCCAGGAGGCTGTAGAGGGATCTGGGAGCCAGTTGTTCCTATTGTTTTAGTTCTTACCTTCCTCCCTCAAGTGCCAGGATCTCTTAGACTTTTACAGGGCTTTATGATCCCAAAACCTGGCAAACTGAGGCACTGAGAAGTTAAGCGAGGCCACCAGAGAAGATGAGAAGGGATTGTGTTTCTCTCTTTCCCCTGAAACAAAGCAGAGCTGTCAGTTGACACTTCCCGTGCTGCCCCAGCTCTGGAGGGTTGCTGGGGCTGCTTCCAGCAGACAAGAGACATCACGGAAGAGACAAGAGACGTGGGGCGAGGCGTGGGATTCCTGCAGCATGGGGTCCTGTGCAAAGCAGTGCCTGGAGTCTGTGTCCTCCCAACAGAGCAGGGAAAGGCAGTTCAGCTGCCGGCTGCCTCCCGCAAGCTCCGGGCTGGGAAGCTGTGGGCCCTGGCAGCCTGGAGGCATCCTGGGAACCTGGGTTTTGAGGCTGTCTGCTAGGCAAAGGGTTAGGAAGTTGGGCAGGCTGCCACCAAAAGTCTGCCCGGCTTTTGACAAAAGTCTGCCCGAACGGTACAGCTCTATGAAACATTTCAGCTTTGACAAATGTGTGGTTTTTTTGTTTTTGTTTGGTGTTTTGGTTTTTGTTTTTTTTTTTTTTTTATGAAAAAAACAACTCGGTTGCATTGAAAACTTGCCCAGCTGGTCTGAGGATGGTTCAGCCAGCCCGTAGGAGAGCTGGGGCAGCAGGCCCATCTCTCCATACACAAGCTGCCTATTGTTCTCCGCCCAGAGCAGGAGGATGGCTTGCATTAAACCAGAGGACTGGACAGGACCGCCTGGGTCACTGAGGCTGGACCCCTACCCGCACTCTTACTCTGTGTCTGCTTCACATGGCATCTATGCCTCAGGCATGCAGGGTGGCTTCCCAAGCCCTGGAACAGACTGAGACAGGCAGGAAAAGGCTAAAATCCACCCACAGGACCTAACCCATCCATCAGCTGGCACTGCAGCACTGACAGGATTTTGCCATCCTGTATCGGTCCTTTCCATCTTCCTCCCTCCAGCTCCTCACCGGTGACTGGCCCTGTGACGCCAAGGGACGCTTGAACCGTGTTTGCTGGAGACTGCATATGGTTTTTAACAGCTCCAGGCACCAAACTGAGCCTGGCAGGCAAGGGGTGAGGGGAGTTGGCAGGCTGGCAATGTCTTGGTACAAATCCCATTGCTGAGTACCGTACCCAGCCTCACAGTCACCACTGCTGTCACCTTGGCTGCACCAGGCTCCTCCAGTCCCTCTGCTGTCCTCTGCTGCTTCTCATCTGCTTGTTATTCATGGCAGGGGGCAAGAAGCTCCCCCCCCTCCACCCCCCATTCAATGTGCAGACGATCACCATAGCCCCAGAAGGTTGAATTTAATGCTAGGGGGATTTGCAAGTCAAGAATTCCTGTGCCCACACAATGCGCAGCTGGGCTTTGAAAAGGCGTCAGGATTAAAATGCAACCGCAAACTTGACAAACCGGCGCAACGGCCGGCAGACAATGGGCTGTGGCTCCCTGTTATCATTCACGGCGTGTGAAGGACCAGCGCTGGGCTCGGCGGGTTACAAGTCATGCGCTAGAGATGCTGCTGGCCTGGACACCAGCAGGGAGGGCTCCTTTGTGCTGCTCTCCGGTGGGGAGCAACCCGAAAGCCAGCCCGAACAGACAGACATCTCTGCTCGCAGCCGGGGGTAAGGAGGGCAGGATGGCAGGGACCCGCTGCCACCATGGGCAAGCTCTGAGCTCCTGCCTGGCTGGGATTCATCTGCCCCAGGGGTCCCCAGATTCACTGGTCTTTGCTGGATGAAAATTAAGGAGCTTTTCTTTGATTCTGTCCTGAAACTGCAACTTGGTTCGTGCAGGAGTAATAAAGCAAGGGGCATGCGGAGGCTGGGGGGATTCTGGGGGAACAGGGGTGCCAGGACAGGGCAGAGGGTTTCAGATGATGACGGATTAGATACAGGTCAACCGTGTAATAGTAAGGGACAATGCCACCTGGGGCTGCAATAATTAACACTCTGGAGATAAAGCCAGCAAAACAACTGGCTGGATCTCCCCTTGGGCAGCAGCTAGACACCTTCCCCAGGTTCCCTGAGCCAACTGAGCCTGCTGATCTTGGGGCACGCTGTTTGTGGCACTGCTCTGCCGTGGCCCCAGGGGATGCATGGCAAGGGAAGGACTGGCAAAAAAAGACTTGGGTCTGGACAGAGCAGTGGGAAGGAAGGAGTCACCGAAGAGGCGATGTGACAAGCATCTGGTCCTTGTGTGACTGTCGTGGCTGGGATCAATTATTTTAATGAGCCCATGGACAAAGGTCAGGGAGGAATGTGGCTCATTCTGTGTAATGTGTCAGGTCTCTGGACTGGGTACGGTGGAGCACACTCACCAGCAGGACCAGGCGAGCTGCAGCATTCCCATTCAGAGGCAGCAGCCATCCAAACCTCCCTGTCTGGAGGACATCGGACTGAGTCTTCATATGTCCAGCACTCTCGTGTAAAATTGGATCGGGTGATCAGCCCCTTCCCACTATCTTCCTTGATGCGCTTTCTGCACAGGAGTGTGCACCAGTTTCTCTCTCTTCTCAGTACATCAGAACTCGGGAGCATCAGAGGCTGACCTCAGCAGCAAAAAGGGCTCTCCTGTCTCTTTGGGAGCCTCCAGGCAAAGATGGGTGTGGAGGGAACTGTTCCTCCTCCCAGCAGATATGAGGACTGGTGAGCAAACTCCAGCCCGAGAGGTAGGACTGTGGGTGCAGCTACACCGACATCCAGGCACCTTTCCTGGCAGCAAGGTGAAGAGCTGCCCATGCCAGGTCTGGTAGGACCGAAAAAGCCCTGCCCGTGTGCGCTCTGGAAGGCAGAGCAGTCCTCAATCCCAAATGGCACCATGCCATTTTTGTTGGGCTGTACAGGAGGGTTTGGGGTTTTTTTTCTTTACACAAAAAACGTTGTTCCTTCACTCAAAAAGGGGCCTTTCAAAAATGATGCAAAACTGACACTGTCGGAACTTCAGGGAGTTTGTTGGGAAGCAAGAAGCTGTAAAAATATTATTGAATGAAAGACTGACATTTTTCCTATATTGAAGGGGAGTTTTGTAGCCATATTGATGCTAGTTTGGGTAGATGTACTGAAAAGCAGAATATATCTGGATTTTGAGCTAATACAGGTACTTCAGAGAGACACAGGGAGAGTGAGGGTTTTACCTGACTTTGTCCAAATCTTACACAATACCAGAATGTGAGGTTTGGCAAACTGGCCTTGACCTAACAGAGAAATCACAGCTGTGGCACGAGATCTGTCTTAGCTTAGCTCTCTTTGTGTCACACAGACCAATCTTTCTAACTGCCAGCCCTTGAAAAAAAACAAGAATAAAAGCTCATAAGCAAATTCTTCTTGCACCTACTCCCTGGGCCAGCAGCAGCAGCTTTTCCCAGGCAGTCACTTTGTGCCCAGGTTCGACTGTGATTAGAAAATTACACTAATGGCTGAACACCCTGTCTGACTGCAAGGGTGCCCTGCAAAGGGTTTCTTGCTGAGCTCACAATCTCGTCTCTGGCCCCTGGAGGGCCAGGCCATGGGTGCTGGCATCTGCTGGTGACTGCTGCCGCAAAGCAGGGTCAGTCCAGCATCATGGGCAGAGGCTGCCCTGTGCTGCTGAAGGTAGAGGGGTAGTTGCTCATGGGGCTGAAAGACACCTTGGGGAAATGATGCTGGGGTGCAGGGGAGCCAGTTGAGCAGAATGCATGGCTGGACCTGGCTGGATAGCACCGCCCCCCCCGCTGCCACAGCAGGCTGGGCACCCAACCAGGATCTCTCCGGGGCCGCATTTTTAAATCAAAGCAACAACAAAGCAGCAAGAGCTAAAAACTGAAAAAGTCCCCTGGCCCTTATAATGCTAGACAGTGTCTGGTCCCCTAGTACCAGGTCCCAAGGGGTTGCTTCTCTGTGAGAGCCAGTGCATCTGCTCTGTCCCCCAGCCTGCTACAGCCAAAGTGGCACCCACATGGCCCTTCCCAAGGGACAGATGCCATGGGGCCACCTTCTTACTGCCTGGCCTTGGCATGCCTATACTCTGCGCAGCTGCCAGCGTGCCTTCCCTCGCTGCACCGAGGTGCTGTGGAGTGGGAGATGTGCCCCACAGGGAATTTGGGTGGGCACCCCATGGTACCCAGCCCGGAACAGGAGCCATCCTCCAGCCCAACTCAGCATCCCGGGGATGGTCAGCCCCTGTGCTGGGGGTCAGCCTATATTAAGCTGAGCCCACTGGGAAGACGTGTTTGGGATACCTGCAGCCCTCGGTAGGCAGATGCATGGCAGGAGCTATATTTGGAAGGTGCCGTTTGGTTTCCTTCCCGGACGCTGCAGCAAGCTGTCCGCAGAGCCGGCCGAGCGGCCACGACGCCGAGCCTGCAGCTCCCCAACCCAGGAGCACCAGCATCCCCCCTCCCCGGCCCCACACTACCCTCGACTCCTTTTTTCTTCCCACCCTGCTTTTCTCTCCTGCGGGCTGTGAAAAGGTGCAGTCTGCCTGTGACCGTTTCTCCTCCCTCCCTTCCCCCTTCCTGCTGGTCAAAACCACCATCCTGGAACAGCCTGGCGGATTAGTGAAGGGATACCTTTGAAACCGATGCCAGGAAAGCTCCGTGGATCAGTTAACAGGAGAGTATAAAAAGCCATGCCTGTCTCCCCCCACGCTTCCCCCAACTCTCTTCCTCCATGTCACCGGCCCTGGCTGCCGGTTTGCCCCTGGCTGGGGGCCTGCGATCCCAAACGTGCTCTCCAGGCTGGCTTGCCTCATTAATTAAAGAAGACAGATTTTTAGCTTCTCTTTCCCTCCCTCCCTCTCTCTCTTCCTTTTTTTTTTTTTTTTTTTTTTTGCTTGGGCTACTGCGGGGGTACTGGGTGCCAGTGTT
>JAOXNO010000052.1:30080106-30092815 GCA_028565335.1 Limnodromus scolopaceus | reverse complement strand
ATTCTGTGATTTGAGGGTAAACGGGGGTTCAAAATGATTAGGATGGATTGTGGTACTACTAATGAAGAAAAATTGAAAAATAATGAAAATTGCAAGCCTGCTCAGTTTCACCAAATCATTCAATGACACTTGGGTGGAATGACCAGCAGCATCAGTGCAAGATGAAGTAGTAGATCTGCAAAAATGTTTTTTTCTGGTTGCTGTGAATTCCTAATTAAATGTGAGTCCACATTGTTTTGAAAAAGTCAGCCCTTGAGATTTCTTTGTTTGGGATTTTCTGTTTAAAGATATATAAAATGGTCTTTTTGGTGGCTTTGTTTTGTTTTTGTTGTTTTCTTAGTACTTGTATTCAGTTTCCGGTGTGGAAGAAGAATTCGCATTCTGGGAAAACTCAGAGGAAAGCAGCAGAAATGGCACAGGACTGGGCAGCAGTGTGTCCTCTCCAGAAACACTGCAGAAATTAGGATTGCCTTTTCTACAGGAAAGAAAATGGAAATAAAAATTTTCAAAAAGTGAAAGTTGGTGCAGAGAGGATGGTAACCTGGTCTTTGTGTTGGCTGGTGGTAGGTTAAGCAGTAATAATCTTTAATTGCAATGAGAGAGATTCAGGTTGGCGAGTAGCTAAAACATTAATTGAACTCTGTAATTGAGTGCTTAATTGCTGTCTCTTACCAGAGCCATAAGTGTTCTCATATCTGCTGTCACAGTTTTCCCCCCTGAAATATCTTTGTATGCATAAATGCCAGAAAAGTTGTGCGTCTTCTGTATGTGAGAAAAGAAACTGTCAGCTAACAATGCACAGCCTCTATTGCCTATTTTTATCTGCTTTTGTTGGAAAGAACCTAAATTCCTTTTCTTTCCCTATTTGTTGTGGATTTCCATTCTGTGTAGGGAAGATTCTGGTTAACCCTTGATCAGTCTTGTGAGGATTGATAGGTAAAGTGCAAGAGGAAATAAATATTTTATCTTTTTTTTTTTTAAACTTTTTTTTTTTTAGAAACTACTTTGTTATGATTAACATTTGTGCTTGTTTTCTAAATTCGTTTGATATTCCCTTGATAGAAAGAGATATTTTTTTAAAGAAGTTAAGTGTTAGAAGGCAATACTGTACAATGAATTTCTCTTCGTTTTCTGAGGTACTTCTTGACACTTGACTGAGTATCTTATTTGGACATTCAGGAGGTTCAGAAGGCAGTAGTAGGAGTCATAGTTATTAAAAACTTCACATTTCCTTTATGGTTTCAGCAAATTCCAATTTTGAAGTAAAAGTTTTAGAGACTGAAATTATCCTCTTAGTTCAGGATAAATTGCACATTCCCTTAGGAAGTACAAGTGCAAAAACTTTATTTCAAAGCTTAATTGCAGTTTAAAAAAGAAAAGAAAGTGAAATAGCTCCTTGAATGACTTGGTACTCTGGTATCTGCACTGTATCACTGCAGAAACCAAAATGTGAAGTAACTCAATCACAGAAGAAATTTGCATGAAATTACATTTGGAACATGGGTTGGATTCATAGTCCTAATTATTAAGTACAATATTTGACTAATGAATATTAGTGTTAAAAGTTCACACGTTGTCTGAAGTGGAGACGAGGTTCTCGCCTGTCATATGGTACATCTTTCGGTAGATTTCTCAATTTTTGTGTTTTTTAGAACTTCAGGTCAATGACATTAGTCAGTGCCAAGCATTAGGTGGTAACATTGTGCAGGTAGAGGGCTGTTTTGTGGGGCTGGATGAGAATGCTCAGTGTGGCATCATAAACTTCAGGATTCAAAGTAAAGGAGGATTTAAATAGAATTAGTATGTATAAACGAGCTATTTGGAAGGAAAAAGCTGTTTCAAGTTTTCATTAGTTGGGAAGCATGGTGCCAAGAGGAAGGATGCTTATCTTCATAAACTGGGATGTTTTCTGAGATCAAAACAAAAAGCCCCCAAATAATAACAAAACCCACCAAACCCCATTAATAGCTTTGAACTTCAAGTTCTCTCTAAAACAGCAGCCCTAGTTAACATGCAGCCTTTCTCCTTGCTCTTCTTCCCGTTGCTGAACACCGAGCCCAATTATTCCTTTCAAAACAGTATAAAAAAAGTGCTAGTATGTCAGCATGAGTGATTTTGATAATAGATAGGGTTGTTTCCATCCATCTCAAAAGTATTTCCCTGTAGAAGAGAGATGGTGTGTGCTAGAGTGTAAAACCAATCGAGCTGCTAATATTATTTGAGAGGCAAGTGTTTATAGGGAGAGCTTATTTATTTATTTCCCTATTCATTTATTTTGAAACAGCTAATTCCAGTGGAAAATATAATGACCTCTCAGGTGTCCTGGCTTCCATCATGCCTGATGGAGCTGCAGCAAATGCCAGACTAAGCACAGGTTACAACCATTACTCTGGATGTAGTGTGTTAATAACGCTAATGAGTTTTAAGTGTTTGGGGGAGAGGAGCAGTCGATGTCTGCAGAACGGGGAGGCTGTGAGCAAGAAGTGAAGCGTGACGAGAGTTGTCACACGCCATAAAACCCATGTGTCTCTTTGAACTGTGAGCTCCAGCACCCAGGAGAGAAAGGAATTCTAATTTCTAATCTTAAGTTTTTAATGTATTTTCTAAGCCTCCCTAGAGCATTGAGACAAATGTTTCAACTGTGTTTTAGTTGGATTTTTGTCTGTCTGTTCTTGTTTTTATTGCCTGTATGAATTCTTTCTGGTGACAGCAGATGTTTAGGGTTTTTTTAATCTTGTTTCCATGGTATTTGATATGATGGGTTATGAATCCTCATATTCTTGAATATAGGATTCCTCAAGGTACTTTTTTGGATATGTAGGATCTGTGGATTTTGACTGTTGTCTTTAGGTAGTGTTGAGTAGTTTATTATGGTTATCATAGAGATCCATTACAGGGCTGGTTGCACTTGAAAGATCAGCATCATGGTCACTAACTGGAAATTCAGAAGGAGTTCCAGAAGTAGCTCTCCGTAGCTGGTCCATTTTTTAGCTTTTTCCTTTCCATCTATGTAAAATTCAGAGCTTTATAGGCTGTTCAGCATTAGCATGCCACCCTTGTTAAATTGCTTAAGATTTTATTTTACAAATATGCATAACCATGTGTAGTTGATGGTCTGAAGACAAACTGAAGGCTTCCTTGGAAATAATGGAACTTCAGAGTTTCCAGTTTTTTGTTTTTTTTCTCTCCTTAAGCAAGTACTTAAGTTAACTAAATAGTACTGCAATTATATTTATAAAGACATGAGTCCTGGTTATTCTCAAGTGGAGCGTGAATCACTCCCAAGTAAAGTACGTTCTTCAGGGGGGAGGATGGGGGATGGTTTGAAGAAGAGGTAACAATTTGCTATTAGATCTTCTCAACATATAGGTCAGTATTATTTCTGTGATTTAAATAACATTCTATATTGTTTTTCAAAACTCTTATCAGTAATTGGCTCTTATTCATGCTGTGAATTCAAAGAGATATACATCTCCTCAAGTGTATGTTCTACACCTGTAAAAGGAATAAAATTTGAAAGTAAAAAATGACTCTTCAGGTCGCTGTTGCATAAAGCAATGTTCTGAGGAAAATTGTTTTCATAGCAGGAAAAATTATTATTTGGTGCCAAGAAAAAAGTGATCCAAAATAAAGGAATGAATATTCTTCCAGTTACCAAAAAAAAAAAAGTCTAATGAAAGTATTTTATAAACCTTCCATGCTTTAAATAAATTCTAAGACTTCTTTCAAGAAATAGAGGGCATATAATTTCCTCTTCTGAAAGGTCTGTGATAACAATTGTAATCTGCTGTTCATATGGTAATGATTATGATTTTTGAGCCTTTATTAACTGTTGGTGATCCTTGGGAGTGGTATTCTCAGCAGATTGTTAATTTGTATTTTCTGCTGTCGTATGCTCATCCAGGGAATGACCAGTTTAATTTCTGTTTTCAATTTCAGTGTCTTAAACTGATAGGAACAAGTATCTTCTCAATGTGCTTTAAATACTTTTGTTTTTGGAGGAATGATTAGTGTGTTAAAGACACTCTGAATATGAATGCTGCTTCAAAAATTCTATTTTCCCATTCAGTTAAAATCTAAATGCCACTTAGTACTTAGGAGGGGAAAAAAAACCCTAAAGAGTTTGCAGGATTTTTTTTTTTTGAGTTGGCAATGAAGAGAAAATAATCCTAAAGCTATTTTTTGAGCTGTCATTCTCTAAAGACTTTCCAGCCATTTGAAAGAAGTTACTTTTGACTTTTTTTTTTTTTTTTTTTTTTTTTCCTTGGGCTCCTGCTGGGGAAAGTGGAGCCAGTGTTGTGGGGGCAGGGGGAGGACGAGGAAGGGCGCCAGGGATTACAGGCAGCTGATGCGCTCTGCTCCCAGGGTGCAGGACGCGCCGAGCCCACACGGCGCCATCCCCTGGTCCCTGTGGGCAACCCCCTGGGGACACAAGAAGAGGGGACTCATCTCCCCGCACCCACAGTCCTGGGTCCGACAGCAGCAGGCAGAGCCCCTCTGGGGACATTCTCTCACGTCTGACCCTGCCAGATGCACATCCCCGCCAACCCCTGCCCTGCCGGTCCCGCTGGAGCAGGGCAGAGAGCCTGTCCCCTTCCCTGGCACCGAGGGGACCGTGGATGCATCCCCGCGTGGTGCCAGATGTGTGGTGCAGAATGCAGGGTACAAGCCTGCAGGGTGCACCAGCGCGTGCCGTGCAGTGTTCATGGCACAGCCACGTGTGGACCAGGGCGCACGGACCGGTGCGTGTGGTGCAGGATGGGTGGTACAGCCATGTGTGGTGTAGTGTATGTGGTACAGCCACGCGTGGTGCAGGGTGCATGGTACAGCTGTGTGGTACAGCCATGCATGGCACAGCGTGAGTGGTGCAGTGTACGTGGTATAGCCACACGCGGTACAGCTGTGTGTGGTACAGCCGTCTGTGGAGCAAGGTATATGGTACAGCCACGCGTGGCACAGCTCTGTGTGGCACAGCCATGTGCGGTGTGGTGTACCTGGTACAGCCACATGTGGGGCAGGGTGTGCTCCTGCTCCGGGGACAGCTCACACCAGCAGAGCACTGTCGCACTTCACTCCACCTGCACTTACGTCGGGGCAGCAGAGCTCTGGGCAGGGCACCTCCCCATCCCCGGCACAACCCTCCCCGTGAGCGCAGGCGGCGAGGCACATGGTGCCATGGGAGCCGGCCTGACTGAGGATGAGAGGGCAAAGTGGGGACAAAGGGAGCTCCAGGAGGGACCGGAGGGTTGTGCTGTGCTGGGAGGTGGCCCATGACTCCCTGGCTGTGTCCGATCATCCCTGAAGAGGTGGCCTGGCTGGCTCTTCTGGCTGAGTCATCCCCAGGTCTATCAGCCTGGCTGCAAAATTAAATTCAAAGCTCGTCTTTTTAACACGAAGATCACTTACATCCAGCTGCACGAGCCGCAGCCCCTTTAGGATTTAATAATAAAATGAATGCCCATGACCTGACGGTTTGCTCACGCCTGGATCTTCCTTGATGGATGAACAGAAATTGCTCCCTGGCTCGGGTCATCCGCAGTAAAAATCGCCAGTCGATTGCTGGGCCCTCCCTCGGCTCCTCCGTGTTCAGGGCTCGCTGGCTTCGTTTGGGACCTGGCTTGAAACGGATAATCAATAATAATCAGGCTCGACGCTGTGACGGCACCTTTGATCCGAGGATCTCGGAGCACTTTGCAGCGGATAATGAACGGAGCCCCTCTGTGAGGCAGGCGGGAGTGTCTGCATTTTATGGAGGGGAGCGGAGCCCAAGGACAGGCTGACCCCACTGCTCGCCAGCTCTGTCCTGCTCGGCTCCTGCGTGTGGCTCCTCGACAGCTTTAGCACAATCCCGGAGAGTCGCATGAAGAGGGGATGGTTCCAAATGTCCGTGGGGCTCATTCCCTGGTAGCTTGTGGGTCTGCTTCCTTCCCAAGACAGACTGAGCTGCCCTGTCAACAAAGCTATTTTGGGAAAAGTAGCACAGGTTTGGGGCTCAGCTTGGCAGGGAACAGAGCACCCCTGGGATGCGGCACGTTCCCCTGGGGGCAAGCAAGGCTGTAGCTTGGGGCTGGTGGGGAGAGCATGTCCCTTTGCATGGTGCTGGCTCCCTGCAATGGGCTGCAGCATCTCTGCGGCAGCATACAAGGTCCAGAGCTGGGGCTGGGGAGCATCCCTCTGAGGGGCTTTCAAGCTACCACCATTCCCAGGCCTATAGAAAGAGGCTGGCAGCAGCCAGCACAGCTGCTGTGTCCTGGCTCCGGCCATCCAGGAGAGCATGGTTACGGCCTGGGCTCTGTTTGCTTTCAGGGGTGACTTGCACGGCCTGGGCTGCAGTGATGCCAGCCCTGCTGCTGCACACCGGGCAAGGCCTCAGCAGGCCCTGCATCGCCCCTGGGTGCTGCTGGCAGGGACCACTCGCACAGCAAGGTGTGTGGGGCTGGTGGTGGGGACCTTGGCCGGGGTGGTGAGCTCTGCCCGAGGGACGGCTGCACAGCCTGGCAGCGGGGGACAGGGAACCAGCTCTGGGGATGCCATGTCCCCAGCCTGCACCCCTCGGCCAGGATCGCATCCTGTCCTTCGACGAGCTGTGTCCCCCCGTGGCCAGACAGTGGAGGGCAGGGGGGAAAAGAGGTGGGGGGCAGCTTTGGGGATGCCTCCCCTGCGTCCCCAGCCTGCACCCCACCAGGACCGGCTGCTCTGCCGGTGTCGCAGCGCCACCCTTTGCCTCCCGGGGAAAGTGCCCGTTGGCTTCGTCTGCACTTTCCAGCAATTAAGAGACTAATATATTAATTGTTTCTAATCTGCGCATCTCCAAGGTCACCTGTAAGACCAGGCAAGGGAGGCAAATGCCCCCCCCCCCCCCCAAGGCGTTCCCTGTCACCCGCCCCAAGGGAGCAGGCTGCAACCCAGGCACTACCCTATGGACCCCAAGCCCCCCAGCCCCAAAACCCTCTCTGGGCCTCCCACAGGGAACCACAGAGGCAGGGATGCTCGATGAAAGGGTGCGAACCTGGCGCTGGCCTCGAGCGGGAAACACCCTTTGCTGGTGACGAGCAGAAAATGAGAGTAACCAGGATGCCTGTCCAGCCAGCCCGTGCCTCCTCGCAGCCTGCCTGCAGCCCTGCCGCCCTGCCTTTGTCTCTTGCGCTCAGCCGTGCTTCCAGTCTTCAAAGTGTTAAAACTTTTCAGTGTGTGCTGCAGATCCCTTGCCTGCAGCCTCCTGCCCTGAGTCAAATTAATCATGTACTGGGAAACACAGCAGGCATGTACTAGCCCTGGGCATGGTGTATCACGTACTTTCTGGAATCTGTCACATGGGGAGCTTTCTGTTTTAGGCTCAATTGATCCTTTCTCGGTTTGATACTGTGTTTAATTGTGAGATGGGGCTGTGTGTTTTTGCTTCAGCCGAACTTAAAGGGCCGCTCTTCCCAGCCTTGTTTTCAGATGTCCACAAGAACAGACCGCCGCTGTCTCCTCACCCAAACAAAAAGCCTTTCTCTCCCCACACACAATATCCCCTCTGTATTGTCCACAACAAAGAGCAGGGCTAAATTAATTTTAGGTCCGGCTCTTTTAATGTAGGACTGGGGAGGGGAGGTGCTTTTATTGCTGCAGCTGACGGTTCGAACAAGATAGGCGAGAGGTGGCCCGGGCCACTGGGCTCTCCCTGGGCGGTGGAAATGGGGAGGAGGGATGCCCCTGGCCCCCAGGACTATCCCCCGAGCCCCCTCAGCTGCAGTGCCCGGTGCGAGGTGATAGGAGCTGGAGCAGAGCCCAGCCCTGCTCCTCACTGCGGCATTGACCCAGGTGGGTCTGAGCCTGCCTGAGCTCCCCCTCCACCCTGGAGGAGGGTTTTCCATCTGCCCTGCCACAGAAAGAGTGGTCCAAGGAGGCTGGGTGGAACAGGAAGTGCCTGCACCCAGAAAGTGTCTCCCAGGGGATGGCATATCCCTCAGGATGGCCAGATTGCCATAGCAGAGTGATATTCCATTCTGTCTCCACACAAAAGATTTCAAGAGTCAAGCAAAAACCAGAGAATCCTTTCAAAACTTGGTAAAAAGGGAAAATAAACATTTTTTACGTATGCTCTTCCTCCTGAAAAAGGTTTATGTGTAACAGTCAGTGCCAGCCATTGTGTGCAGCAGCATGAAAGGGGGCCTGGGAGAGGGTCTCCACAGGGTGTCCCTGCGGCCCCGATGGGCACAGTCCTCCAGCGTGACGCGCCACCCACATGCACATGTGGATTTGCATGGCTCGCCTGGTGCTGTGGGGTGCCGTGGGAACGTGGCAGGAGGAGGGAAGGGGCCACGTGGCCATCAGGTCCCAGTGGCATCTCCAGGATGTGGGATGTGCAGAAAGAGGGGAAGGACCCTGGGGAATAGTTGAAACTGAGGCAAGGACAGCGGGGTTTGGGGAAGGAGAATGTCTGGTCTGCAAAGTGGGAAGGAAAGGGGATGCTGAGGACAGAAGAGGAGGGGGACAAGAGACCCCGATTGGGACAGCTGGGTATCAGGAAGGGGTATGGCAGCTCAGGGAGGGGAGACAGCAGAGGAGAGGGATGAGGGGCTGATGTGAGCTTGTGCATTTTTCCACAAATTTCAGCAGAGATGCAGGATGTAGGCAGAGAAGGGGAGGGAGAGGTGTTTTGGACAACTCAGCTCTGGGTCCTCCTTGTTTGCATCTTCTTCTCCTTCCTGAGTGGGCAGACAGGGCAGACCCCTCTCCTCACTGTGCAGGAAGGTTCCTGATCAGCCCCCCTTGGCAAGACAGTGGCCGGGTGTCTACTCTCACAGTTTCTTGGTAGATGGGTAAGAACTTGCTCCTGGTTTATAAATATTCAGTGCCAGCAAAACTCATTAATGTTGCATTAGGGCTGTGAATCGGAAAGCCCCAAAGCCAGGCAGCTCAGTGCTGCAGCTGCAGCGCCATCCACGTCCCACCGTAGATGCACAGCTGCCCGTCCTGCTTCAGCAGAGACTCCTCCACCCACCAGGACACCACATGGCTGCAGCAACGTGCTGTCGAAGAGCATTGCTTCAGCCACCTCACTCCAGCTCCCCTGGCCCCAGGTAGCACAGTCTGCTGAAAGCCAAAGAAAAGGAGGGCATGGTGTCTCCGTCCCAAAATATCCCACTTCCATGAAATGCAATGGTTGTAGGCTGAGGGCTGGGCTTTTTTTGAGTGGGATAAACTGGGAGCTAGGCACAACCCCCCGGGTCTCTGGATTTGGCCCGTTTTTTGGGAGAACAACAGGAAGCCCCTTGGCTGCAGAGTCAGGCAGACTTGGTCTCATGGGCTGCTCCCCCCATCCGGCAACGTGCACTGAATTACATCTCCAGGAATAGGCAGCAATGCCTGTATTAAAACAGAAGCTGGAGAAAGGATTTACATCTGTGCAAAGCAGCAATCCAAGTGTTACTATCGGGACCAAATTTTCTCACTTCCCGGAGAGCAGCTCTGAATGTGACAGTCTGCAGACTTGGGCATTGGTTTCAGCCAGCTTCCTCATCTCACAGTATTTTGCAGATCCACCTAGCAGCCGTGTCCCCTCCACTCCAGCAGCATGTCATTGAGCTGGAGGTGATGGAAGAAGCAGGAGCTGGGTGGGAAAGGGGGCACAGAGACCAAAGAGGAGGGTAATGCTTTGGGGAGCAGCCAGGGTGGAGAGAGGAGCTGGCGAAGCTGTGAGGTAATCAGTCAATCACTTATGGGCCTTGAAAAGGGGGACATGGTGGACCACTGGAGGTTCAGCTCTTGGGAATGGAAGGCCCTCCTATGCCCCTACTATGCCTAAACAGATGTCCTCCTTGACAGCTTGTGCCACTGGTGGTGCACGCAGAGTTGGCTTCTGAAACCTCTGGGATGAACCAAAGGGGGTGGTCAGGTCTGAGAGCTGATGGCTTCTGCCTGGGCTGCTCTGGAGGCAGCTCAGTGGGCTCAGAGGACCCAGCTGCTGAAGTCACTACTCGATCCTGTCCAGTGTGGTAAAATCCTCCTTGCCTTCTTCTTCTTGCTGCTGTGCCTCTTCCCCACCAGCTGCCCCTGCTCCTCCCTTCAGAGCTGCTGGAGAGTCACAGGGAGCCCACCCCTGCCTGGCATGCACGGAGCCTGAGGTCAGGATATGTATGCAAGAGATGTCAAGGTCTGGAAGAGAGGAGAAGAGGGCTGAGTCCCTCTGGGCTGGAGCAAGGTTCAGTGGCTCTTAAGGATGCCTGCAGCCTCCCTTCCCAGATGGCTGGGCAGCGCATGAAGCTGTCTTTGAGATCCTAGAGGAGAAAAGCAAAGTACTGAGACAAGAAACTGCTGAAGTTAATCCCTGCAGCTCACCGGAAACAGTCAAAAACTGGAGGAGAAAAGGGGAGGTGTATTTCATTAGAGATAAGAAATCAGTTTTATATCAACATGTTAAAGGCAATGAAAAGAAGTTGTCTTTCCCACATGGTTTAGACAGGGGATCATGATGAGATAGGGAAAGGTCATTTCAGAAAGGCAGCAAAGAATAGAAGCTTTGCCTATTGAAGAATAAATTCTGGGAGGAGTACGGTTCCCCAGTTTTAGGGATAGGGAAAAACTAAGGATCCTGGGAACATCCTGGGAACAGACCACCTGTGGCAGCGGGAACCACTGGCTTTTGGTGCTGTATGGTGTTACACAGCCAAAGAACCAACCTTAAGTGGCTGTATCTCTGCCAATCTTGAGGAAAAATTTTAAGAATAGAAAAATAGCAAGAAACTTTCAAGACAAATCGAAGTCTGAAGGTCTCATTACCTCTCTCTACTGGGGCAGCCTGTGGTGGAAAGTCACACTGGAATCTGGCTTGGTGACTGCTGCCCCAGTCAGTTAAAAAAAAAAAAAAGGTTTAGAGTATCACACAGCCCATCCCTGCTGTCTGTGAAAAACTATGTCTTGTGACTGGAAATAATGAGCTACATGACACATGCGTTCTGTTATATCATGGTTTTTAGCGCCACTGGTGCCAAGTTCAACACAGCTTTGTCCAAAGGGCGCCTCACCTTCTTCCTGTAACTCCTGGTCAAAATCAGAGGTGGAGAGATGCACATCAGCACAGAGGGTGTCAGAGGCATTTCTTGAGCTGGGAAGCTGGACTTAACTCTGCTCTACCTGGTTCTGTGGCATCTCCCAAAACTGACCCTCCAGAGGTTTTATAGAAATGCTCTTTTCTGGAGGGAGCTTTTTCTGGGATGGGGAAGCTGTGAGCACCTCACCTGTCAGCCCTCTCCTCTCTGATCATCTCTCCATGCAGATGTCTCCTCAGGCTTAGGTGTCTCCCTGCTGGAGGACTGTGTTTCTCCATCTTCATTTGGTGTTCTGCTTGGCAGAAACAAAGATCCCAGCTGCAGAAGAAAAACTTGGGGAGGAAAGCCTGTGACACTGAAGAGATTCAGCACCCCAGTGGATGTCTGCTGGTGTTCCTTTGCTGGGTGGATCTGGAGAGGTTATTAATGATGGATAACATCAGTGTTTGTATATCCCCTCCTACAAAGCTTTCACTGACATTAGCAGGCTCTCTGATGCCACAGTGGTCTCATGGGGATCTGGAACAGTGTTGAGCATCTTCCAGTTGTGACCTTCACCCACAGAAGAACATGATCTGCTGCTGCTTGGGCCAGCCTGAGACCTGCCACTGTCAGGAATGCTCTCTGCTTTCCCAGCTTTTTGAGTTGGCATTTTATTTATTAGAAAAAGGCCTTTTGGTGAAGGGAGGGGAAGACAAAAAAAACTCATCAAGCAAAAAACCCCATGAAAATGATTGGGGTTTTAAGAAAATCAAACCCCTTTCCATCCCGGGTTCAACAGGTTATAAACATGTCAAGCCCTTTGAGAGTCTTCCATCGGGAATGTTTCTCACCATCTTTTCACAGCCTTCCATTGCCATCAAGCTTGATGTGCTTGATGCAAGAACCCGTAGCTTGACAGCTCTTCACCCAGCAGCTCTGCTGTCCCGGTCCATTAGCTCTGAGGAGCTCACATAGCCACTGGTGATGTGGCAAGTTCTGCACTGTGGGACACAGCTGCAGCAGCTACCAAATCTGGGTTTGGAGGCTCCAGCCTGATCTGTGCAGCAAGCAGCATCCAGGAATTTTGGGTCTGCATTTGTGGGTGGGGAGGATCTACTCAGGGGTGGAGAGATCCTGCCTCCTCCTACACGTCTGTGCTTGCCAGCCTGGAGCTGCTCCTGTGGCTGGTGGTGGAGTGGAGACTTGAACCCCTGTTACAGTCCCCATTGCTGGGCATGAATGAAAGAAGACAAGCTCCCCCATTTTTCATATTCCTTGAGGATGCCAGAGGCAGCCTGGGACCCAGGTGGAAGATGGCAGCTTCTGCTTCTGCACTGAAAGACATCCAGCAAGAAGGCCTGGGAAAAGGGCAGGCAGAGCAACTTGTGGACTCACCAGGGTCATGCAGAGCAAGGGGGATGCTGCTGGGCTCTCGGGCATGAAGCCAAGGTTGCAGGGCTGTAGAGTTCAAGACAGGACCGGTCAGTTGTATTCAAAGCAAATGCTCACCTTTTTGGCAGTAACCATTAGGGCCAGGGTCTTTGCAGAACTTTTGAGAGACTTAGATAGATTGGACCATTGGGCCAACATCAATGGGATGAGCTTCAACAAGGGCTGCACTTGGGCCACAATAACCCCATGCAGCGCTACAGGCTTGGGGAAGTGTGGCTGGAAAGCTGCCTGGCAGAAAA
>JAOXNO010000052.1:30065683-30076570 GCA_028565335.1 Limnodromus scolopaceus | reverse complement strand
GGCAACCTGGGCCAGGCTCTCACCACCCTCACAGCAAAGAAGTTCTTCCCCAGATCTCATCTCAGTCTCCCCTCTTTTAGTGTAAAACCCTCCCCCCTCATCCTATGGCTCCCCTCCCTGATGAAGAGTCCCTTCCCATCTCTCCTGTAGGCCCCCTCTAAAGCAGTACTGGAAGGCTGCTATAAGGTCTCCCCAGAACCTTCTCTTCTCCAGGCTGAACAACCCCAGCTCTCTCAGCCTGTCTTCATAGGAGAGGTGCTCCAGCCCTCTGATCGTCTTCATGGCCCTCCTCTGGACCTGTTCCAACAGGTCCATGTCCTTCCTGTGCTGAGGACTCCAGAGCTGGATGCAGTACTCCAGGTGGGGACTCAATGGGAGTGGGGTAGAGGCCCTGCTGGCCATAATTCTTTTGACACAGCCCAGGATGTGGGGGGCTTTCTGGGCTGCCAGCTCACATTGCTGGCTCATGTTGATCTTCTCATCCACCAACACCCACAAGTCCTTCTCTGAAGCTGCATGCTCAGCTCTGCATCTGGGACAGGAGGATGGAGGAACAGGAACTTCTCCCATCTCCCTTCTCCCTTCCCTGCCTCACATCCATGCTTTGTCCTCTTCCTAGGAGAGGCTAGCAGGAGGCAGCTCTGATCTCTGCTGGACCTGGAGGTCCTACTGGGACACAAATTGGCAAAGCCTAGGTATATGTGACAGAGGTAGGACCATCCCCATCGAGCCTGCAGCCGCTGCCCAGTGTGCAGGAGGCAGATGTGCAATGCTGTGCTCGTGCCCGCTGGGGGCTGTGCCCCTACCCCTAAACCAGAGAGGACCGGGTATCCCTCGTGCTCTGCGTAGGCAACACTGCAGAGAGTCTTCAGGGACAGCAGAGAGGGCATGTGAAGGGCATCTCATTCCAGCGTAGCACTCTTGAAATTAAAGGACGCAGAGGGCTTTTGCATCTGCTGAGAGAAGCGTTTCTCAAACTGCAGGTCACGACATGCCTGAAGTCATCTGGGGAACCGCTAAATGGGTCACACCACTCTGAAGACTTCAGCAGCGTGCAGCCACGGGGTCCAGACAGACCAGCCCTCCTCCCTCCCAGCTCCACTCTCCCCAAGGCAGCCCGACGAGGAGCTGCTCGCCCAACTGGCACCGGCAGCCCCACTATTAAGGATAACGCAGCCGCCTTGCACTGAAGCGCTTTATCCCCAGCACCCGCTGTGAACAAAATTGCCTAGGATCAGGTGGTGCTAGCCAATTTTTCTCGCAGCAGGGGCCGCAGGTAAAGCACCTCGGTGGAGAGGAGCTGCGCTGCTCTGAACTTTTCTGTTGCCCGCGTGAACTCAGGGAAGAGGAGAAGGGATATTGTGTGCACTCAAGCAGAAGCAGAGAAGATGCCAAGAGAGGAGAGAAGCAGATGGAAAAATCAGAGAAAGCTCAAGATGAGGAGAGAGCAGGAAGGAAGGAGCAGAGGAAGGATAAAGCAAGAGGGAGGTGAGAAAAGAGCTGGAGCTGGGATGCCTCAAAGCAGTGGCCAAGGCAGCAAGAGAGCTGCATCTTCTCTTTCTTGTCCTACAAACCAGACACAGACGTGGCAGCAGCTAATCTTCCTGGCTCGTGAACAAAAGGATTCTTTTCATGCCAGTAATCCAAGAGCTGCCATGCCACGGCTCTCCCAGCTCATCTGCTGTGAATGCACTTATGTGGCGTCCAACTGAACGGGTTAGCAAAATAAAGACAGATGGCAATGGATTAGCTCTAACACTTCTTCTGTATCACAATGCAATCACTGCAGTCTTCTCCACTGCCTCCTCTTGGGATGCTTTTCTTGCACTGCAGCTGTGCAGCCACCCCCAGTTACACACCAGTGGCCCAGCTCCAGAGCCACAACCTTGCATCATGCAAGCAGGAAAGATTCAGTGTGGGTTTTTTGTTTGTTTCTTGGAAAACTCATTTTAGGGCAAGGCTGTGGTCACAACGAAGGGTGAGCACACAGCCACCTCTCTGATGAAATGGGACTTCTTTGTTACAGAACACCTTTGGTCACACACCTTTAGCATCAGTGGACTCATGTCAATTAAGTAGATGCATTGCCGAGCAGCATTTTTATCATCTAGACCTATCATCTCCAAGAATGGGGCTGTGTCATGTGGTCCATTAAATGTTAAGGCAGATATATCAGGAAACAAAGACAGGAAGTTGAAGGCACCTCTTCACAAGTCAACAAGAACAGTAGTATCTTCTTCATGATTAAGTATACTTTGCCCAAGTCAAGCCAGCTGCTTACAGTCAACCCAGTGCAAGCTGATGCAACATGAACATTCACTTCTACTGGACAGAATGCGTGAAGTGACAGACTGGGCTTTGTTTAAACTGGGACGTTTTTCTATCATTTCCCAGTCAGAAATTAAGTGGGAATTATAGCGTCAAGTCTCATAAAGACCTAATCTTTACTACTTTTTTAGTAAATACCCTTTCCAGTTGCACAACTTGTTTGTGGTGAAGTCTCTCCTCCTGCAAGGTAAACTCCACCAGGTGGAGTTTGCTAATCTCTATTAGGTTGTCAGCTCTGGTGCTACTGGTAACTTTGGGGATATTCAGGTTCCTCCAGGTGGCAATCTTTTTGTCCTGCTGAAGCAATCTCCCGATCTCATTCAGGCATTTAATGGGACATCTTCATCTCTGACCCTGTTATTTTGGAAACTATCCCTTCTGACTCCTCATCCAAGATTATCACATGACCAAGCAGTTCCATTTTGTCAAGAAGATGCATTTCCTCATGAAACTGCGTATCTCTTAGAACACCTGCCAGGTACAATTAAACCATTTTTTTCTGTCACTGGTCACCTAGAGCTGATATTGTTCTTTTTTTCTGAAAAACACCAAGACCTAGTCATTGTTTTAGACAAGAAGATACCTTGCCTCTGCATTGGCTTTGCAATTGACCAGTTTATTTAAAACCTATGAGGAAGATAAGGCTCCAAACAACATGATTTAGCTTTTAAATTAGCTCCATTTTGAGCAGAAGGATGGAGCAGATGACTGTTCAAGGTCCCTTTCAACTCAATGTCTTTGAGTTGAAGGTCCCATTGGGGACCCACTAACCTTGCAGCTGAGTCCAACAGCTCTTGGAGCTGTACCTGCCTGATGAAAGTTCTGAGTGTCTAGTCTTACCTGCAAGTGCCATTTAAACAAGCTATGTTCCTCTGCTTAGCCAGTGATATCTTTATGGATGTCCTTTGCTACTTTTTGTGCATATTTGATCAGGAGTATTCCTGATAATCCTGAAGATTGTTCTGATGCAGGAAGCCCAGGCTGCCTTTGATCAGTTCAAACAGGTGTTTACATCAGTGCCCATCTGGGCACTGCAAAACCTTTCAACGTTGACACTGCTGCATTCAGCCATGTGGTCAGAGCTGCACCTTTGCAGCATTAGGTGCCTCAAAATGAACTCGGACTATGTGCACTGAAATCCTGTAAGCTTGTACAATAACAGCAGAATTTTAATATCAGCCCTAATAAACTTACGGTTGTCAAATATGTCCTCCAGCAATGGCACTGTCATCTATAAGGCACATGTTGTCTAGTCTGGGTATTCCTGAATCAGAATAAACTTTTATTTAGAAGGTGGAAGAATTCACCTTATATGGAGTCTTTAAATCAGCCCAAAATTTGGGAGGTTCTTCCTTTTTCTCTGGATTCACCTTTGCTCTAATGAACCATCCTAACTTTCAGAAAAAAACCCTGATGCATTATTCCATAATGGTGAATATCTTGACCTTCAATTGACAAAAATAATAATAAGAGATGCACTGAGATCTCCACTTGGTAATGATGCTTGCAGAAAGCTTGTGATATATGAAAAATTTAACCTACCTATAATGGACTGCAATGAAGGGATACAGGTTATTCAGGAAAGACAGGTTGGGAAGGCAAGGAGGGGGAGTTACTCTTTAGGCGAGAGACTAGTTGCAGGGCATGGAGCTCTGCCTGCAGATGGATGTGGAGCCAACTGAGAGCTTCTGGGTAAGGCCTAAAAAGTGGACCAGTATGGTTGACATTGTAGTGGGTGTCTGCTATAGGCTGCCTGACCGGGAAGTGGACAAGAGGATGAGGTCCTCTACAGACAGCTAGAAGCATCCTCACATTTGCAGGCCCTGGTCCTCATGGGGAGCTTCAACCACTCTAATAACTGCTGGAAGGACAATACAGCAGGGTATAAGCGATCCAGGATGTTCCTGGAGACATGTTCGACCAATTTGGTTAAGTCCTATGATGAAAAGGCTGAACTGGAAGACACTGGAAGAACACTGAACATTGTCTACCTGGACTTCAGTAAGGCCTTAGACACCATCTGCCATAAGGTCCTCATAGACTATTGATGTGTGGGCGGGATGAAGAAGAAAGTGAGGTGGATTGAAAACTGAATGAATGGCTGGGTCCAAAGTGTGGGAATCAGTGGAACAAAGTCTAGTTGGAGGCCGGTAACTAGTGGTTTATCCCAGGGGCCAGTACTGGGTCCAGTCCTGCTCAACATCTTCATTAACTATCTGTATGATAGGTAGAGTGTACCATCAGCATGTTTGCAGCTGACATCAAACTGGGACGAGTGGCTGGGACACAGAGAATAGTGCTGCCATCCAGAGGGACCTCACTAGGCTGGAGAAATGGGCTTTGCCTTCAACAAGTCGAAGTACAAAGTTCTTCAACTGGGAAGGAACAAGCCCATGCACCAGTATATGTCAGGGGCCACCCAGATGGAAAGCACTTGGACAGAAAAGGATCTGGATGTCGTGGTGGATACCAAGACACTAAGCTGTCCATGAGCCAGCAAAGTGCCCTTGAAGCAGAGAAGGCCAATGATATCCAGGTCTGCATTAGGCAAAGTACTGCCAGCAGGTCAAAGGAGGGAATCCTTCCCTTCTGTTCAGCACTGGTGAGGCCACAGTTTGAGTACCATGTCCGATGCTGTGCTTTCCAGTACAAGAGAGACGTGGATGTACTGGAGAGAGTCCTGTGATGAGCCACAAAGATGATAAAGGGACTGGAGTATCTCTCGTAAGGCAGGCTGTGAGAGCTGGGACTGTTCAGCCTGGAGAAGAGAATGCTCGGGGGGAACTTTTCAAAGTATATAACAGTTTGTATATATAAATACCACAACATGTATATATATAAATACTAGGAGGGGAGGTGGAGGAAGGTGGAGACAGGCTCTATTCAGTGGTGCCCAGTGACAGGACAAGAGGCAATGGGTACAAACCAAAACACAAGATGATCCCTTTGAACATCAGGAAATACATTTTTTACTGTGGGGGTGACTGAACACTGGCACATACTTCCCAGGGAAGCTGTGGAGTCTTCATCCTTGCAGATATTCAAAAGCCACCTAGATGTGGTCCTGGATCTACGATGGTCCTACTTGAGACTACTGGTTGAACCGGATGACCTTCAGAGGTCTCTTTCAACCTCAATCAGTCTTCAGTTCTGTGATTGTGTGACTTCATCCTCAATAGTGGGGATTTTCAAATAGGGAAAGAAGAGCAACAGAATTGTACTCATCAGCTGTAAGTAGGATGACTGGCTTTTTGTCTTGGACAGATCAAAGGTGATACGTGACTGACTAAGATGAGGCAGTGGCAGACACTACAGGACTAAGGTTTGGTGCAGGGAAAATGTATGCAAAAAGAGTCAATGCACGGCTGAATGTATGGTAAGGCCCTGAGCCAGCAGGAGTACCTGGAGGCTAATATGAACAGTTGAGTTGAGCCAACAGTGACAGGAAAGTCTGACATCGGTTCATAGCATCAGGTCATAATAGCTAGGCAGGATTAGAGCCTAGAAAAATACAAGTCTAATTTTGATCTTCAGTTTCAAACCTGCTCCTCAATATTCAATCAGAGGAGTTGACTCTGAAGGTGAGCAAATCCTGAATTATGTGACATTTGTGGCAAGCTATGAACTTGCCACACAAGGCAGCCTCAGCAAAATGACAGAGCTGCAAACTTACACCAGCTCAAGTGGTCTAATAATCACAAGGAGATCTCTACCAAACAGCTCATTTTATGCCAGTTACAGTTTTCACCTGCGATTCTATATAATTTTAAAAAGCTTTCTCTGGATATTGTGACTGAGGATTAAGTTTGATTATCAGTGGGAAACCCAAATTCAGATCAAACTCAAATTGGAGTAAAAATCCCAGGACTTCAGTTACCAAC
The DNA here is from genome assembly GCA_028565335.1 of Limnodromus scolopaceus. Classification (NCBI taxonomy): domain Eukaryota; kingdom Metazoa; phylum Chordata; class Aves; order Charadriiformes; family Scolopacidae; genus Limnodromus; species Limnodromus scolopaceus. The sequence continues at coordinate 30,070,361 of JAOXNO010000052.1, read as the reverse complement.
ATTTAAGGACATTTTAGATTTTCAACATATTAACCCAGTAACTTCCAAGCTAGACCAGCAGACGATCGTCTCTTCTCTGTTCCTCTTGGGATTGCTAACTGGGAGAGTTATGTCTCTGCTTCTCTCTGTGAAGTAGACTGATGCACTTTCTTTCTTCCCCAGGAGCAACTGGTGCACATGAGTGTTTCCTGATTAGACTGTGCTGGATTCAGAGTCATATGGTGATCCATCCAGGACCCAAACAGATGATGGGCTTGGGGACCGAGGTGAGGATATTTGCTTGCCAAACTAAAAAGAAAGATACCTCTTGCCTACTGAGAAGAAATTCTCCTTGGCAACTGGAAATTTCCCTATGAAGAGGAAAAAAGTGGTGCAAAACTGTGTTCTCATACCCTGTCACATGTTGTTGCAAGGACATAAGGGTATCCAAGACAGGTCAACAAAGGTCCCCCTAAGCCTGTGTCCTGTCTCTTAAAGGGGTCAAAACAAATGCCTACAGAAGAATATAAGACCAGGGCACAAAAAGGTTCATACCTCTCTGAGGTGTTGACCCAAGCTCTACATAAAAGCTATTTATGTACTGGGGACATTCTGGAGGCAACTTTTATGTGTTTAGTCCCCCTCAGTGAGTTTCTCTCCCATGAACTTGTCCAGCCTTTCCTTGAGAAGCATGCAAACAAATGTCTGCCCTGCAGTGTCAAAGCTGCTCTCTCCCTCATCTCTTGCCCATGCCTCAGAGTGGCAGGGGAATGAGGTTCATGGGGCTACTGATCCAGGGAGCATGTCTGCCACCCATCATGCCACTGCCCATAGGAAAGCTATGAGTGAACAGCAAGCTATGAGCTCACAGCTGGTATGAGGTAGATGCAAGCCACATTGGGAAAGGTAGGCAACATTTGAAATGAGCTCTGACAAAATCCTGATGCCCTCTGGACGTAGGTTTGTTCCTCCAAGATGGGAGGAAAGTGAGGCTGGTAGGAACCATGGCCCTTCATGGACTTGCACTTTCCTGACAGATTGAGCAGTTCTGCAGGAACAGCTGCTTGAAGGGAGTCTGTCTTCAGCCCTTCTCCACCTCTGGCCTCTGGGAAAGACACAGGGAGAGCAGAGGCAAAGGTGTAGTGCAAGAGAAGCTGGCAGTGCCCATGCTGGCTAGGAGCTCCACCGTAGCACCAGTGACCATTCCATTTTGCCATGCAGGGAGAGTACGAAATGAGATCTTAACACACTGGACATCTTATGGATACTGAATTGTTTCCCTCAAGCAGCCAGAAATCAGAATTAGACATCCTGCAGACCAGCACAGAAGGGGACAGACGCTTCCATCACCAGGACAACATTTGAGAGGCTTGCCTTGAGCAGGCACAGAACACACACTGGAGATGCTGGGGAAGCGAAACATTAAACAACCTTCCACAGACTGAACATCTTCAACACCGAACAAGGCATGTTTCCTCTTGTAAAGTGGAAGGCTTGTTCCTGTTGGCATTCAGAGGTCTGCCAAAGCCAGGCTGAGTGGGCAGCCTGAATTTTGACATTTCCTGTCTTCAGGGCACTTGAGTTTTTTGCAACCTCCTCTGCGTGTTTTCTTTTTCTTGTGCAAGGTAGAATTGGACAGGCAGCCAAACTGCAGGCAGCGAATGCATGCTGATGACAGCCCGCCAGTGCACTTTGGGCTCCTTCAGGATGCTAACAATAGACAAGCGATTATCACCCCTCCCAAGTGTAGGAAGGGTCTTGCCAGGGGTGATTGCAATCATAGCCCCCAGCACAGCTTTCCCTGAGAGGTGCACACAGCTTTCAGGGATGCGGTTTGACTACGTGGGAACCAGCAACTGCTCCTTTTTCAACCTGATCAGTTCAGAGGCTATTTTCAGCTCCTCTGACCCACCTCTCTGTTTCTCACAGCATTATCTCTCCCCAAAATTACGCCCTCCTTGCTGTGCTGCACTTCTGCCTCTATTACCAGGGTTCCTGGGGAGCCAAGGCAGCAAAGCCTGGCACTGTGGACAGCTGTGTCCCTTGTGGAAACAGCATGCCAGTTTGCTGCTAGCTTGGTCCCATTCTGCAGAGACACTGCAGTTTGCTTTCCATGCATCCCAAAACAAAAGGCAGTTGCTGTGGCTGCTGATGCTGCAGATGGTGATTCAGCCCCTGCGCTGCTGAGGCCTCCCTGAAGACCAACACCTGGTCTCTGCAAGCAAAGCCGGGACCTTCAGCACACAGCTCTGTTCCCTGCAGCGGCCCCAGTCACTTGGTTTGTAAACAGCTTGGAAGGAGGTGGAGAAAGGGGAAGAATGGGGGGACCTGATACAGGCAGAAATCTGAAAAGGTTCAGCCACAGCAAAAGCATGAAACTGCAGCCAGCACAGGATCATCTTCATCATAAACCTCCTAAGCCAGTTCTGCAATTTGCATCTGGATGCATTTCATTCCCTATCAATGTTCATTAGCAGCTGCCCACCAGTAAGCTGCCTGCTTGGGAATAATTAGGCCCTTTCTCTGAAGGTCATGACAGTGCTAACATCATAACTTCCCTTTCTCTGAATATACAGGCGGTTGGATGCTGCAAGCATCGATTAAAGTGCTCCTGCGATTCGTACTGGGAACACACAGGCTGTGGGGCAGCACAGACAACCAGTTTGGTGCTGTTATGGATTATTTTTACAGCAAATATCAAAGTTGCATGACAACTTTGTTGCTTAAGCTGGAGATAGCAAAGGGATGGAAAAAGGGAAGGAAGACAGAATATGGAATAAACCTGAGAGACAATGTTATATTTGAGCTTTTACTCCTATTGACAGCCCAGGGCTTCATTCATTCACAGACAGAACAGTGGCTCCAGGACAGTGTTTTAGGTGGGTGGGTCACCATAACTCTTCCCAGCCCTCAAGTCCAGGGGCTTGAGCACTGAAAAGTAATTTTCAGTGACTCGTGCATCACTGTTAGCCAGCCAAGGAACCCCCAGGGGCTGCATCAGCTTTGAAGACACTCTTCACGGTACAGGCTATGCAAACAGGGGCATGGGAGCTGCTGGTTCATGGCAGAGTGGCCTCTGCTATGGTTTTTGTGGCCAGGCTGCAGAGGCAGCAGTTCAGCTTCCCATGGAACAGGAATGCTCCACATCCAGTTGTGGATCAACCACTCTCTAACTGTGGGCACATAACTCCAGTGTTGCAGCCATTCCCAGGGCTTGTCTGAGAGCTGCCTGGTGGGCTGTGGTCAGCAAAGGCAAGGTTGGGGAAACTGGGAAGGCTTGTGTCAGTTCCCTTGATGCACAAATTGCTTGGCCCCTGCTGTCACACTGGAACAGCTTGGGAGGACTTTCTTCACACGTATTTTTGGACGCTTTGGTCCCAGGAACAGTGGACAGCAGATACCTCTGTAGGACATGAATCTAGTCACATCTGCTAGATGGATCTAGCTGTCCTTGACAAGCACTGTGCTGCAATATGTCCCCTCAACGACTTTTGACCACTGGTCTTGGCTCCTGCAGCCCTGTCTGTTGTGGTTATTGCCTGTATCCTAGGGGACATCAGATGTGGAGTGCAATATGAGAGTTTCTGGCTGACATAGGACAGGGCTGTAGCAACGTGATTTTTATCAGATGCCTACCACTTCACCAGTGCACCCTGCTTTGTTCTGCATGAATTTCAAGCAAATTATTTTCAGGGCCTTCTAGAAGGTGCATTAGTCCCTGCAGAGGCAGACTGGAGCATGGCTGAAGTCTCAGAGGGAGGGTGGAGCTGCCCCCTAGGAGAAGAGTTGTGTTGCATCAGCAAAGGGCAGCTTATCAAGCTAAAAAATGTATGGTCTCTGAGGTGCCTATCAAAGCTTTTGATATCATTGAGAACTGAGCAGTGCAAAAAGTAGGATGACAAACCTTCCCCAAGGTTTGCATATGGCTGCTACTCTGAGTTGTAGTTGAATGCACCTGGTGAGAACTCATCAGAGGTTCCCCAAAACTCTGCTGTTCCCCAAGTCTCTGCTGTTACTGTAGTAAACAGTATTGTTTTAAAATAATCTCAGCCATCACAGGTTGCACTGATCCTAGGATGGCTGCTTTCATTGGCAATCCTGGTACCACGCTTTAGAAGGCATCACTTTTGTCCGTGGAGCTAAAAGCCAGCACAGCGTCTGATCAACATCCCGGTCTCACACCGTGTTGGTAGGAATCTTGTGAAGATGTTACTCAGTTGCAAAGGCTGACTTGATTTTTCAAGGAGAGCAAACATGACTGTTACGTTTGTTACCTGTCTCTAGGCATGTCTCCATATAGAAGAGCTCACAGTTTGAACAAACATGGGTGAGGATGAAATGACCATGAATTGCTCTTAAGGGACAGATCCCAGACAAATCCCAAGTTTGACCTGGCTTTCCAAGGTAGGAGAGCCCTTCCTGTCCCCACCAAGTGCAGGAGACCACAGACATGCAGCATCTCTGCAAGGCAGCATCCAGCCTCTTGGACTCTTGTCTTCTGAAAGCTGTCTCATCTCATGCCACCAGAGCTCACAAATGGAGTGAAGCAGAGGCTCTCGTCCCAGCCAGTGTGCTTGCGACCATGGGACAGCACTTTTGAATTGATCAATGATTTTACCCATGTGCTAGAACTCCAGTTGTTGGCAGAGTAGTACCAGATTTCAAGCTCTGCATCTGGCTGCTACAGCTGGACATTTTT
>JAOXNO010000052.1:30041643-30058385 GCA_028565335.1 Limnodromus scolopaceus | reverse complement strand
GTAGGGTAGATGGTTGGACTCGATGATCCCAAGGGTCTTTTCCAACCTAGACAATTCTATGATTCTATGATTCTATGTATGGCCTCATCTGTCTGCTAGAAAGGGCACAGGATTGCTCTATCCTCTGGTCCTAACATTGCAGACAACTGCGTCCCTGGGGAATCGTGCTAGGCTCCAGGTACTGTTGATTGCCAGGCTATTCTAACCTAACTAAACAGCTGATCTCTTACCAGTTCTTACGGCATCCTGTCAATTGAGGAACTGAGAAGGGAGGATCTGGGCTTAGAGTATTTTCAGGACATGAAAGAGGTGCCATTTGAAACAAGGCTCATCTGACCCCTGCGCCTGAGCAGAGACGAGTGGAAGTCTAGGATTTGCAATGGGGTGGATCCCAGAGCCCATGATTTGAAATCCAGTGCTCAAGGCTCCTTTTATGTGCTGCACTGGAAGGAAAATTGTGGTTAAGGTTATAAGCCTCAATGGTCATCCCTGGGTTAATGGAGACAGCCTGAAACCAAGAAAAGGAATTCCTAGCGACTTCTCCATTTAACTCCATATTGGGACTACAATTTTCTAGTCTACCCTAAGACAAGGTTGAAAGATCCTGAAGAAAGAATGATTTGCTTTTGGGTTCTTCAAGACTCATCTTTAGCAGGAATATTTGAATGTCTGGTGTTGTATATGGACACCAGTATGTGTCTGGAGGAGCACAGGATCTTCACTGCAGCTGTGCAGCAGGGGCATTTCCCAGGTCCTCTGGCATGGTCCATGCACAATCAGCTCTTTCCTCCACTGCTGACCTGGAGGTGGCAGAATCTCAGGGCTCCTCTAAACCTGATGCTGATCCAGAAGATACTAAACCGTTATCTCTGTGTCTCACTCCATCAACATTTTTTCAGTCTGTATTAAAAATCCTACTATGGTTTTTAGCACAAAAGGGGAAAGAAGAGAACCTTCTATGTTCAGGACATTTGGGACATCACTAGAATTTCATCCATCTGTGATTGGCCCTCAGACCGTCATACTCAATTTATTTCTCAGCCAAAGTTTTTCAGCCATCTGCTCAAGTGGAACAGCTTCCAGCATTTATTCCCAATAGTGCTCCTCTGAGGGAGCGCATGGATTTTCTCCAGTACGACAGCATCACTATTTTCCAAAAAAACCCTCAGCTCAACCCTGCAGTGACTGGCGGGGAGCCCTCCCTGCTCTGCACCCCGACCTTGAATTTTAAGCAATTGATCAAGAAAACACAGAACTGTTTCTCTTCCATTTAGCACTACCAAACGTGACTGATGTTTTTTAAAGAGCTCCTCTGCAGAGATGTTAATGAGGTCGCCTTGGATACTCATCTTAAAATGGTTCGCTTCAACTTCTTTTATGTCAGCAATCAACAACAACAACAACAAAAAATACACAACAACCCATCAGTGGAGCTTCAGGAGGGGTGGGGAACTCCTGGCAGGCGACTGGAGCAGATAGCGACTCACAGTCCACCTGCTGCCAGCAGTTCAGTGGCTGAGCCTCTCTGATTGTCTAGTAGAGCATCAACACAATGATCTCCATAATTATTATCTCCTTAAATTGAAAAAAAAGAAAAAAAAAAAAACAAAAAAAGCCTGATTTTTCCAGACATTCTATTGAAAGTGCTCCAGGAAAGGACTTCAAATTGGGAGCAGCAAGGGGTTCAGGGAGAGTCAGGGAAATAAATGCAGTTTCCCGGTGTGAATAAAGGGGAGACTGTGTGTCCTCAGGGAACTGTTTGCAGGGCTCAGAGACCCACTTGCATTACTGCTGCTTAACTGGTAACCAGCCACCAGCTGAGCTGTGAGAGTGGAGTATGTCCGGATTTAAAAAGCAGGGTGAAATGTACTTGAAGCAGGAACACAAGGCAGGTGCATTCAACATTTTGATGATCTGCCTAACACAGTGCTCACCACGTCTCCAAACAAATTATTCAGCTTCTCTGAAGCTCACTCTCCCCACATGTGAGCAAGAGTGAATTCAGCGACACATCTCACAGGCTTCATTGGAGCTTTGAAGACATATGTGGAGCCACTGATGGAAAGGTATGAGCAAGTTCAAAGGATTATCTTTGGCAAACGCCTTTACATATGAATAGATATCAGATTGATTCCTCAATTAGCAGTTAGATTAATCAATCCAGAAAGGAACTACAGTTATTATTATTTCTTTATTATATACTTTTTATTCCACTTATCTGGATCATATGGATATAGAGGGAGTACTTCTCTATCCCTCACTAGCAGAGCCCAAAGGCAATGATGGAAAGAACCCTCAAACCCTGAAGTAGATTGCCATCATGATGTGAGCATCCTTTTCCTGCGAGGACCTGCAGGTGAGCCCAGCACTGTGTCCAGGGTGTAAAAGCTCAGACTTAGATGTTAGAACAACTCAGGTGAGCAGGGACCTCAGGATGTCTCCAGCCCAACACATGCCTACAGCAAGGCCAGCCTAGACAATGTTGCTTGGAGCTGTGCCCAGTAGAGCGTTGAGTACCTCCACAGATGGAGACTCCATGGCCCTTCTAGGCCCTGTCTCAGTGTTTGACTTGTTGACGCTGTAACAGAGCTTAATTGCCCTGACTTGTGGCCTCAGCCCACAGTCTCTCCCATGGGTTTGGAAGCTCAATTTAAATTCAGTCCCTGCATGACCTACTTTGTAGATGTATCTGTTTCCAGTATGGTCTCCTGGATGGGTCTTAAATCATGTTGTAGCCCTGTTTCAAGTTCTGTCTCTGGCCCTCTCTCGTGCTGCTCCTGACTGGATTCTCTGCATGGCCCCTGCACCTGGTTCATTGTCTGGCCTCGTCTGGGACTGTTGATGGACCTTGTTACCATCACCATGTTCTGCCCACTCTGGTCAGGTGCTGCAGGACCACACCCTGGTCAGTGATAGCGCTGTCTTTGCCCAGGTTGCCCTTGGCTCCTGGCTCATCCTCTCTTATGAAACAGTCCTGCTCTTGCTTTCTGACAGGACATGAAAATGTTTTTCCTTGTATCTACTGAGAATTTCCTGTTCTCCAGCCTCACCAATGGCCTCTCATCCTTCTGCTCTGTACCTCCAAGAGTCCGCCTGTCTTTTCTACCTTTTCCTTCAGGTACTGGTAGAAAGCAGTTAGATTTTCTGCCTGCTGTCCTCCAGGCTGCACAAACCCAGCTCTCTTCACCTCTCCTTGTACCTCTTGTGGTTCAGCCCCTCAACCATATTGGTGGCCTCTGCTGGACCTACTCCAATCTGCCAATGTCTTTTTTGTCCTAGGAAGTTCCAAACTTGACCCAGTGTTTCAGAAGCAATCTCAGAAGGGCCAAACAAAGGGGAATTATCCCTTCCATTGACCTGTTGGCTACACTCTTGCTAACACAGCTGAGAGTGTAGTTTGCCTTTGCTGTAGACACAGTATCGTCTCCTGTTCCACTTCTGATTTGCCAAGAATCCTGTCTCCTTTTCTGCAAAGCTGCTTTCTATCAAGCTGCTCTCCAGCCAGCTGCCCCCTAGCCTGTCCTGTTCCCTCATGAGGTTATGCCATTACGACTGCGAACTTCCTTTCATTGTCTGCCCATCCTCCAGTCTGTTAAATCCCTCTGAACAGCAGGTGCAGCCTCTTGGGTATCGAGTGCTTCCCTCCCCACTGCTTCCTTTGGTGCGATCTGAAAACTTCCTGAGAGCGCCCAATTATCCAGGTCATCAGTAAAGCTGTACTGACTATACTGGCCTCGGTACCAATCCCTCCAGGATCTCAGCAATAACAAGTCATCAAGTGGACCTTGTACTGCTGATAGCGACCCTGTGGGTGCAATAGTCCAGACTATTTTCCATTCACCTTCTTTTCTGTTTATCAGGTCACTATCTCCCCAGTCTGGCCATCAGGAAAGTATGCACGGAAAGCTTTACTACAGGTAAGGGAAGCCACTTCCACTGTTCTCTTATCCACGCAGCCACACAGTTTTCTTGCCATTCAGGGTAGTGAGGTGCGTCAATGTGATGTGCCCTTTGTAAATCCCTGCTGGCTGTTCTCTTCTTGTCTTTCAGGTGCTTGGCAGTGACTGCAGGGAGAATTTGCTCCATCACCTTCCCAGGGACAGAGGTGACATTGGGCAGGCTGCAGTTCACCAAACTCTCCTTCTTGCCCTGCTTAAAGTTGTGTATTATGTTTGCCTTCTCCCACGCATCAGAAACCTCATGAGCTTCCAAAGACATCGGAGAGGAGCCTTGCCATGGCATCAGCCAGCTCCCTCAGTATCTTCAAGTGCATTCCACCCAGTCCTATGGACTTGTGTATGTTCAGATGGCTCAAGTGTGTCCTAAGTCAATCTTGCTCTAGCCTCACCACTGAAGACTCCACGAGGGATCTGAAAGACTTGAGAGCAAACCTCAGCAATAACAACTGAGTGAAAGAAAGCTTTGAGTACTTCAGCTGCTCTGGGTCTGTGGCCCCAGTGAGCTGCAGGGCCACCTCCCCCTCAGCCTTCTTTCTGCTGCCGATGTATTTCTAGAAGCCTCCTCATTCCCCTTTGCACCAGTTGCTGATTCCCACTGCAGCTGAGCTTTGACTATGCAAATGCTACCCACTGACAACTCAGGCACTGCCTCTCCAGCCTTCCCAGGTTGCTTGTGCCCACTTCTACCTTATGTGTGCTTCCTTCTTCCACCTGAGCTCAGTCAGGCATTCCCTGGTCATCAGTCTGGATTCTGCTCCACTTTTGACTTCCTCCCATTCGTGTGCCCGGGGGAGGTGGTTCATGAAGATGTACCAGCTGTCTTGGCCTCTCTGCCCTCCAAGGAAGTCTCACATGGGATCCTGTTAAGCAGATCCCTGAAGAAGCTGAAACCTGCTCTGCATCTGGGGTTGAAGTTCTGCTACGTAAATTGTCCTCAAAACACTTCAGAAGTCTGGATTGCTTGTACCCAGCCCCACTGCTGTTCCAGGGGCAGGGAGGTTAAAGTCCCCAGGTGTACTGGGGCATGCATTCATCAGGCTTTGTTCAGCTGGGTTCAAATCAACCCATCCCTGGTAGACATTCTCCTACCTAGACCAACAGCTTTTCCATTGCACTGCTACTACTGATATAAAAGACTCAGCTACGGGCTATGTTGATCCTGCAGCAGGCATGGTTCCTCCTTCATCTAGAGACTCTAGATTTCCTTGTCCAAATAGACAACCTGGTAGGAAGACAAAGAAACATGAGACCACTGAGGATCATTAAACGAAGGAACAGAAAGTTGGATGTTACAGTGGTTTAGTTAAACTGCACTTAAAACAGTTATATGGATAGTCCTACTAATAATGGAAAAAATCTGAGTTTGATTTCTTCTCATTTATTGTGGACATGAGGTAAGCTATGATAAGTGGAAGCTACTTGAATTCTGAACAGGAATGTCCACATAGACAGTTTAATGAAGTTTAGCTAATACAATTTGCAAAGGTTAATTCAGATACATTTTCCTGATTGTCTCTGTGTAGATAAGGCCAAGGTCACTTCCCCAAGGTCACTGGCTGAGTCGGGCACAGGATCCAGACTTTCTCACTCAGGGAACACAAGTTGCCATCTCTTTCCCAGGCTGATTTTTCCCTAGCCATGCACTTCTTCGTATTCCCCTCTATAGAAGAACTCCATGTCTTCCACTTTCCTCAATGAATACTGAATATCACTGATTCTTGCTGTCCCCTTTTAGGCTGCAGATCACTACAAAGCCGCCTTGGGGCTTCCTAGGAAAGATTTGAGCAGATCACCAATTCCTGTATGTGTGCTTTGTCTCTCTGATAAAGTGGGTGTTATAATTCACCTCCAAACAGTGTGAGCTATTGCCCTGGTAATAGTGGGTACACTTCACCCAGAAGGCGGTTGGTTAGCCCCAACAGCCCACAGCATCTTGTTGGTAGAGACAGGCACTTCCAAGTACTCCAGCTGGCTGACAGGGCCAGGTCCCCCAAATCCTCCTCGTGCTGCTTGTGTCTGACTCTCCTGGGAACTCCTGCACTTAACTACAGATATCCAGAGTCTCCCAGCTTATCAATAACAACAGTTTAGCAAATGAACCTCCACCTTCGCAACCTAACCAGGTGGAGACTGGGATGGGACCCAGTGCTGGGGGAATTTTGTCCCACAGCTCTTTAAGCAGGGGTTCTCACCTCTGCTTCTCAGCATCTGGTGCTGGCCCATGGCTGGCAACTGCAATGCCCTAGTTGTTCATAAGGGATTGATATCCAAGATTTAGATACTTTAGAGGATTTAAAAATATATATAGAATCTAACCAGAACTGAAGAGCTGCCTTTGCCTTGACTGAAAACTTTCCCAATGGAGTTACAACCCTAGAACAAGTAGTTTGCACCTCCGGGTACATGATAAATGGATACAGTCACTATTCTGAATAGCAGGCAATAGTGAATGGTTACATTTCCTTGGCCAAGATGAGGAAGCTTTAAGTAACTACTAAAAAAAAAAAATCAATGGGAAGTCTTTTCCCACGATCTTTTGCCATGAGTCCTTGGCAATAATTTCAGCACTCTCTTCAAAGCACTGAGGTCTCTTTTCTGGGCTTCTTTCTACCATGGCAAAGGAGTTTACAAAGATAAGTTACTTGAGCTCAGTAGCTGGCTGTAAGCTTGTTGCTCTGCTTTTGGGAAGACTCGCAGTCGCCAGGTCCTTATGTTCAGGGGTCTCTGCAGGATAAGTCTTGTAAACAGGGTGGGTGTCCACATCTCTGGCCCTTTGCCATCATTAGAAGATTGTTTCACTTCCTTGGGACTTCCTAGAGTATTCCGCTGCCGCACAGCAATGCAGCAATCATTTCTGATTATTTCCCCAACATAGCTGTCCAGATCCTCCTCCTCTTCCTCTCCATTGCAGTCTCTCAAGGCTCCTGTCTGCAAGGACTTTAATGTGGGAAGGGAAGAATAAGAGAAGCAGAGGGGGCAGAGAGATGAGAGTGTGCAGAAAGCAAGGATAAGTTTTCTGCCAGTAGTGCTGAGAGGTGCTCTCCATTGTCCCTGTAGCCTTTCACTCCAGAGAGTCCAGGATGAAGCCGGGACACCATCCAGTCGAACACAAGCTGTACTGCACACATCTGCAAAGCAACCTCAAGAAGCAGAGAAGTCTGCCAAACAGAGCACTGAACTGACAGATGCTGACCTCCCCTTCAACGAGAGAAATCTGCCCAGACTCGGCTAATGCATCTAATTTGCTGAAGAATTTTCCTCTGACCATTTCAGCAAAATTTTCATTCCTATTAGGCAAGTGTAAATTTTGCCTCTTCTTGGTCCAGTTCAGCTGCTCCAGATTAAGGCAAAGTCCAAATCTGCCCTGCTGCTACCTCTATCAGCTGCTGCCTCTCTTCTTCCGTTGGTAATACCACCTGCTGCCACACTTTGCTGCTCTCCTCTTTTTCAGGTCTTAAGGTATTCACTGGGGGCACCTGGCCTGCAGACCAGGTATGCTGTTGGATATGTGCTCTGCAGATTGCTGAGGGACACCTCTTTCTAAGTGGGAAAGGTCAGCTTCCACAGTCAGCAGCCAGCATCCCCATCTCGTCTCATCTCCCCAGCCTGACAGCTTTGTAACAAGTCTGAAACAGAGTCTGAGCTCATACCTCAATATTTGCTGGAATATCTTAATCACTGTTCTTCTCAGTGGTCCCGGAAACATTAAAGATAAACTCCAACTCCCCCTTTCCTTCCCTCTTTCCAGCCAGCAGTCTATTCTGTTTTGTGTGTAGGCAGAATAAAGAAAAAAAAAAGAGTTTATATGAAAGGTCTTTCCCCTCCTCTTTTACCACTCTTCTTTCAAAAATCATCCTTCAAGGCAAAATAAGCAAATGGGAATCAGATACTCAGGGAGTTGAACTTACCTCCACTTCAGAAAGATGGCTTTGAGCCACATCAGACCATTTCTGCTTCATGAATAGAGGGTTAGTCACATTGTCCTAATTGGGTCATGTATGATTTGTAGCATCATATTGTGGTCTGAGTTTCTCATGTTACCCCAGTACAAAGCAGGACCTCATTTCTTCTCAGAGTCCTAACAGGCTGCTCCTCTATCTCCCACATGCTTGGGAACTGAAATCAGGATGCCAGAGTGTCCTCCTAACGTTAGTACTGTAGATCATTCTGTGACAATTTTTATCTATCTTGCAGAGACCTGCATGTCTCTGGGTGAATTCATATCTCAAGACATGGACACACACACTGATCACTGTGCACTGGGTACCGCAGTAATTGCTCATCTCCATGTTCCTGCCCAATACTAAGTGTCAAGTAATTCATACATTCCTCTCCTTGGTCAAAGCACTGTGAGCTACTGTCCAGTGCATACCCAGGTACCGTGGAACAGCTGACTTGCTGAGAGCTCACCCTCTGGCTTACCTGCCTGCTCTCTCCTCCATGCACCACCTTTACATTCCCCTGGGATCAGCCAGGTGGGCTCTGCTGGAAGCATCCATGTCTCTCACAGCAGTGCTGTTTTGCATTTGGTTTCTCTGGGTGCATTAATGGTAAAGTTCCTTGACACAGTCCTTTCAATGTGCCTTTCTGCTTCAGATGCATTTATGTACTTCCTGTGTGTGCTGTTGCAAGCCAGTGGGGCTCTTCTGCAGTTGCAGAACATCTGAAGAGCATGTACAGAAGAGTTTATACAACAAATAATCAAGTGTATTTTTTTTTTTTTTTTTTACTTAATACAGGCTAAGGAGCAGCTCTAAACACAACCCTATATTGTTGTCTGAAGTGTTGGTCCTTTCTCTTTTGACCCAAAACATCAGATAATATTTAGGTTCCTGAAGAATTTTTTCTTTACAGGAAGGGTGAACATGAATAAGGTATATGGGGTCAATCCATTTTATGATGATGAATACAAGATCTTATCTCTTGAGTACAGTTAGACTGAAAAACCAGAATGCAGCTTAGGATGCAGTTTAGGTGCTCACTGCTTTCCAGAACCTGTCCCGCTTCCCTGCTCAGTCCTCTTCCCAAGACTCTGTCGTTTAGCTCCTTCCCATGGCCATAAGAGACTGCCTCATTTGCAGGCTTTTTCTTGGTTACTTGCATTGGCAATTCCAGCTGACACCACATAATAATCCTTGTGTTTGCTGTTGAGCTATCTGGATAGGTTCTTCACAGTGCTGCAAGTACTGAATGGTGGGCTCCAAAGTCTTCTTCTAGTGTTGCACAGAGGCACTTCTTCCATTGACCTAGGCCAGGTTTGTTAGCATCTGTAAATCGAAGCCTACTTGATGGAAGTGAATAATATGTTCTAGTATAAAAATATCTCATTCCAGGAGATCCCATGCAACAGGGAACGTTGGGTCTTTGCCCATTATTGTGAGAGCAATGGCTTCCAAAGGATTGTGAGGAGTGAGTATCACTTTCCAGTTGTATAAAGGAAGGGGAGTTTTGTGGCTGAAATGTAAATGAGAAACTAGGAGGTCTGGTGTCTATTCTGGACCAAATGTGGCCTTTATGATGGCTGGGATATTTCAGCACTGCTCCAGTTCTTCTGTGAATCAAATCATCTCTGATCATGACCAAGAGACAACCCTATGTGCTTCTACTTACCATCTTTAAAATGGAGCAGACTCTTCTGACTTGCTCCACAAATGTATTGTGTACATGCTGCTCAGGCACTACAAATGCCTTGTTCTTACCTGGACTTATCAGGTAAGAATAACACCTTCAGCAGTTCCCAGTGCTGAGAAGCTCGCAGGAGATCTCTTGGAACTGAATTTCAGTGCTTTGGAGGTGGTGGAGCCAAGGACAGCTAGGAATGGTCAGGCACTTCCCAGCATGAGGCCCATGATACACAGTTGAGCAGAGTTAGAGTCAGGCAGTGGGGATTTCCCCCATCTGAAGGAGGTCCTCCAGCTCACAGGCTCTGGGATTGGCTTTTCCACCATAGGACTGGGAGTATGTATGGGCTGTCACCTGGGATCTCACATACCAGGGAATTCTCTGCTTTTAGGAGCTGGCCACTCTCTCAAGGCCACTCTCTCAAGGAAAATCAGAGCTCCCAAAGCTGAGGTCTTCCAAAACATTAATTATCTTGCCAGTGTGAACTTTTCACAGAGCCATGAGATATTCGCATTCTCAGGCCACCTGAAACAGGTCCTTGTCCCTCACGTGATCCAGTGGCTCACGGGAGGTGAAGCTGAGCTGTGTTCAATACAGGAATTTTGATTTTTCAAGTTGCTCACTGCTGTTTGCCCTTAGCAAATGGATCTGGTCTGCTTGCTGCAAAACGTTTTTGCATGCTGTTAAATAGCTGCATCGTCCTGCCCCAGAGCTAAGTGCGTTTCAGCAGGAGATGGAGTTCCTCCCAGCACCAGCTGCAGCCCTCAGTCCGTGCACGCACCGGTCCCTGCCAGATTGCACTGAGAATACAAAGGAGAAGGAATAAACTGGCTCCTTGACTGTTTGTTTAGTTTACAAAGCTTCTTTTGCAGAGTTTCCTACCCCAGCGTTGCCAGGCTGTCCCAGCGCTGCTCTGCTGCCCAGGGAAGTGGAGCGAGAGGGAGGGCGAGCCAGGTGTCTCTTTGAGAAGAGGCTGGCACTAAATGGGGGCACTGGCAGTGCCCATGTCAAGGAGTTCCTATACTGGAACCCCTGGTGGCCAGGGATGTGGCTTTGCTGGACCATGCTGGAAAGTTTTGCATGCTAGCAGGGGCATGGTGAATTGGGATCCTCTGTAGTTGTCGGGGATGTAAAAGCTGAGGGAGCTTTCCCTTCAGGTCCGGCAGTGTGTCCCTGCTCTTGGGATCACAGATTGTACCTCTGCACCCCACAGCATCCTCTGGCATAGCTGCAGCATCTGCTCCACACACCAGCACACCCAGCAGCTCTCTACAGGAGAAACGCAGCTGGGTCATGGGAAGTGATGGAGGTTGCTGTGCAGCACGAGCCTCCATCCAACATGCACATGTGAGGCTGCTGATGCACAAGTGTCTTTATTCTGCGATCCTGTTCTTGGTCACTGGCTTGAGTGATGGAAAAGATGATTTTCTACCATATTTTGAGGGTGCATTTATTGAATGATGTTTTGCTTCAGGCTTCAGTAGATCATGGCTCATCTATCTGACCTTTGTCTCCAGGCAAGGCTGTGAGCTCCTGAAGATGGGAACACCTCCAGTGAGGTGCAGTGCCTTCACGCAGCCCTTGTTCAGGGCAGTGTGCTCGTACAAATGATCAGCATCACGTAGACCCTGGTGGGCTTTGAATTTTAACCTTGTTTGCTGTGGGGAGGGGCCTGATAGACTTTGTAGTGTAACGATCTGGCTCTGATGGGCAAGACGCTGATCCCTAAGGGAAGAACAAAGGAAGATCTTTCTGATTTGAGGGGGGAAGGCCAGTATTATTTATTTTACATCTCTGAGGAAGTAAACAGGGGGGCAGAGCCCAGGACAGTTAAAAATTGACTGAACATGGATGACATCTCTGAGCCGGGTCTTTTTTATTTTAAAGCCTGCCAACAGGGAAGCAAGCTGACATCGCATGAGATTTTAGAAATACAGCTGAGGAGAGGCCTCCTGCATGGTGATTCCGGTACAAACCAAGAAAGGCCCAACCAGTCTGGTCTCACGTCCGCTCAGGACTGCTGTCTTCCCTGCCAGAGGCTTGTGCTGTGCCCCCCAGCAAGCCGCTCAAGTAGAAATGTACAGTCTGTTTCTCTCTTCTGAGACTGCCCCTGATGCACAGCCCAAGATCTCTGCACCACCTCATCACTGGGTACCAAGGGGATATATAGGGTCTGTGGCAAGGAAGGCTAACCGGCATGGAGTGCGCACCGAATCCCATCCTGTCTTTTCTTGGGTTAAATACAGTTGCTGACCTGCTCTGCAGCCGCTGAAAGTACCAAGAGGTGTGCTGTGGGTTTTAGCACCAGGCTGTATTCCTAGACGGGGGCTGCCACTGCTTATGAGCCAGGGGACGCAGGGGTGGAGTGCTGTGAGATGTGGATGCCATCGCAGTGAGGGGTGGGCAGCATGAGTATTACCACAGGCTTTGGGGCTGCATGTCCCTCCTCCTGCCCAAGGAACACAGGGCACGGAGCCTTCCAGACTGCTGTCTGCAGAGGCGGGAGAGGGAGGGGGTATGAGGACAATGAGTCCTGCTGCTGGCAGTGCGCTCGGTCCTGGGAGACATCCCATTGCTGGAGCCCAAGGAGCCCCATCTCCCCCCCGGCAGGGCCCGGGGGGAGAGATGCAGCTCTCGCCTGTGGGTGGGAGGGGTATCTCCTGCAGGTGGGAGGGCTTCGCTGGCTGCCCAGCAGGCAGTCCACCCTGGGGAAAGATGCTGCGGAGGGAGGAGAAGCTCTAGCACGGGAGCTGACAGGGCGAAGCTGCTGGCAGGCGGCTGTCTACAGGGTGGCTGCAGCACTGCAGCATCAATTAACCTTTGGGGAACTTCTGCCAGTGCCACTCAGGCGTAGCAGCAGCTCTGCCGTAGCCGAGCAATGGGGTGGAAGCCTGCTGCGGTGCCACATGGAAGGCTGCAGAGAGACTACAAAAGCCCGACAAGAAGCCAGCCACCTGAACCGAAGTGCCTCTGTCTCTCTCACCAGCCTGCGCTAAGTGCTTTTATCTCCTCTCCTTATGTTTATGAGGGTGGCTTTCTCCTTCGCACAGTGGCGGTGCCGCTGAATGCTAATGGAGAGCGAGTGGCGGCTGCCCTCCGCAGTCCTTGGCAGGCAATTTCCTCAGGACCAGGCCCCTGACCCCATCAGCTTTTGCTGGCTCTGCAGGGAGAATGCGACCACTGTCCTGCAGCCCTGCCCATACTGCCTGCCAGCACCCCTCCTGCCCCAGAACCCACCCAGATCTGTGGGGCAACACTGAAACAGCCATTGTCCCCCCAGCCAGAAGGACCATGGGAGGTGCAAGTCCTTGCTCATGCAAGCTCTTGTGCCCAGCACAGACCCTTCTGCATCGCAGCCTGGCTGCAGCCAGGGGGAAGGCCATGCTGGTGGAGCTGGGGCTCTCAGTGAGGTATGTTGGCCCCCAGGCAACGGTGAGATCATGATTCCTGCAGCTCCCTCCCTCGAGCACAGTGCTTTTTGTGTACTCGAGGCAGCTCTGGTCATCTGGGAACACCCCTCTGTTCTGTGAGGTTAATGGGCAAAATGGTATGAGAGGGGAAGAGAGAGAAAATAACCACAAGGTTTTCAAAAGAGCAGCATCAGGGAGGTGTCCTACAGGGAGGAGTCTGGTCAGGTTTGTCTACAAATCATGTCTACTCCTGCATACAACCTCTCCTTGGTCACTTGGCTGTGCTCTTCAGGAAGCAAGAGACTGCTTGACCAAGGCCCTCTGAGGTGGTCAAGCATCAAAATCCCAGAAATGTGCTCTAAAAATGTGCCCTGCATCCTGGCAAGGTCCTTTGTCCCAGCCTGGCATGGTGACGCTGCTGTCAGTGCCTGCGGAGCAAGGGGACAGCCAGGGTTAGCCCAGGCAGCTCTGGCACATGTTGTTGTGACTTCAGAAGTTGTGGTAGGGATGCACTGTGATCCCCATGGCTGCCCCCAGCCATGCAAGCAGCAGCAGAAACCTCCCTCTTTCACCCTAAAAGAGACTGACTCCTTCAGGACCAGGGAGACCATAAGAAATCAGGGGTTTGTAGTAGGGATGTAGGATATCCTGGCATCCCATATCACCCTTCCCAAGGGCAGCCAGCCCATGAGTTATCTCTTCAGCTGGGGCAACATTGTCAGCACTCTCCCTTGGCTGCCCCCAGCCCCTGCCTCTGCTGCCTGTTTCCCTCCGTGCAGCTCTGCTGGGGCAGCTTTCCGTACCTCTCTGAGGGAGCCATTTCCACGCTGCAGGCAGAGGAGCCAAACTGCTGCAGCAGCACCTGGCTTGCATCAAGTGCCCAGCCTGGAGACGCCTTCACGGTCCTTTCCTTCACCTGGGGCCTGCCCATGCGTGTCCTTTCACAGAAAGGGCTACATCGGCCACTTTTCCTATGATCTCACCCTGGCCAGTGCTGTGAGTCATCAGAAACCTGGTCCCTCTGCGGCTGAGGCAGAGCTGGCTGAACCAATGGAAAGACCAGCAAGGACTTTGGGACCGGTCTGAGCTCCAGTGTCGCAGAGAGAAGGCTGCGACATCCTTCACAGTGGGGGACAGCATGTCCTCCTGCTGCCCTGTGAGGGCAGAAGCAGGGCCGTGGTCAACTCCGTGGGAAGCATGAGGGGTGCTGCTACAGCTGCATCCCTGAGCCACCAGAAGTGATGATCCTGCATCCTTGGTGAGGAGCTTGGCTCCCATAGCACTGGGGTGGAGATCCAGAATGTGCCATCCTTGGCATCCCCTCTCTTGCCAGTTGGTGATTTATCAGCTCCTGGGGAGGGAAAGCTGAGGAGTAGTGGGGTGGCTGTGTGGCTCTGAGGAGCAGTGAAACTGCCACAAGGTGGTTTCCAGTCCTTACAGCTCATTTCTTCCAGAGCATCTGAAGACATGAGCTGGAAATATCTCTGCCCGGCCTTTATAACCAGCAGCCA
The DNA here is from genome assembly GCA_028565335.1 of Limnodromus scolopaceus. Classification (NCBI taxonomy): domain Eukaryota; kingdom Metazoa; phylum Chordata; class Aves; order Charadriiformes; family Scolopacidae; genus Limnodromus; species Limnodromus scolopaceus. The sequence continues at coordinate 30,043,883 of JAOXNO010000052.1, read as the reverse complement.
TGACATGGCTTCTTAAGGTGGGGCTGTGCTTTTGCTATCATATAATTACTCACACTATGCAGATGTTTTCTGTGTGCCTGGTAATAAGCAGCTGAAAAGACAGCTCATTTAGCAGCAGTAATAAGGAAAGAGCAAAGCTATCTTTCTGTACAGCTCCACGCCTTGAGATTTGCCCCCCAACCTCGTGACTTAGATGGTGCTGGTTATTCTAAAGCTTCCCAGATATCCCGCTACATCTTTGCCCCAGCCCTGCAGGGAGCATCTGCTACCCGAGAGTCCTGGTGCTTGTATCGCAGTGGGGTGTCTGCCTGCAAGGACATACTTGCCAGACTGGGAGCTACCTGTGAAAGTACTGGGAGCTACTTTGCTCACCAGTGGCTGAGGTTCCAGCCTCTGCCTTGGAGGACATCAGTGCTTTGATGATGTACAGTGACATTTCTGATTCCACACAAGTAACCTAGGCAAAGCTACCCACTCCGGTATCCAGCCTGGATAATGCAAATGAGGCAAATAGGATCTGAGACCTTTAGTGCTCAGGGCCTTACCTGAAAGATGGTGGATGCTAGATGGTACATGGTCTTTGTCATCATGGTGAGACACAGATTCAGCTCTGACTGCTTGCAAAGAGTATGAACTACTGAAGTGCATATTTACCGGGAAACGTGATGCCTACGGGGTAAGACTGTGCTCTATAAAGGTCGTGTGTTAATGGTGCGAGGATCTGAGGAAGATCTAGATTCCTTTCCCACAGTTCCTGACAGAGGAACAGAGGTTCTTCGTCTTAGCCCTTCCATGGAAGAACATACTGTGAAGTCTACAGGAGACATGGCACCCTTAGATAGAGTTTGTCTAGATGGTTGTGGCTCCACCAAGGAGGCTAACAGATATCCTCCAGACCTAAACAATCTTTTCTTACTGACTTTTAGGCTATGTCCTCAGTGGCATTGTGGTCTCCTTCTCACCTTCCTCATACATCACTTCCATTTCTACTTCTGCCTTAGGTAAGGTGATCAATTTTATACCCCTGGAAAAAAGATAGTCTGAAGGGGAGAGCCTTGAGTGCTGCAATCCAGAATTGGAATTTAACACTAAGTATCACAGTCATCATCCCTAGGGAAAACCAACTGTTTTTCACCAGGTTTCGGGTTCTATTGAAGGCAGGAGGTGAAGGGCAAGAACAGGAAGAGACAGAAATAGCCTAGCCTCAAAGACAACAAGAGAGCAGCTTGGTGTGTATTCTTCTGCTCTCTTCCTGTAAGACATCTGTGTTGGGCTGTACTTGGCCACATCAAGTGTTTGTCTCCAGGCTCCTGTTTTCATTAAAATGCCAAGCAATGGGTTCACCGAAGCCTAGATCTAGTTATGTTTGTTCCTCCATGTCTGTATTCTAAGAAATGGATAAAGTTGTCTGTCCATAACTAGTCTGGTGGGAATTATATCATTTTTCCTTCACAGCGAAGAGTGCTGAAATCTGTCTCTATCCTGGTGCATAGAATTCTCTATGAACATTATGTTGTCCATGAGGGTCCATGGACAACACGGACTCTGGCACAGTGATGGACCAAGCCCATATATTGACTGATTTATGCTCCTTTAAAATTATGACCTACAACATTGTTATTACATCATAGTGCCTTCACATATGTTGGTTTCTGTCTGAGCAGAAACTGAATTTCCAGACAGTAGTATGTCTTCTAAAACTAGGCTTAGCTAAATGCTTGTCATAGTAAGTTTATTAATGCTGAATGCAAGCAATAATTCCTTCAGCTTCTTATGACCTTGTAAAATTTTGTGTTTGTGTGGTTTTACCTATCAGCTCAGGCTGCTTTTTTTACCTGTGTCCCACAACTACACCGCAACTGGTCCGTCAGTCACCTCTCAAGGATAACTGTGCATTTGCAGAATATCCCAGAAATTCATGGTGTCACACATACCATGGCTTCGGAAGTTTGCAGAGTGTTCTTATGCTTGACTCTATAGTTGCATTTAGTGACATTTTGCCACAATGGACTGACAGTTGGAAAGTTATCTTTTAAAACTGGAACAGCTTCTTAAAGCTCTGGCAGGTGATACTTTAAGAATCTCCTCTTCTTAGTCCATGGACTGTCATAGTTCTTCCATCTCCCCTTGTCCTCCCAGTTCTGTTTGTCACATACTTGTATTGATGACAGGACAAGGGGTAATGGCTTCAAGTTGCACCAGGGGAGGCTCAGGTTAGATATTAGAAAATATTTCTTTAC
>JAOXNO010000052.1:30030501-30041543 GCA_028565335.1 Limnodromus scolopaceus | reverse complement strand
TTGAGGCACCATCCCTGGAGGTATTCAAGAGACGAGTCAACATGGTGCTCGGGGATATGGATTAGTGTTGGGTGGTGCTTTGTGTGGTGGGTGTGGTGTGTGTGTTTGTGGTGGTGTGTTTTATTTTTTTGTTTTTTTTTTTTTTTCCCCCATTGGTTGGACTAGATGATCTTAAAAGGTCCCTTCCAACCTAGGTGATTCTGTGAGAGTTGACGTGGTGCTGGGGGATATGGTTTAGTGTTCAGTTGGTGTTGTTTTGTGTGTGGTGTGGGTTTTTCCGGGTTTTTTTTGGTGTGTTTTTTTTTTTTTTTCTTTTTTTATTTCTGTTGGTTGGACTAGATGATCTTAAAAGGTCCCTTCCAACCTAGGTGATTCTGTGATTCTGTATTTCAGAGATGCTTGCTAGCAAACAGTAACAGCTGGGGCCACTTGGTGAGTATACACTCTACTGCATGAGCAGGTGGATGTTTCTGTCCATAATCAACAGGGCTGAACCAGCCATAGTGGTCATCGTGGTGTGACTGGAAAAATCCTAGAGGTATATTTTCAGTCTTTGAAGGCTTTCCATCAATGGCTCATTAAGTTTATTGAGGCAACCGTGATGTTGTCAAACACAGTCTGCATGTCTAGCCTGTTTTGCAAAGAACAAAATTATGTCACAACCAGTTAACGCATGGACCAGTGGCTTTTTCATGACCAATGAACATCAGCTTGGCCAAGTGTGATAGGGGGGGTCCTAATTTTTCTAGTTTATAATTGCTGTAGTGTCAAGAAGTACAACACTGCTAGCCTGGGTCCAGACACAGCAGTCGTCCTGGGCCTGTAGCTGTTGTTTCTGTACTGAAGTGTCCTACTGTCTGGTTTGCCACATGACAGGGCACAGTCCTTGTGATGCTGTGAAGTGGTGATGGCAATGCGTTTTGACTGGTTTTAGCTATGACTCTGTTTTGCTTGGCTCTTTAAAGTTCTCCCTTACAAAACTTGCCAGATATGGAAAGAGCTCTTTTTACTTTTGTTTTGACAGTGGAATGGATGCCAGTTTGTGGGAAATACTATAAATAACCTTGAGTCCTTTCTGTGATCCCTGGTGTTAGTATTTTCTGGCGATGTTTTCAAGAGTATCTGATTGAGAAGCACTCAACACAATAGTGACTCCTGACACATTTTCAAGTGTTTACAGATGTGGGAGATAACCTTGTCCAATCACCTTTGAATGTCAGGTTGAGGGATGGACACAGTTTATTGATAACCATGATTCCATCAAGGTCCACTGTATCAGTGAGTCACAACTCAGCCAAGTGTTCACTTCATTTCTAAGACACTTTAGAAGATTATCTTCACCGTTTCATCTATTTATTATTTTTAGGAGGGGATTGAGCGTAACACTGTTTTTGGTGGCAAAAGACCCCCCATAAGTCACTTTCTAGATTCTGACAGATAATTAAAGAGAACAAAGCCATTTTGTTTTATAGGAAAGATTACTTGCAACTTTTGCAAATGATCTTTTGGGATATCAGATGTGAAATGACTTCATAGAAAATTGTCCCAATTGACAGTTTACTTCATTTCATGGGTCTTTTAGACACAAAATCATTGTTATGTTTCTGGCTAACACTTTCAATTATCACTAGATTTCCATCTGCTGTGGAGAGCGACCTGCAAATCCACTGATCTCTATGTTCTTCAATAATATTAATGAAGAAATATTTTCAAGGATTTTTTCCTGAAAAGCAATGATATACTCAAGTTTTCTGTGAGTGAGGTGTCAAAGGTGCCTTTGAAACAACATTTTTAAAGCTCTGGTCAACAGTAGATCCAGAAAGACAGCACACTGACCCCGGGGGTGTGTGTCTGACAGTATCCATCTCTGCTGTGAGCTCGTAACCTTCACCTCCCTCTACAGCCAATGGATGTAGAGGTCTGTAGGGAGCACTGAAGGTGGAGTAGTAGAGGGGCTTGAAGGATCCCCAGCTACTCATCTATTTTTATGCTCTCCCTCACCTAAATATCTGTTAAGCATGTCCTACAGACATGTAGACCCCTGGTTTTTGTCTTCCAACGGGCAAGCAATGTCCTTAAGCCCATCTCCTGACTCCAAGCAGCAGCCATGAGCAGGAGAAGAGAACAAAACATCATTTTCTTGCCTGACTTGCATAGCCCCAGCAGGGTCTCTGGTTCAGCGGCATGCCCTGCATGCAATCTGGCTGCAGGCACGCTGCTGATCAGTGGCTCTCCCAGGCAGATGGAGGCTGCACTGATGGATGAGGTGCTGGGAGTACGTTCCAAGGGGACTGCAGGCATGCTCCAGGTGGTACAGGGACCTGGTTTTGAGAGCCTGATTCTGTGCCTGCTTGCTTCTCCATTGCCCCAGCTTCCTGACACAGAGTTGTTGGATTTTCTCCTGATGGTGACTGGCTTCAGACAGAGTGGAATCTGCCCTCAGTATCTGTATTTGAAACCTGATCACAAGTGCTCAGTTACCAACAGTCCCCTCCCCTTCTCATACTCTTCAGAGCACTCCAGAGCATTGTAATGGCTTAAGATGATGAATACTATGCAGACAACACACCCAGCTGTCCAAGCAGACAGCAGAGAAATGAAGATATGCCTGCCTAAGTAAAAGTTTGATTAATTGCATTAATTAGGCCCTAAGGTATGGTTCATAAAATAAGAGTACAACTGGTGTATTGGATTGGGGAATTGACTATGTGACAGGGAGCAAACAGTGGCATGAACAGGAACCCTTCTCTGTCTAGAATGGCATGATAAATTATCAATTAAATAACGGAGAGTGACAAAGCTGCAGTCTGTAATAGGCGACCTCCTAGCCATGGTTATGGCCAGCCCAAGCAGGTGACTCGGCAAGGTCTGACAGCCTCTCCAGCATGGCCATGAAGGTTTGTTTTCCCATGGCCCTGCCAACACTGTGCTGGGCTCGTGATCCTATCTGCGCCAAAGGGCATTGCACCCTTGTGGGGTGATTATGGACTGCTGTATTCCAGCGGGTCACTGGGTTCCTACGGGGACCATACTATAGAGCACTGCATGTTCACGTGGCTGCTGCTTTCTTCCTGCCATGGCAGTAGTACCACCTTCCACTGGGAAACGTGGTGAAAATATATTAATTCATCCCAAAGGCACTGTTTTTGCCTTTTCTGTGGGTCACACCCTCTCTTCTCAGTGTGTCTCCAGCATTTGGTGTCACCACATTTACTCACTTGGTGCTGTCCCAGTGGAAGAGCCATGGGCTTGCTCAAGCACAAGGTCCAGCAGCTTTTCCCCTCCCAGATCCTGGGACTTTGTGCCAGGCCTTTGAGTGGTCATAGATGTAGCTTCCTCATCTTCTCTCTTGTCCTTGCTGCTCTGAATGATGGACACCTCACCCCTCTTTCCTCCCATCTTGCTGCAACTTCATGGGGACTTGCCTGCTGCCCAGAGAGGGGCTTGTCTTCACTGTTATAGGTAGAGGTGAGTGGATGGTCTGTATTTGTGGTGTGCTTCACAGCATCCACTTCCCATTTACCGCCTGAGTGATTAAAGAGTTGCCGATATTCCAGTCTGGACCTGCTCTCACCAATCTGTCAAATGCTGCTTCCTCTCCTGTCTTAGTGACTGCTGACATGTGTGTGCCGCGGACACAGCAGTGCAGGAGGAGGCTCTCCAGATTCCTCATTACTGCGTGTTATTAATGATTGTGCATTTCCATAAAGCCAATAGCAAACTGGGACAGATGTATTCCCTGCCCCAGAAAGCCTATGAGAGATACTGCCTCCCCAGTGGCACCAGTTCACAGTTTCTTCTAGAGGAAGGTTCCTTCAGGATTGCTTCCACCAGATCTCACTTTCCACAGCATTTTCACACATTCTGCATTATCTTTTGTTCCAAGATTTGTTCCATTATTATTTTTAGTATCACATAAAGGCCAAGATCTAGGCTGCACTCTGGCAGCACACCACCTGTACATAATGAGAGAGCAGGCTTATCTCCAGTGCAGTTGACACATATGATATGGGAAACCCCAGGGGAACACCAGTTCTGACAGCAACAGCACAGGAGGTGGTGTGGGCTGAGTAGTTCATCTCCCTTACCTTGGGGAATGGTCACTGTAAACAGAGGAGGGACTAAAGGCAGGGTGAGAATGGAAACCTAGCAGGGAAATGATTGCACAGTTGCACCCGATGAATGGCTGAGTCAAGAAGATGTGCTCGGTCATTAGTTGTGTTGTCTCCATAGTGAGTGTCAGATGATGTAAGACGTTGCCTGAACATTTCTCTGGTCGCACACTCTCAGCGGAGTGGGATGTTCAGAAAATGACAGCTCTCTGGTGCTTGGTGTCTTGTTCATTCTCAAACCATCATCAGGAACATCTCCTCTCACCTCTTGTCTATCATTCTCAGTCATCCATTGTGCATGTTCAGAGAGGACCCAGTCAGACAGACCAACACTGATCCCAGTTGTCATCGAGAAACAAGGCTAGTCCAGAGCTTACTGAAATGGACACAGTCTGTTTCTCCTTCTGTTCCTTCCCTCCCTCCTCCATAGTCCAGCCTTTTCCACTTTGCCTGAGCCCCTGTGCTTCATTGCTCTGGATGGAGCACGGACAGCAGCTTGGGACAGAGCCATCACAAGCATTTGTGTTTGCTTCGTGCATGCTTAAGAAGGACAGATTCTTCCCAAAACTAAAGAAAGAAACAATTCCTGGTCCAGCAGTGCTTAACATTGCCATGCTGTAATAAGCAAAGATCAGAAACAGAAGGAAAGCTATAGGAAGACAAGAACTATAACGAAGGGACCTCATCCACTTGGGATCCAGGCACATCTCTGTGGCTATTGTAAACATATCTCTTTCAGTTATCTTAATGGCTGAGCAGCACTGGGAACCTCATAGTATTTATGCTTCCCTGTTCTTTGTTTAACACTCTCCCTTCCTATATGATTTTTGGAATTGCAAGTTGTGGACTATTCACCCTTTTCTCTTCAGCTTCTTCCAAGTCCTTTGTGTGCCATTCTCCCAAGCTAAGAAGGGCTGTTATTTCTGGACGACTGTCTCTCATCACTGCTGGTGACATCATCAGTGCCTTGTCTCTGCCTGTCTCTGACACGATTTCAGCAGGTTGCTCTTTGTTCCCTGACAGATTGGTTACTAGCGGGAATATTTGCGCAGCAGTGTCCCTATCATTTTCAATATCAGTGAGTTTCTGGCACATGAACTTGGGGATGGGTGACTTCTCCATGAATTTCTCTCCTCATCTAGAGGGTTTGGTTGTAATAGTTATAGCATGGGCTCTGGATGGGATGCTGCTTGCACAAAGTATGAATCCATTAGAAATTAAGACACTAATAGATTAGCTTTCCATTTTGCTTTGAAAAACCCCCACTCATTCTGCAAAGGTAAAGCCATGGTTTGTAAAGCCACGATTGTAAAGCCATAGGGAAGCTATACATACCCTTGGGGAGATTGTTGGCCCTGTCTCATCAGACTTCCTGCATAACAGGGCACAAAAATCTCACCCTGACATTCTTACATGGTGCTCAGTAAACTTCAAATTGAGCTAAAGCATGGCTTTTTGAAAGATTCCCAGCCTAGAAGTTTTGGATGAGTCTACTTCCAACCACAGACAATCTGGTAGAGCATCCCTCTATTCAGCAAATGAACTAAGCTTTTAACTCGCTCTTGGAAACATGGAAATCTACTGGCAACAGGCATGCTACCGCAAGCAAATCTATAGTTGATTCATCTGTCTCTCTGCTCTTGCTTTGGGTCCCCCTAGTGAGACAACCGGCTGGAAATATGATTGGTGTCATCACAAAAAGTGGTTGATGTTTAACAAAAAGCTGTGAGAGCCCAGCTGTGCTTGGCTACAGCTAGTACATGCTGCCTTTCTGTGCTGCCCTAGACCAGTGGCTCTGCTCTTCTCAAGGTCCTACAAGCAGGCCTGCACATCTGTGCCTGTTCTCCAAGCATCCAACCCATTAGGACTTCCTACAGGGCCCTGTAACACCTACTTCTGGTATTACTGCACGTGCCTGCCCTCCAGAAACTTGTTGTCAGCTGAAGCCCTTTGGGGTAGAGCTCCTGATAGTCACAATGAGCCAATGCGTGTTGCTGCAGGACAATCAGCAGCCGTTGTGTGGCTGCAGTTCAAGTATCCTGAAAACAGCATAGGCTTCCACAGGTCTGCACAGGCTGGTGGGAACACTGCAGTGACTGCACCATACTGGGCATCGTACTGGTTGTCTTGCAATCTTTTTCTTCACCTTTCTAGTTCACATCTTTCAAACATGACTTGATAACAAGCAGGGAGCCTCCTTCACCCTCCTCAAGCCTCACCTGCGACAACTGTATAGGGTTACAAGCTTAACCAAGCAAACACACACATCTACCCTTGTTCTGGCCTCCCAAAGGACCCCCATGCCTCCACAGAGCCAGTGACAGGTGACAGGTGTGGGCTTTGGAGTCTGGCAGATGTGGCACATCTCTTTGCCTTATCAATCCCTCACTGCTGATATCAGCCCCAGAGGGAGTTCCTCTGCCAGGATACTTTTAGGGTGGCAGACTAGATGAAAAGAACATGATCACACGCAGCAATCCCCACCTCCCTCACCTCATACATGGCAGCTGGTGGATTCATTGTGAAATGCCATCCGCTGTCCTGTTTATTCCAGACGAAAGTCTCCGGCCCAGGGACTCTTTCCCCATGCAGAATACTTCATTTGTGTAAGTACTTCAGAAGGAGAGGCAAGCAGCACTGAAACTAAACCCTGCTCTCTCATCACTGAGGAGTCCAGCTGAAGCTGCTATAGCACCCCTGCTTTACTTTCCAGGAGAAAAAGAGATCCTTCCCACGGCAGGGAGACAGCTCTGCCAATGTTTCGTTCTCATACCTAGCACTGGCAGTAATTTCAGCTGTGGCAAGATTCATCAAAGTTAATCATCTGACCCTCATCTACATGAGATAATTTTTCAGCAAGCAGAATTTGCCAGTAGCCTCAGCTGGCATCATGCAGACCAACATGAGCAAATCACATCCTGTTCCAGGTCTGGCTTTCCAAATCCCAAGCAGGGAAAGAGAGCAGCGGGCGTCAGATCCTGAGGAAGACCTAGATTCAATTCAGAGCTTGGTGTTCGGCCATACGGCTGCCTCAGGTAGCTCTTCAGTGAAAATCTGACAGTCCCCAAAACTTCACGAACACTTCTGGTCCTGAGCGGCTGGCGTCTTGCAAAACCTTCTGATCTGACAAGTTTGCCAACATCCTGAATGGTGAACATCTCATGGGGTAGGCGGTTCTTGGGAGGCTTCCATGCATCTTCTGCTGTCTCTGAAAACCTGTCTGAAAAAAATTGGTCTCCTTCTGGCTTTGCATTCAGCCCGGCAGCAAACCTATGGAGGCAGGTTCAATTGGAAAGGTCCCATCTCCACAGAGGTTTCGAGCCAACCTTCTGATTTGATGTGAACAGTATGTACGAATGCCACTGAATGACATGTTTCCATGATAAAGAGTGTGGTGATGAAATTCTTCTGCGTGCCAAGGATGGAAACAAAAAAGTCGGTGGGCAGCTGCAACACATCACAAAAGCTAGAAAACAAAACCCTTTCCTATTTCCAGGGCAGGTCTTGAGGTACTTAGAAACTTCAGATTCCTGCTGCCTGTGAGGGACCTGCACTCCCCTGGCACACGTAAAAGCAGACAAGCGCTGTCACTCTATTAAAGCCGAACAAATAATCCACACAGAATATATTCATATACGGAAATATTGTTTGAGTGACAAAGGCTGATAAATCATTCTCTGGAGTTTTTCCTCTATGCTTGGCTTCTTTCTATTGATCCATAGGAAATCAATGAGACTTTGTGTGTGAAAATCCATAACCTGAAAGTCCATGCATTGATGACTTTGAGCAAGTCATGTTCTCAGGTAACACACCATTTGCTTTTATTTTTCGTTACCATTGTTCTGAGGGGAGGAGGGTAAAGAAGGTCCAGGGTGATTTTTGAAGCGGCAACAACAGAGAATCTGTGTCTTCGTGTCAAAGCGACTTCCAGGGCAGTCCTGGAGAAATGCATACCACTTGTGTTGCTGGCCCCCAATGTTATTGGAAGCTGCAAGAGCTCAATAACTCTCAGGGTCTTAGGAACTGAGAGCAGTTAGATAAACACATGGTATTGATGCAAATGATGCCTTCATGGACAGCTGGAACATGGTGTGAATCTGGGGGTTCAAGAGTCTAACAGAGACCTGAGGAGCTTGCCTCCTCTGCTCTGCCTCTGCTCAACCCATAGCTCCCCATCTCTAAAAGAGGTACGACAGCACTCGCTGTGGTCTCAGCACATAAGGATGCTTTTTCAGCCTGAAGGCCCACTCTGGTGGATTGACCCTGGCCAGCATCTAAGCATTCAGACAGCTGCTCGTTTGCTCCCTCCCCCCAGCAGGATGGGGGAGAGAATAGGAAGAGCAGAAGTGAGAAAGGTCGTAGGTCAAGGTAAAGACAGTTTAAGAAGTGAAACAAAGCTGTGCACTAGTGAAGAGAAATAAGGAATTCATTCACTCTTTCCCATTGGTAGGCAGATATCCATCTGTCTCCTGTCAGCTTTTATTGCTGATGTCATATGGTAAGGAATACCCCTTTGCTCAACTGGGATCAACTGTCCTGGTTCTGTCCCCTCCCAACCTCTCTCCCACCCCACGCCTATAGGCTGAATGAGAAACAGAGAAATCCTCAACACAGTGCAAACGCTGCTTAAGAATAGCCAGAACACCAGTGTGTTATCAACACTTTTTAAGTCACAAATCCAAAACACAGTGTCCTATGGGCTGCTGTGAGGAAAATTAACTTCATCCCAGCCAGACCCAGTGCACCTCCAAAGCTTTAGTTCACAAAGCAACACTGTGCCTGGGGCATTACTTTCTGTCTGCCATGGACGAAAGCTTCACAGGGCTCTAAAGATGCCACATGCAGAAATAGGTCCATCAAGACCATCTTCCCCTGCACATCTTCTATTGATCCAAAGGGACAGACAGCCTGAGGCTGGAGGGAAGAGCAAGTGGCTAGAGTATGCTGCCCTTCAATTAAGGTACCGGGAAACCCCTGTTTCACTTTGATGTCCTGAAGAATGGTTGAGTCATTTACCTTCCCTGTGCCTCATTTTCCCAGTGCCCATAGCAGAAGCTAGCACTGCTTGTGTCCCAGGGCCTTGTGGTGATGTAGGGATGTCAGGGAGGGAGAAGGGCTGTGTAAAATCACTCGGTGCTGGCTCTCTAGATATTGTGTCTTCTCTCCTCTGCCCTTGTTTATCTTTGAGCTGCCTCTTCCATAAGATGTAACCTCCACCTGGATATGGTTTCAGACTTGTGGAAGTTTCCCTGCAGATCTGTGCCACAAGATGTGATGAGAACCTGCACGACATACGGTTCAGATCTCTTTATTTCATATAAAATAGGACTTATCTCCATAATCCTGAACTAAACAGAAAGAGATACAAGCAGAGCCAGAAGGGAGCATCAGTGCCACTCTCCTGCCAGTTTTCTGGGTCGGCATTGACTTACACACATCTCTGCGCAAGCGTTCAGCAATCAGCCAGTCTCACCCACCAAAACTCACTTCCAAGCGTCCATATGGGGACTGAGTCGGGTTTTAACTGAACTGCTTCCAGGTGGTGTACTATATAGCCTTAGACAGACCTCATCTTACACTACAGCTCCTGTGCTGGATTATATAGCATGCAGGTCTGCACTGAGCAGGGTCCTTCTCAGCTTCAGGGTCCTGAAACAGCTCTGGAGTGAGTAACCACTGGCATTATTGACCTTGTGTTGGTGGGGGTGGGTGACAAGTCCTTTCCCTGTGTCCGGCCAGCAGCCTGGAATACAGCTTTGGATCATGAACTCACCCATAAGGGCTTCTCAGTGTGGGCGATATGCATGTGCCTAGGCAGGCAAGAGAGACTTTTCTGTCCTGTACTCTGGCTGGCTATAACTTGTGTTGGGCCTCAGCCTTTCTGAGTTTGACCCACGCTTTCACACTCTTCTTTTATCTGTTACTCAGCTGTAGTTATTCAGTTTGGTGTTTTTTTCCCTTCTTGAATTCAGCTGCTTTGGTTATTTGTTGTGTTTTCTTGCCTTACTTTGTACCTGTATCCTTCAGATCATTTCTGTAAGGAACTGTCAGCAGCCCTTGTCTCTGTCCCTCTTAACCCCCTGGGAGCTCACCTCTTTGCTCTCCAAGGCCATAGGAGTTGTCTCCCAAGCCCATTGTCTTTCTCTTGCCACTCTCCTGCCACTTCAGAGCTGTGAACTCTCACAGCTGCTCTCACCCAAGGTACCTCCCACTTTCTGTTTGCAAGGATCCCACATCAAATGCATGCAGCCTAAAGCTAACAGATGTTTTTCCAGCCCATCAGCTCAGTAGGAAACTGAGATTCAGATTTTTTTCCATTGCTTGTACCACTAGTACTAAGGGTTCTCTGGGATAAAAGCCGGCTTCACTGAACACCTGCTCAGCCCTTTGCCCTATAGTCCTTCTATAAAGGTCTAGTCAAGCCATTTTCCTGCAGATGCTGTCTTAGGATGCAGACTTGAAAATAAGTAATCTCAACAATCCTAGATATCACATATTTGTCTGATTACAGGACTGTCTGTCTTTCTCCAGGTCTCTTGGAGATGTTTCCAACTGAATCTGAATGCTACCTGACCATGCTTCCCCACAGTTTACTAAAGAGCTACTGTTCCTCTTTATACCTTAGCTCAGATGGCTCAAAAGAACAGTCACACTCATGGAGAACCACTGTTATTTTACCAGAGGGGAGCCACGGCTTCTGCGGTGAGACCAATCCATGGTGATTATCTGTTACTGGCCGTATAAGAAAATGTAAAACGGAGAAAGTAGAGTCTTTCCTCTCTGCATTGCTGCACAAAGGAAGGACTAGGCTTTGTGTAGTTGTACAGCAGAAAGACCTTCCTCTTCCTCTTCCTCTTCCTCTTCCTCTTCCTCTTCCTCTTCCTCTTCCTCTTCCTCTTCCTCTTCCTCTTCCTCTTCCTCTTCCTCTTC
>JAOXNO010000052.1:30007942-30025452 GCA_028565335.1 Limnodromus scolopaceus | reverse complement strand
GGAAGGGAAGGGAAGGGAAGGGAAGGGAAGGGAAGGGAAGGGAAGGGAAGGGAAGGGAAGGGAAGGGAAGGGAAGGCCCACAGTGCTGAGGCCTCCTGTCCCTGGATCTGCTGGGGCATTGTGCTGTGTTTTAGCACAGCAACTGATGCCATGAACCAGTCACACGGTGACAATACATCTGCTGAGAGGAGAGAAGATTTTGTAGCCAAGGGCACAGAAACCCAGCCAGGGGCATTTGTCTTGGTGACATCCATGAATCTGTGTAGGACATGCATGCACATTAGAAATACATAGCAAGAGTTCGTGATTCATATCAAATATCTGGGGTAGCAGATTTATGTACCTGGTGAGGAATGTCTGTGTTTCTTAAATAGACGGATCAGATCTGCGGGGGGGAGAAGGGGGGGGTGTGGATAAACCAGCATGGGGCTTCTGCAGAGATGTGTCACTTTGCTGTAGACCCTAACTTCACGTGCAGGAGTGCAAAGGCCTCAAGTCATTGGCTTCCTTGCAGCACAGAAAGGACAGCAAGGCAAAGGCTGGGCATATTTGCACTTACACAAGCTCCAGAAGCAGTAAACCTGCCTTGGACATCTCAGGCCATCTAAAGAAATAAAAAAAAAAATCCCACCTGAAAACTCCCTTTTGACTCCTGGCATCTCATCTGTTTGTTTGTGGCTTCCCTTGTGAAAGACCATAAAAGAAATTTTTGCACAGAGTAGGGTGTTTTTTTGAGATCCTTCTTGCTGCTCCCAATGCACAGCCCAATTTAGAGGAGTGTTGCTTCATGTCCCCAGCTCCTCACAGTTAACCTGTAGAGCAAGACAGACGCTGCAGTGCTGTAACAACCCATTAGACAGCCAGTCAATCACACCAGTGATCACTATAATGGTACATACACAAGTGTATTCTTCCCTACCAGAGCTGGGCACAGCAGTACACCAGCAGGTCCCCCCAGCACCTACCAAGGGAGCAAAGGATGTTAAAGGGGCAAAAATAAAATACTCAACCTGATATCTCCTCCAGCGGCCTCTTCTTCCTGCGGGTAGAGACACAGTGTCTTGAGGATGCTGTGCCCATGTCAAACAGTGTCCCTTCCAGTTGGTGCTTGGCTCTCAGGGCAGCCACTGTTGAAAACCTCTCCTCTCTTCAGCTCACCAGTACCCTTTCCAAACAAAGCCAAAATCAGACTGCAGGATGTGCTGAAGGCAGGAGTTTCTGTCTCTGTCACTGCCACAGGCTTTCTTAAGCCCCCGGATGACTGACGCTGTCATGGAGATCCGATGCAAGGAATCTGGCTATACAAAGCAAACTGGTCATTGCTGTGGTACAGCACTGTCCTGCTTCTCTTTCCTCTTCCATTTTGGTGTGTCCTGTCCTGAGAGTGTGATAGATATAGGGACAACACCAGAGTTACCTCTTGGTTTCAGAGAAGATGCACTCTGTGGCCAATCCCTCAAAATCTAGATGGAGACAGCTTTAGAAAACCACATCAGGAGATGGTTTTATTTTTTATCCAGCCTAAAGCCCTCTGAAGAGTGTCACCCACAGGCTTAAGCTCTTCCCAGCAAGTCTCAAACTAACTAAAATATGAATATATCAAAGCATCTCACATACCCGCAAGCCTCCAGAATATCCAAAGCCTTGCATTAAAATCAGCCAAAGCAGCAACCACTTGATGCCTCTAACAGAAGGCAACAAGAAGGGAAACCTTGGGTCTGGTTACATTGGACATTGTGCAGAGGGAACTGGATAAGAGCCTCTGGACTCCACCAATCACACTGATCTAACTCTTACTTCTGGCCTTAGAACTCATTTATCAAAAATATGCTGACTCTATATAGTGCCATAAAACCCTCTATTATAGATCTGCAACAAGATGTCCAAATCTACAGTAGCCAATGACACCACCATGATGTATCTGCTGGAGAAAGCTTGGGTAAAGGAGGGGTATGTATATAACAAGGAATATGGTACATATAAAGCGATAAATCAGTTGAGAACCCCTTAGTGTTTAGAGACAACCAAGCTACGTTCTAGTCAATCAATCTGTTGCTGAAAATATTATTAATGCCTCGTGCATAGATTTATGATGAAGGCTAGATGGATGCGAAAGAAACATTTGTTAGTGGGAATTTTTGATGACTGTGCTGAAATATCATTTATTTGTGAAAAGAAAGCTAAACACAATCATCATGGTTATTTATCAGGGAATAGAGTCTTATTCATCTCTTCATGGTCCACCTTAACATGCAGGATACCTGGGCTCTCCCATCGCCTTAATGCATGCAAGTTAAAAATGGGTAAGTGTGCACCCAGCATTGTGGCAGGATGTATGCCATCATCACATCATTCCCAGCCCAATTAGAGATGGTGGGCCTCGGTCTGTGTTCAGAACTTAATGGCAAAAAGTCAACATGTATGACGTCATCTCAGTGACAACATCTGCATGTTTCCATGCGGGGATGGACACATGAGGGGAGCAGTCCCATCTGTAGCGTTTCTTAGGCACAGTGGTTATGGAGCTCAAAAAGAAATAGAGCATCTACAGAAGGTCAATATGATGAGTTGCTTTTACTGCCATGAGCTTTTCTGACACTGCTTGTAAGTTTGTGGACTGATGCTGTTGTACTGTTCTCTTCACAGCAGTGCAAGTCCCAGCCTCTCCTCAGCCCAGCTCTGCTGCTCCTGTTTGCCACACCTCCTGCCTTCCCCAAGAAGATGCCTGATTGGCAGTTAGACCCTGATGTGGTTGTTCCTCCTCACCAGCCAACTGGGAGGTGTCCACAGTGTGGAAGAGTCAAGCCATGACGCTGAGGGATCTTTGCCAGAAATGCACGGGAGATTGCCAGATCATGTGGAATGCTGGCTTCAGCCTGCCCAGTACCTACATGGACATGTCCAAATACAGGCATGGATGAAGCAAACACAAGATTAGTTACTGTCTCCATAGCAGGAGGAGCCCATGATGGTTGCGAAAGGAGGGAATCTAAACCCTTCCTCCACCACGCTGAGCAGACAAGCTCTAGGACCACTGCTCCGGCATCAGCCTTGAACTGAGCTCTGCCCCTCCAGTCCCAGGCCCCATGCTGCCTGAGCCAGCTCTCTGCCCGCTCAGCTTCCTTGCTTCCCTTTACTGCTGTTTTTGTTTTCTTTCCACAGCTCGTTTTCTCGGTCATCCATGTCTCTGTGCATCATATATCACGCCTATGTGTCCGGAGGAAAGAAAGATCCCTTCCAACCCAGCAGCCCTGTAACGGATGGACCTTCCCGATTTGCAGCTAGCTGACAGCTTGTGAGAACAACAGCTTGAATTACTGAAAGAACTTTTCCCACTGAGTTAATCTGCAATGGATGTAGGTGACCTTCTAAAGGCATCTATTAATCAAAAAACCAGTGCCCATTCACTGTGCTAGGCTGAGACCTTTGGGGGAGGGGAGATACTAATTTCCCTCTGAGATAAATCATAATTTGACAATAATCATCTGCCCTAATCACACCGATTCTTGCCTTTAATTATTTGTACACACAGCTCTTCCTGCCTGAGAAACACAAAGGATGACATTAAGCGTTGCGCTTGCACTGTCGATGGGGAAATGTTGAAAGCTCAGCCTTAAAGCACTCCGTGCCGAGCACCCCATGGAGCCGAGCTGCTAGGGCTTTGGCCGGCTCTGGTGCGCGTTCCGTCCAGGGTGCAGGGAGCAGCCTTTCCAGGAGAGGACCCACTGCTTCCAGCCGTGGGGAGGACGGTGGTCCCTGAGCCCAAGGAGCAGTCCTGGGACCAGGGCACCGGGGAGAGAGCTGTTGGAGGGGAGACAGCAGAGTGCAGAGGGGCTCTAGAGCTGTCCCTGCAGCCCGAGGTGTCACCCCAATGCTGCCCACTGGAAGAGGTTCATCCTCATGCGACATCCATCCCCTGCTCTCTTCCTGCTTGGAGGGCTGTAATAACAGCGAAGCTGCGGAGAGCACGGGGTTAATCTCACATCAGTCCCCCTCGATGCTGGGAGGAAGGGCTGTGAGCTGGGAAGCCAGTGGACCATGGGAGGGAGGAAGGAAAGGAAGGAGGGGTGGTTTGGTTGAGCTTGCGCTGTGCTGATGCACTGCATTGGCCTGGGGCTGGTGAGGTCTCACCCCTGCCCTGGGGTGAGACCCACGTTTGAGGTGAGACCCTCATCCAGCATGAACGTAATATGAGAGGTGGCTCTGGCAGCCCCCTGCCCTGGGAAGCTCTCTGGTGGTGCCGGACTGAGAGTGATGCCTGGCTGTACCCTGAGGACCCAGCATGGGCAAGGACTCTGCTTCTGGGCATCTCCTTTCATGCTGGCCATCAAGCTGTGGGGCTGTGGAGCCGGGTCTCATTACTGCCTCCAGCAGCTGGTCCCTTCACTCAGCCACCTTGGAGCCATCATGATCCCTGAGGCACACAAGCTTCTCCAGTGCTCCAGAAGCAATGATGCTGTGTCCTTGGGCACCCATAAAAGCAGAGGAGGTGTTGACAGGGGTCAGATGAGTTTTTTGTCAAGATCTCTATTTGTGGGGTAGGGTATAAATGGCAGTAGTATGAGAATTTGTCCATCGCTGCAGCTGAAGTGAGGGCAGGTAGCTGGTTTCCCCCATGACAGCACGGTACAGTGGTCCTCTGGGTGCGACTGGCTGAAAACTGCTCAGCAAAACTCTTTTTCAGTAGATTAGTGGAATGAAGCAAACACTGCATGCTGTCCCTAGGAAAATGGGACTCTTCTTTCTCCTTGGGAAAAAATCCTCTAAAACTAGAAACAGCCAGGAAACGCTGCGCAGCACCTCATGGGAAGTGAGATTTCTCACCGCATCCATCTCCTCTCCCACTGGCCTGCGCCCACATCATCTCCCGCCATCCAGGCAGGCAGGCACAAACTAGGTGCACTGGTTTCTCACCACCAGCACCCCATGAGAGATGAAGTCTGGAGATGCACAGTCCAGCTCAGGTAGCCAGGATGGGCTCCCAAGCACAGCAGCATTATCACAGAAACACATTTCATCCTCTGCTTAGTAGGGTTGGGAGGCAGGACTTTTTAGGATTTAAACATCTGCCCTCCCACAAAAACAAGCAAATCGGAGACAGCCCCCACAGCCTTCCCCAGTGTTACTGGGCTGACTTCTAGTAATTCCCGTAGTCCGGGTCAGTATGATGTCTTGCAAGCTATACCATGGACCTACAGCACCATATGCTGGCCTAGTTTAGCATCTACACAGCAGTACAGCCTGCCTCACTCCGTCCCTGGTCCCTGGAAAGCGGTGCAGAGCAGAGCTGGCTGTCTGGCCTGGGCGATGACACTTGGCGGTGCTCCCCACTCCCTGCAGCAAGACAGTCAGTGCCCGGTGGGGTCACCTCTGAGAAGGGGGCATGGCACCGTTGGACTAACATCACTCATGCACACTGTCTCCAGGAGAGCAGCTCCCCAGGATGCCCATCCAGCTGGTGTGGGTAGGGTGCCTGTCCGAGCAGAGGGAGATTGAGCTCAGCCTGCGCTGTGGGTCCAGGCAGTTGTGTCAACCCTGACCTGCTCCAGCCCCCATCCTCCCCTCATCTGAGCTTTGTCTCCTGTGCAGTGCAGACAAAGCACACCCCAGCCCATGGGAAAGCTCTTCTCCAGTTTCGGTGGCCCTGGGGCCAGCAGAGCCCTCCCTTGGGATCCCATGACTGCACCTGCAGCCCTGTGGGGACCAGTAGGTGCCCCAATGGGGGTCCAGTGAGGCTAGCTTTGGGTCCTGCCGCACCAGCAGCGTTCAGACCTGCCAGACTCCACACAGCTCAGCTTGTGATCTTCCCTCAGGAGGGAGGGGTGAAGTGACCCTGAGCAACTCTGAAAGTAACCGCATTAACATTGAGCTGGGGTGGAGCAGGCAGTTTCCTGAAAGTCTAATCCATGGGACTCCCTGCCATGAGAGACCAGTGGTGGTGAGAGCCAAGGATACAGAAAAAAATACTTAATATGACTGACGAGGATTAACTGGATCACTGAGGAAACCAGGCATAATACTACTACGTGCCTGGTACCTTTGTGTCACGTTTCAGTGCCCTATGGGCTGTCTAGCATTGACCAGGGGAACACCACAAGCTTAGGTTGCAGTGCTTATCTCCAGGGCAGGGAGGCATCACTGAGCCCAGGCTTCTCGTAAGAGGCGATTTGCAGTGCCGTGCTGTTTCCTGAGCCATGGGGGATGGCTCAAAGCTACATGTTCCTCTGGAATAACCAGCAGCAGGCCCTGGGAGTCTGGGGCACCATAGTGGGCCTTTTTCTGAGAGAGTTCGGCCATGGGCAAGAGGGATGGGTGGTTCCTACTGGAAGGTCTGGCAGCTCTACAGTGCATGCACCTGTACAGTAGCATGGCACAAAAGAGACACCTATCCTCATGCTAAGCCATACATCAGCTTAGGTCCCTCCTGTCCTCAAAATCTGTAGGAGCAGAGCTGGAGTTAGCAATGACCCATTCAGACTTTGCACATGTATCATTAGTTCACCACATGCTCCAGCTGCCCTTGCTTTGCAAAGAAACATGTCCTCCTGTTCTGGCTGAACTTCTCCTCCACATGGGATGTGCCCATGACCAAGAACATATTTAATGCCCAGCAAGCAGAGAGCTGACCCTGCAGTCTCACAATACCTGCTGTGTCCCTGTACCCACGATTCAGGTTGCCCACAAAGATGTAGGGCCCCAGTGGAGAGCTTGGGGAGAAATGGAGAGAGCATTTGTGCCCAAAGTCTAAGGATGGAAGAAACCAAACAAAATGCAAGAGGTCAGCAAACACAATGCAGCAATTAGCACAGGAGAGTGTGGGGGAGAGACTGAGACAATGCAATTTATGGAGTTCAGGAGAGGGAATTCTCTAGGGGCACCGATCATGCATGATAAATACCTTCAAGGTAATGACATAAATGAAGGGAGTGAATTATTCACCATCTCTGATGATGGGAGGGCAAGAGGCAGTGACCTGGATCTGAAGAAGGGAAGTCTGGGTGGGAGAAGCAGCCCAGCGTGGGATGCTCTCCCTGGGGCAGCCCTGCTCTCTGCACAGAGTCCATCTCTAATACATCCTTCACTAGGCCCACGTCAATACCGGTGCTGGAGGGGCTGAGGCCAGCTCGTGTCCTGTCTGGGAGCTTCTGGCATGGAGGGAGTAGGTGAAGTTTCCTGCATTGAAGGCTGTGGCCAACACACAGAGCCTGCTGCTTTCCCAGGGCTGCAGCTGAGCAGGAAAACAATGTCCCCTGCCTGCGAGAGCGAACTGTGTCTGCCTGGCCTCACACAGGCACGAATGGATGGAGATCAGTTTGGCATTTGTGACAGCCACCAAGCTGGGCAAGTCAGTAGGAGGGAGCTAGAAGAAGCTATGGCTTTGACTTGGAAAGAAGAACTAGGATCTGGAAATGCAGCCTCCAGGAAGATCACAGCATCACAGACTGCTTAAGATTGGTAGGGATCTCTGGAGGTCATGTGGTCCGGCTCCTCTGCTCAGGCAGGGCCACCCAGAGCCAGTTGCCCAGGTCCATGTCCAGATGGGTCTTGAATATTTCCAAGGGTGGCGACTCCACAATCTCCCTGGACAACCTGTGCCAGTGCTTGGTCACCCTTACAGTGAAAAAGTGTTTCCTGATGTTCAGAGGGAACCTCCTGTGTCTCAGTTTCCATCCATTGCTTCTGGTCCTGTCACTGGGCCTGGATTTTCCTCTTTGCACCCTCCCTTCAGGTATTTATATATATTGATAAAATCCCGCTTGAGCCTAAAAGATGGAGGTTTCCCCATGGCCTAAGCACAGACAAGAAACCTCCTGCGTGCTGCCAGGGGTGTTTTACCTGTCTGTGGACTTGCATGTCTCTGTTAAAGAAAGAGAAATGACCATGTAGAGATTCTGCATGTGAGGAGGCCTAGGAAAATATTGTGCTTCTGCTGATGCTCTTGCCATGGGCTGCAGTTCAGTCCTGTCTTGTTCCTGCTCCTGGGGTTTCTCTCTGCCAGCTCCCTGTTGCCTCACAGCATCCCAGGGGGGAGCTGTGACCAGATTTCCCAACTCCTGCTCTTTGTTCTCTCTGCTGCTGGATCACAGCCTCACACCACTAGGAAAATGAAGGAGAGGTGGGAATAGCCCCTTTGTCATGGTGACCCGTGGAAGCAGGGGTGCCTCCTGTGCACTCTGGCAGCCTGGCACCCCCCTGCACCCCTCCTGTGCCTCATCTCTACTAGGCTGCCAGGAGAAAAAGATGGCAGAGAAATACTGTCCCCCCCACACAAACCCAGCCTTCCACTTCTCCTCACCTTGGCAGAGTCAAGCCTTCCTGTCTGCAGGCAAACACTTACACCCTTTCTTGCACAGACCGAATTTATACATCCATGGTAGACAAATAGGAAATAAATGTGGCTCCTGGAGATCCGTCTAGATCAGGCTTTCCTGGCTGTGAGCAACATCCAACCCCCTAGGAATGTGTTGGGAACTCTGACTTCTCTTCCTGGCTGGGCATTAAACCACAGCATGGCCCTGATAAGGGAAGATGTCAGCTTGATGCCAAGTGGAAATCTAAAAGTTACATCATGCACCATCTGGGCACCTCTGATCCAACAGACCAGTTGGGGTAATCAGGTATGGAGAGGACCCAACGTGTTTGCTAGAGACTTTGATCTCTAGAGGCTTTTGTATCCCTCTGCAGATGAATTTGTCCTTATCTGCTTCTCTCTTGGGGGGACTTTTCAAGTGCCTTAACACGGCCAGCAGGCCTGGAAAATAGCTATGGGTCCCCCAGAACTGCTTATGGGGTCAGGGTGGCACTGGGGTAGCCATCATCAGCCACCCCCCAACCTCACTCTTGGCAGAGGCAGATGATGGAAGGCAAGCAACCCAAGAGACAAGTGGGTCAGGCTTGGGTGGTTCTTTCAACCTCTCCAGGAAACATTTGGGAAACAATGCTCTGATCTCCTGCCCAACATGCAGAGCCTCATCACAAGCCAGGATCCTGGATGTGCTGTCTGAGCCATGCTGGTCTGGAGAGACAGACAGGGAGCCGTCTCCTGCATTGCTCATCCATCACAGCCATGTGTAGGAGGTGTCATGCGCTGGAATGGCTTTTGGAACAGAGAGTCTAGAGGAGGCTTACTGGCTCTGCAACCCACAGAAACCACAGGGTCACCTGTTCCCTCTTAGCACAGACCAGAGGTCATGGGCAGGGTGGTCAGTCCATCCGTTAGGGGAGAATAAGGAAAGTGAAATCCACATGGGAAGAACATTATGGCTTTGGCAGCCCTGGGCCAGTTGACTGGTTCATGTCTCTCATAGAGAAGGACTGTTAAATTCACAGTTTCTGGACACTGCAGTGGCACGGAGCTGTACAACAGCAGCAAGAAAACAATGATCCCTTAGACCCTGGTCGGTTCTGTCCTGCACTGGCAGAGATGCAGTATCTGTCCCAGGCACTGGTGCTGTATGCAGAGAACAAGGACATGGGTCTGGTCCAGCAAGGGGCATGCAGCTTTACAAGCCAGAGCAAGAGGAAAGGCAAAGGAAACTGCCTCCTAAATATGAAGTAATTGGAGGCTGGCTCCAGACCCTCAAGACAAAGCTGTAAATCTGCCTAGCCCTGCTGCGAAAGCATGAGACACCCTGGAACAGCCACATGGCGTCACAGTGTCCTTGATCTCTGTTTTCTCTTCCATCGCTTCCTTTCATCCCCGCCACCCCCGGAGGCACGTTCAGTCTCCTGGTGACTACGGTTTCTCAGCCTGCTCAGATGCTGCTCTCTCCCATCCCGCTGTGTTTTATAGCAGGCTGGGTCAGGTTGCAGCTGCTAATAGCAGTCACCGAGCTCTGCACAAAGGGAGGGCACTCCCAGCTGAAGGACAAGGTTTCCAGCAGGATGTGCTGCACCTCCTTTGGTGGCCTTGGCGTCCGGCCTCCACTCCCCTCCGTCTTGTTTCGGGAGGCGGACTGACCGGTGCAGCGAATGCAAACTGGCGGGTGTTTTTCCCTGGGGCTCGTGTTCGGTCACGCGGCTGATAGTGCCCCGGCATGTCCCATCACATGGTGGGGAGTGGGTCTGAGGCGATGCGTGACCCACAGCTGTGGTGGCCGTGAAGCACTGCCCCAAGGCTGGCTGGGGGTCACAGGACCCATCACGACAGCTCCTGACCATTCTCTGTTTGCTGGGCTTGAATTTTCCTGGTAAGCTGAGACAAAAAGAGGAATTCTCTGGCTGCCCTGGGAAGGGAGAGCCACCTCGACGCCTCTTCCTAACACAGGGCTGACACTGAGATGTCCCCTGGGAGACACAACCTAGCCCAGCTCCCCAACTGGCTTAAACGCGACTCCGTTTTGAAGCCACAGACTGCTCCCCCTCCCACCAGAGCAAGCAAAGAGACAGTCTCAAAGGCCACCCAAACCACATCCAGGCAAGGCCATTGCCTGCTTGTGCCCGTTTGACCATGCCTTGGACATTGTCTGGAAGTCAGGGAACAAAGCAGAGAGGGCATAAAGCCATTGCCTTGCTCTCCACTGATTTAGCTCCACGGAGTGTGGGCAGAATAAGCACGTAAGCCACAAAGTCTGTGCCACATTTTTTTCCTTTGTGTCTCTGGGCTTGCTGCACAAGGAGCAGTGTGAAGAGAAATGTCTTCAGGCTGTATCTAATGCCAGAGCCTAAGAAACGGATCAATTCACCCCCCAACAATTTGCAATGCAAAGGGAGAAGCTCTCCTGGTTTACCCCTCCCCACGCACAGACACAAGCACAGCCCCTCTTTCCCACTTCCCTGCCTTGGGAGAAAAGTGGTGACTCGTTGCCCCAGCACAGGCAGAATTGTCCACACTGATGCCCTCCCCAAACCCCTGCAGCTGATTGCCTCCTTGATGATTTAAATCCCTCGCACAGGCACCCCGCCGCCTGTCCACCCTTTGGCACCAGAGAGTCAGGAGCGGTGAAGACGGGCTGCCAGGGTAAACCCAGCACCACGACAGCACTGCCCCTACACAGCCCAGCTCTCCGTGTCTCCAAAGATTTCTCTCCCAAGCGTGCTTGACTAATTAGTAAACGGAGCCTAAACCTTTTGGTCTACATCGATCTTATCTTTAAACCCTGCAGACAACAATTCCTCAATCGATACCTCATTTAATTGCTGCCACCAGGCTGACAGCTGGGGTTCTGGCTGTGCAAGCCTGGCTGTCACATGGCAGGTTGCCAGTGCCACTTTCTAATCCCAAACTGATTTATCCTCACGCAGCTCCTCTCCCTCCCCCCTGACCCCATTCCTGCCCCTCCTTTCCCTGGGCAGGGGGTAGAAAATGCCCTGGCTGCATGCATCCCCCTGTGAACACATCGCACCTTGCGCTCAGTCACCTCTGGAGCACAGCTGTGATCAGACTGTCATGCTGATGAACGCTCAAGCATGAACGTGCAGCCTCCACGCAAGCTGCTGAGACCTAGTGCAGCGCAGTCCCAGCCCAGAGATCAGAGCACTGCCACAGGGGGGACACCTGGGTGTCACCTGCAGTGTGTGCCAGCCAGCCCATGCTGGGGGACGGGTAGACAGGCAGCTCCTGTCCCATGCATCCCAATATCAGACCTGGCCTCCATCCATCCTTGTGGCACTGCCTTCCCCTCCTGGGACCCAGCATGTGCTGGGGACCATCCTGGCAAGCCCCAGGAACTGGATTTTTAGGGACACTTGCGGCTCTCTGAAGAGCAGCAGATACAGAGGCAAACCATATTTGGCACAATAGCCAGGCACGCTGCCACGATAGCCAGTGTGGAGCCGGGCACTGACTTCCCAGTTAAGCACCTGGCTTGGGGCTGTCATGTGGCAAACAGACCAGGCTTCTGTGATGAGGTGCTAGCCATGGTTGCTCTGTGTTTGCTCTGGATCAGTGTTTACTCCCATTTTGATAATATTTTTTGCTGTAGTTTAATGATAGGTGCATAATCATAGGTGCAACATGCATTTCCTTCAGTGGCGGATATGTGAAATAATTAACGTAACTGATCAATTATATGTCTGTCATTTGCAGTTCTTGATGGCCTCTCTTTGTGGTGCTGCTGACTGCTCTGTCCTTGTATCCTCAGGAAATATTAATTTGTCGTTTTGGAGAGAAATAGAGCTTGTATATGAACACATCACCAGCAATACCACCTGAATGAAACCTAGGTCTGCCTCTAAATTGAGGTCATGCCCCACAGTAACAACCGTGAGCCTGGGGTCTGCCCAGCAAGGAGGTGGGTGTCTTGCTCTCAGTGGTGCCTGTGTGACCAGTGCATCTGCAGCTCAGCCCAGCCACTGAGACCCAGTGCAGACCTGGTCTTGATCACATCAGCTTTCAAGCAGCATTACCTACAAATTTGCGGTGTGGAGATGGAGATATGTCCCACTGCAGTCTGTGGCCATCAGTTTCTACTCGCATACTCCTTTGAAGGTCACTTGCTCCATCTTCAGCTTTACGTGGAGGCAGCAGCTTCTCCAAGCCCTACTGAATACATCTTGGAAGACTTTGCAGCCCAGATGCAGTGGGACTGGTGAGCTTGGCTGGTCTGCCAGCAGTGCTGCCTTCTGTGTGGAGCTAGTGCCCAGGGCTGATCACTGACTTCCCTGAACTCCAGGGGAGGAGAGGCTGTAGCAGAAAGAAGCTTTCAAATCTGTCTGACAAAGGGTGATTTATCCACTGAGTACCACCAGTGACATTTTGAGTGTCACCTGTCCTTGCAGCTTTGAGTTGCCCCACTCCATGGTGAACTACTGCCAGTCTCCTCCAAGCAAGAGGAGGTTCAGAAATGTAAAATAAATCACCAGCTCCACTACTGGCCTTAGCTAGTATCCTCATTTTGCGGTAAGTAACAGGGACAAGGCCCTTGCTATGCTAGGTGCTGTACAGAGATTGGTCTTCCCAGTGTCTAACAGGGATGTGGAAATCTTCTCAGACTTGACCGTCTTGGTACCATTTAAAGTCATCACAGATCAGTGCTGAGGAACTAGTGCACTAGGAAAGGCAGAAGAATATGCTAACAGCTGATGGGACAAACTCAGCTCTGGCGTAAATGGATGCGCTATCTTTGGCTCCACTGGCCTAACTAAGAAGACCCTTGACTGCTGCAAGGGGCTGGTGTCTCCTCCACTTAATGACATATGGGATGCATCATGTCCCACAAATCTACTCTTCCAGTTTGCTCTTCTCCTGTAACAACTTCATCAAGGCAGAATGGGACCCTAGACAAAAAGCCAGATTCTGTTCCCAGTGCAAAGTGTTGAGGCTGGGGGACATAACAGAGGTCAGGCTGAAATTAAAGGTACCTGAATCTCAACTCTCTGCACCAGAAATCAACTCCAGAGCCTTTGAGTCTGGACAGAAGCCTGTATATTCAAGATGTCTTACCACTGAGCTCGAACACCTGTGTAAGCAAGCCTGTGCCCTGTCAGGGTGCAACCTTAGGGGAAAGTCTGCCCTGTTCCCAGCCTCGAGGCCACATCTCCCCAGTGAGCCAGGGAGGGAGGTGAACGCTCAGTGGTTCCATGAAACGAAGGCCAGGACAGCTTGCTATCACATTAGTGGGAGTGGGGGGCTGGTGCGTTACCAGCAGATGTTATCAGCTTGATGTTATCAGTGTTTCCACTGGCCTCTGCTACCATTCAATAGTCTGTTTTATTCAGGACTGGTATCTACTGCAGCTTGCTCGTGCCAGGTCCTCTGTGAGCCAGGGTGGAGCAAAGGGGATCCAGGTTAGGCTGTCCTAGTGGGAGAGGTGACTGGTGGCAGAGGAGATCCCCATGGGCAGGATGGGGGTTGGCTACCTCTGCAGGCAGTGGCACGGGAATACCAATCCCGCAGTCGCCCTTCGCCGTGGTGCAGGAGGGTGCCTGACACATGCTGCTGGGAGATCAGCAGTTGGCCCCGAGCATGCCCCAGATGGTTTGATGCCGGGGTGTTTGCACACAGCTCTGCCATTTAATGGGGAGAGAACGCATAGCTGATCCCAGCTGAAGCCATACACTAAAATGCTGACAGACTGTTTGTCGAGACACAAACATTGGCAAATGGCCCCACTTGCCATATACTTAGAGTCACGCAGAGAGGGAGGGAACCCAAGAACAGGGCTGTCTCTGGCAGCAACTGAGAGTCCTCAAAGTGCAGTTCAGTGCATGTTTCTGGGAAATGGGAATCTATCCACTTTCTGGGGACATCTGAAGCACCCTTTTCTAAATGGGTGGAACTGGGATGCCCAGCTTCTTAAAATCAGGCTGGGGGTGATGGGGACAGCTGGGTACATTCCTTGTGCAGCACAGTTGAGGGGATGGAGCATCCCACCTGTCCAAACAGGACAGTACCTCAGACTTGGCATGTTCAGTGGTACTTCTCCAGAGAGAGCTGGACCATCCACATCTTGTATGTGCCAGAGACTGCTCTCCTAGCAGGTAACGCAGCATGCAGGGCTGTGGTGGTGCTAGCTCTGCTCAGTGCCTTTCAGTAGGGCTGTGCGTTTCTCACTGACGTGTGCCTTTAGCTCTCCCCACCTGGGGTCCCAAGCACCAGAAAAGAGGGTATGAGAGTTGTGGAGAAGGTGACACTGGAAACTTGAGTCAGAAGTGGGCAGTGTGGCGCAAGAGCCAGGGACCAGTGATGTGCCCAGTGGGTGGGACAAGTCTGCTCAGGGTCAGGCTGGGACCTTCCCACGCTTGTGCCATGAATCTACAGCAGTGCTTGAAAGGGAAGAATTGCCTCCAAACAGCACCTTCTGGCCTTTAGTGCATCCCCTGGGGTACCGGGGTTTGCACCCTGGGAAAGCCAAGTCACATTACCTGAGTTTTCACCCCAGAAAAGCCATCTCTCATGCAGTCTAGGTGGCAAGAAGTTCCTGAAGGCACTGAGCTAGAGTGCTGCTGTTCACAGTTTCTCACCAAACTAGGGAAAATAAGCATTTCTTCTACACTGATCTAGCAGCCTTCATTTTGCCAGGAGCAGCCTTTTGTCTTTCAGAAGATCTCTCCAGTTGGAAGAAACTTTCAAACCTAATTGTTAACCTGACTGGGCCTCAGTTCAAGATGATTGACTTCTGCAAACAAGGCATCCTGTGTTTCCAGGAGCTTTGTCCTGCAAAATGCTGAATACTTCCCAGGGTGATAGGGTGGGGAAGAGGGGCAGCCAGAAAAAGGAAAACATGGCCCATGTGAGTGGTGGGCACAAAAGAAAAAGGGTAATGAGGAGGGGAAGGAGCTATCACCTGGGAAGAATTACAAGCAGAGTAAGGCTTTTTTGTTTATCTGGACACCACTCTGGAGCAGTTTGATGTTAAAGGAGCCTGTAGTTTTAAATTACCACTAGTGATCACATCAAAAATATCAAAATTTGGGATCAATGTTCAATGAATTAGGGAATGGTGGTATGGTGGTTTGATCGTCTGCTGAGGATAATCCAACATGCACCTGTGTCAGAGCGAGGGTAGTAAAGGTGCCAGGGAGTGTCCCTTTCACCAATCTCCTACAAAGAGAATGGGGTCCCTGCAGAGCATGGGGCCCAGCTTGGCTTGGTGACAGATGGTCTGTGCCGCTCCCATGCTGCCCCACTTCATGATGCATGAGACAGTGACACGAGTAGCTCAGAGCTAGCGCCCAAAAAAGGCTGCGGCACCCACCAACCCCCAGCCTGCAGCACCATCAAGGACTGCTCAGGGCACCCACCTGTGTCTTGCACAGGCCTGGGAAAGCCCAATTAACTGCCTTGCTCAGAGCAGCCATCCCCTAACATGCTCCGTCACTGCACCCCAGGACTTTAAACTCAGTGCCTGCAATTGCACGGGAGGCTCAGCAAGGCAATGTCAAAGGATGTGGGGACAGGACCATCTGTCTCCCATGTTCTGTGCTTCATTCTGTTCTCTCCCGGGGCCTCCTTGGTGCTGCCAACTTCACAAAATATGATTATTTCTTTTTTTTTCATTTTAAATCACATAGTAGAAATGTTGGTCACCTAAAACGCAAAGAAAGTTTTTAGGTTGTGTAAGTTACCATGAAAAGCATGAAAAGGACTTATAGGTGGGAAAATGCCTGCCATGGTACTGAGGGGCAGGTACTCAGCCTGTAAAATGTCAGAGCATGTGTCAGACAGGGACACCCCATTGCCCCAGTCCAGTCTCTAGGACAGTTGCCCAGCTAATTTGCACTTGGAAAAGTCCTGGAAGCTGGGTTCTGCGTCGCCTCTGGCCATCTTTCTCACCATCCCCTGCACTGGGTTTCTGATCCCCTGTGAATTCCTTGCCCGCATCAAAAGAGGGGAGACAGAAGAGGCCAAGTGACTTTTTCTCAACCCAATGCTAATGCCCCAGGCAGCGACCCTCCGCAGTGTGCAGCTCCCAGCGCACACATCCCTGCCCTCAGCGCCCCCTGCCCCCCCCCCCGCCAGGCTGCCCGCTCCGCCTCCACCCTGCAGTTTGTGCATGCCAGCTGCTCACCCCCGACCAGCCAAGCGAGACACACAACCCCTCCGCCCTGCTGCCCCAGGAGGGGGGAATGGGCTGCTAACGGAAATGTCTCTCTTCGGTGTGATCTTCCTGACCTGAAACCCTCCAGAGACCTCTCTCCAGATTAACCTCATCCTGCTGATGCTGAGCTCTTCCTCCTGGTCTTGGCCCCTTTCTCCCCACCTCAGAGGTTTCCCTGTGAAGCGTGGGGGTGTTCCTCACGGTGCCTTGCTGCAGTCTTTTGTGGGATCTCCCACATTGGCCTTCCCTTATCCAGAGGTTCCCCGGTGGCTGCATCCCTTCCTGCCGACGTGCCGGGCTCAGCGGCTGGCACCGCAGCCTCCCGGGGGATCCTGTTTCTTAGCAACGCTCCAGCCCGGAGGGTAGATGCTGAGCACATGTCTGTCTGGTCCTCAGTCCATGGCGGCTTCGTGCGCAGGAGAGAGGGCAGCTGCTGCCTGGAGGGCAGGGGGGTGTATTCCCTCCCACGCACCACCTCCTCTCTCCCCTGTCCCTGGGAAGTGGGTGAGGGGCACAGGAGGTTGAGCACCAACGTAGGGCACCGCAGCCCAGTGCTCCAGCTGATTGCAGAGCTCTCCGGAACCCTGCCCACACCAGGGACCTGCAAAAATCCCACTGCCCTGCCTGTCTTCTGCCACCGCTCCTCCACCACCACGACCCCCGCCCCCCCAGGGCCCTGAGCAGGTGCTTCCCCTGCCCCAAGAGAGCCGCGGTGGGGATGAGCAGGCTGCGGGAGCCGGCCTTGGAGGGGTGTCCCCCGGTAGCACGGAACGGGGTGGTCCTGACGCTATCAGGGTGGGTTGTTTGGAAACCGGTGGCTCCTTCCCAAAACCCCCACCCTGGTGCAAAAACACCTGCGGAGACAGGGGCCGGTCCCTTTGCGGGGGTGGAGGGGTGTGTCTTCACGCAGGGTCCTACTCCCACCGGGGGGGGGCGAACCTCACGGCGCCCCGCACCGCCGCTGCGGAACCGGGCGCAGTGCGGGCTCCGGCCGCCAGGGGGCGGCAAAGGGCCGCGCCCTTTGCCGCC
>JAOXNO010000052.1:29988994-30001288 GCA_028565335.1 Limnodromus scolopaceus | reverse complement strand
TGGGGGTGGGGAGGGGGCACAGGTGAGAGGATACAGAGGGTCTGTTTTACCAGGAGCTTTTCCCTTCTGGCTTTTAAGGGTGCCCAGCCTCGCATCTCAGTACCCCAAGGAAGGGCACCTGCTTCTCCTGCTGGGGTCTCTGCTGTCTCAAACAGCATTGATTCGGCTGGGCTGAGGACACAGTAGCAGCAGCTTGACTGATGTTTTTCATCCAGTACTTTGGCTATCCAGCAAAGCATCCGTGCAGTTGCTCTGCCCTGCACACCTCCTGTTTCCCACCCCAAGCTCAGAGCATCAGACCCTTTTGCCTGCATTTTTCTCCTTGAACCACTTAGTTTTAAAATAGAGCAATTATCTTTCTTCAGAAAGGAGCTTGTTTTCTCCAATCTAGGGCAGTTTGACAGTGCAGCAGCCTGCACAGCTCTCCCTGGGAGCACAGTTGTGTTCCCAGCATGGGTGCCTGGCATGGCTGTGCTTGGCAGCAAGGAGGGTTGCATCTGTGACTTAGGATGAGGGTTGGTCAGTGCCTCAGGGCCTGAGAAGGGGCATTACTGGGGCTGAGCAGTGCGAGTCCTTGGTCCCAGTCCTTTCTTTGTAATCGCACATATGTCAGAGCAGGCTTGGCTTCTTGGCAGCAAGGCCAAGACATGAATGATCCCAATGCCAAGTTCTGTCAGGGTTCACAGCCCCATGGCCAAGCCCTGAGGGATCTCCGGATGGAGACTCTTACATTGTCCTTGGGTCTGTGTGATAAGAAAACACAGATATGCAGACTTTCACCTATGTCTATATCAACAAGTGATAAATCTGCAAGGCTGGCACGAGCTTTGAGAGGTGTCCTCATCCACACTCATTCCTGAAGATTGGACCAGTTCTTATGTAGGTCCTTGCCAACAGAGGCTTCTCCAGTCTGCTCCTAAAATCCCTTCCAGTGAACCCTATCTCTTTTACAAAATGGAGAGTTGACTGTGATTTGGGATACATAACTGCTTCTGGGATTAAATGCTCGATATCTAAGAGATCCTTTACAGAAGCTAGTGCTGTAGTGATGAGTTCAGCAATGGAGCACATTCTGCCGTCTTCAGCTGCAGCACCAGCAGTGATGGGAAGGGTTTACATTTCTACATTATGTAGATCGCCCAGTCTCCTCTATCTTGGGATCCTTCTGCTGTCTCACAAGTTTACACCCAGCTGTTGTTTAATTAAAAAATAAGCAGACAGGTATTCGCAAGGAAAATGAAGCTGTTTCATTCTTTATGTATCCTTGATGCTCTCCTGACATCTTGTCTGGGGACAACAGCTCTAAGTCTTGAATTTGAATTTTTGTGTTGCAAAACTAATTTTTTTAATTGAGAACAAAGCCATAGAACAGCGAATGTCCCATGCCAATTAGACTGGCCATGGTCTTAGGAAGATGCCTTCTTTCCCTTTTTGCATTGCCCGATGGGCTATGAGGTTCAAATGATGTGGCTGTAGTTCATGTTCAGTTTCATCTTTTGAGTGACTGCATACAGCTTTGGGTACCTGTGCTAAGCCAACCTTGACACTAACCATAGCCCATGTTGTGCTGTGAAATATGGTCAGGATGATCAGGAGAACCAAAGAAAAGTCAGGGTGGTCAGGAGAACCAAAGAAAAGTCTATATTTAACGCACCCAAGGTCACATGAAGGGAAACATTGGCTACTGATGATTTCTCGTGTAGTAGAGAAGAAGAGCAACATGACTAGAAGCTGGAGCCTAAGAGTATAAGGCATGCCTTTATAACAGAGGGTATTTGACTACAGATGAAAGACCAGACTACTTGTCTTCTGGCTGAGATTTGTGTCCTTTCAGTGAAGCTGGAGCTATAACTTGCATTCTAGAAGTTAGGGACCAACAGAGGAATCCCAGATGAGCTCTGAGGTACCACTCAATACATCCATCTGGGATTGACAAACCTTGAGATGCCAAGGCATGAGAGGAGACTGCAGGGGCCTCCATATTCCCTGCATCAGCAGAGCTTCTAGAAGCTGGGGACCTGCAGAGGAATCCCAGAAAAAGTCTGAGATACCACTCAATATGTCCATCTGGGCTTGACAGACCTCGAGATGCTAAAGTATGGGAGGAGATTGTAGGGGTCTCCATATTTCCTGAGTCTGCAGAGCTTCTGCATCCAGTGGCTTTGGATGAAGCATGGAAGAAAAAAATTAAAAGGCAAATTTTCCATGGTTGGAGGAGTTGAATCTCCTCAATTAAAGCATTGTAAAGCACTGTGATCATCAAGCCCACCCCAAATGGCTGTCTTAAGTCGAGATCAGGATCTCTTCTGGGTGGGAACCCAAGATTGCCTGATACACAAGGCCTAAGCTTCCACAGACATCCTCTCAGTGGATCAGCTGGGGCAGGGTTTAAGGCATGGCCCAGCTGAGGAAGAGTTCCTCCAGGGGAACTGGATAAACCAGGACACAACTTCGTTGCTTTAGACTTCCCCCACAGGAGTGCTAAGCTTTCACCCCCAGATCACAGAGCCCTCAGACACTCTCAGGGTTCAACCCACCACCTTTGTACACTGAATTAACTCCATTGCTACGGAGCAAATGCAGTAGTACAGATCTAGTCAGGGCTTTGCTAATGCCTGGAGGCAGGCTAGTGTCTGTCTTTTACTTGGCCTCTGCCATCTATGGCATCTTTAACGAAGGCAGAGGAGTGTTCATGGATTAAGCTCCACTACATTACTTTACACTGGGTAAACTCAGTGATACTGTGTATTTTTCATACTGGAAATTGAGATTTGCAGGGATTAAGTGAGTTGGTGAAGGAAGTCAGAGCCATGGGAAGGGATAGGAGAAGAACACAGGAAAGCTGTAAAGTTGCCATTTTAATTTGTTGCACTGTACCTTGAGAACATCATCATTGCTGGAGCTACCCACCCCAGCTGTTGATCTAATGGGAGCTGCTGGAGATTTGCAAGTAGAAGAGCTTTGAACAAGGGACAATGTGGATTGAACCTGACATCCCATCAGATTCTCCTTCTCTTGGTCCCTGATTTACCAATAGGCACCTCTTCTGTTTTGCATATAACATGACCTATTGTATAAATATTTAGTCATCCTGTTGGGAACATTAATTATAAATAGCAACGAAGCTTTTGAAAGCTGCCTGTAAATCTGGGCACCCAATTTCCATAAATTTTAATGAGGACCAGACATCCAAATCCCATTCGGTGGCTTTGAGCCTCTGAGGCAGGAAGCTTCATCTGACACACACACATCCCCCCCTCCTTCTCCCCACTCTGCAATTTAAGAGTGAGATTTGCAAATACCTTACAAATCCTTCAGATTCCTGAGTTGCCCTGGTGCTCGTCCACTGTTCTCTGCTGAGGATGGTTGGCTGGTAGCTTCAGAAGTATTTATAATAAGTTCATTTAATCCATCCTGTTCTTTTCCTCTGCACCCCCTCCACTCCTCCCCGCCCCCCTTAGCACTGTGAAACAGTGATGCCTGAATGAACCCCTGCCCGTGTGGTTTTTGACGGAGAAGCTTTGATGCTTGAAAATGACAGCTGCGCCGAGCAGGTCTGAAATGAATGATTGAATTATCTGACTGATTAAAACTGTGCTGTGGCTTGGAAGATCTGACGGCAAGTGTTCACTTAGGCAACGGACATGAAAGAGAGTGCGTGTGCACGTAGGGTTTGTGTTTGTGTGTGCATTGAAAAAAAACAGACAGTGAAATGCGACAAACACCCAGTGCTGCTTGGAGCGGCAGCTTCTTAAGCTCAGCATCCTTTCAAAAGCTCCAAATCCTCTCCACGATACTCAGCAC
Source organism: Limnodromus scolopaceus (assembly GCA_028565335.1). Classification (NCBI taxonomy): domain Eukaryota; kingdom Metazoa; phylum Chordata; class Aves; order Charadriiformes; family Scolopacidae; genus Limnodromus; species Limnodromus scolopaceus. The sequence goes on along the minus strand of JAOXNO010000052.1, from coordinate 29,997,484 downwards.
AGGCTAAAACTCAGTGTGGTTGTGCAGATAATGATTATTTAGACAGACGTCAGCAGCGGTGTAGGAAATGGAAATTGACTTAAAATGTAATGCAGGCTGGGGAATTACTTAACTGCATCTCAGTCCCATACCCACCTGTGGCTGAGGAATGATAAACTCTCACGTTGAAAACACGGTTCCCATCCTCTGTGCTACAGTCGTGCTTATGGTGTGGCCTGGCCCCAGGGATGCCAGGTCTATGGGAACACACCCTGTGATTGAGAGTTTTGAAAAACTTGAGCCCCGGTGAGGTTATGTATAAATGGCTGGAAGGATGGAGAAAGGAAGCTTGATTATGGCTGTGCCCTTGATGCCATCAGTGATGGCAACAGCAGATGTGTTAATGCATGAGGGACAGTAACCCTTTCCAGACCTATTTCAGCTTTTTTCCCAGTCAATTGTCCCTTCCTGATGCCTCACAGAAATTCAACTCTGCTAGAACATAAGCAAAATATCTGGAAGTGGAATGAAAAAAAAAATTAGATTGAAAAAAATGTTTCTTTGCAAATGAATTTTTTGACATAAATATTTTGTCAGCTGAACCGTTTCACAGCTTCCTGTGGGAGTTTCACACAGGGAAAAAAATCAGGTCATAAAGGTTACAGTTGTAGTTCTTCATTGTGAATGGTCTTGTTCTGATAGTTAACTGAAATTGATTTTTTCCTGAATTGTTTAACTGCTCTTCATCTCCCACCTACAGAAGATCACTATCTTCCCCTGACTCCTAGCTCAAAAGAGTTGGGCAATAACTAATTGCTTGATCAGAAATAGTTTTGGTTTAGTCTCTCAGTTCAGCTAGTGAATAATTTGTTCTTTGCCCTTTCCAGTGTCAACAGCTGCAGTGATGTTAGGTGTCTGAAATGGCTTCAGCCATGCAGTTTCATGCTCCCTGTCCCAGTTCCAGTGGTCATTGCACCAAGATTAAATGCTAGAGCTACAATAGTCCTAAGGGTACACATAGCTAATGGTAATTTAGTGGCATCTGTGTTGTCTCCCCATTGGCGTCCCAAAATGTCCCCCTTACTGAATCCACTTCAGCAACCCAGAAACACTCAGAGCAGAGAAGATGCTGAGATCCTCCTCGCTAGAGTTCATGTAGCTGCAAGCCTCATCATTGCTAATTGTCCCACTGCAACCCAACACCTTCCTGCATGCGGGAGTCCCATGCACTCCGGGCTTCTGTTCCCAATATCTTCCAGCCAGGTCCTGTATCTTGAGCTTAAATAAAACATCAGATCACTTAAATGTCCCTTTCCATCACCTGAAAACTTACATTTATAGACAACATAATGTATCATTATTCATCATTCCAAAAATTTTTAATCCCCCTTCCCCTATCCCAAGTCTTTGAAAATCAGAGCCAGAGCCCCTGGGTTGCACCCAGACCGACAATCTCCATCTGTCTAAAGGTGAGGGTAGATGACTGGGCCAGCATCCATGGTTAGAGAGGCAGTGCTCCCCTGATACATGGACGGTGTAACTTACCTTGGCCAGACTTTTCTGCCATCCTTGGTCACTATACCTGCTCCTACAGGCTGAACAGTCCCCCACCTGGAAGATCACAGAATCACAGAATCACATGGGGTTGGAAGGGACCTCTGCAGATCATCTAGTCCAACCCCACTGTCAGAACAGGGTCACCTAGAGCAGGTTGCACAGGAACATGTCCAGGTGGGTTTTGAATGTCGTCAGAGAAGGAGACTCTACCACCTCTCTAGGCAGCCTCTTCCAGTGCTCTCCCACCCTCAAAGTAAAGAAGTTCCTCATGTTTAGATGGAAATTCTTATGTTCAAGTTTGTGCCCGTTACCTCTTGTCCTGTGCCTTAACTGGGCACCACTGAAAAAAGACCAGCCCCATCCTCCTGACACCCACCCTTTAAGTATTTATAAGCATTGATCAGATCCCCCCTCAGCCTTCTCTTCTCCAGACTGAAAAGATTCAAGTCCCTCAGCCTTTCCTCCTAAGAGAGATGTTCTAGGCCCCTCATCATCTTTGTAGCCCAGGGCCAGGCCTTTGTAGATCTAGGGCCAGTCCTCTCTTCCCACTGCTGAAGCGTCTTCTCTTTCCCTGTCTTGGGGCAAATTTCCCCTCCTCTGTTCTCTGCCTCGTCATGTCAGTGAACCTATTCACAGGCAGCAAGTTTACTCCTCATGCCCTCCACCCAACTTCAAGCTGTGTCCAAGCCCCAAACGAGTATAAACTGATCAAAATCCTGTTCAATATCCACTGCCGTGCTGTGTCCAGGGCTGTCAGCCCAGCACGTGATACATCCCAAGAGGAGCAAGAGCCAAGGCAGGCTGAGGTAGAATCACTGGAGTTTGGCAAGAGAACCCCCCCACAGAGATGCCAGGACCCTATACAACCTGCCTGATGTGAGAAAGCGTAAATTATGTCTCTCTGCAGCTGCTGCTCCCCAGCCTCCTCCCTGCATCGTGGTCACAGATGCCCAGCAGTCAGCTCTCACTCCTGTGCAGCTCGCAGTGAGTCCAGATGAGTTTGTCTCTGGGTAGACTGGCTGCCCAGGGGCACTGTTTCATGGTAGGATGCAGAGTCTGCCATGATGGGCTGCGGGGATGCTCTGAAGACAATCACAGTATTCAGGGTGCTGGGGCTGGCAGGACCCCCTAGCAGAGGTGGACCTAGAAAATGCCTTTGGTTAAAGAAGGACGCTGACTCCTATGAACCAGATTCGGCTTTCACAGCAAATTATAAGCTCTGTATAACTGTATGAACAAGATTATCAGTAGCTCCTTTATATGCATCTGAGCTTGAAACACAGAGAAGAAAAGAGATTGTGCAGTCATCCCATACATCAATGCCACATACATGGACATTAAACAGACATTGGAAATTCTCATTTCCATAAATAAATTGTACATCCTGGACAATACTGAGACACGCTGACACAGGCCTGAATCACCCTAGTCACCCAGGGCTGGCAGAACAGAGAGTTGGAGATGAGACCTTCATAGGAACCAAGAACCAAGCTGTTTAGGGCACATGGAGAAAGCCATGCTCTGCCTGGCAAATCCCACATCTGGCTGGTGCAGACCACGCTGGAGAGCTCAGTGAGCTGTGGAGGTGCCACTGCAGGGCTTGCTGGAGATGCAGCAGAGCTTTGCCTCCCTGGGATGTTACTGGCTGAAGCATCACTTAAGGGATACATGCAGACAGCACTGACGGAGCTGTGGGTACCTCTAGAAGTTGCTTCCCTTTGGGTAAAGGGAGTGGAATTGCTAGAAGAGCCCAATAACCTATAGATTTTTTGCCTCCAAATTGTCGGGCTTTCCTGGAATACTGTCCATGTGCTTGTCCTAATAAACACCCAAGGGCTGCTCTTCCATTCAGGTTCAAGTTGATCTGGCCCAGCACGGATGTATCCCTGCAGACTACCAGATCGAACTCGGGGGGCTGGACAAATAGCTTCCCTAAACAGTTTCATAACAAAGTGGAAGAAAATCATGTTCACAGAACAGCTTTTCAGCCTCAGGGATAGATGCTGAAGGACTTGTGCTGCTGCCAGTAAGACAGCCCTAGAGTTTCTAAAAATGATGGACGATAACTTTCTGTTACCAAAAGTAATGCAGTGAATTTGGTGTAATTCTGAATCAGACCTCAATCCGACAGATAAAGGTGAATTGATTACTGAACTTGGAATTAATTGGTCCTTAAATGACCTAATTGCATTTGTTACAAGCAAAATGTAATCCTAAATTGATAATACATATGCAAGGCACTTTGAAGTGGTAAATTTTCCTAAGCTGAGAACAATTACAAGCAAGAAATGGTTGGAGGAAAAACTGAGAAAAAATAATGTGTGCTATAAATGAGGGTTGTTTAAGAAAACTTTGATAGATGCTGTCTCTGCCACAGCATGCACACAATTTTGCCATCATCAAAGATATTCCTAACCAAGAATCGATCATTATTAAGGAAGAGAAAAGCAGAAATAATAAAGGTAGTAAAAAACCTAAGTGGAAAAGGAACGGATTTAGTAACAAAAGCTATGAATTGACTGTTATGTTATGACCTGGAAGGCTAATTTGAAAGAACAGTCAATGAAAATTATGTTTACTAGCATTAAGGACTATAAGAGATTGTGCATGTATGTGTATTTATATGCACGTGTGTTGTTCTTAGATGAAGGTGGTAAAAGAATCTGCTCTGATACTGCAAAAAAAGAAGTGTCCAGCCACTATGAGCTCCAGTTCATAGCTCTAGAGAAAAGCAATCTGATGGGTTCAAAACTTACAGAGTTGATGGAAAGCTTATTGATCCAGTAGTAACCAGGCAGCATGTTAAATGGGAACTGGTATACGGAAGTGTTTATACATAGAATCATAGAATGGTTAGAGTTGGAAGGGACTTTGAAGACCATTCAGTCCCACCCCCTGCCCTGGGCAGGGACACCTCCCACCAGACCGGGTTGCTCAAAGCCCCGTCCAACCTGGCCTTGAACCCCTCCAGGAATGGGGCAGCCACAGCTTCTCTGGGCAACCTGGGCCAGGGTGCACCACTCTCACAGCAAAGAATTTCTTCCCTAGATCTCATCTAAATCTCCCCTCTTTCAGTTTAAAACCTTTACCCCTCATCCTATTGCTACACTCCCTGATAAGGAGTCCCTTCCCATCTCTTCTGTAGCCCTCTTCAGGTACTAGAAGGCTGCTAAAAGGTCTCCCTGGAACCTTCTCTTCTCCATGCTGAATAAACCCAGCTCTCTCAGCCTGTCCTCATAAGAGGGGTACTCCAGCCCTCTGGTCATCTTCATAGCCCTCTGCTGGATCTGCTCCAACAGGTCCATGGCCTTCTTATTTTGGGGGCTCCAAAGCTGGATGTAGTACTCCAGGTGGGGTCTCACAAGAGTGGAGAAAAGCAGCAGAATCACCTCCCTTGACCTGCTGGCCACACTTCTTTTGATACAGCCCAGGATGTGGTTGGCTTTCTGGGCTGCAAGCACATGTTGCTGACATGTTGAGCTTTTTGTCCACCAACACCCCCAAGTCCTTCTCAGGGGCTCTCCAGCCATTCTCCGTCCAACCTCTATTTGTGCTTGGGATTGCCATGTCCCAGGTGCAGGACCATGCACTTGGTTTGGTTGAACTTCATGAGATTCACATTGGCCCATCTCTCCAGCCTGTCCAGGTCCCTCTGGATGGCATTCCTTCCCTCCAGTGTGTCAACTGCACCATACAGCTTGGTGTCATTGGCAACCTTGCTGAGGGTGCACTCAATCCCACTGTCCATGTCTCCGACAAAGATGTTAAACAGCACTGGTCTCAGTACTGACCCCTGAGGAACACCACTCATCCATGACTTCCACTTGAACATTGTGCTGTTGACCTCGACCCTTTGAGTGCATCCATCCAGCCAGTTCCTTATCCACCGAGTGGTCCATCCATCAAATCCATGACTTTCCAATTTTGAGACCAGAATGTCATGCGGGACAGTGTCAAACACTTTGCGTAAGTCCAGGTAGATGACATCTGTAAACAGGACATATCTAGGACTTGAAAAATTGCATTGAACAGTTTCATAAGATGTGGCTGAGAAATCCTTTTAGGGTGTTGATACTTCATGTATATTGGTACCTGGGGCATTGGGGTGTATTTGCACCTCAAAGTAGTCAAAAAAATAAGATGACATTGTTTAGGTGAGATGATGAATGGCAGAGAGGGGGAGATTCATTGCATTGGAATATAGTACAAGGTGGAAGAGATGCTGCAGAGCCCTGCCAGAAGAACAGCAGACTCCCTGCTGGACCTCCCAGAGTTTGCTCAGATCTGTTGCTGAGGATATAGTTTTCATACACTAAAAGTTAGTGAAATTAGGAAAAGTCAGATGCTGAGAGCGATCGGGTCTGCTTGGGGAGCTGCTTTTATGTCAGTGATGGGCTCTCAGGAAGACAAATGCAAATTCATACAATCAGGAACCCCCACGAGCAGAGGGAACATGGCATTTTGGAGGACAGTGACTCATCTGAAAGTTGACGTGCAGGAGATAGGTAGCGAACAGAATGATCATCCGGCAGCATCAGTCTTGCCTTCTGCCAAAACCTGAAATGCCAGGAATTATGTCTTCCATATTCCAGGCTGGGAATTCCCAGGCAGACATGCCTAGACTGGGAAGGGGATCAAAAACCTCTAGAGCACATCAAAGATTTCTTTTGCATGTGTGAAAGAGATGACTAATCTTCGCACAGGAGATTTGTGTTGTGCACAGTGTTGTCTTGGGACTTCCAGAGGGCACTGGAGATCATGGTGGCTTTGCTTCGCACTGGCCAGGCTGGTACTCAAGTCTGAGTCCTGGCCAGCACCCAGGATGTTATCAAGGAGCTCAAAGAATGTGTAGAAAACCGGACTCCCATGGAGCCGCTAAAAAAATTCCGCTTGAACGTATATCCAGGACGAGGTTATCAGGAAATTGGTCACAGCCTATGGGGAAAAAGGAAATCCTAGGGGAAAATGCTTGCAGTAGCTGGGCTTTGTCATCTAAGAAGAGCCAGAGGTTGCATAGTGACACCAGCCCACAGGCTGGGAGTATTTCTTCTGGGGTGAAGGTGCTTTTTTTCCTATACATCAGTGGCAGCTTCTTTTCTGGAGGACACATTTCATCCGAGCTTTGCAAACTCCTCAGGCCAAAGAGTTTTCAGCTAGCTGTGAAAGCAAAGGCTCCTGACAGTATCCCTGTAATTCACAACCTGGACAAAGTTATCATCTTCGCCCCCCCCACCATCTCCAGACCCACCATGGCACTGTGGTGTCCCATTGCCTCTGTCATCTTCCACCAAGCATGAGTCACTCCAGAACAAGCCGCTGAGGAACAAGAACAGATGCAACTGGGGAAGAGGAGCCAGCTTTGGGTCTCATGTTCAGTGTTCGAGGCTTCAGCCCCAATCCAGCAGAGTGTTGTCCTCTGTGGAGTCTCTCCAGATGCACTTAGGTGCGTGCACACACATGCACACACACACACAAAGGTGTATGCTTGCCTTGGACCCTCTTCTGAGTTCCCTCTCCCCTTTCCATCTTCCCAGGCTTACAAATCTGTGAGCAGCCCTTCTGCCTCAGACCTCTAAAGGAGATCTTTGCATTGAGCCTTTTGCTCATGATTATTTTTAAAGCATCATTCCTGCCTGTCATCCAGCTACCCAGGAGGAGACTAACCAATCTCAGCTTGCCCAGCCCCCTGAAATAGCCATGAGGAGCTGTCTCGCCACCAGCTCTGGTGCCCCTGATGTGAACCACCGCTTCCACATCTCAGCAGTCTGCTCAAACAGCTGCAGGGTAGACTTTTCAGAACAGCCATTATCCAGAGCAAAGAGCTGATTTTAAGTGTCAAGAGAAAGGCTCATGAAGACTGATCCTTCCTCTTCAGAGTGCTGTTATTCCCCTCCACATCCCCCTACCTACACTAGCTACAAAGACCATGCAGCAAGGTCCTCGCAGAGCTTTCTCCTAATTGTGGCTTCCATCAAAGTGACTTGTACTGAAATGAGTCCCAGCTGCAAAATCCAAGGGATTTCTGGAGAAAAAACAGTTGTGGGAGGACATGGAAGCAAAATCATTCTTGGGCACATGTGAACACTTGTAATGTTTTCATAGAAAAAATAAAGGAGAAGGCTGAGCAGCATCCAGGAGTGTCCTTGTGTGCCACGCTAAGTACCATGAGTACCACGGCTGGAAAACTACTTGTGACAGGGATGCAGCATTTCAAACTAAGGCACAAGCTGCAGTTAAGACACTTTTTAGATTTCCAGGTGAAGTCAATAGACCCTGTGGGGTTGTAGGGTAGGTTATCCTGGCTCCTCAGAGCACACCGGGAACAGAGCAGGAGCTGCAGAGCAGCGAGCCTTGAAGCTGCCTTAGGCTCAGCTTTATCAGTGGATCCCATGGGGGAACATGGCTGTGAACAATCTCAGGACCACAAGCTCCCATCTTTTTCCTGATGTCTGCTTCTCCCATCAGCCTAGCTGGAGTGTTTCCATGATCTGTAGACTGTAGCTGGTTAACCTTTGTGCCTGTTGTGTGGTCTGTGCTGTTTAGTCCTGGTGCCTGCAGTTCCCTGCTGCCTGGAAGGCTCCCAGATGTGTGCTTTGGATTGTTTGGGCTTGAAGGGTGGCTCTTCTTGTGTCAGCGTGGAAGGAAAGTGCCTTCTCCCTAGGTCACTCCTGCTTCCCCAGAGAACTCATGTCACAGGTGGCAAATAGCATCTGCACGTTCACGTCCACATTCAGGCAGTTAAACAGCGTGTCCAAAACTGCGATAGTTTAGAAGTTTTCTTAATTCCAAAAAAATGTTATGACATACACAAGGCATCTAACACAGACCTACTGGCAACCCAGGAAAAATGTTTTTACTGTTAAGAGCATCTCATAAATCATAGAATCATAGAATGGTTTGGGTTGGAAGGGACCTTAGAGATCATCTAGTTCCAACGCCCCTGCCATGGGCAGG
>JAOXNO010000052.1:29949742-29988894 GCA_028565335.1 Limnodromus scolopaceus | reverse complement strand
CTGATCTTCTTGTACTGTGGGCAGTTCTTCATTTGCAGAGCCCCTGTTTTTGCCTTCCGTGACTTGGGTAGTGTGGTCAAGCACAGATAAGATAAGGTCAAGCACACCTCCCTGCTCAAGGGATGAGAGGAGGTTTCTACCTGGATCCAGCTGTTGATGTACTCGTTCCCAGAAGCAGAGTGATTGATAACCCAGTTATTTGGAGCCCCGCTAGTGGATGTATTCTTAGAAACTAGAACCTCATTTTCTCATGCTGCAAAATATCACTTCCTAGGACTGGCTGTGCAGAAATTGGATTTTGTTACTTGCCTTCAGACCTGAACAGTACAACAGACTGATGGATATTGAATGCATTATTTTTTTTATTTTTTATTTTTTATTAAAGCACCCTAACCTGATAATTGGTCAATTACAAATACATTAGAATTGATCAGAGAGAGGAGCAGGACAGAACTTTGAACAGCTGTAAGGCAAATCATGTCTCTCAGACAAAGGAACGCTGAGGGAGGTTATCAGTCCCACATCTGGATTTGTCCGGCTGCTTACTGCCCTTGTCCATGGCCACAAGATCCATTTCATGTATCTCTCCAGCACAGTAACCTTCATTCACACTTGCGTTTGTTGGATAACTCCCGAGTATAGCTGCAGCGTGGCTCATTACATGGTTCATTACTGGTACTATCCCTGGCAAACAACCCCATGTGCTGTGCTGTGGGGTATCCCTTCTGGAAGAATATACGGCTGTGTTCTGCTGAGCTGCTCCAGGATGTTATTTCATCTAATGGCTGTGGTTCAGTGCTTGGATGTATCGTTGTAATGATATTTTTAATTTGGGATGTTTGAGATTTGTCCACTCATTCAGTGGTGTGCATCCTCTGGAACAAGCTTTCCAAGAGACACAGAGGTCCAGGAAGAGATTTTTCTCCAGGGAGTCAGAAAGCCATCAGCTGTCTTGGAACATGCATCTAGGGCAGACACCAAGCCCTTCTTCCTTCACCTACGTGTCCAGGCTGTGGCTGCTCTCTCCGCGTGCTGCTGTGGGAGCCCGCAGTCCATGAGAAGGGAAGATAGTGCATGCCAGTGTGAAGGTGCAAGGTGTGTGCCAGCTCCACGTGAAGGATCCTGGTAGCTGACCACTGCTTCAGCCAACTCAGGCTTGTGCTCCAGCTGGGCAACTTGAACCACAGAGCACCCACCACCTCTCACCCATATGCTCATGGAAACCCCTGTTGCATTACAGCCACCAAATGGCCAAGACGCAGTGTTTTCCCTGCAACACAGGGTCTGCAAGGAAAGTCAGGGATTCCCTAAAGCAGGAAAAGTGTGTCCCCATGCCGCTCCACCCCACACTGCATCCCCAGCCATCTTGGTGAGCCGGGTGCCGGTGTTAGCATGTAGACATTACTGTTGCCTTCACATATAAGGGCTGGCGGGACAGATGCATCCCAGGGTTGGTGAGCAGATCCGTGGCCTGCCCTGCCATGGTGGGGTTGTCTCTGAAGCAAGCTTGGCAGGCACAGGGGCAGCATCACTGCTGGAGGCCAGCAGGGCTTTTCAGCCCTGGGGCGGGATGCGATGGGATGAGGCTGGGGCAGGTGGGAGTGCCCAGAGGCAGGGAGCGAGTGACCTGCAGTGCTGGGGTCTGCATGGGGGTGGGTTCTTGCAGCGTTTTCACTGCTCTGCATCTATGTATGGCAGTGCATCAGCTGTTGAGGACAGTATGAGTATTTGGCAGGATTTCAACCCAAAACTTCAAGCCAGTGGGCTTGAAGGGCAGTGATTGTTGGCTGGAAGCAGACCTGCCCCCCCAGCACTTTGTGGGTGCCTGCGGGGGGAGAAGCCCCAATGCTCCTGGAAATATTATTGGCAGCTCCAGTGCAGCCCAGGCGGGGAGTGGAGCCTCCCAGCCAAGCGGCAGGTCTGCTCCTGCTGTGTGCTCCTCCGGGGGCTCCGCCAGCAAGGGCTTTATTCCATCCTTTCACTGGGTCCATTCACCATCACTCCCTGCCTCCTCCCCCTCTTCCCGTCTCCTCCCACCCTGCCTGCTGGATCCCCAGCAGTCTCTTGACACCTTGGGGGGAGGCTGGGAGGTGTGACCATCTCCAGCAAGAGGGAGAGCAGGAGGGAAGGGAGAAGGAAGCCAATAACAGGGAGGTCTAGGAAGGTGGTGGAGGGGGAGGGTCGGGGCCACTCCTCTGTCGGTGGGACTGCAGATTATTTTGCATGGATTGTTGAAGAGAAAAGGGAGCTGCATTTGTGAAGGGACCAAAAAATAAACAGCTCATTGCTCAGGTAAGTGCAAATGTGAGCTCCCCTGCTCTCATTGTCTGACACGCGGTACGTTGATCCCCCATCCTATTTTGCTTAGTTATACTGCTTTTGATTCTTATTAGGATTATTTGATGCATCAGCTGTATGCTTCAGTTGCTAGAGACTGGATCTCCCTGATACGTGTGTGTGTGTGTGTGCGTGTGTGTGTGCATGCGCGTGCATGTGGAAAGATGCCCATTCTCTGAATATACATTGACACATTTTTCCAGCTCTTAGTGTGGTGTCTCGTTTGAGATGTTATACTACAGCATGCTGTACACACACACACACACAAATTATGTTTGCTGTTACTGATTTTAAAATCTGCTCATCCATGCAATTATTGAAATAGCAAGACTGGTCAGTAGCTGAAAATTAAAGGGGGTCTCTTAAACCGCAGTCCTCATTGATTAGGGGGCTACTTTTCTTTACCCTGAGCCTTGCATGTTCAGTATTATGTTTTATAACAAAGATACATTTAAAGATCAATTCGGCAGTGGTTATTGCATCCAAATTACATGGTTGTCATGGAGATGGTACAGAGAAGCTGAAGTGATATGACTGCATCTGTACGGGAGTGAGGCTTCACTGCCGAGTGAGATCCTGCCTTGCCTCCTGTGTCTTTTTGTCTATGCTAGGTTACAATTTCTTTTAATCTTGAATGAAGCAGTACCGTATTAGAGGATTTAGAGGTCAAGCTGCTGTGAAGGGTGTGTGTTGCCACTGTTCAGTGCTGTGTTATTATCATAATTGTTATATTAGCATCTGCATCTCCCTGAATTTCTTCTACAAGTCTGGGGAGGAGGAAGGCATGAGAAGGACAGATAGTTTTCAGAGCACAGCTAGGGCTGGGAGTACTTTCTAAAAAGATACCTGCCATGCCCACACCTCCCTGCTGCCTGCCGCATGTGGGGGGACAAAAGGGAAATGATTCTCTAATTTTAGCCATGTTTATCTTCCATTTTCCTGCCTCAAGTTTGAGGGTACAAGGAGCAAGTCACCTGCTTATCAGGTGTATCAGGGGAATGGCATTTGGTTTTTGTTATTATATTTGTTTCCTTTGTAACTGATAATATGAATGTGTTGGCAGTTGGGAAAGAAAATCCATAATTTATGAGAATGAAATTTTCCTGCCTAAGGCTAGCTGAAATACAAAGAGTATATCTGTGGGAAGGGCATGTTATATGTTACAGATGTGTATTTCTCTAGTGGCTGGGAGTAAATCACACTATTGTGCTCATCTTCATTATTTTGGGTGTTAGGCTGGCTTTAGTCAATATTTAATCTGAGCTCATTGTGTGCTCACACAATAAACGTGCAATTTGGAGCCTAACTTTACATCTATAAAATGCTTTGGGAATGCATGTGGCATTGTGTCCATAAATGCAATTTCACCCTTTTCTGTAAGACCAAGCCTATTGTGGGGATGTAAATATAGTAAAAGGCACTGGTGGAAACAAGCCCATCTGAATGGCAGTGTTTCTCTAATTGTATCACGAAACATAAGAGAGAATTAATTACTAGGATAAACAGAGCTTTGTAGCTGTTGGATCAGGATAATATTTTCATGGAGTTCCAGGCCTGCATTATAGTAGCTAGTATTATGGCTTAAATTCCCCCCATGCCAGTAGATAATGTTTTTAGTCAGGAGTGTGGCATATTATCATTAGCTATTTTTGTATTAAAAATATGCTAAATCCCCATGTCCTTGTCAAATTGTCCATTGCAACCGCTCCAAATGGTGTGATTCAGCTAGGATTTTCTTTAACGTGATTTTTCCCTGTACAAGTCCAAGTAAACAATGGGTAAAGTGAGAAAGTGGGTGGCTGAGCCCAGAGGGCAAGTCAGAGAGATGGCTGATTCACAAAATGGATGGTTCTCATTTTGTCTCTTCTTTCCCCCTAAAAGTTAGACACAAGTTGTGTTGAAGTGGGTTGTTTTCCCTGGAGATCTCCCTGGATCCATGAGGTTGGAAGTCAAGTAGTTCTGAAGTAATGCTGAGTTTCCTTCATCCTCAGCACCTTATCACTCTTCAGTCCACCCTAGGACATGGCCGTATTATTCTCTGGGGAAACTGAGGCTGGGACACACGTGGTCATGTGTGTTTGCTAAGGTGACAGGAGGACACAGGAGCTTTGCCAGCAGGCCCCTCTCTCTGACCACCAGGCTGGTTCCACATCCAGGTGGTGTGGTCCCATTTGCAGGTGCAGTGGGAGGGTGGCGGTGATGGGAAGCAGTACTGGTTCATGGAGACTGGGTGAATGGAGTAAGGGTGCTCTTTGCTGAGGCCACTCATTAGAGATGCACAGTGGGTTGGCAAGAGAGAGTCGAGCAGTTTTACACCAGCTTCTGTGGTGTCCAGGATAATATACTTTTCTGACCCCACCTACAGGGTAACTGAAATGAAGCCCCCTCTGGTGTCCTCATTATGTGACCCATCACATAGCTTTCCACATGGAGTTGAATACTCAGTGCTTAGCAGGAGGTATCTGGCTTATTTCTATTTATGGTTGCATCCAGCTCTGAGTGTGAAGCCTTTACAGGCGTCTTGGCTTTCCGCTCTCCCCACTGGTGCTGCTCACAGCTCATTGCCCATGCTGTAATACCCTGTATTGCTCTTCTTGACTTCAACCTGTGGCCCCATCCCTGCTCTTCCCTTCGTCCTATCATCCGACGCCTTTCTGTACCCTTCCTCCATGGGTTTTCCCACTGATGAAGATACCTCCATCCACTGTTGCCAGAAGCTTCAGCCCATGCCATGATTTGTATGTGCTATGCCTGCCATGAGACACGCAGCACTGAGAATGTCAGGCCACCATGTTAAAGGAACTGAAGTGAAAAGTCTCATTTGAAGTCTGGAGTGCCTTCTCCATCTGTGGAGTTGCCCCATAAGGTGTCAGTGCTTCTGGAGTTGTTGCAGAGGGAAATGGAAAGGACTGCTCAGCTTGGACATCTGTGTGTGGCCCTGCTGACTGGCACAGTTTGATGGCGTTGTCAGAAGGATGCTCTCTGGGCTGGGAGGGAGCTGCTGCTACTGCCACCAAAGTGCTGGCTATGGGCAGAGTGATTCCTGCTGAGGGAAAAGCCCACTTGGAGGTTGCACGCATGCAGTCACGGGAGTGGGTGACCTGCTTCTCTAAATGGCCACATCTTTTGAAGTTACTGGTTGCTCTGCTAGGTTGCAAAGTCTCTGCCGTGGAGACATCTCCTTGTCAGATTTGCTGAGGGTGAAAACGTCCTCCTCACTCTTTCAGCAGGGAGATATCTTTCCCAGGGATGTGCTGGGTCAGAGGCTCAGTGCATCCAGACTCTCAGTGGTCAGATGGATCCAAAGGAGTGGTACCTTCCACATAAGCTTTTCTGTGATGGTTATGGTGCAGGAATCATAGGCGATAGGGACTGGCTCTCTCCCTCATTTCCTCTGTGACTCTGGGGAGGTGCTCACCAGGGGAGAGACACTTCTCCAACCTGGACATCTCACCCTTCATCCTCACTGCTGTTACTTTGTCTTCCTGCAGGAGCTCCAGGAGATGAATGGCTGAGATGCTCAGGGAGGTCCTTCTCTGCAGCCCATAATCTGGCTTTCCTCACTCTGGTCAGCACCTAGTTCTGCTCAAGTCCCAGGCAGGGATACTAGTGATTCCTTCTTTAGAGCAAACGCTGCTCCTGTCACTGGAGCAGCCCCAGTGCTCCCTTACTTGCACTGGGCAGGGCAACAGAACATGAGCTGCAGGCAGCCTGAGCAGAGATGGTGCACTGAGCCCGAATCCCTTCTTGTGCTCTCCATGCTTTTTCTGGGTTTTGGGCTTCAGCCTGGCACTGGATGCATGGTTTTTCACCTGTCTCTTCACCACCACTGCTTATACGTCTTCCACTCCTTTCTCTTCCTCCTTCTCATTGTACTGCATTCTTCCCTCATGGTTTTTGAGCTCTGTGGTACATCTTGGAGGGCCTGGCTGGTGGCTGTGGAGGAGGCAGGACTGGTAGCTGGCTCAGGCTATCTGCTCTAGGGTTGTTTGAAGCTGATCCCCATGTCCTGGGCAGGAGTCAGGTTCGCACTGGGACCCGGAAAAGGAGACCACATCTGAAGGCTTCCTCCCAGTGCCACTCTGAGGGGTCCCATGCAAATTGGCCAGGGTGTCACCTTTGTGGTACCACCAGCTCAGGAAGGCCTTGCATCATCTCCTCCTAGGTCCTCTTCTTCTCTGAGGCATTCTGAATGGCTCCCAACAAAGGTGATGTTGGTGTGATGCCCTGTCATTGCCACCTATCTTGGGACACCTCATCAGGGGTCAGGGAAGCGGCAAGGTTTCCTTTCAAGTAGGATGGGCACGGCATTCATCCCAGCATTTTCTGCCTTTCTCTACAGCATGGGACATGGTTTGGTTCCTAGGATCAAAGCCCCCACTATGGCAAAGCCCTAGTCCACTGTTTTTGTATCTCCTGCTCTCCAGCTGAGGCACCTGGGAATCACAAGGTCCCTGGTATCTCTTGGAGCTTTAAGCATGCTGTAAGTGTGACAGGGAGAACACTGGGGACAGGATCACTCTTTGATCTTCTGTATTAAGTGTTTTCTGGTTTCAGGGAGGTGATTCTCCCCCCCTGCTCCCCTCTGTGCTCTTGTGAGACTCCACCTGGAGTACTGCATCCAGCTTTGGAGTCCTCAACACAAGAAGGATGTGGATCTGTTGGAGCAGGTCCAGAGGAGGCCGTGAAGATGATCAGGTCCAGAGGGGTGGACCACCTATGCTATGAGGACAGGCTGAGAGAGTTGGGGTTATTCAAGCTGGAGAAGAGAAGGCTCTGGGAAGACCTTATTGCAGCCTTCTGCTATCTGAAGGGGGCCTTCAACAAAGTTGGAGAGGGACTTTTTATGAGGGCATGTGGTGATGGGACGAGGGGTAGTGGCTTCAAAATGGAAGAGGGGACATTTAGATGAGATATCATGAAGCCATCTTCCACGATGAGGGTGGTGAGACACTGGAACATATTGCCTAGAGAATCTGTGAATGCCCCATCCCTGGAGGTGTTCAAGGTCAGGTTAGATGGGGCTTTGAGCAACCTGATCTGGTGGGAGGTGTTCCTGCCCAGGGCAGGGAGTGGAACTGGATGGGCTTTAAGTTCCCTACCAATCTACAACATTCTATGATTCTATGACTGAGGGGCTTACAGCTGGATTTATTGCCCTATGTGGTCACTTCCCATCCTGTATCTCCCTTTCAGCTAATGCAGCTGTACTCCTCATCTCCCTGTGGCCTTTCTGTGTCTCTGTGATGGAGAACCAACCTCTCCCTGAAAAGACAAAACTGCAAGTCTGCATTAGTAGAGTAATTCCTAGTGCGGCCCCCTTTTCGGAAGTTGGAACATTCGCCCTCAGCTCTCCTGATCAGCATCAAACAGGAAAACTTATATCAGACCCAGGTGACTGATAAGCTCACAGTTCACCAACTGTACTGAAAAAACTGGAAAATGATGTGAGCTCAGCCACTTCTCTAGCTTCTCTTCCCCTGTGTGACAGTTGTCTATTATTTTCTTGATATGAAAAACCAAATTTGACCCAAATCTTTTGTTCTCTTTTAAATCCTTAAAAGATTGTAAGATTGTAGGGAAATGCTGTAATACCAAGCTAAATTGGAGGGTTTCAATCTCTGTTTTCAATTTTTTTTTCTGTATTTTCTTATGCGCTCAGTTCTTGAAACCTTTTTTTTTTTTACACTTTGGGGATTTTTTTTTTTAAAGCTAGCGCTTTACTATTTTCAGCACAAATGCATCACAAATCTAGGTAAGATTTAGCTGACCTATAATTGCAATATTTGGCCAATGAACAATTTTTCCAAAAAAAATTCACACAGTTCTGGGAAAGAGTCTCACAGAGGTGGAGAGGGAGTTCCCTGTGGTACCTGCCTGCCTCCCTCCCTCCACCTCCCGATCTGGAGCTGGATGGTCTCATGCCAGCTCAGAGAAACATCCATATGCTGCTCTATACAAAGCAGGACCTGCTGACTGGAGCCTTCTCCACAGCAAGCCCTGGTCCCGCTTGCAGAGGTCTCTGTCCACTCCATGCATGACCACTTGATGTTGGTTGATGTTGGACACATACAGAAGGAGAGGCTGGTGCCTTCTCCAGTTCACCCACAGCCTCTCCATGTTGCAAGTCCTGGAGCAGCCTTGTTTTCCCACCGCACATCCTGGCAGTTGGATCTCACAGACTTGGATGCACCGAGTGTGGCACGAGGTACCGCTCCCAACACAGAGCTTACCTTAGGTTGGGGCTCTGCTCCTACCAAGCTCTGCATGTTTGCTCCTCAAAAGAGCACTGGGTACCCAGAGAGTGGAAATGAATGGAGGCAGACTGGGACCCCAGTATTGCGGGCACTTTCTAGGAAGAAAAAACAGGTTATGGACACAGCCTGCCCAAGCAGGACACAGGCATGGGGGGAACAGAGGTCTCTGGTCTCTGGCCAGAAAGTGATACACAATGCAGGAGGATTCTGCTAAATTAAAAATATATATTTATCTTTGCTAGTGCAACAGAAGCTAGGGGACCAGGCAAGAGGAAACTGAGAAAGCTTTATTTAATTAGATTATGAGGCCCCAAAGGCTTCAGTCTCATAAAAAAAAAAAAAAAAAAAATTTTTGTAATTGAGGATGGGGTTTCTGCCAAGTGCTGCTTTAATGAGTATTTTGGTTTTATGTCATAAGTTAGCAACACCAGGCAAGGGCAGCTGTTCGAGCCACCCCTCACCAGTCTTGAGCTTGCTGAAGCAGGAACTGGTTGCCTGCATCTGGGAGTGTTAACCTACCTTTCGATGAAAGGGCATCCTTTGTCCTTTCAAGGCTATCTCTTGGTATTCTGTCACCATTAAAGTTCTCTTTCTTCACCAGGTCCCAGGAGGCAGCTTTTTTCATTGCATAGATTGGAAAACTGAGACAACAGATAATCATTGGGTGGTTTTACCTCCCAGAAGGAGGGAGAATTAATTTGCTGCAGCAGCTGGGCCATTCTTTGATGACTCCTTCTTAGGGGCTGGTGTGACAGATGTGTGGCAGTGCTGGTCCATGGCTTCCTTGTGGCCTGACGGTGGCCTTTGCCTGGTGGCCATGTGGAGGGACATCCTGGGCCCCAAGCTCAGGCCAGCTCTGCTGGCTGTCTTCATCGCAGGCAGCCACTGCCAGGCAGCAAGCCAGTCACAGACATGGCAATAGAAACAGGGTGTCCTCGGCCCACCTCTGCCTGGTGGCAACCTGAACATGGTTGGGGTGTAGGGGCTGCTGGGATGCGACACCCTCAGCCACCCCCATGCCTGAACTTTGGGCTGGGCTGAGTTGGGCTGGGTTGGGGTGAGTTGAAGGTCCCAAGCCTGAAGGCTTGACTCCACTGGTCTACGATGTCCTTTGCTCTCCGGCCCTGCCTGCTCAGCACAGCTGTGAGCCTCTGCCAAGGCGCGTTCTGATGGAGCTGGCGGTGGTGGGGCTCATGTCACCTGCAGAAGAGCCATTGCTATTGAGAAACTCTTTCTGCAGCACCCCCATGTCATGGTGACCTGCCACTTTGCTCCTTCCCACTCTGAGAAATTAAGCTTCCTCTCTCCTAAACCTGCTGCCCCTGCTTGTCTCCTCATTAAACCTACAGGCTCATTAGCCTCCCTGTGCCCCTCAGCTGAGGAGCCTGGCAGGAGCTGGGTTACTGGGCTGCTCTCATCTGGGACACCTTGAGCCCAACAGTGGAGGAGAGGAGAGCTCACAACTGTCTTTCAAAACAGAGAAACATGCCACTTGACTGTCAGTCTAGCCCTCAAATTTAGGCTCCGTCTAATTAGAAGTTGTTTTGAAAGGATTAAGGCAGGTTTTAATATGCAGCTCGTCCCATGTCACCAGCAGTATTTCTGAGGTGC
Source organism: Limnodromus scolopaceus (assembly GCA_028565335.1). Lineage (NCBI taxonomy): Eukaryota > Metazoa > Chordata > Aves > Charadriiformes > Scolopacidae > Limnodromus > Limnodromus scolopaceus. The sequence continues at coordinate 29,978,689 of JAOXNO010000052.1, read as the reverse complement.
TCAGAAGCGCCTCTCTGCAAGGCACTAGAAGCCTCGGCTAATCATTTGTTAACCCTTTATAAGCTATTTTAAAATGTTCTTTGTAATAAAGTGTGACCTTTTCATTTCCAGCCCTCCTCCTCCCCTGTGTTGGGTGGTCCTTGATGTTGGCTGTTCCTTATGGGCAGCCGCCAGACCCCATGCCATATCTGTGCCCACCATGGCCACGGAGCCCACCTTGTACCACTTCTGTCTGGGACAGTTCCTGCTCCTGCAGATGCTTTCCAGTGTCCACACTGTGCACAGCCCCTGAGTGCTGTGCGAGGGTGTTTGATGCACGTACAGTTAGGACTTGCCTCTAGCACGGCACCTCGCAGTGTGAGGTATGGGACACTAGGGTGGGCATGATCCCTCACCCCCAAATCATAAGATTGTCTTTAAAGAAGCAAGAGATCTTTATCCCAAACTTTTGGAGCTGCCTTCGTTTCCTACTATTAGCTCTGGTATTCTCCAAGTGTCCTCTTCTGTCTTTTCATTTTTTCATGAAAGAAGGGGAAGAGTTTGGTGTTCAGATGTGGCTTCAGGGAACGTGGATTTCCCTCGTGCACCCAGTGAGAACTGTGATAATGCCAAGAGGAGGCAACTCTGCATTGCTGGTGGGAGTGTTGGACCAGAGCTGTTTGGGGACGAGGAGCAGAATAACAGCCCCAGGGGAAGTGATGGAGATTTGGATGTGCAGCATCACAGCAAAATCACAACATGACAGCAACACCTAAAATGCAGATGTGTTACTGCCATCAGACCAAGAGAGAAGGAAAAAGTGGCCACAAAATTATAGTAGCTTCTGGTAGATGTAGGGAATGATTCTGTAGCAGAAACCTGTGCTTTAATGACCTAGATTTTTTTTGTGAGCACAAGCAGAATGTTAGGGAATCCACTGCTCTCCAGATAACAGTGAACTGTAAGGAGTGCACCTTGGTGACACTGTCCCTTTAATTTTGCACGCTGTGAAAATCAGAGATTCCCAGTCTCAGCCGTACAAGGTGCAGGTTGCACAGCTGCCTCAGGCTGCAAGCTCCCACAGCAAGCCTAAGTGCCAGTGCCCTGTCCCACTGTGTCACTGGGTCATCCCATGAACCAGGCTGAATGGCCTTCATCTCCTGAACATTTATTTCTTCTTTACAGCACACTTATTTCTGGCAGGCCCTTCTGGCCTCTCTGTGCATCAAGCCAGGATGTAATTCATCAGTTCCCAAAATCACTGTCTGATGCCTAAATGTAAGGATGTCTAAGGGCAGGAGAAAAGCCCAGAGAACTCCGTACTTTGAAAAAGCCCACTAAGAGGCAAAATGACCTACGGCAGTCTGGTGTAGCAACTCTCCTGTAGCCTTGTCACAAGATCCAGTGCAGGGTGTCTTGCACATTGGGAGATTAGGAGACTCTCTGAATCCAAGAGCAGGTATAATTAAAACGGTGCACTGTCCTAATGCAATTATGTCAACCTAATGGTATGGTGCCTTTTGCTCTTATAATTCCCTTGTGGAGAAGAAATGGTGTCTATAAAGCACCTTTACATTAGTGTAGGACCATGCCTGTTAAAGCCATACTCCTTCATCAGAAAAATCCCGCTCCTATTGGTGTGGTTATCCAGCACATCCATGAAGGGCAGATCAAGCCTCTGCACAGGAGCTGCAAATTGGCTACATCAAGTTTTCAGTAGTATTTTCTGGCAAACATGCTCAATTTTCATAGCAACTCAGCTTCAACGTTTCTTGCTGCTCAAGGCATCCGTGTTTGGGGAAATCAGTTTTGAAATCATAGAATCACTTAGGGTGGAAAAGAACTTCAAAACTTCAAGGTCATAAAGTCCAACCATTTTGGTCACGTTGGGAAGTGTTGTTCCTGGGGCCTCATCACAGCAGCTGTTCCAAAATGGAGAAATTTACCTAGAAAATCTCACCAATTCTTTCTAAATTACCTGTTTTCTGAGAAAGCAAGCACAGCAGTGAGAACTGGATCTTCTTTGAGCAGGCTGTGGGAAGCAAAAAGAAGACTTGCAGGTTTCAGGAAAATGTGTTCCTCACTCATTACCTGTGCGGTAAAAGCAGAAGTGTGTGCTGAGAGCTGCGTACAGGGGAAGTGTTTGCAGCACAAACACGGTCATCAGCGCTGGGCAGGACGCTCACTTTCTAAAAGTACGTGTTTGCAACATAAACATCAGCAGCTGGGATTGCTGTCCCAGATTGTGGAGGTCTGGCCAGTGAACACCAGAGCGCCGTTTACTCATTGTAACACGGGTATCTAATACAGATCAGATGCAGCCTTTCTGCTGACTCTGAAGAGGGCCTGGGGGCTGAGTTCAGCTGGAGATGTCTACATTTGGGTGAGATGAATCCCACTCAAAGTGCTTTAACGTGTTCAAGCAAGTTCTGGTCCAGTCAAGTTCTGACTAGCATCTCCTGTTGCCATGTTAAAGGTAATAATGACTCTACCACATCCTAACAGAGCAATGGAATCCTCCTTTTTTTTAGTGGCTTCATCCCAGTTTGTAAGTTCTGGAAATAAATATGCAATTATAGTTTCAGTCATTTCATTGACTCTCTGTACCCTGCAGACTGTAGTCTGGAAAACTGAGCTAGAGTGGTAGCACATTACTACAGAGGTGTGATGGACCAACCACAAATGTAGGTGTGTCCCAGATGTTTCTTCTTGAGTGAAAGATCCAGGGAAAAAGAAGAGAGGGTGATCATGCCACCTGCAGAACATACACTTTTACCAGCTGACAGTATGAGCATGACTCCAACATGCAAGAGCTGTCAGGTTCTCACACCTCCTTGGTGCTCTACAACCAATAGATAGTTTTCAAAAGTTCAGCGGTCATCTATTTTCTTTGGAAAAGGGGGATTTACTTAACCAATGCTTCCTTTGTAGGAATGTTTCCTGCAGTTTTAAAGGGAATTTTTTGCCTAAATCAAAGAGAAAATGGTGGGTTGCAGAACTAATGAGTTTATTCACTAGTATTCATCAGGAAAAAGGCTGATGTTCACTCCTGGTGTGAGAGGAGATGGTTTTCCTAAAGCACTGTCCTGCCTCTTTCCCTACTGTCTCCAGTTTGCTTCACAATGTCTTAATTTGGCCCCGATGATGTACTGAAATCCCTTCATATTAGATCTTATTTTCTCAGGCTGTTCCTTGGACCCTTATGTCCAAGCAGAGCTGCTGACTTCAGTGGAAATGTCACATTTCGTGCCCTGACACCATGTAATACTAGGCAGTGAGGTTCCAGCTCTGTTGCCTGTCAGCAAATCTTGGCTGGGTGTGTGTTTTCCAGCCAAATAAGTGCACGTTGATCTGATTGGGGTGGGAGAAGTGAGGGAAGATATTCTTACTTTTCTTCACGGAGGTGAAAACAGAAAATCCCTACAGGTGTGAGAGTTACCCAACTGTTTCCCTCACAGATGGGCTTGGTTGTCTCACCTTAGGTCCAAAGTGGACACTGAGTGATCCCACTTTAGGCTTTGCTTGCTGAAGTCAGTTGGAGGGCTTAGTCCTATCTGGAAAATCTCCTGGCCTCCTCCAGCAGTCTTTTCTAGACTTGGTGCCTTCAGGGCCTGAAAATCTTAAGCAGTCAGGATATGCGCTACCTCATCATGGATGTCTTGGTACCAATGCTCTTGGTTTGGAGGCCAGCTGGAAATGCAAGTTGGCCAGTTTGACATGGTGGCACTCAGTAGCATCCAAGAGTCTTGAGCCAGTTGTCTGTCTACATGGGAGTCTCAAGGACACGAGGCCCAAAGTGGTGTGCTTCTATGGCCTGGAAAGTGCAGAGCAGTGTTGGCAAGAGGAAAACACGCCTGACTGATAGGGCTGGGATAACCCTTTAGAAGCCAGCCTGAGCCTCTGCTGAGCAAAACAAGGACTGTTCCTCTCTGCCAAAGGAGTCTAGTTCCCCTCCTCATAAAGAAGAGGCTGAAGGGTATTCCTTTTTCTCTGGAGATGGTCCAGGATGGAAAAGGAGACCTTTTGAGGTGTCTCTGAATGTATATAAAGACATCCCCAATGCTGCATGTTCTCTTCCTCAAAGGAGGATCCTCTCCTTGGTCCTCCAGCTTCCAGAGTGTCTGTCCCATTGACACTAATGCCATAAGATTGTTCCTGATGGTTCCCTATGGATGAAAGAATGCAAGTTCTGCCTGCATGAATATAGACTGATGAGCGCTATGTGGACAGAAGGGAGATTCTGTGCTGTCACCAACAAGTAAGGAGTTATCTGGTGTTGCAGGGTACTGCATGTCGGCTTTGGACACCAGCAACTGAGAGAATGTGTCTTTAATGTTAATGTCCATAAAAGTTTGATTGCTCTCTTCCAGCTTTCCCAACAGATTTGGGAGATGCTCAGAGATGCTCAGGAAGATCTTGTTCCCTGCAGTGCTCTCCAGATCACATTGAGTTCCCAAGGAGCCCAAAACCGGTGGCCAGCCATCTCTGCAAGTTTCTGTGCATCTGAACTCACCGTGCTGCTGGATTCCGTGTCCCTTTGGCTGGAGTCTGTTTGTCTTCAGCTTGTCTCCCAACTTCTTTGGATAGAGCATCTCTGTAAAGATCTAGTGTGTTACTAGTCTTCTATCAGGAAAGGATTTTTCTGGATCCCCAAATGAGAATTTTATTGATGTGTTGGACTGTGAAGGGAAGTTTACTTCCCTCTCAAAACTCCAGTTCATTCTGCAATACTGGTCTCCATCACGCTGGATTTTTCTCCTAGTGGACAAGCAGGATGGACTTGCCTGCTGCCTTCTGAAATCTTGCCAAGGTCTTGCAGCAACTTGTTGCATAGGTTTAGTGTAGATGGCATGGCAGGAATTTCCTTTTCTGGGGTCTGAGTAAGCTGCAAGCCCTGTTTTATTATTTTGGATACTGGGAGAATGTGGGGCGAGAGGATCAAAGCAAAGGGAGGAAAAAAAGGAGGAAGAAAACTGTTTCCATTTATGGGTTATGAGAAGCAGTTACAGCTCCTGTGGACTTTTGTAGAAGGTAACCCTGACTGTGGGGAAAGCTGAGTTTTAATTAATTCAGTGACAATGCTGCACAGAACTGAGTAGAAATGCCCCATAAGCAGCCCCTTTTTATGTATGTGTACAACCCACAGACAACCAGGACAGAAGCCCAGTTTACAGGCATCTAAACTATAAATCTCCCCCTCGAGAGGAAGTAAGCACCAGAGCAAACAGGCAGAGGTGAGGATGGAGCCAGCTCTGAGCTGAGCTAACAAACCCTGCTGTTCACAGCCAAAGAGGGATAAGGTTTCTCTGGAAGTACCCTTTGAAAACTCCTGTCTTGAACAACATGGACTGATTATGAGCTGTTTGTTCTCCACTAATGTAGGGTTTGAGGCACTGGGACCCACCTGCTGCCCAGGTAGGCACCCTGCTCTTGAGCTCTTCTCTGAGCTGTGGGAGCCACCTGAAGATGGTGTGGCAGGGCACAGAAAGCCTCTGTCCCTTTTCCCCTGGCTTTTCTCCCATACCAGGGAAGGGGTTGTAGGGATCCTGCACATGCAGGAGTCTCACGGTGTCCCTGTGACATTCCTTTACAGCTGCAGGCTTTACATCCACCTTGAGATTCTGCAGCGAACGACCACCTTGGCCAGATCCACTTAGTTGGGAGTGTCATCTTGGGGAGGCAGGAATGACAGCCCTATGGGAGCTGCCCTTCTCTTCCTTCCCCCAGGGTGCAGTGAAAATTTGCCCTCCTTTGCTTTTCCCTCTATGGAGAGTCCTACTTCTCTCTGAGCCACAGGAGGATTCCTATGAATCGCAGTGTTTTTCTGCAGGTGGAGCCCACAGGGAGCCCTACAAGGTCTCCAAGAGGGTCAAGGCTTGCTCCTCCAGGAGTGGGGATCAGAGGGGGTCAGACAGACCCTACTATCTGCACTATCACTGACAGGATCTTTGTCCTCCTGTAGACAAACCTGGAAGCCCTGGATGGGGTTTTAAAGGAGTCTGTTCCAGGAAGATTACATAACCAACATGCTGTCTAGGATAGAGGGATATTTAGGTCCATGTTCATCGGTCTCCTGGATCTTCCCTCTCAAGCTCACGCTTCTTTTGGGGAGCACATAAGCTCACTGTCCTTATGCTTTGGCCCATTTTTTGTAGAAACTTAAGCAACTCCTTCTACCTCACCAAATGATGCTGCAGTCCAGGCTTTCACCTCCATAAGCCTGAGACAGTGACTTTGTTTGGGACTAGAATGTCTCTCTTATGAGGAAAGGCTGAGGGACTTGGGTCTTTTTAGTCTAGAAAAGAGAAGGCTGAGGGGGAATTTATCAGTGTTTATAAATACTTAATGGGAGGGTGTCAGGAGGATGGGGCTGGTCTTTTTTCAGTGATGCCCAGTGACAACACAAGAGGTAACGGGCACAAACTTGAACATAGGAACTTCCATCTAAACATGTGGAGAAACTTCTTTCCTGTGAGGATGGCAGAGCCCTGGAACAGGCTGCCTGGGGAGGTGGTGGAGTCTCCGTCTCTGGAGACACTCAAAACCCACCTGGACATGTTCCTGTCCAGCTTGCTCTGGGTGGACCTGCTCTGGCAGGGGGTTGGACTAGATGATCTCCAGAGGTCTCTTCCAACCCCATATCATTCTGTGAATCTGTTTCCCCTGTGGAAATAACAGTCAGGTTTGCATGATGCATGCACAGGGCTAGAGGAAGGCTCAGTGTACAAAGTGCTGCATAGCCAAGGTGTCAGTACAAGGAAAGGAATACATGAAAAATACTAAGTATATTGTTTTATTTTGCCCCTATGAGTAACTGCAAAAGAGTGGAAACAGGAAAGCTGTAAAGGATTTTAAGACTCAGTTTTATTGTTTTCTATAAGCAAAAAACTGCCATTGTTTCCCCAAGATGAAGTTTTGCTGGAGTCATTTGTATCTGAATGTGTACTAATTGCTCTGGGGACTCTAATAAAAATTCAAAATAAGGAGCTGTAGAATTTGGCTTCAAGAAAAAGTATGTTCTATGCACAGTGATTTCTTATTACCCAAAGGCTCTTTTTTTAGCATGTAGCTGGTTTATTTTAGTCTGTGGGATATGTTTTATCCACAGCCTCTTTTCTACATTGGAAGCAAAGGATGTAGGACCTGCAGTTTAAACTGTCAGTGATGGATGAAAACCACTGGGACAGCATGTTGCCCATGAGCAATGGCCATCAGTACCCCAGGGGCTCTATAAAGCATACCACTAGCAGCAGTGATTGCTCATATTTCCTTGTTAAGCTACGTTTTCTTTCAGCCCAGGTGAGTGCTGGCATGCAGTGACATCCAGCCAGGAGAAACTGGCTCTGGCACGGGCAGGCTGGCCCTAGTGACTCTCACAGGTGGCTCCTTGAAGCCTGGTTTGGGGCTCCCACAGCACTGCATTGGCCCTTATCCACCTGAAGTCCCTCCCGGACAAGGCTTGGGGATGTTGATTGGAGTGGAGAGTATACATACCTGGCCCCCATGGTGGGTGTCCAGTCCATACCTGTCTGGAGCGCATCTCTTACTCCTTCCAGCCCTCCTCTTCCCAGGCACAGAGAACTGCTCTTCTACCAAGTTTCCAGAAGTAAGAGAACTACAAGCTGTATGATTTGCCTTGTCTCAGAAGGCTGTTGCAAATCAAGGAACTGAAGAATGGGATGAGTTTCTCTAGTCACAAGCTGAGACTGTAACAAAAACTGCCAGGATCCTTCTTAGACTACCCCAGGCAGATGGATCCCATCTGGATTTTCAGAAGGAAGAGCATCTTCAAGGACCCGTGGACACAGCGCCACCTGAACCACGACACTGTGTGGGCTATGAGCAGTTGCACACATCAGCTCTTAGTTGTTACACAGGATGGGGAATACAGTCACAGGTGCCTTCCACTAGATGTTGAAGGATCTCTTCTGGTGGGTCCAACTGGTGCTCGGAGCACAGGGAAGAGCTTTACAGAGTAATGTTGAAGGCAGAGCAGAGTAAGGTTGGTCAGAGCAACAGTAAGTCGAGAACAGAGCAGGGAAGTACTGTGACCCTCAAGCTCTGCTCACTTTCCTCTTTATCCTGCCTTGAAATAGCACCTTTGAAATAATCAGTGTCTGGCTGAGACCCTGAGACCCTGGCCTGCTCCTGAGACCCTAGTATTCAGTAGAGAGCTTGCAGGTGAGCTAGAACTTGGTGTCATCAGGGAGAGAGTCATGTAGAGAATAGAGGTCATCAGTTTGGCACTGTATTAATCTTTGGTGTGCCTACATCTTGAGTTCACTATGCAGTTCTGTTTTCCTCATCTCTAGACTGTAATAGAGTGACAAAAGTAATAGAGAAAATCCAGAGAAAGGTAGTCAAAAGGCTCAGGGGGGTGGACAAGCCATCTTATGAGAATGCTGAAAAGGCAGGGATTTCAATCTGGAGAGGAGAGGCTGAGAGGTGATATGATTGAGGTCTTCAAAATCATATAAAAATAAGCCTCCGTCCCATGGGAGAAATAAATGAGCATTTTCACAACAAGAATGGTAAAAGCTTTTTATTTTCAGCTGTGCTGAAAGGGCAGAGGTCAAAGCAGATACATAAGAGGGAGGAGATGTACTTCAAAAGGAAGAACTATGTCTATCATCTCTCCATCTCTCTATGGGTGTGACTCCTCAAAGAAACCTCGTTGTGCCCATGCACACACCCTCTGCCCAGGGTACTGTGTTATGCCTGTATTTTGTAAATTCATTGGTGAGCTGGGCCATAAAAGCACATCCATTCCCGTTCACCAGCCACATTATGGATGAGATCAACAGCATATATATATCAAATATAGCTGTATGGCACGTTTTGTTGCTTCTCAGAGGGGATGGGAACTCAGAGCATGTGGTTTATCAGAGCAGAGGCTGTTAGTATAGGTCCTTTAGCACAAGGAGCTCAAGGACTTGCTCCAACAAGAGTGACAAAGGGAATTTTTAAGCTCTTATGAAACCCAATCCAGATGCCCAGAAAACAGATCATTAGTGTTTCCCTTTCTTAGAAAAGCATAATGCAATCATAGCGGGTTGGTTGTAAGGCAGAGACAAGGCCCAGCTGTAGCTGTGTGTGTCAGTGGTGGCTGTGTGTCTGCATGGCACGGTTTGCGTCAAGGAAAAGGGCCGAGCAGGAAATATCTGCCTGTCGCATCTTTCTGAATTCTGCTGAAGAACCCTTCCCACTGCGAAAGCTGACACTTAAAGTTGCTTTTCACTCTTGCAAAAAGAGGATGGAAGGTGTCTTTCAGAAACCAACATCTTGAGAAATCTGTGGTCACTTGGCAAGGGCATGGGCAGCACCATGAGGCAGAACTGAGCCTGGTCTGGAGTACCCCCAAGCATTGGTATGGACTGAGGACTGACAGCTGCAGTAGCTGCTCTGCTGAAAATCATCAAGTCAGCAGTGTACAATGCAGGTCAAGTGCTTACAGGGCTGGGTTGGAAAGGGTGCAGCCAGCAGCTTATGGCAAGAGAGTCTTTCCCTCTATCCAGGGCTTGTGAGACCACATCCAGACATCATATCTTATATTGGACCTCCAAGTACAAGAAATTTACAAACTGAAGCTGGTCATGGCTTCACATGTGCCTCCAGGTGCCAGCATGGGCCAAGGGACTGGTGGCACCTCAGTGGTAGCACAGGCATCTTCTGTCTTTCCCTTCATGACAGCCTTCACCTCCATACATCAGGAGAAAATGTGGGCCAAGCTGCTGCTGTGTCCCCCAGCCTGCTTTGAGCACACACAGAGGAACTGATGCATCCCTGTTAAGACCAGGACCTCCCAACACCCCTTCCTGACACTGCCATGACCTTAGACCTTGGTGAAGCATGGTGATGTTCTGGGTGAGGCCTTCTACAATTTTGCTGAAAGACCCAGGACCCTTCTGCCCTGCATCTTCCAAACTTGCAGGTTGCACAGCGAGCAGGTGCAAGGTCCCAGGAGAGTCCTTCCCCTGGGGTCTGCGTCTCAGCATATCTCAGAGCATGCAGCCTGCCATGCTATCCCTTCCCCTTCCTGACACCTCCTCTCTCTTTCTGGACTTTGAGGTTGTCAGATTAGCCCGGGATCTGCTCGCTTTCTCCTTCACCTCCAGCACCATGGGAGCTACATGAGAATGTGCCCTTCTCATCCATGTCATCCCTGTGCCTCCTGCTCACCCCTTGGACATCCTTGAAGTGCCAGGGTGAAGACAAAGCCCTCACTAAGGAGCCGCTGCCCCATCTCCACCAAGCCTGAGGGAAAAGGATGAGGAGCAGCGAGGCAAAGCAAGGCTGCAGCACGAAGCAGCCCAGCTTGGCATGAGCTTGAGGAAAAGCTCATGCTCCACTAAGCAGCAGGATTCTTCTCCAAGCCTTCTGTGTTCCAGCAGCCAAGCGGTTACACAAAACTGAAGTGGGAGCCTTTCCAGTTCCTAACGCAGGGAAGAAAATAAAAAATAAATCACTTCCCACCAGCCATTCAGCTTCAACAGAAGCTGGGACACTTCCAGAGCCAGTCCCTGAAAGAACTGCTGTGTGGTTTCCAACCCCTCACACAATCAGGGCAAACTTTTCTGCATCTCTGACCAGCCTCTTCAGGTCGGGTGCTTTCCTGCACTAGATGCCAGCCTGGCTTCACTGGCACCCCACTACAAACCCAGCCATCATCCCAAAGGAGACTATGGGGCATTTCTGCTCTCCTTCCCACCCTAACCACCCCTTACTGGTCTTCTCGTGGTTTAGGGGCCACACAGGACCCCAGGGTCAGAGCTGGGCTGGAGCAGGCAAATTGGTGGCTCCTTTGCATCACTATCCTGAGGAACTGGGTACATGACGTGGTGGGCTGGTGGTGTGAAGATTCTGATAAACGGAGCTAATAACAGTTAGCTTGCTTGGATCTGGCCTGCAAGAAATGGCAGCATCAGAGGGCCACAGGGAATGGGATCCTCCATCCCTTCTACCTCTCTCCCATCTTGAGGTGAAAGCACCAAGCCCCAGCACTGGAGAGAAGATGGAAAGGATATGGTTAGCACTGCGTCATGGATGTGTTGGCTTCCCTTAGCCTTTTCTACAGCAACAATAGCATCTTTCCAGCATTAATCCATGTTCTTCTGCTTATGTGGGCCTTACAGGGCTGGTCTGGTTAAATCATGAAACTGAAGCTTAACAACTGTCTACAACTCAGCAGGGCCACAGTAGCCATCGGTGTGCGCAGTCCTGGTCAGGATAGCCTTGTCCTTGATAGGATAAGGGGTAATGGCTTTAAACTGGAAGAGGGTAGATTTAGATTAGATATAATGAAGAAATTCTTCACTATAAGGTTGGTGAGGCACAGGAACAGTTGTCCAGAGAAGCTGTGGCTGCCCCATCCCTGGAGGTGTTCAAGGCTGGGCTGGATGAGGCTTTAAGCAACCTGGTCTGGTTGGAGGTGTCCCTGCCCAGGGCAGGAGGTTGGAACTGGGTGGTCTTTAAGGTTCCTTCCAACCCAGACCGTTGTATGAATCTATGATTCTATGACAAATGCCAGGTCATGCTCTTTTCTTGCCAGATTCTTTTTTCATATGCTAACCCATGTTAAATTTGCTGGAGGCTGGGGGCAGTGGATGTGCATGGGATGCCCACCCACAGAACCTAAGGAAGAAGCAGTCACTGAGTCTCTGTGGGATCTGTGAATAACAGCCCCACTCCACCCCTTCCCCTGCTGCTGCAGCGTGTTCTCTCCCAACAGCCTGGTTGAAGCTGTGGCTGCGTTGGGCTGAGCTGCACCTTGGTTCTTTCTTAGAGCTTCCATCTGTCCAGCATTGGCCACCTTCCAGCTATTTGCTGGTGGCAAATGTGGTCAGTTGCAACCAGCTGCTCCACCGTTGGTTGTCTTCTTTTGAATCCAAGTTGTGGCATCACAGCCTGTCTCCTCTTCCTTTTGCCCATGTACCTACCCCACACAGGTGAGGAAGGTCACAGTTCACAGACGATCCCTACCACATCTGGTTGTCTCATGGGGTTGTAGAGAGGGAGAGACCCTCTGCAGCTAATGTGGGACACGCTGTCCAGGCTGCATGGTGGAGTGCGGCGGAGTCAATTGCATGACTTCAGTATAAGGCATCACCATGAGCAGCTGGGAAGGGAGTCACAGCCCAACTTGCCTGTTCTTATGGAGCTTCTGGGAAGTCCCAGCCACCCATAACCCAGGTGAGCTTCAAGTGACTGTCACCGCAAGCATAAATAAAGTAGATTGACCTGTTGGGTAATTTGTCATGTGTTGATATACACTCAGCTTGCCTGCAGACTTCAGGCGCACATGACAACCTCCATGCATGTGTGTGTTCAATGGAGTATGGATCCAACAGGAGGCATACAAATCTCAGAGGGGTCAGGAGGATGAGAGAGGCCTGGATCTCTCCTCCTGGCTCTGCTCAGATCGGTACACTGGCAGATGGGAGCTGATGGCTCAGCATTAGTTTGTGCATGTACCCTCCCAGGGCTTCCCCAGTGCCTCTTCACCAGCGGGAACCCAGGCCAAGAAAGAGCATTCCTAAGAGTTCAACTATTGACTTCTGAGCCCTTTTTCCGCACCATAAAGTCCCAGTTAGACTTCACAGAGGGTAAAACAGAGTAGGCATAATGTAGTAGTTTATACATAGCAACAGAAACATTATTTTCTTTATATTAATAACATAAGTTGGTTAAAGTTAGGAGGGATGCATCGGACACCGGACTTACTAAGGTTTGCCAGCATTTCTTACTCAGGCCTGTCTGCTAACCACATTTAGCTTCCTGTTTTCTGGTTGCATGTAGCTGTGCCAAGCTTTAGCTATTTGACTGGAATTTAGCTTGGGTGGTGTCTGGTTCCTGCTGGAGTTTTTGGATGGATGGAAGGGAGGTAGGGAATTTCAGCCCAAACCCTTTGGCTGGTTTTAAAAAATTGGACTCAAAAAAAGCCACATTATTCATCTCACATTAAGAAAAAGGCAGCAAAGCTTTACCAGAAAGGTTCCTTCAAAGATTTGAGCATGGGGTCTGTGTTGCATGTCTGTATCATGCCTTCACTGTGGGAAAATCAAATTTGGCCCATGTTAGGTTTTCAGTATTACTTGAGATTACAGTGTTGTCATGCTCGGGAGAGTCTTGGTGGTTTTGCAGGTTAATTCCTTGAAGATGCTGCATTGGCTTGGCCCTGCTGTTGGTGCATGGAAAGACCAAGTGCCTGGGACTGATTTTCTGTTCTGGATTTGATAGGAAACAGATTTGCAGGTCTTTCCTCTTCATTTGGGATGGCAGAAGAACAAGCAAGAGGAGTCTTGGCTCACATGTGCAAACCTGAAGAACATCCCAGGGGCTTTTTTTGACCTCCCTTGCGAGGGCTTACCTCCTGTGGCTGGGATGCTGGGCCTCAGGAGGCTGATGTGCTGTTGTCTGGGGAAGATCAGTGGGGTTCTCTATGCCCTGGGTCTCACTTTCTCTGGTCCCTTGTTACAGGCAGGGATCGGGCATCTGTCGGAAGCACCTGGCTGCGCCCAGTGCAATAGGTGTGGGGATGCTGCGTGCTCTGTGACAGCGGGGGATGCGCCAGGAGAAGAGGTAAAACTGCCAGCATTGCCGTGAGGAGGGACCTGCCCCATCTCATGACCGTGGCCTGTGATATGGGGTTCCCCTCGGGATCTGTCCTATCAGACAGCAGCCCAGCATGTACTTGTGTGGATCTGTCCATACTCAGGCTATAGGAGGGGGTTTGGGGTTGAATCCCACCTCCTCCCTTGCTCCTTGCCCGGGTGCAGAGGAATCTGCAGCGGCGGGGGGGGCAGGCTGCTGATATCTCCATGACCTCCACAAGGTGAAGGATTGTAAGAGCAGAGGCAGCTGCAGCCCAACACGTCTTGTTACCAAGAAATAGTAGAGGCCTGCACTAGGCAAGCAATTAATGATTCTACTGCTAATGAGAGTTGCAGCTCAGCAAGTCAGAGCACTCAGAGGCCATTGGTGACATCTGGACACCCTCACAGCTTCTCAGAGGTGATGTGTAATCCCTGGTTTACAGAGAGGGAAGCCAAGGCAGGGAGTTTAAATGACCTGCTTGAGATGTGAGGTAGGAACAGAATTAGGGGGACAACCCACGGGTCCCATCTGTCTGCTGTAATTGATTAGCCATGCTTCCTGTGCATGTGAAGACAAATACTGTTTTAAAACAAAATCAGCTGTTATCAGGCCTTGGCCTGAGCCCCACAGCAAAACTCCTGATTCCAGAAGAGATCATTTCTGGTGGCACCATGGTCACTTGACTGCAACTGCGGGGATTACAGTGGAGAAAAGCTTGCACAGCACTGTGGGGCTACAGCCCATAGCTCAGAATGGTGCTTGCAAGACGGGCAGACTTTGCATCAATAGAGAGAAATGTTCACTAAGGAGGTGCCTTTTTATCGAAAAGCCGCTTGTCTAATTTGGTGCAACACAGCGTCCTTCCCTTGCCCTACAGAGAAAGCATCTCAGGGTATATCCAACAAAGACACTTTTGCCAGAGTCTTAGCTGGCAACTTATGATGCCCTTCAGTAGTACTTGTGTGTCAGGAAAAGTGTTACTCAGGCAGGCAAGATGCTCTGCAGAAACTAAAAGTCAGCAGGGAGAATCACACAGGTTGGTGTATCAGAAACACTTAGAAGTGTTAAAAAAAAAAATCACACTTATCTCCTATTTCCCCTATTTCTTCTATTTCTGGCAGGCAAGGAGTACTTGGCAATAGCACCCCAGTAGCCAGCCTGGGAAAATCAGCTGTGCCATGTTCCTGTCCCCAGCCCTGGGCAGCTGCCTGCCACAGCTGGGGCACCAACAGCCTGCATGGTACGGGTCCCCTGTGCTGGGGGCTGGGGTTGTCTGGGGGTTATGAGAGGAGCAGGAGAAGGTGGATGCCCGGGCCCCTGATGACTCAGGGCCACAACAGCAGATTTTCCTCTCCAGATCTCACTGTGCTGGGTAATAAGTTTTTGCAAAAGCAGCAAACCCCAGTATGGACCTTCCTTGCTTATATATTGAGGGGCTGAGAGCGGTGGGGGGCATTTTCCTGTCCTCCCCTTCGAACTGCTGTCCTTCTGAACTGCTATTGACAAGTCCACTCCTTTCTGACAGCCCTCATGGGCACTCGTGACGTGTTTTCTTTTCCATTGTAGGTAGTCCCGAGCCAGAGCTGAGCACAGGGAGGGAGCCCGTAAGCGCTGGGAGAACAAGCAGAATATGAGCGAGAACAGCCACATCCCATGCTCGGCCGCAGACCGCCAAGAACTGCATTTCTCGGGCTCACAGCCGGCCACGCTGGCCTGCGACGACGGGGATGAGCAGCTCAGCCAGCCTCCAGAGCCTGCCAGTGGGAGAGCCAGCCCTCGGCACCATGCTCAGCCCTCCCCGGGAGCGGAGGGGGAGCGCGGAGGCCCGGGGAACCAACATCTGGAAGCGGCGGCGGAGCTGAGCGAGAGGCAGGGAGCGGGGACAGACACCACCCGTGAGAGCGGCCGAGAGGAGAGCCCGGCGCTGGTGAACGGGGTGGAGGCAGAGCTGGCCTCGGGGCAGGAGCAGGCGCCGCTGCAGCAGCAGGAGGGTGGCGTGCCCAGCTGGGGCAGCACGGATTCAGGAGAGAGGGGCTCCCCCACCCAGGACATACCTAGTGAGGCCCTCAGCAAGGAGCAGCATCGCAGCATCCTGGGCTCCTCAGAAGCTCTAAGTACCGAGGAGCCCGAGGAGCCGTTTGGGTGAGTGTGAAGCCATTGTGACATTGGCTCAGCGCTGGTTTGTGTGTGTTGTTTCTCAAGCCTCCTTGGTTCCAGTTAACTCTGTCCACGTGTAACTCATCAATTTAAAAAGCTGCAGCTGCTCTTATGGCTGACTGTGGCTTTTCACTCTTTTTCTCCCTGTGCTTCTCACGCTGCTTTTCCCTGTTACAAATGCAGAAAAGCTGTGATTATAGACAGTGTCTGCCCGCAGAGGCACTGAAGTGAAGGAGAAGCTTTAGGGATCTCAGGGGTGCTGGTTGTGCTCGCTTTGGGGGTGTGCCACTTCCAAGTTGAAGATTCAGCTGCAGCACTTACGGCAGGTTTACGCAAGATAGCTTAGGGCAAGCACGACACCTGGGGGACGATGAGAAGCAGGGCTTGTCCAGGAGGCTGGTGTGCCCTGGAAGTCCCTGGCAGCATGGCTCACTCAGGCAGTCCCTGGGCTAGCAGGCTACAGCTTTGCATTAAAAGGACCGTGCTGTTATTAAGAGAGGGCAAGGCACTGAGCTTTGCTCCCTGCTACACCTGTGGCAGGCGTTACCAGAGCCTGGGTGGCACCGGCATAGCAGTGAGAGACCAGAGACACAAGTGTCATCCTGTTCTCAAGAGCTTGAGACAAACCAGCATGTGTGCAATGTCCCCCGGTCTCTGTGTCCTCTGTACTGGCAGCCTGTTTTCATGGGAGAACTCTCCAGGCTGGGGGACACTCACATCAGTGCAATGTCCACAGCTGATTTTATACCTCTGCAAGTGCCCAGACTCCCTGGTCCTCTGCAGGTTGGGGGCTGAGGAGAAATGACTGGTCAATGGGATGAGGTGGGATGCTTCCAGTGCCATCCCTGTGGGAGGAATAAGGACGTTTTCCTTTGCCATCAGAAATCATCTAGGGGCCTGCATTGTAGCCAGCTGGTGTTTATGGCTGCTGTGAATCTTATTGTCCTGCCTGTGTACCTACTGTGGCACAGGAGGGATGCTGCAAGCAGGAGGGGGCTGGAGAAGAGCAGAAGTTGTCACAGAGGAGCTTGGCCTTCTTAAGAGAATGTGTGGCCAAGAGGGGCCTATGAATCACCTCCTAGTTTAGTCCAGAGCAGGCTTCAGGCTGAGCCATTTGTTCGGAGCGCTGTCTGGAGTGTAGGCAGGAGCGTCAGCAGAGCTGGGAAGCCACACAGCGGGTGGGCTGACAACAGGAATCCCTAATTCATTGCACCTCCAGAGTTGAACAGGCTCCCCTGTAAAAAGCTGGTGGTTTCGTTTACCCAAGGCCCCCACCAAGAAGGAGCAGCACTGTTTCAACAAGCACAATTGAATGTATTGAAGAAGAAGAGAGAAAGAGTGTCCAATGCAGACTGCTGATTTCCTGAGAGTTGGAGGAGTCCACCCCCAGGCAGGTCCCATGAGCCCTTTAAGCTATGTAGTCAGATCTTAGATGTCTGCAAGTCTCTCAGGTTGCAATGGAATTGTATTTTCTTGGTGTGTGGCTCCCTGATAGAGATTGTGAGTTCAAGATTTATTTAAGGGTGGCCAGTGAATGCTGCTACAGTCACTGAAAGTGCAATTATTTTAAGGTTCTAGGGCATGAATTGGGAGAACTGGCAGGCTGAGGATCTGGAGATGATGCAACTTGACTGGGCTCTGCACGCACAGCCCATGATCTTATGCTCTAAACATATTTACTTGGATAGCAAATAAGTCTTTTGGGAAGCTGAATGCACAAGGGCTAAGTCACACACTATATTCAAAGGCAGAAGGGTAGCTGGAAAACTTCAGGGACACAGCTGAAATCTGGGAATACACTCACTGCCTAAAATTGGGTTAGCTCACTGTTTTTGAGCTCCTTGGTACTTTGACCACCTATCTTTAGGCTAGATGACAGAAGCATTTGGCTGGGCCAAACACAGCATGGACCTGGTCTTTCCTGACCGACTGTCTGGCTCTCATAGATCAGTGTGGGTCAGGAGTAACAAAGCTGACAGATGGATCGAGGCACTGAGAAGTCACTGTCATCTCGCATCATCTCTGAGTTTCCCCAGTTCTTTCTTTACTCTCCTTCAGTATGTTGCTGCTTCTGTTATGACCCGTTCTGGATATAGGAGAACATGGGGTTTCTCTGTCTCTGGCCTAATGTTTTACCAATGAGCAGTCAACTATTCATTCCTGGGAATAAATCACTTATAATTTGCATGTTGGTGCTCATATGATGCATTTTGTCCCTGGATTTAAAGTACTTTACAAGAAGGGGTTGCAAGTTCCTGTTCTTCCCGCTGAATCAATAGAGAATTAAAGGAGAAAAAAGTCAACTGAGGTCATCAGCTTCATGGTTGATCTGGAGAAAGAAAGCATGATTGACCCACTGAAGGTAGATTTGTGCATCTATGCAGGAAATGGTTGTTGAAAATGTCCAGGAAATAAAGACAAAGCTTTAAATCTTGTGCTGCAGTTTTCATTGACTGGATCCCTTTTACCCCCTTTCTAGTTTATCCCATTGGCATTTATCAAAGCTCCATTTTCTGATCATTGTAGGTATGTTGCCTATAGGTATTTCACCTTCCCAGAAGCCCCCAACATTGGCCCTGCTGAGCTCAGGGAGGTCACAGCTCTGCAGTCAAACTGAGAGTTTCACGAGTGAATGACACTCTCTGCTTTCAGCCCCAGAAATCATGCAATAAGGTCAAACTTGTTAGTAGAGGAATCCTGCCTTTGGTTTGTAGACACATCTAGTACCTGCAGGTTTGGGGCTGCTGCCTTTGCCCACACATTTTGTCTTATGGCAACATATAGTCGTTGAGCAATTCAAATTACATTAAATAAAGTTTCAGACAGACTTCGCGGAAAGCCTGCAGTGCACGGGCACGAAAGTCCTGATTTCCATCATGTCCTTCTCTGACAGGCCTCCCCACTCCACCAACACAGCAAACTAGGTTCTGCTTTATTACAACTAATTAACCAGTGAGAAGTGAAATATAAACAACTCAGTGCATAAAAACCCAGTATGGTTCAGCTGCAATAATAACCGAGCGCATTGCTCTGCATGCCTCGCTGTAAGCAATAAAACAGCATTTCAGAGATGACTGGGGAAAGCAGCACAGGCAATTAGATACAGTGGTGCTTCAATACACTCACAAAACCTTGTGATTACAATGCAAATAAATATTCGGCTCCTTATTTAAGTAAAGCAATTGCCTTCCCTGCTGTGTAATAAGTACGCGACACTTCTCTGTGGGAAGGCTATGTCGAGTTCATTCACACAAGTGAGGTCTTTCACTGTCTCCCACCTCAGCCTGGCTTGGCTTTGCTTGAATTAGCTGGAGATGGTTCTCCTGGGCTAGTGTAAGCTGTAGAAAGGCTCTTTGTCCTCTATCTTCTCTGGGACGACGCAAAGAGAAATGTGATGTGCCTGACTTGTTGGTGCCCACTGACTCACCCAGGACCATGGCTCCTTTCCTGTTCTTTGTGCTCTGTCCCACACAGCCTTTGCTGGGGCATTTGTAGGGACACAGACTTTCTCACTTTGTTGCCTGCTCTATGAGTTTGGGCTCAAGGGAAAAATAAAGGGCTGGAAAATAGAAGCTTTATGGTGTGAACAGCTAATGGAAGTGACTCTGTTCAGTGTGGTGAGAGAGCAGGAGGGTGAGAGAGAGTGGTTTGGGATTTGGAGGGTTTGGGATTATGGCAATGTGGGACCTGCTAAGTAATATCCAGGAGGTGCAGGGCTTGAAGGATCTTGATTGGTTTGATACCCAGAAGCAGCCAGGAGAATACCTACAGGCACAGCTGAAGTGCACAATACCCCTGGAAACACATGCTGTGCACCGAATCTCATGGGGTTGGGCCAGGGCAGGTCCTCCCACATGGTGCTCCTGCACAAAGACATGCTGGTGATGGGAGTGAAGCAATGCAGGCCAAGGGGCGGTGTGATGGCTCTCATGGAGGATCTGGGGAAACTACAAAGGCTTAGGGTGTTTCCTTGGTGTGAGGAGTACATAGACCCTCTGTAGGGGAGGGGACATGGAAGTTCACTGGGGATAGGGGCTGTTGCAAGACTTTTGGCAATGGGACAAGCTTCCAAGGCAGGTCTGTAATTCCCACCACTGAGTGCAGCTGAAGCTGTGAAGTCCTTCCTGTCGCAAGGGGATGAATGTGGAAGGAGGAGATCTTTTCTGTACACAAAGTTATGACCAGGCACTGCATTTCACCCTGCAGGGATGGATGGATGGATTTGTAAAGACAAGCATTCCTGAGGATGAGGGATCTGTGGGGTGTAGCAGATAGTCTGTGGAGCTGCTGCTGTCTGATTAGTTTCTGCTTATGTCTGGTTTGCTGCATGGCCAGCTCTGGTGAACTGGGTGAGAGTTTTCTGAAGCCCTGAGCTCCTGGAATCAAAGGATTATATGGGTCTATGGATTCATGTAAGCTTTTACCCATGTAGTTGCAGAGCAAGGTTTGAAAACATGGTCGGCTTCAGACACAAGTCTCATGAACATAGTGTAAGGCTCTAGGTGTCTTCCTCCTTGCACAGCCCTTCAGGTGGGTCTGTCCTGTTCCCTGCTGCGCTGGGGTCCCCTGTTCCTGCCACAGCTCACCAGCCTGCTAGCCTGGCATCCAGCATCATGAAGAAGGGAACATAGCAGTGGCATAGCTACTTCATGGGACCCTGATCCACTTGGGTTCTTCAGACTCTTGGGACCCTGAGAAATAAGAAACCCGAGAACACTGATTTGTCCTCTCCTCTTCAGCGGCCCTTGCCCTGCCACGTTAGAAGCAGGAAAGTCTTCCTTTGTCCAAATCTTTCCCTAATTGCTGACCTGTGCCTGCTCCTCGCTCCAGCAGCAGGGCTATGTGCACCTCTGTCCTTGCAGTCTTCCCTCCTTACACTGGTTTTCTGTTAGCCGTCCACTGTATCCCATCTTGTGCTATGACTGTCTTTCATTCTTGTAGATTCTTGGGGTCAGGAGATCCCTGTTGGCGGAGAACCTCCTATCCTGCAGGTTTGGCTCTCTAAACACACTGGCTGTAGCAAATAAGTGTGACAACCTTTGAGACTTCCTTATGTGAAGGGATGCCAGGTCCCATTTTACTGCCTGGAATTGATGCTCATGGAAATGTTGAGTCCTTGCTGCCATGCTGAAGAGGGTGCTGAAGGACAACTGGTCCATGTGAGGCATGGTGTATCCTGTGCTGCCCATGAGAACTGGCTGCTCCACAAAAAATGATGGTGAGGTGGGGGTGTTATCACCAGTGGCAAGGTGTACATTCCCTAGCCCTTAAGGCCACCTTGTCCTGAAATGGCCAGCCATCTTCCACTCTGCTTGAGGCATTTTGAAGGGCTAGGATTTCCAGGAATGGTTGACACTACATTGGTATATCTGAACGAGTAAATTCAGGGCCTTATTAACCTGCTCCTTGCTTCAGGGGCAGCCTTTCCTCCTTGGTACTTGCTTAGCTGTGCAGCAGAAATACAGGCAAATCCTTCCTGCCTTGACAGAAGCAAGTATGCACCCCAGATCTGTAATGGTATGGGTAGACCTGGCTTTAGGGCTCCACTGAGCCTATGCCTAGGCATGGCAGTGATGTTCAGAATATCTCTGGCTCAGGGCATCTGTAAGCTGCAGATGGAGCCGGGAGCTGGAAACATGTGGTTGGCTGTGGGGGGCTGTCAGGAGTGGTCGCTTTGCTTTCCCTGTTCTCTGCTGACTGCTGGTGGAGATGGGATACAAGGCTGTAGCTCTCTTCCTCTCTTTGCTTTTGCTGTAAGCGATTCTATGGAGTGTGGTGCGTGCCTCACTATCCCCACCTAAAAGACTGAACTGTTTTGTAAAGTGCATTCAGAAGTGTCCAAATTCCTAGGAGACACTTTCATAGCTCTGGCATGTCTGGCTCACAAGTGGTTTGCTGCCTCTGAGCTAGAGCCGCTCCCTCCCAAGGTCCATTTCCAATCTCTTCTGTGCCACATGATGCTCTGCAAGGCTCGGAGTGGGCTGACACTGGCATCCAGTAGGAACCATTACTAACAGTGTATGGATTTGGGCATGCACACATACAGCATCTCCTTAGCTGGCACAAGAAACTTGCTCATCCGCAATCCACCCCCAAAATTCAGCTCTGGGAAATGTTGTCTGCTGCAAAGGGAGGCCACGCTCACTGGGAGAGGCACTAAGGCACAGCCATGACACTGACACAGGGTTTCCAAACAGAAATAACCATAGTGAGGAGGTGCAGTGGGTTGATTCCAACCAGAAACTGAGCACCTGTCCTCATGCTTGTTCACCACCCTCCCCTGTGAGATGAGGGAGAGAGTCAGAAGAGCAAAAGCAAGAAGACTTGTGGGTCAAGATAAAAGCAGTTTAGTAAATGGAGGAGAAAGAAAAAAAAAAACAAAACACCAAGTGATACAAAAGCAATCACTCACCACCTCCCAGCAGCAGAGTGATGCCCAGCCGGTCTCTGAGCAATGGCCACTTTGAAAGACTAAACCCACTTTTTTTTTTTTCCTGAACATGACATTATATGTCATGATATATCCCTTTGGTCAGTTCAGGTCAGCTGTCACAGCTGTGTTCCCTCCCAGCCTCTTGCCTACCCCCAGACTGCTTGGTGGGAAGTGAAAAAGAGACAAAGTCTTGAGGCTGTGCAGACACATTCAGCAATAAACAGGGGTGCATTATCAACACTGTTTTAGCACAACTCTAAACCACAGCACCATATGTGCTGCTATGAGGGAAGTTAACTCCATCACAGGTGGAGGAAAAGCAGCTTACTGTTCCCTTAGCTTTCATCTGTATCAGAGAATGAAGTGCCTGGTTCTGACAAAGCAGATGACAGCAGTGTCTGCTGGAAGCAGGGAGGCAGGCTTCACCGGAGAAGCCCGGGGTATTTTAGTCAGGTCCTTGCAGCCTGGTCTATTTCAGGAGGGACTGGGTCCTCCCAGCTCCCCAGGGCTCCCAGCACAGTGGGTGTTGCTGGATTTGACTCAGATGAATTCTCCCAGTGTGGGTTCATACTGAAATGTACACTGGAACGAATGCCCCTGCATTCAAAGCCAAACAGAGCTGTGGTTGCTGACAGTCATCCCTGCATACCTGGAACCTAGGCCTGTAGGTTGATGCATTTCTCAGCCTCCTGTCCTTCCTGTAATGCTCTGCCTGAATCCCACAGGCTGGCTGTAAAGCAGCATGGAGCCTCTCCTGCCTGGAAGTATGTCCATCACCTTTTACATCCTTCTTAGTGGAAAGGAAACTATTTTGGGGTGTCTTGCACTTCTAGGGTGCCTCATCTAAGAAAAAAGACTGAAGTTACAGCATATTAATTCCTCCCTAAAAGCTTCTGCTTTTTCTCCGCTAAAAAAGGGATCAAGGACATTTGCTGCCAGCTTCCAAAGTTAGATGAAATGTCCTTGATCTTAAGGATTTTCATGCTTTTGAAGTAGCCACAATTGGAGCATTTGAAGGGAGAGATAACCTACAGATTAAATCCATTCTGACAGTGGATCCAGTAGCCACTGTCAGGTGCAAATGTCTCCAGTTCACAGGTCTGGCTTTTTACTGGGGCATAACCAAATTAAGGGTTGGCTGGGCCCCTGGGATTGCTCATCATAAAACCCTGCCTTTTTCATCTCTAGAAGCTTGTAATAAAATTTGGAACCAGGCAGGTTATACCACAGAAAGGTCCCAAGAGCCTATAATCACAGCATCCATTTTTGCCTCTTCTCTTGCCTCCTAGCTCCAAGTGGAACAATGCAAGCAATTACCTTGACATTATTTTCTTCATGTCCCCTTTTGGTCCAGGTTTGCTTCTGGAGATGCCAAGCTGAGCTTCAGTGACGATGACAAGGAACATTTTCAATTCAAAGACATCAGGGATGGGTTCAGCTCGACCTTTGAGAAGATTGTTGAGTCTGACCTTATGAAGGGTACATACTACAGCAGCTTGGATTCTTTGGATGTCCTGTCTCTCACAGATGAGACAGACAGCTGTGTCAGTTTTGAGGCCCCACTCACCCCATTGATCCAGCAAAGGGTCAAAGAAAGCCCAGAGCTCTTGGAGCAGAAACTGGTAGCCCAGCAGAGAGAAGTCCTTCACCACATGGCTGCTGATAAGCAAGAACAGGCAGCAGCAAAGCCAGCGGAGGGAGATTTTGGGAGCCCTCTCAGGCACTCAATTACCAGCAGCAGGTCGGAGAACGTGCTGAGTCGGTTGTCCTTGAAGAGTATCCCAAATGGGTTCCACGTAGAAGGATCGGAGGAGGACACCACCAAGATCATTAACTCCATCAGGTAAGGCAGTCTGGGAGTTCCTTGGGCAAAGGGGTCCTTATCTTATGGGATCCCCGTCCAGGAGCACAGCTCAGAGGACATGATAGAAGTAGAGCTGCTTTTTTTCCCCTTGTGCTTCCTCTCATGTGCTGTCACTGCAGAGGCCAAACACCAACAGGAAAATCTTTCCTATCTGTAGGTTAGGACTGCAACTTGAGACTAAGGTCTCATGGCATGCAACCAACCAGTCTCCAGTCAACCTCTGTCTGAATCCTCCTTATTCTCAAACCCAGGACCCTAATCTACTTGTGGGCTGCAGAGTCCTGTAGGAGTACTGTGAGCCCAAGAAAAGCCAAGATTCTGCCCTTTGTGTTCACATTTGCTCTGGAGGTCACCACCATTCCTCACAAATCCCATCTGTTCTTACAGCAGGCAAAGCCGAGGCTTCTCCGGGTAGGCCACAGCCTTGTCTGCCTGATACCTGCAAAAGCCCTTGGCAGGTTGGAGGCAGTCAGGCACACTCCCAAGTATGCTCTGAAGTGCAGAGAAACCTTAAGGTTTCACTTAGGACTAGGTGCCTCTGTAGAGGCTTCCCCAAAGGTTCTTCTGCAGGCAGTGAGGCAGTGAGAAGATCAGCAGAGGCTTCATCCTCTGAACCAGCTCAGGCCCAAACCCTCATCCCCGGGAGGCAGCAGCTCATCTGCAGGGCAGTTCCTTGCAGAGGAAGCCAGGTGATGAGCAGCCAGGTCATGGGAGAGCTGGAGCAAGGAGGTATGTCTAGCTAGCTATCAGGCCTTCATGATCCACACCACTCAAAATGGGCAAATAGGTTCCATAATGCTGTAAATGGTTTTGGGCGAGAAAACAGACATGCAGCCCCACCTACACGATGCCAGTGGGTCTGCTCAGCCTGTTGTCTGTGGCAACAGCCAGCAGCTGGGAGAGCAGCAGCCCACTAGGGACAGCAGGTCCGCTGTCAGTCCCACTGGCATGATTTGTACAAGTGCAGTTTCTCATCCTTGGAAATAATCTTAACTGAAAAGCATAACATCTATCCCTAAGATTTTCTAGATGTCCACATCCTTTTCTCTACCAGTGGAGAGAGAGGAAGCTTAAAAAGGTGTTGGGGCTGCTTGCTTTGAATGGATACATCCTCATTTCTCAGTGAGAAGTCACCTTCTTTTCAACCTTTTTTAGCAAATTTGAAATTCAACTGTACTATTTCATTTGATCTGAAATGAGAGAGGGTTTGTGCAATGTCCAGTTCACAAACATGTTGTTGTTTTTTCGTATTTTTTGGTTAGGACAAGAAGAAATCAAAATATGGCATTTTTTGTGGGTTTCATGATGTCACATTGCTGCTCCTTGAATTGTTTTTTTGTTTCTGTGTAGCGATGCCAGCTTGAAAGACGTGCTGTCAGATTCTGACTCCGACATGGGCAGCATGGAGCAGCTTGATCAGGGCAGCACGGACACTTTGGCAAACGGCTGCAGGGTGGATAGTGAGGCTGCCAAGAGGCTGGCCAAACGCCTCTACAACCTCGAAGGGTTCAAGCGCTGCGATGTGGCACGCCAGCTCGGGAAAAAGTAAGTGGAGCTTTGGGTTGCAGCCAACCCTACAAGGGGGTTGACTGAGATGGCAGCATTGAGCATGGCCAGCAGAAACACAGCTGTGGTGGGGAGGTTCTGGGGAGCAGTGGTCATTTTGGGAGGACAGGTCAAAGGCAGGAAGGGACAAGCCTGCTGTCACAAGGGCTTTAAAGGTGGAGTTGGGGCTGTTGAAGATCCTTCCAGTTGAAACTGGTCCAAGTCCAATGCCCGTGAAATCTGAATCCTACAAGTTGCTTGCATGTATTGGGCATTAACTGCCACAAGCTGCTGCCCACCAGAACCAAGAGTTTCCTGTGTTTGGTAAGGGCCCAGCAAGACCCTGCCTAAAGTAATTCCCAGGCTGAAGGATTTGGGATCCACACCTGGACCTACACTGGGCTCCCTACCAGTCCCCAGGTTTTTAATGTCTGCACCTCAAAATCGTCTTGCTGCAGTGTCCCCTGACTCAGTCTGTACAGTTGACATGAAGGGTTTGGTGGAGAGCCAGGTACATGCCGAAAGTCCAAGCACCTCAGCTGATAGGTTTGTCTGGGTAAGGCAGAAGGGAAATAAAACATATGTATTCAAAAATCAGGGAGTCTCTAAGAGACAGAGTAACAGAAATGAGTGTAGAGTTAGCAGATTATTTTAGGATGCCAGTGGGTGTGAGGACACCAATCCCCATCATCCTTCTCCTGGATCAGATATAACCTGTGTTGCTGGGGTTTTTTTATGTACTTGCAATGTCTTACTCTTCTCTGGATCAGCAGGACACAAATGTCCCTCAGCAAATACCCCAGCTTTCAGTACCAAGGATTGTCTGTGACTCCCAGCTTAGTCCTGGGACAGAAGGAGCCCAAAAATTATCTCCTTGATCTTTGTATCATCTGGCAGCATCCTTGTTCTTCTCTTTTGCTCTGGTTCTTGTACCAGGTGCATTGCTGGTCGCTGCTCCTTCAGGTCTAGCATCCTTCACCTTTCTTGCAAATTTGCCACTCCAGCTTACTGAATGGGGGAAGTGTAAGCAATTGGTCTCTGGGGGTGCATCTGAGTGTGTCCCTTTGCTAGTTCCTGCAATACTGACTCATACCTGCAATCCTCACACCTTGGAAAGCTGTTTGGTGACCCACATTTGGGAGTTGACATAACCTTTAAAAGAAAATTTCTGTTTTGATCGGCTGGGTTTTTGACATCTGAATCGTTTCCCAGCACAAGAACTGGATAGAGCTGCAGGCCCTTGGACGAAGTAAGCAGATTTGCAGAGCAGAAAAAGAAAAAGGATGAAGTGTGTTTTAAGTTGGTCTTGCTCACTTAAGACCAGGTAAGAAGAACCTGCAGTGGTGGGAGCAGGGTAAGTTTAAGTCATGCTTTCAGGCCAGCTTCATGTAGGAGGTGGACTGGCTAGGAGGGCTGTTCAAAAAGTAAAATCTCAAAAATTAGTTAAAGCTTTTTAACTCATTTTAAACACACACACACCCTTTTTTTTTTTCTTTGTGAATACTGGCAATTTTCTCTGGAAAAATTTTCTGGCAAAAAAACCCACCAAAAAACAAAAAAAGCAAGCCCAAAACAATTCTTCCTTGTCAAACATGTAGAAAAGGCTTGATGAACAAGGAATTGGAGGATGGGTATCTCCAAATGCTTTATTTCCAGCAGACACAATTCTGTGAAATTAATCTCAAATCCAGAAATTATCTTTGTCTTTTTATCTCTGTTTTGGCAACTGAACCCTCCATGGAAGATTCTTGTTCCTGGGTTTGTCTCAGTTCTGTCACTACCCACAGTCGCTCATCTCTTAGTGGATGGAGGTTGAACTGTGTCAGCTGCCAGACTTTGAAGGTGGTAGGGCCAAGCACTTCCTTGCAAGGTGTTCCAGGAGAGCACTGTGCTCACAACACCCCACAGGCAGCAACAAAGCAGGCAGCAGAGCACTGAGAACTGGGGGTCTGTTAGTCCCATGGGCAGTACGGCACAGGCACGCAGCGTATTTTCCTCCCCTGGAGATTAGGTGAATTTTACTTAGCCAGACTTCCTATGGACAATGGGTTTTTTTGACCCAAGTGACTGTGGCACAGAAAAAAGATCCTGAACTATACAGGCTTAGCTCTGTAGGACAGTGTGATTCAGGCTGCAAAACAACACATATCTGTCCACGTCCAGCAATGTAGGAATGAAACTGGGAGGTCAGTAAGCACTCTCAGTGCCTGGACCTTCCCAAACCAGGCAGAGGGAGGAAGCATCAAGCTGGAATGTAAGGTGAGAAGAGGTCTGTAGAACCAGAGGATTCCAGGCATGTCCCCATGGGAAATGCCTTGTTGTTCTTTTGGGGATGTCTCTGTCGTTTCTGGGCTGCATGGTGGAAGTATCACTGGTTCCTGCAAGAGGGACTGGGATTGACACAGAGAGAGAGAGAGAGAAAGTCAATTCTTGAATGAGGAAACCAGAGCAAAGACCTAATCTCACCTTAGTGTACACCATGATCCTGCCCTAGCCAGTGTTGGAGTTCTGTGTCCCAGGCATGCCTGGGGCATGTTAACTGGCTCTGGAGCTCAGGGAGAAGGGTCCCATCAATGTCATCGAGTCCCTGGATAGACATAGGAATTTGTTGCTTCCTAGGGGCTGGCTGCCTTCAGGTGTCCTGGAACACTGTCTGGTTCCCTTGGCAGAGCTGGCAATCCCTGCCTGGAGCTTTTCCAATCAGAGAGGAACCAAGTGAGGCACATGGGAACGCACAATAGGCACCCAGGCTGGGTTCTGTTGGCACCACAGCATCTGGCACAGACCACTTGTCCTGAGGGTCACAAATTTGCTATGGACTCCTGGCTTTCAGCAAGGCCCAGTGAGCTGAAGGACAGGCAGCAAGGCCTGCTACCTTCCTGTGCTGCCCTGATGGGAGAGAGTGGGAGGAAGGGGAGCTCCTACCCGCCTTCATCCTGCCTTACTATAGGTCTAGTTAAGATTATAAATTAGTGTGTAGCTCCCAGTGTAGGCCATGAAGACATCTCAAGAGCAATTCAGCCCACCCAAGATCTGTGCTGGGCTATAGACGAGTTAAGTCTTTTGGCTTTAGGGAGCCTTGGGCAAGGCTGATCCTTCAAGCCCAGCTTGAGTTAAGTGGGATGAGATAGGCACCATTCTGCCCTGTTGCTTGTTTCTGCTCATTCTGCCTGGGGCTTGCTTGTTTCTGCTCATTCTTTGGCACAGCGGTGTTGTGGTGACATCTGCTTTCACAAACCTGTGGTCATCTCCTGCATGTCACATTACCTTTCTGTGAAGTCCCAGGACAAGAGGAGAAGTCTCCCTGGGAAGCTGGCAGGAATCTGCATGCCAATCATTGTGGCACTGCTTCAGACTGACTAACCCGGGGTGGGGA
>JAOXNO010000052.1:29927997-29949642 GCA_028565335.1 Limnodromus scolopaceus | reverse complement strand
GGGGGGGAGAATTGGGCCATGAGCACATGTTCTTCCCCAGAGCAAGCAATCCCAAGTGATAAAATTGTTTTATGAGTGTGAGGCCTTGTGGCTTCGTACAGCTTCAAAACAGCCTCCTCTGCAAATTCCAGCACCAATGGTTAAGTCCTGCCTCTCAAAACTCAGCCTGGACCTCTCCCTTGGAGCTGTCACACTGCTCTGTCTGATCCCGCTACGTGTCGTGCTTCCGAACAGTGTCCGTGCCAGAGGCTTTACAGCATCCACCTCACAGCAGAAGACGAAACAATGGTGGAGGAAAAGCAATGAATTCCTCCTGTAACATGTCCCTGTTTGAAACTGAATCTGCAACACTTAGCAATATGCTTTTCATTTTGTGGAGGGAAGGAATATGAATTGTACAGGACAAAGGCTGAGCACGTTGAGATCATCTCCCATTCCTTGCCAGCATTCATTGATTATTCTTGCACTTGTGCTACCTGAGTTGGGTAGACAGAGGAACTTAACAGCATCCATTCTGGCTTTAAAGGCAAGACATCTCCAAGCATCCTTCAGAAATGTGGTCAGAGAATGGTTTCTAGAGTAGCATTCAGGGATGAGCAGGGCCAGAAGCTCAGCTGAGCTATCCCACTCTAGGTCCCAGGGACATCCATCTGGCATGCAAGCAAAGTGCTGTGAAGAGAGGGTGGGATGGGAGCCAACGTGTAGTAAAGAGCAGGAATATTGCAGTAGAAGGAGGGGATATGTCCAGCAATGGGAGAGTATTAGGTAAGAGATAAGGTGCCTGATGAGCACAGGACATCCTTACAGCCTCCTCCTGCTGGCTGGTTTGGGAGGAGGCTCTGCCTGGCCAGCAGCACAGCAGAGAGTAGCACTGGGGCCCACATCTCTCATTCCCAGGTGTCTAGGGCTGGTAGCTGCAGTGCTAGGCTATGGGCACGTTAGGGCACTTTGGAGGTCTTCCAGCAGCACTTCGAGCTAGGAGAAAGTACCCCTGGGTCTGGGATCGCGTCTGCAGTGTCTCGCTGGGAGTTTGGGCTGGTCAGGAAACAGCAATCTGCTGTTCCTCTTGTAGACAGTGTCGTCTTCTCTGATGAAAGGGCTGACTACTCCCTCTTTAATTACAGTAACGAATTTAGCAAGTTGGTAGCAGAGGAGTATCTCAGCTTCTTTGACTTCACTGGCCTGACCCTTGACAAAGCACTCAGGTGAGCTGGTCTCTGGCACTCCCGGGTAGGGCCTGGGCTCGACAGAGTGGAGCAGCGGGGTGGGTTTCTCCTCCAGGCTTCCCGATGCCATGGAGGCTGTCCATGTGAAAGGAGCAGGGGCGGGGCAGGGAGGGGGAGCTCCACCTTGTCGTTTAATCCTTGCTTTAGTGTCATGTTTGACACAAGGTACTGCCACCAAAAGTGGTCTTCGACAAGAGGGCCCAGAATCTGCTTCCCTATTGTGGAGAGCAGCTTTCCCAGGAATCCCATCCCGTACAAAATCAGAGCACGTGGGAGTAACATCTTCCCTTGGGACAGACAATCCATCCTGGTGCCATCAAGCCAGATGTGGGTCAGACCTCAGCTGACAGCATGTTTCCCTACACAGCTCAGAGCTGGCTCCACAGACACCTTTTGCATCACGCCTGTGGGGGCTCAGGAGCGCACATGGGGGAGGACAAAGGCCTTCCTAGCTGCTGGAGGACCCCTTTCTGTCTCCTTCCTAAGCACGGGTACTGCCCAACAAATTGATCCACGACATCTTCAAGCATCACTTTCTCTTTGCAGGACATTCTTGAAAGCCTTCCCACTGATGGGAGAGACGCAGGAGCGGGAACGGGTGCTGATTCATTTCTCCCGGCGATATTGCCAGTGCAACCCAGAGGAGAGCACGTCTGAAGGTACTGTTTTCTTTCCCTGGCTCCAGTGTCCATTGCACACTTAACCTGTGTCACACACACAGCCCAAGTGTGAATGAATCCAGCCACCCACAGCTGGGCCTGAACAGCACCCTCAGGGCAGACAAGGCCACAGCTTCTCCCTTTCTCCAGCGTCCTGCCCTGCTGATTATCCCTGGACTGGAAGGGACTGGGGACACCAGGTGCTGTACAGACCTCCACAATAGAGCCAACTGAGTCCCCTCAGGGTATGACGGTCTGAGTGTGGGCTCCCAGGGAGCCTGGTCCTCTCTAAAGTGCCTATGAGCTGTGCTGTAGCCTGCATCAGTGGCCAGGCTTTGCCCAGCACCAATGGAGGTGGTGTTAGGTTCTCAGAGGTTGCAAATTGCTGCAGTCGTGGTTTGCAAAGTGGTCGCTGGCAGTGGGAAAATGAGTGGCTGGTGCTACCTCAGCCCAAGACCTTGTCCACTGAGTGGAAGAAGACATTTCCATGCAGATTGAGGAATGCTGTTGACTTGCCATGCACGGGAGTTGTGTTCTTTGCATCTACAACTGCAGCAGGAGAAAGCACAACTAGGTAAAATTCTGGGCTTACTGGAGCTGCAGATTTTGTTAGATACTTTCATTCCCTCCTCATTTGTTTGGTTTTTTTTTAAGTAGGTATAGTTTCTTTTGACATTTTCAAATGGGAAGGGTCATTCCTGGTACACATGTGCACGTGCACACATCCAAACATGAGCATATCCATGTTCACACTTACATGAATGCCTCTACACACCTGCTTACAGGCATCTATAAATGCACACATGGGTGGAAACCAGGCTGCTGACCTGCCAGCTGTGCCAGCTGTTCCTCCTCCATCCCTTCAGCATGCAATAGATCACTTCTGCCTGAGAGCTCCTGCTTGACTCCATCTTGCAGGCTTCCCAAATAGCAGCAGTACCTCGTGTCACTTGAACCCTCCAGTCCCTCCGCCAAGATAACTGGACACAAGCTGTTCTCAAACCAGAATGACCTCTTTGCTTTTATCAGTGGTATCCCAAAGAAGTACAGGTTTAGATTTCATTTCCTGGTGTTTGTGGGATGTTCTTCCCCACTGATCCAAAGAGGACCTTCCCCTCCAAAGGGTCCTCCACCTGCAGACATTAAGCTACAGGCTGAATTTTCAGCAGCAGTTCCAAACTGAAATATCCCAAATGCCAAGTCCTGACCCTTCTTCCATGTCTTCCCCTGGAATTGATTCCCAACATTATTGCACCCACCTCCACTCCCTTCTGGTCCTTTCTCCCCTTCTGGTGCTCAGGTGCCTAACACCCACAGTGAGGGCATGCACACACCAGCTTGAGCAGAGGCTGAGCTGGAGCACAGAGGGTAAGATCTCTGTCTCCACCCCACACCCTTCAGCATGAGGGTGTTTGGAGGGCAGTGACTAGTGAAAGAAAACACAAGCTTTGCCATGACAATGAGGGCTACAAAGCTGCTGATGGAGCCATGCTACGCTTTGTTAGTGAAAGAAATGTGAGAGAGATGTCCAGAAAGAAATGTGTCTTGGACTAATATTATTAGTTCTTTTCTGTACTGATGAAGTCCAGACATGGAAGAACTTTATGGTTGTGTTGTGACACTACGCCAGCCGAGAGAAGAAGTGAATGCAGCTAAGCCAACCAACCGTGAGAGAAGAGCAGGTTTTGGGACAGCAGCTCCACCGTGGGGCCATGTGGGGCATGATTTAGCTGACCAAAGTGATACAATAGCCAGGTGAAGATGTCAGCCCAGAACCTCCCACAGAGACTCCAGCATACACACTGGCGAGGCACATTGTCCAAAGCCCAAAGCTGCTTCTTGTGAAAGTGAAGGAAGCATCTTTCTTAGGAACTGATTCTCTCTTGAAGGGGGGTGTCCATCACACCATGTCCACAAGACTGTCAGCCCTCGTAGACAAATATGTGACGTTCCCATGAAAAACCCTTCTTTCCTCAGAGACCATGGTTCTCCCAGGAAAGGGAGAAGCTCATGTGCTCTGTTGCCTTCATCCTGGGCTTGTGTGTTTGGTTGCCTTTAGCTGTCAGTGTTTAGAACTTGACCTTGAGCATGGGGTGCTCAGGGTTTGTCACTATTCCACACAAATGGTGTCTTTGTTTAGCGGCTGTCTGGGATGGGCCACAGCTGGATATCTGTGGCTGCACATCTACCCCCACAAGAGGAGACCAATGTCACTTCCCCAGCTGCGTCTGGGGGTAAGTGACAGCCTGACTGCAGGGCACCAATTCAGAGAGCGGCAGACAGAAGGGAAATAGGCCATGAGCATCATGTCATGTCTGGCTTGGTCTGTGGAGCAGCCCATGCTGCCCATGCTGCCATCTATATGAGGACACCAAGTCATGCCAAGAGCAGGGCCAAAGACCAAGGCTGTACTATTTCTGCCCCTGCCTCCTCCCTGGTGCTCTCTAGCCATTTTGTGAGGTCCTTGCAGGACTGTTTCATGTGCCAGAGTGCATTTACATCTCACTGTTGCGAGGTGGTGCTTGGAGACTGATCTCTTGACCTTGAACAGCATCAGGACACAGCAAGGTTTTGAAATAACAGCAAGTCACCAGGCTCCCTAGTACAGAAGAGAGTGCTGTGCTGTCTCAAATGGAAGGAAAAATTCATGTGAGTTTTATTAAGCCAGGGAGCCAAAAATGCTGCATTCATTTGTAGTAGTAAAGTTTGTTGAACAACTCAAGAGCTTACAGCCTGCCCGGGAATGATGGTCAAAGACCTCAGGACAAATACCTGAGGTGACTATGATCAACTCGGGGGGAAACGAGCTCTATTTGCCAGGGTCTCTGGCCCATTCTGCAATGGCATTGGCCTAAATGGATATGGAGGAAGACTCAGGGGAAAATCTGGTCTTTAGAAAGCCACTGATAAAACTGCTTTAAAGCCAATTACCCAGTGATTGTTTCAGGAAAAGGTAAATTTTGAAGGAAAAAAGGATTATTTTTTTTTAAACTATCTTGCACAGTTGAAAGAAACAGGTATTCTTTAACATCCCCAGCCTTCGTTTTGCAATGGATGGGCTGCCAAAAATCAAAACCATGTGGGAAGGGCATTAATCATAGCCATCTGACTGTTGTGTGTTACAGATGGGATTCACACGCTCACCTGTGCCCTGATGCTGCTAAACACAGACCTTCACGGCCATGTAAGTAGTACTCAGAGAAACATCCTTTCTTTTTTCCTTACCAGTACAGAGGTCTGGCTCCTTATGCAGGATGTGTTGCTACAAAATTGGGATAGGTCAGCAGAGAGTACTCTGACCAATTCCAGGAGGAATTTTGGGTGCCAGGCCCAGACCTGGGGACAGTCCTCTTAGTGTCACTCCACACTCAAGCCAAAGGCATATCTCCTGCTGACATTGGTTAACTTACACAGGCACAGGCAATGCAGCTTTCTTCCCAGGACCTGTTGTACACATCAGCCCTGTCCCAGGAGCTCTTGTGAAGAGGTCCTCACCACCAGTTCCTGTGGAGCTGGCAAACAGCAGCACCAATTGTGCTGCTATTTCTTGTGGTGCAGACACCTGAGGCTCCCCTCAACCCAGAAACTGCTGCAAAGGAGTCCGTGGTTTCATACAGGTCTAGATTTTACCTTTCCTTCCCAAAACACAAAATAAGTCCCAGATTTCCTTTTCCCCAAGATGTAACAGCCAGCCACTGGAGAGTTTCATATCATAGAGGCCTCTAGACTTCTATGATGAGGTGAGCAGAACTCAGTGCACAAAGATGTGTTTGGAAAACAGCAGAGGCTGTTAAGAAGATCTCTCACCATCTTTTAGAAGCTTTTTCAGGCAGGATAGGTTGGATTTATTCCTAAAAAGTCAACGAGAGTGTAGAGAGGAGAGCAGAGTGGCAGGAAAAATAACTGCAGAGGGGAGATAGATGGGACTGGGCATAGGGGACAGCACTGGGACATCGTGTACCCTTGGAGTCCACTGCCATAGCGTACATCTGGGAGTATGCATGGACCCTGTGGCCCACTCAGTGCTGTGGAAGTCTGTAGGTGCTGTTGACCCAGATCTCCTCCCTGCTCACCAGTCTTATGGTGCAGGCATAGAGCACAGCTGTGAGCCTCAGGGGGCATGTGCCCCCTTTACAGGGTTAAAGGGGCTCCTCAAGTGTCAGGTCACTGAAGTACCTTCTTTCACAGCCCCTCTGAGAGCTCAGACCTAGAGCCACAGACTCTCGAGAAGTTGTGTGAAGATGGAAGGGGCACGGTAATGGGGGTGGGGGGTGGGGAGAGGGATGGCTTCTTTTAGCAGCCTGTACATGTGAAACCCACACACACTTTTTCTGCTCCACAATCCCATGATTTCTGAGCTGTATCATCAGAGTCCTCTTCTGACTCCAGGTGGTAACAATTTGTTTTGCATCTGCAGAGACTTCCCTGATTTTCTCTTCATTAGCCTGCTAATGAAGGGACAGTAGGCCATAACCTAGCTCTTTTTTTTGCATACTGGTTTATAATCACCTTTGAGAAGAGCCTTCTTCTGTGAGAGTGGGAACAGGACACTGCATGAATACTCTTCACCTATGATGGCAAAGACGCAAAGGTCATCAGCTTCACCAGTGCCATCCTAATAGTCCACCTGGGAGACCCTCCCCATCATTACAGCACAGATACTGCCTTCATGACAAGGTTTGAACACAGCAGTCAGTGAAGGGAATTACTGGTCTCAGCAAGAGCATCCTTTCCAGATTTGTGCTGTGGCCTGCACCACGCTGGTTACAGCTGCTGCAGCCTCATCCTTTGGGGAACAGGCAGCCTATGACCAACATTATGCTGACCACTGGGTCCATTCCCACCCACATGTCTAGGCAAAGTGTCTCTGCATCCAGTGCGACAGCAGTGGGGACAGCTTCTGGGAGGGTCTCACACAGCATTCATCCTTCAGCCAAAACGGTTGGAGCCATGGACATATTTTCATCAAAGCGTTTACTGCAACAGCAAAAGCAGCACTATGGCAGAAGGCAAACTATGCAACTTCACTCCAAAATAATCTTATTTTGTCCGTTCATTTTAATTTAAAAATATTCAAAATGTGTCTCTGGGAAGCTAGAAATTACTGAAAAGGTCAAAAAAACCCCTAAACCTCCAAATCCTTACCATTTCTATTTTTCATTGACAAGCTGGCTAAGAGGCCTGGTAAGAAGCAATGATCTCATGCTATATATGCAAATTAAAAAGTAGCTTTCTTTTGACCAGGTGTAGAAATGCCTGAGCTTTTCTTTGAAAAATCTTCTCTTTATTTTTCTGCATGTGTAACATTAATTTCTTCTTCTGCTTCTCCTCCTTTTGTTTTTTTTTCCTTCTGCTTCTGGAACCTCTCTTTCTGCTCTTTAACCCTTTACCAGGTGGTAAGTGCAGCCATTCTAGTGTTTTGCTTTAAAGCACTGACATTTTACTTTTTTTTTTCTGTGTTTAAAAAAAAAATTTTTTTTGTTTGTCTGGACTAAGTGGTTGTGCAGTGTTCTTCACTACTTAGCAACCCATTAGCAGCTGATATGCATCACATGAAATTCTTGTGTAAAGAAACCTCCATAAACCGCAGTGTACCTCGAGTTGTGTGACTTGATCTCTCACTCCTTTTTTGTTAAAGATGCTCTCATGATATTGCATATCACTTTTTCTTTTATTTCCTTTTTATTATTGTGTGCATTTCAGTGTTTTACTGTGCATTGCCATGGAGGGAGAAATTCCTTTGGTTAGGAAAGGGTGGTTGATATGTCTCTGTAAAAGGGCAGTTCCCTACAGCAGCGTCTCTAGAATGGGCTAGTTCATCATTCCAGCAGTGACCATCACATAGACTGAGTGTAGGCTTAGAAGTGATGAGACTGGTTTTAAAACATAAGATTTGCACTTGGTCACACTTGAGTTTTGCCTTAGTACTGTTGATTTTCTACTACAGGTGCACTCAGACCCTGTTTCCAACTGTCCAGAAAATGTACTGTCTTTAAAACGAGACACTCCATTTTCATGGAATCACCTGGAGTTGGTGTTTAAAAATCAGCAGTCACCAACAAACATTGCAAGCCTTGTAGTATAATCCAGGTTGTTGCAACTCTCTGCCTTGCTCTTCTGGTGCTGTTTGAGCTCCAGGAGATCTTATGACAGCGTAGGTACTCATCTGCTCCATCTCTGCCTATTGGAGACAAAGCTTTGGGAGGTCTCCTCTTTAACCATCAGTGTTATCCCTCCTTGTTCAGAACTGCTGGCCACGGAAAGACAGTGATAAACCAACACCTGTGCATTACCAGCACTCATGGTGATGGTGATGCACAGCAGGCAAATGGCATTTGGGTACTTCAGCAGAGCCCAGCTTTTGGACTCGCATTGTAAAGTCACAAGGTTTAGTGTTTGTTCAAAAAGTAGGCCAGCAGCTCTCATGGTCACTGAACAAAGCTTGAAGTGGGATCCCTGGCAGATCCTATCTTCACATGTCCATCACTATTAATCCTACATACCCTGTGATATTCTCCTTAAGCCAAGCTTATGATCTGGTGTTAGCAATACCGATGTGTTAGTAGCACTGGGAGAGCTGAAGAGCTCCAATATATGAGCAGCCGCTGGCGTCACCTGCAAGGTGACAACAGTCTGCCCACAGCAGCTTTGTGTGGCCCAGGGGTCATTGGTACCCAAAGCTTGCAGGTTTGTTCCCTGCTGTGAGGTGATTGTTTCTGCAGCCTGGTATACATCCACTACCAGATCCAGCCAGACCAATGACCCTCAGTCCACGATGAAACATGTGTCGTTGTTTGGGTTTTTACTTCAAAAGAGGCTGAGTAAAAACAGGACCTGCGAGGGGCATGATGCTTGTGCCGGGGAGCTCTCAGGAGATGTACCCCACTTGGTACTTAGCAGCTGAGATGTTTAATGCCTGAAGCCTCCAGTCCAGAAGCTCAAGTGGTTTAACATCTAACAGAGGGAGTGCTGGGGAGAGCACCATAGATAGCCACCCTTCATGGCCTCTGCCCCCCCGTGGCTTTTACACGGCACCTGCTTTTCCCACTGAGCATCCCACTCCATAGTCACCTGCCCAGCCTCCTAATGCTGATACTTGGCAACAGGCAAGGAATGCCAAGCTACAATCCAGAGTATTCTGGAGGTGGATAGAGCCATTGTAGACACCTCAGGAGAAGGTCTGCAATCATCTTAGGTGAGTCAGCTCAGCAGCAGATGGCTGAGGCCCAGAGGAGGCAAGAACCCAACCGTAAACAGGGGAGTTACACTGGGTTGAATCAATGGGATAGCAGGATCAGCCTTGTCTACGCAGCATCATATCAATCTCATCCTTCCTAATTTATTCATATACACTCTAACTACCGTCATGCACTCTGTCTCTGCATCTCACCATTCTTATACACTGTCTGCACCCATCCACCTCTGTCCATCCATTCCCATACTGTCTCTACCCATTGATCTAACTATTCATCCCTTCTCATCTATTTAATCCACTGTTCACTCACTTGCTCTCCGTCCAGGCACACCATGCTGCTAGCTGATTGTCTGACAGTGAATTCTCATGCTTTGCTGCATGGCCTGGAGTAAGCAAAGATGGGATTAAGTTCTTTTCTGCCAGGGGTACATTTTGGGAACAGTAGCTACGTGTGGCTGTGAAAGAGCCTTGCTGGCTTGTTCCGTTGCTGGTAAGTGACTGACACACCACAAAAAAGCGAAATGCCCCTGTCTGTGGGGCTGGCCAGAAATGAAGCATCATCTCCCTACCCAGATGTCCCAGTTCAGCAAGGGACATAGAATATCTGAACTCTGAGCTTTGAGGTGCAGATCCATTCCCCTGAAGATTATGTCCACATGCGATGATCTTGCTGAATCAGCAAGAAGGCCTACTGCCTAGGGCGGCACCCCAGTGCACCCTCACAGTGGCCCTTTCCAGAGTTGTTCCTGGGATTCCCTGTACTTGCTAAATACTGTTGCAATGTGTGAAAGCTCAGCCAGTCCCTAGTGCTGGTGCCATGAGGCACTTGCGATCATAGAACTGTTTATTTGCAAGTGTTGATCAAGTGAAGCTGCAAAGTCTGTGTCCTGGAGTGGTTTTTTGTTCTCTCTATTCAGCTGGTGTTGATTTGGGGGGCACCTGCAGGGTTTTGTATTTGAGTGGCTGGCTCCAGCCCATTTCTGAAATCAACAAGTGTTAAGATATTGTTGACTTGAGGTTGTATTGCATCTGAGCTACCTCAGCATCCTTTGCTCAATCCCACTGACAGCCAGCCTGGATCCTGCCCCTGACTCTGCAGTGCTTCTACAACCTTGTCCCATGAGCTGATTCACAGTATGAACATCCTTGCTGGAGCTTTCTCATCACCTCTTCTGGTTGTCAGAGAAAGGGTATGTTTTCATCCTTCTCAATTGCTCAGCAATTAGCTGCTTTTCAACAGTGTGGCTGCTGTCTCAGTTTGAACTCAGAGATCTTCTTGTGCAAGAGAAAGAGACAGATCACAAAATAAAAAAGAAGCCAGCCCCTGGGATTAATGTATGTCCTGGACGCAATATGCGAGAAACCCAAAGAAGGGCCTGCGAGGCTGGTAACTTGTGCCACTTTATCTCACTGTATCCACTCACTTCCTAAAATGTGTAATCCTTCTGCATTCATTACTGGATCACTGCAAGGAGATCTCTGCAGGCAGAAAGACCTGTGCTGTGCACTCTGCCTTCCCGCCTCAAGGCAGGGGTTGAAGTAGTCACCTTCTCTCCATGGAAAGTAATTTGGTGCCTCGAGGTCTCAGGCAACATACCTACTTTGCCTCCAAACTCCCTCTCTCATGGAGGTTCATTACTGCAGGTATTATGCACTCTCTCACCCTCCTTCCTTTCTCCATCCACACACCATTGTGCTGCTGACTTTTTTTTTTGGCTGTAATTCACCGGTCAGCAGGTACACAAATCTCTTCCCTCTGCTGGAAAAACCTAGTATGTCTGCAGGGTTCCCCACAGCTCTTCTGCAGCTAGTGTACCCACTGAGCACTAGCTGGCAGTAGCTCCATCTATGGAGTCCACTTACGGCATCAGCCATGGGGCTCCCCTGTGAGAAAGCAAAGACGGCTGAGCTTCGTGTTCTGCTGAATCGTGTCCCCAGGCACTGCAGATTTGTAACAGCACTTTATCCCTCTTTTTCTTGATCTCTCAAGAAGCATAATTAAGAGTATCAGACAGAGCTTCTCAAAGGCAGCACCGGCTCTCTATGTCACCAGAGTATGTCTGCACACACAGATGGCAGGTGGGGGGGACATTGTGGCGTAATCCCAAGACTTCAGTCTTTGCTGATGCTTTCATGTGGGGAGAAGTCTCCAGGTCATCTGTTGTGCATGTTTGTGGGCAGGGGTTTCTTTTGTCAGTCTCTTTCAAGAGGTTATTTTCTTGCACAGAGGACACATCTTGCTCTGTGGGGCACCTCCTATATCATCTGCTGCAGCTTAATCCCCTCCCAGGGACCCAGTGAAGCCCTTCTTCCTCACTAAGTCCCTAATCATGTTCCTGGCTCTGCTATTCTTGGCCATCCTCCCAGGTCCTCCTGGATGGCCACCCTGTCAATACCTTGATGCAAAGCCCACCCCAGTGTCAGGATGCTGTTGGGATCCTTAGGACCGCTGGTGGCAGCTCATGCTCTCCTATCACTAACTCCATTGTCCGCTCCATGTAATGTCACCACAGGGTCTGTCCTTGTGGACTTTTGACTCCAGGGTTAAAGGCTGCAATGTGACATGGCACTGGAGACACTTATCTTGCCTTTGTGGTATCACACTCCTTTTTCTGAATGCTACAAGTCCCCCTGACTCCTCCACACCTCTGTTCCAGACCTTTGTAGAGGTAGGAATGCAAGGGGAGGCTTGGAAAAAGGCTGCCTGCCTCCAGAGCCTCGATACTTGCAGGCTGAGAAAGTGACTCACCTGGCTATGGTGACGGGTAAAGGATTTGGGAAGACAGATGCCACAGACTGATATCAGGGATGACAGATGACCTGGCAGCATCAGCACCAAATAGTCTTGGCACTAACTGGTGAAGAGTGTGTTCCAGGTTGCGAGATTCTCCCAGTGTACGTGTATTGCCCTCACATGCCACAGCACTCAGGTTCATGCAGTACCAGTAGTGGGATCATCTCTCTTCATAATGGCAATCAAAAATATCGTTTTTTGTGAAGGATGAGTCATTGCCCAATGCTGGCTATCTTCAGATGCTGACACTGCATGCTTACACAATTTCACACATGGCAGGCTTGGAGAACCATCCAAGCCTTGCAATTTCAAAGCAGTCTGAGCACTTGACTTGAGTTTTGAGACGCAGACCCTGTACTAGTACCAACCTGGAGACCAGAGGTGAGATCACTTAGAAAGTTTGGAGCAAGAGCTGGGGAGGTTATTTTCAGGTGTTTTATCTCCACCATTAAAAAGAGGTCATTTGAAACATTTGGGTGCTGTCATGAGCAAATAAATTGAAGAGCCCAATAGAAAATCAGAGCAGAAGACCTTTCAGCTTTGAGCTCTTGATGCAAACCCAGGCTTCACCACTACATATTAAATTGTTCTTTAAAAGACACTGATTAAAGTCAAAACTCTCTGGAAGTTTAATGAGCTGCTTCTTTGCCTTACAGAATATTGGCAAAAAGATGTCATGTCAACAGTTCATAGCAAACCTGGATGGGCTGAATGATGGGAAGGACTTTTCAAAGGATTTGCTGAAGGTAACGTGATATAAATAGACAGACTGTCGTTATTATTGTAGTACCACCTATTCCTGCTGAGACACTCTGAGGCCTTGGATCAGCATTTTCCAGTGCACAATTTTTTCATTAGATTTGTAACCCACATGGGTAGCTTCTGCTAACTTGTAGTGAGCCACCAGAGGTCTGTTCCCTGGTGGTGTTTTGTCCAGATTTGTGGCATATCTGCCCTCACAGAATACCAGGGGCCTGGTCCGCCATGGTAGCTCAGTGATGCACCAGACAATGAACAGAACAAGGTACCCCCACCGCCAAATATGAGCATCTGGCACTAATACTTTTCTCTGCCTTCACTTCCATGTAATTAGATGTAGAGTTCCAATACAACTAGTTCAGTACCATGCGATATTGGTTAAACATCCCAAAATGAGTATTTTCTCCTTCCACATGGTTTAATACCACCACTACTGTCTGCACCTGCTGTCAGTCCAGCAACTTGACCTGGATTTTGCTGTATGGAAGGAGGCTGAAATGATCAGTGCCACATCAGAGGTGTCACATCATGCCTTAGACAACCCCCCCGCCTCCCAGCAGACTTCACCTTACTCCACCCCTCTGTATGGTCAGGGCCACCTCCACGTTCTGATTTTCTAACCCATTCCTGCTTCTTTCCCAGTCCCCCAAGGAACCACTGAAATTTTGCACAGGATGAACTTGACAAGCTGACCCCTAAGGTCATCTGTCCCTCCCCTGCCTCTCAGGGCAGTATTCAAGCCTCCACTGTCCCTTTCTCGTAGTCGAGACCCTGAAGGTGTCTTGGCATACCCCAAACTCTTATACCATCTTTGTGTAGGCCAGGATTCACTCAGGACTAGGCACATCACCCATAATTAGTCTAAAATGCCATAGGCAGGCTCCTGACCAAGGCTGGCTGTAAGACCCCTCTGTTGCTGATGTGTCCAGTGGTTTACCTAGTGGTGCACATAGACAAAAAGGGGTCTAGCAGGACAGCGGTTCTCCTGCTCACTGGTGACTACTCCAGGATAATTCAGCAAGGAAGGGGTTTCTCCAAGAACACAGACAGGGTGTGGAGAAAGTCTCCACAATCCAGACATGTCTTCCACGAGAGACACAGCTAATACCATGTTCTTGTTTCAGACACTATATAACTCCATCAAGAATGAGAAGCTGGAGTGGGCCATGTAAGTATATGTTAAGCATTTGATAGATAGTGTGTCTTTGAAAGTAGCTGACAGGTCTTGAATCATGCCTTTAGCCCCAGAAGCTCCCAGAACATTTCCTGCCAAGTCCATAAAGCACTCAAGTCCCTCCTGCTGGCAAGCTGGGTTTATTTATAGCTTAGACACAAAAACACACAGGGAGGTTGGTCCACAGACATGATCTAAAGGAAAGGAATGCTCTCTTTGTTTACTATTACACCTATAAAATGCTGGTCCCTCTCTAGGTGCTTCAGAGGTCTTTGCACAAGTAGCTCAAGATCTGAGGTTATTTTGATCACTGAGACTTTCCACCTCTTCCACATTGTTTCTTGTGGAAATAGTATCAGAGAATCACTCAGGCAGAAAGCAGCTCCTCCTCAAATTATGATCAACATTGAATTCAGATCAGGATGCTCAGGGTTTTGTTTGATCCTGAAAACCTCCAAGTACAGAGATCCCACAGCCCCTCTGGATTCATGAACCAATGTTTAATTATTCTGAGCGTGACCTTTTTTTCTTACCCATTTGAAATCGCTGTTGTTATGGTTTATGCCCACTGGCTCTTGTCCTCCTGCCGTACCCCATAGTGAAGAGCCTGGCTTCGTCCCCTCTATAACCTCCTCACACATATTGGAAGGTTGACATAAGGTGCCACAAAACCATCTCTTCTGTAGACTGAACAAGTCCAGCTCCCTTAGTCACTTCTTAAATTGCAAGTGCTCCTGCCCCTAGGCATCTTGGTGGCCTCTGCTGAGCTCTCCCCACCTTGTTGATATCCTTTCCTGCACTGGGGGTCCAATACTCTTTGCTGTATCAAGATACGATGTAATGAATGCAGAGGAGGATGATCACTTCTCTTAGCCTCCTCACTGTGCCGCTGTTACACAGCCCAGAATGCTTTTGGCCTGTTTTTGCCACGACACGCTGGCTGGCTCCTGTTCATCCTGCTGTTCTCCAGAAGCCCCAGGGCCTTTTCTGCAGAGCTGCTTCCCAGCCAGTCAGCCCCAGACCACCCTTCTGCAGGATCACTCCAGCCCAGTGCAGTATTTGGGTTCTTCATTTAGTGAGGCTCCTGTCGCTTGTGAGCAGCAGCCCTGTACCTCTCATTTTTGTGTCATCCACAAACTTGATGAGACACAAGTCTGTCTCACAAACTCTGTCTCCTCCTCCAGATCATTGTTTTTTACCCTGAAACAAGTCTGGGAACAGCTAGCATGGTGGCCTCCATTACAGGTTCACACACCACCTTCCTCAGTCCTTCTTCCCCTGCTCTGCTACCCACCCCCTGCCCAGAGCACAGGCCAGGACCCTCAGTGAGGGGTGCACTGTGCTCCCCAGCCCCAATGTCTCACCACTACTGCCATGGGGAAGCCCATGAGAGACCTGGAGCCTTAAGCTGGCACAGTGGATATTTCTCATCCCTTCCCTTCCCTCAGACCTCTCTTTTCTCCAGAGGGTAATAGGACTAAACAGGATCTTCTGGGCCATTAGCTCCATCATCTGCTCTTCTCATATTGTCCTGGCCAGAAAGTGTCTGGAGAGCATTTCATCCTACCTCCCTCCCCAACTACCTGGGTCAAGCTTTGCAGAGCAGGAGCCTCCATTGCCAGCCATGGTCTGATGGCAGCAGTGCCTGCTGTGGGTCAGTGTCTCCTTCGGGAGGAACACAGCCAGACAGTGGCCCTGGAAGG
Source organism: Limnodromus scolopaceus (assembly GCA_028565335.1). Taxonomy (NCBI): domain Eukaryota; kingdom Metazoa; phylum Chordata; class Aves; order Charadriiformes; family Scolopacidae; genus Limnodromus; species Limnodromus scolopaceus. The sequence goes on along the minus strand of JAOXNO010000052.1, from coordinate 29,934,132 downwards.
GCAGTGGCATCTTAGTGGGTCATGTGGCATCGATTTCACTTTTTAAATAATCTTGCACGGCACCTGTGTGAGAGGAAAGCAACAATGCCAGCTCTGCAGCAGAGGCCGGGTCGCGGGTGGACGTAGTCACGAGAGGGAGCTCTGTAGCTCCGCAGAAGGTGCCGGTGGGACGGTTTATGTAAGGGGAGTTCAGCAGAAGTGCATCTGCTGGCTGGATGCAGGCAGTGGTTACACAATGCCTGCCAGAACATGCTCCCTGGCTCAGGCATATCCGAGGGATGCCAGCCCCCAGGGTCCCACCACAGCGGTGCAGTTGCAGTCAGCAGCATCTAGCCCCCCTCCTGCTCTCCCTCACCCCTCCGACTTGTATCTTTGCACCCCCACACTGGCCTGCGACCTGCCTTGCTGCAGAGTGTCAGATGGACACACTGCAACACAACAGACGTCTCGGCTCCTCCGCTGTGGGACAGGTACTCGCTGACATGGGGTACCTGATTTTGTTTCAGAGACATGTCACTGAGTCATAACCTTGCACAGGCAAGACCCTCTTCTCCCTGCTCACCTCTGACTTCTGGCCTTGTCCATCCCAGGGAATGAAACGCCCTTGCTCAGAAAACCCAACCAGACAGGCAGGTATACAGCCATCATCCCAGCAGGAAGCAGAAGCTCAGAGGGTTCCCTCTGGTGCAGCTGAGAGAACTGAGCCTCACTAACTCCTTACCCAGGCATGGTGTCTGGGCTCTGCTTAAGCCCCAGGACTCCTGTGGCTGCTGAGGACTGAGAAATCATCCTTCTCTTCCAAGAGGTGTCTGATGTTTTGGCCATCTACTTGCTGCAGGTGGGAAAGTGTGGTATTTTACTGCTCACATCCCAGCTAGTGGATTCAGTCCTGTGTCGTTCCTCGACTAGGGTTTGGTCCCAATCTAATCTTACACCTAAGGTGACCACTCATACCATTTAGACATTGACATGTATCACACTGGACAGAAATTCCCTGTTTGCTATCCCTCCTTAATATCTCAGGGACACTGGGAAATACCAGTTCCCATACAAGTTCTGATTTCTATGTGCCAGAGTAGGTTTTATTCTAAACAGGAAGAGACAGGCTTGGTGGAGTCAGTGGACACTTCCCTAAGGTGCTCAGTCCTTGCTGTCCAGGGTCCAGGACCAGGAGATCTGTGAGGAGAAGCAGTTTTTATGGCAATGACCAGCATTTCTTGCACTCTACTGGACCGCCCTGAGGACACAAATGGGGAGCTGACATATAATCTATTTCAGAGTTTGTGGGATTTTGATCAAGTGGTCCATCTCCCTAATGTCTGTAGAGCTTTTCTTCCGCTAAGATGCAAAGGACATTCCTCAAGCTCCTTCAGTATCTAGGAGGCCCCAAAGGCTACCTCTCAGAGGTTGAGAAACCCCAGTGATATCTGGTCTTCAGCAAAAGACCTCCTTAAGCTCTGGTTTTAAGGCACAGAATTGGAGACTGCCCCTGTGAAATGCTTGTAGTCTTCTGCAAAAGTCTGTCTGCAGTTTCCTGGTGTTCTGATAAGCACACATTCCCTTACCTATTTTGAGTAACCTCTCAGTGGGACCACTGGGACAGTTACTTGCCACCTGCGCTCCTCCCAGATATGTCCAGATCACCACCATTAGCACACTGCATGTTACAGCCCCTGCGCCTCCTTTCATTTTCTTTCTCTGACTAGTCTTGTAATAAATAACTTTGAAACCAAAGCAGATAGGTCACACTGTGGCCCAGCCCACGTGTCGTCCACTCAATCTTTTCTCTGACTTTGTTTCCAAGTGATGAGGACGAGTTGAGGAAATCACTCTCGGAGCTGGTAGATGACAAATTTGGAGCCAGTGCGAAGAAAGTGACAAGGATTGTTGACAGCAGCAACCCCTTCCTGGACATCCCCCAGGCGCTGAATGCAGTCACCTACAAGCACGGTGTCCTCACGCGTAAAACCCATGCAGACATGGATGGGAAGAGAAGTACGTGTTAACGGGACAGGAAGAGATGTGCCCCAGGCAGTATCAGAGCCTTGCCCTAGCCTTCTCCCTTCCTTTCCTGCTGAAGGCATTTCCTCACCACGTCCCAGGGAACACATAAGAGATCCCCAGATCCATGAATGCCAGGGAACAGGGAAAGGAGTGTGTTTTGAGGCATTTGTAGACATGAATGTTTTCAGGAGGCCTCAGTCTTTCCTTCTTACTGCCAAGGAATCTAGCAGTGCCTGTCCCTCACAGATAGACCTGGTCTTCCATCCCGTTCATGGGCATAAGCCTGAATCCCACACTCTGAGCAATGGGGTGAGGCTGGTTCCACAGCAGTTGTTCACCCCAGCCCTGACTGTGGGGACAGTCTGGTCTTCGAAGCTTTGTTCTTGTCCATGTGCTGCAAGAAGGTGCAGCGTGATGGCTGGGCAACAGGATGCCTCATAGCTTTGCTGTCAGCATGTGGGATTACAGGAAAGGTACAGGAAAATATATTTGGGAACTGTTAATAAGCAGAGATTAATGAAACCTTGGATAACCCTTTTTGCTAATTGATATGACTGGCCCAGTCACTGCAGCAGATTAAAAGTCTTGGGTAGAGATTACCACCAAAGGTCTCCTTCCGTCCAGCACTTTCATAATGGCCCATGCCTGGAGGATCAGCTGTCTTGTGGTGAAGTAGATGGCTCCCCTCACCTCCCACCCCTCTCCAGCTTCCAGCAAGTTCTCTGTTGCCAAGTCCATCAAGATAGCTGGTTGTAGTGTTCCCTTCTCAGTGGAACAGAAGCTACTTTGTCCAGGATGTGTCTGCCTAACTTATCTGAAGGAGAAGAGCTCAGGGAATGTCCCTGTTTCTCAAGCATTTAGTCTAAGTAATATCAACCTGGGTTTGGAGAAGCAGAGACTTCCTACACATGTCCACTGGTACCCCTCTACCAGCTCATCTCTGCTTTTGACCTGCTTGTGTTCCTGCTGGGACGCTGCATCTCCCAACCCATGTCTCTCAAACACGTCCCTGCAGACAAGCCACTCATGAGCAACAGAGTGGATGTGCATGAGGTCTGGGCATCAGTGCATGACTGCGGTGGGTCAGGAGAAGGGTTGGTTTCACCAGAAATGTGAAGGTAAAGCAGCGCTGGCAGACATAGACATGTATAATTAAATGTTCTTCCCTTTTTAGCTCCCAGAGGAAGAAGAGGTTGGAAGAAATTTTATGCTGTGCTTAAAGGAACCATCCTTTATTTACAAAAGGTAACCATGCTGGACTATCCCATTGGTTGTTTCATGCTGTCCTACGCAGGAGACCCATGGATGCAAGTACAAGTTAATCCGTATCATGATGCAAACATGGACGTCTACAGAGCTCCTCCAGAGCTCCAGTATACAGAACTGGAGGATGCCGTCCTCTTTGGTGGTGGTGTTCATGCTAAGGGCACTATTTACAGCCTCAAAAGAAGGTCGTACAGGAAGCAGGATGAAAGAGGGAACATTGAGGCAAGATTTCCGCAGAAGTGTCCCAGCAAGTAGGAGCTGTTGGGGAGGATGAATGAACAGATGATACAGAATAGGTGAAACAGGATGATGGTGAGACACGCAATAGGATGCTGAAGAGGCTTAGCCTCAGGCCAGTCTTATCCTGCCTATTGTTTTATTTGCTGGCATAGATCTGCTTATGAGCAGCTTCACTGCGTCTGGTATGGGCCGTCCTTAAAGTTTCTCTTCTCTTGCAGGACCTTGCAGAGCTGGGTCCTTCCATGGGTTACCAAGTGGCACTTTCTGCCTCTCTTCACCTCTGTTTGTTCTGTAGTCACCTCTAGTCAACACAAGTATAAATCCCAGGTCCTTGTGGAAGAGCTTCCCTGCATGCTGTAGCATTCAACTCTCTGCCTTTCAAGACACCTGGATGCTAGGAGGATTTCCATGGATAGTCTTTTCTGTGGGAAAATTCGAGGAGTCTGGATAGGGGCTCACTTGAATGTCAGTGTGAGCCAGCCAGGGATGCCAGATGTCTGTTCATCGTGCAGCAGCATAACCCACTGAACTAGGTCTGAACTACCTCAGTAGCACATGCTGTGCAGTAACCCATTGAACTCACCTTGCTGGAACAGCACTCCCTGTGGGTAGATGTTCCTATGTGTTGCAGTATTATCTCCAAAGCAATGAGAGTAAACAAACATTGGATTATATAAGAAAGGCAGAAAGATCCCCAGGGCAGCACGGAATTATGACTCAGAGCTCGTAGCACACCCCAATGATTCTTGTATTTTGCCAGATCCTATGGCACATGTCATAAAGCCAACAGAAATCTGGCAGCAGCCAATTGTAATTTAAAGTATGGGTTGCTCTTAGGCAAGTGGTATTTTCACAGTCTTGCCACTCTCTCCTGCAGCTGAGGGAAGCTGCAGCATACAGGAGAGCCCAGATCTTCTCCAGACCTCTAAGTGTGGCATTCTTCAAGTCAGTGGCACTCTTCTTACATCTCAGTCTTGTCTCATTATAAGTCTCCACATGGAGTCTACCAGAGACATCCTCATGCTGACCATGGGTGATGCATGAGGATTTAACTCATACAGAGCTACCATCACCATTTTACGACAGTTTTTCTACGCAATAGAAAAATAGGCAATTTCATCAAAATCGCAGGAACCATTTAGATCTAAGTGAAATTTTCACCAAGAACTTCTAGGGCATGTCTCTTGGGAAGAGTCTGTTGAGGGGATGTATATTTGGAATGAAATACACTTTCAGGACAGAATTCTCTTCCCATGCTGGACCAAAATCCAGGTTGTCTTGACTGCTTAGCACCAGGAGCCATGAAGCCAACATGGGGTGTCATTGCCCCTGATGGAGCAGAGGGGGTGAGTTTTCTTTGCTATACAAGGCTAGCAGCGGTAACCATCCAGAGTATTAATATAGTTTATGTTAGTACCGGGTGGTTAGAATTTAAAGAGATTGAGGATGAGATTGATGTGGCAATTAGAAGACCAATGTCCTTATCTAGAGGACCCTCAGGAGGAAATGGTTAAAAGACTGAGGGCTTTCTTTATGGTCAAGGACTGAAGAAGCAAAATGCCTAAGGTTTGGCTACGTTATGAAAGTGTCTGATAAATAACAGCCACGACTGATGTGTAATTAGCAGGAGGGACTGGAATTGCCAAGGATGCCCCAAGGAAGTAGCATTTGGAACAACAAAAATTAACCTGAGGAATGTTTGAGCAAAGGCTTTGGGCAAAGAGGGGTTTCTTAGTCATGTGCTGCTGCCAGACTGTAGATGGTACACTTCAGAGGATTCCTTGGGCTGGGCTTGGCTGTAGACAGTGTCTATCAGGCTTGCAGAGACAGGACAGAAGGAAGAGACCACAAAGACAAAGTTCTTTCCCTGCCACTTCCAAACATTCCCAGCACCACAACAGAGAGTGGATAAACATCCACCTGCCCTGTTGATTCTTAGTGCAATTTCTGGCCAATGGGCTGGTTTGCAGAACAAGAAAGTTGCACAATACAGGAAAGAAACAATGTGCCAGCCCGCCAAGCTCTCAGCGGAAGATGCCTGCAGATAAACATAAGGCAGAACCTGGCTTGAGCACAAATCACTGGGAAATGATTTTCTGATGTAAGAAAGAGGAGAAAGTACCTGCTTCCAGACACACCTGACACCATGGAGCATGGGTTCAGCCTGTCCCAGTTTTTCACACAGACTGAATCGGGGATCTAGGCTTTAATAGGAAACTCTAATCAATATGGTTTTAGGAAGCGAGTAGAAATAAGAGTGAGAGAGAGAGGGAAGGAGCGAGGAGAGTCTGGGGAGACAGATATATAGAAAGGAGGAATGGCCAGATACAGAGAGAGGTGAAGATAGGCACAAGAGTGTGTAGGTGGGTGGACAGGTAGAAGTCTGTTAGAAGAAATTCAGGCAGCAGCCATAATCCTGCTGATGTAGAGATGTCAAATGTCATTGACTTGCCAGTGTTAATTGCTGAATTAGCATAGAATCATCTGGGCCGGAAGGGACCTTCAAAGGTCACCTAGTCTGACCCCCCCGCAGTCACAGGGACACCCTCAACTAGACCAGGTTTCCCAGGGCCTTGTTGAGCCTCACCTTGAATGTCTCCAGGGAAGGGGCCTCAACCACCTCCC
>JAOXNO010000052.1:29886963-29918692 GCA_028565335.1 Limnodromus scolopaceus | reverse complement strand
CAAGTTATTTTAAAAAATGCAGTACCCTTTGTATCTCCCCCCCCCCCCCCCCCTCCTTTTTTCACTCAAATGGAAATCCCATCTGGCCTTGCTGTGAAACATCCCTCTCCTGTTCCTGCTTGTAAGACAAACTGGCCAAGTGGCTGCTTATTTAGCATCCATGGTGTCCGCCACTTTGGTTTTGAGGCACAGTTGGAGCCATGCTTCAGATCCAGCTGAACCTTTCTGCGCAGGAGAGATTCCACCTGCCCATCATTGTTGTACTTCCTCCATTTTGCGATGCACATGCTATACTCTTTTAAGTGGGGAATTGTGTTTCTGTTCCTTTCTGCTGTCTGTGGTCCAATGATTTACTGTTGTACTAGAAGTGATTCCTCTGCATTTCAATGCCATGGCTGCCCTCCCACACTTTATTTATTTATTTCACTGTTTGGTTTGGTCCTTTATTTCAGATTGCTTTTCTTTCCCCTAGGTGCATTCACCGTAATCAAGCTCCAGTTTTGAAGGATCTTGTAGCTGATAATTACAGTCATTTATTGTTTATATTTTGCAGCATTTTTTAAACAAACAAAATAAGATTTATTTGGACTTTTAACATTTGTGAACCTATGGACTACTGTTTTCCATGATGGTTCATGACACTAAAAACCTCTGCCCAACTTTGTCACCTCTTCTTTTATCTCTGTTTCTTTGTACAGTTTGATAGTTTATTTGAAATGATGGACTAATGAATCATGTAAAAAAGAATAACAATAAAGATGAATCTGTTGGTAAAGAGAATTGGTCTGAAGTCCAGTTCCACCACGTGCTGGGTTCAGTTTGCCCTGATAGGCAAGTGCTGGTCTGGGTGCACTGCAGATGTGGTGAGCATTTTACCTACAAGAGAGCATTGAGACCACCCAAAAATGCCTTGTTTGACCAACCCGCAGCCTCAGCTTGTGACCAGGAAGAAAATGCTTTTTTTTCTCCCTTTCCCTCCCCGGAGGTGAAGGACTCAGCCACACACCACTAAGAGAGAAGAGCAGCATCTCAGAGGAATTAAGCAGCCATACCTTTTTCTCCTCCTGGAGGTATTCAAATGTCCTTTCTGGCTCAGCCCAGCCTGTGTTGGACCCTCCAGCAAGCACCACGGCTGCTCCAGGTTTCAGACAGCATTCCCTGAGAGTGCTGGTTCACTGCCAGGACCCTTCTCCTGGACACAACCTGGCATTAAATTCATTTTAGAGGGGCTTTTCTAGGAGTGAGGCTTTGCAATCCCAAAGCCAGGAACCAACGCTCCTCTCCTGCTTGCATCATCCCATCTGTGTCGACAGAGCCATTCCCTGCCCTCTGGGAAGAGCAGCAGAGGCATCGTACAAGCAGAGCAGAGCTTCGGTGGCTCCCCCCACCTGTGAAAATTGCTGTAAAATATTTACGGCCAAACCCTAGGAATACACATGACTGGAAATGAGGGGTCTAAAAATAAACCAGCCGGGGAAAAAAGAAGAGAGATACAGGCTTCCTTCAGAGGCAATTGGAAAGAAAATTGAAGTACTGTAACTGCCTCTAAATATAGAACACAGTTATGGGAATCAAAGGACATGTTGAACAAGAAATCACCACAAGAAATCATGAGGCTGCCGCGGCTCAGAGTTAGTGACATCTCAGCAGACGCAGAGCATCACAGATTCCGGCAAAACATGGAGCAGTAAAACATCCCCCTGTGCAGGACAGACACACAGACCCACAGCGCCTTTCCAAGGGCCCCAGAGAGCAGATCGTGACAGTGATGTCTGGTGTGGATCAACTGCACTGAGCACACCCCGAGGTTCATCCACGCCGTCACTCTGCACCCCAGCCCACAGCGTGGCAGCGGGTGACCCAAGAGCTGCAGCCTTCTTGTAATGCAGATACTGCTCTGCCAGCCCCAGTTGGACTTCTCCATGAACAGAGCTCACCAGCTCACAGATGCTGAGTAGAACCAGAGAGGGAGATGGAGTTTCTTTGGGAATCCAAAGGCCCCTCATCTCTCTCTTCTATGTGGCTGGTTTCCCCAGGGATCCTCACCCTTGGTGACATTCCAAGCGAGTACCTTCCAGGGGAGCAGATGCTCTCTGCCCGTTCCTGTCTATCTTAACACACTCCAAGAGCTTCTGGAGCAAACAACTTGGGGGACGAAAGGCAATGTGAAGTCACAGCCTGTCCCAAGAATAATGGGAGGGTGGAGAGCTGCATGGTACTGCTACTTTCATCCAGAAAGGCTTGGAGGTGCCCAGAAGTGGGATATGGTGCCTCCAAAAGTTACATGGTAAATGTAACAGGGCCAAATCAGGACTTGACCCTACCTCCTTTATCCCCAGTCCTAGATATCTAAGACCTCCTTTGCACATTGCTGTGTGGTTACATGGACCCCATGGCAGGAGCCATTAGCCTTTCACCTTTTGGGAAATCATTGTTGAGATGTCTTTATTCAGTGGGAAGCGCTGAGCTCTCTGGTCTGGCTGGAGTCCCCACAGGATGTATGACAGATGTTAGGGGTGGCCTGTGACCTAGTCAGGTCAGCTCGAAGGCAATGGGCAACTTGAGTGCGTTGGAGCAGAAGAAGCCCAGGATGTGGGCGTGCTCAGCCTGGCCTTCATCATAGGCATCATTGTGAGGACCAGGGACTTGTCTCACGGCTCCGTGCATTCCTATGAGGTTGAGTCAGATCTATGTATAGCAGATCCCTCTCCGGCTAGGTGAGTTCAGCTGGGACTTTGGGGCACCTGTTTCATCTCACTGAGCAGGAACAAGGCAGTGGGGTCCCAGCTGGACTAAGCTATGGGTGCAACCTCAGGAACTGTGCTTACTGTGAATTCGCCATAGTCTCAGTGATTCCCCTACACAGACTTGCTATAGAAGAGCTGAAGGAGGGACTCATTTTGTGGGTGGGCAGACATTGCATGGTGGCACAGCACTTGCAGAATCGGACCCAACACATCTCCACTCTACTGCAAACGTCACTGAAATCAGTGCCAGTATGCGAAGCACATGCCATGCATCTTGGCCTTTCTTGGCACAAGAGAAAGCTTCCACAGGTGGGGTGAAGAAGGATCTCCTGGACTACAGGTGGAGAAGGAATGGCATCCCCTCAGGAGAAGTGTGGGTAGCATCCACTCACCTCAGTGAGCCTCTATTTCTGAGCCCTGCAGTGAACATCAAATGTCTGTAACAGGTGGAAAAACATCCACCTCTGGATCTCTAGGGACATAAAGATGTTTATGGAACCAGAGCATCACTCATACGAGGAGAAGCTTGAGAGAGCTGGGACTGTTCAACCTGGAGAAAAGAAGGCTCAGGGGGATCTTATCCTTGTGTATAAATACCTGATGGGAGGGAATGAAGAAGAGGGAGTCGGACTCTTCTCAGCCGTGTCCAGTGACAAGACAGCAACAAGAAGCAACGGGTATAAATTTAAAAATAGGAAAATCAGTCTGGATACAAGATGACAGTTTTTTGTTTTGAGGATAACCAAGCACTGGAAGAGGTTGCCCAAAGAAGTTGTGGTGTCACCATCCCTGGAGATATTCAAAACCTGACTGGGCACATCCCTGGGCAACTAGCTCTGGGTGAGCTGGCTGAGCAAGGGAATTGGACCAGATGACCTCCAGAAGTGTCTTCCAACCTCACCTAGTCTGTGATTCTGTGTATGGTACCCATCACCGCTCCCCATTTGCCCCCCAAATTGCCTGAGATTAATGCAACCCACAGCTTGTTATTTGTTATTTTATTTATAATATAAAAAATGTTCAAGTGTTAAACAGTCGAGAGTTCTGACATTCAGACAATCCAGAGCAAACTTTGACAATCATCTTATGACAAATTAGCAGAGTTTTCTATCTGACCCCATCATGGGTGAGGAATAGAGGGTTTAGTTACTTTATTGCTAAAAGTTAAATGAAATACACTGTCAATTGTTGTATTATCTTCTCAGTCACAGCTTCACCATGCATCCAATCTACAGTATCTGAAATGCAAAGGACATGCAGAAGTAAAAATATAAAAAGAAAAAAGTCAAGCTACAATGTAAACAGGTTTGCTGCAGAGAACTGAGGAGAGAGGGGCACTTCCACGGGGGTGCTCTGCCGCCTGGACACGCAGGACTGTCTCTTTGCGCCACAGAGCCGATGGCCAGAGCTGCTCCGAGTTTGGAAACGCGACGTCCGTCACCGATGGTAGGACATGACGGTAACAGCCGTCTCTACAATATACAGCACGGCAGTACAGAAGAATCCGTTTACTGGGCTGCCCCTCGCAGGGCCCTTCCTGACCAATGCAGGGGCGACAAGCGGGGCCAAAAGTGCTCAGGCTCTTTCCAAACCCTGAGGCAGCATGGCCAGCAGCTCTCTGGCACATCATCCAGGGCAAGCCGTGGCCATGCTGCGCCGTGGGGCCGCCCTCCAGGTATCCTCCCAGCACCGCCCGACCTGCGGCCGAGCACAGCACGCGGGACGCCCCGGCCCCAGCAGCCCATGGCACCATGGCACGGGGCACCACGGCCAACACTGCTCAGTGAAGGGGACACCGCGGCCAGCACGGCACCGGTAGGGCAATGCAGCCACAGGGCACCGTGGCTGGGTGGGGACTGCCCTGCGGGGACCAGGACAGTGCCCTCTGCCTGCCGGGGCTGGCTTCAGTCAACTGGATTCAACCATACGTGATGGGGTTCTACCTCAGCACCTTCGCACGCTGTCCGCCTCGTCAGACCACAAACCTGTGCCAACCCAGCTTCAGACCCAGGGGTGAAATGGCCAGAGGTTGAGAGCTATATTGTAAGGGCTGCTGCTGCTGCTGTGCAATTTCTTTTTCTCTTCCCTATCTGTGTGGCAAAAGAAACGTTATTTCTGCATTTCAGTATGGTGCTTCTGGGTTTCTTTTTCTCCTGATTTAAGTGAAAATACAGGTATTTCACAGGGCAAGACAGATCCCCAGTAGACATGACAATGGAAATGCTCCCACTCGTGTCCTTGATGTGTGTTTAAACAATACCTCAAAGAATAAGATCGTTAATAGTGGGGTACAGGGCAAAGTGGCGAGGCTGTTTTCTTCCAATGGAAGAGTGCCCTTGTGACGGCTGTCTCCCAAACAAAAATCTATGATCTTAAAAATGCTACTAAAACAGAATCCTCGGCATGAATCCCAGCACTAGCATACAGCAAAAGGCACCATGATAGTTTTGTTTTCTATTTTTAAGTAGTCAAAAATTGGCCCACTTTTTTTCTTAACTTTATTGTTTGTTTTCTTTTCTTCTTTTTTTTTTTTTACTTTTTTTTTCTTGGAAGCTGTAAATCCAGACATTACATATAAATAGAGATTCCCTATAAAAAAGTCATTGCCGTTAGCTATTATAAGACAAATTTGCTAAAATGAAAATAAAACATTTTATTTGTTATATTTTTCCCTCTTTTATATAAAATAAAAATATTTATTTTTTGTTTTGTTCTGTCTCATCTCCCTCCTCGGCTCCCTCCATGCGGGTTAGGTCTGTGGGCGCGAGAGCCTGGGAGGCGCCTAGAGAGGGTGGGGGTCCGGTTTGGGCGCCGTGTGCCCCAGGCTGCTGCGCCCGCTCTCCCCGTGGGCGCTGTGCCTGCTGCAGGAGTGGTGAGTCCGGCTGTCGCCTGGCCGGTGGAGCGGGGGCGACTCTGTGTGGGCCGCCTCATTGTTCTGAGTGCTTAGGAAGGGGGTGCTCTCGGCCACCAGCTCCTCGTCAGACTCACTGTAAGAGGCGCTGCTCAAGGAGAAGGAGTCCCGGATGGCTCTGGCTCTGTGAGGGACGTGCCCGTTCAGTTTGGATTTTTTCCACCGCCTGTTGCTGCTGGCTGTTTTCTTTGGCTGCTCTAGCGCTGTGACATACTCCTGCGTCGTCTCGTACTCGTCGTCCTCCGTGATGCGGAAGGGGCTGGAGGGCAGGCTCCCCATGCTGTCGTTTAGATAGGTCTTCCTTTGGTAGTAGCTGTCGTACCTCTGCGTGTCCTGGAAGGGGAGCTGGTACCGCCGCAAGAGGGGCTGCTGTTCCTCCACGCGGAAGCTGATGGGGGCCGCCGGCGGCAGGGAGACGGCGTGCGCTGAGTTGGGGGAGGTGATCTCGAAGGTGGGCACCTGTGCGGCCATCGAGTAATGGAAGTCAACAGGCGACAGGCGTGCTGGTGTGGTCAGGGCTGACACGTACCTGGAAGAAGTAACACCTCCGTTAGGACACTGAACAACACCAAAAACCTCCAGCTGTGCCTACACTCTGCCAAACACCCAGCACAGGAACCCATGAGGTCTCCAGTGCACCTGGTCCTGGAGCTTGCATCTCCTCGGGGACCAGGAAGAGGGACCTTGTGCTGAGGGAGGATGAGCTGCTGCCTTTGGTGGGCACTTGGGCATTGTGCACCATGCACCCCAGGAGTGCCTCTACCAAGGGACTCGGTGTGCAATTCCCACCCTGCACCACTGAAAACCTCGCAGCATCTGCCAGCAGGCTAAGACAAGACTTCCCTCCCTCTTGTCTGCCTGCCCACTGCTTTCTGTTCCCTCTGGAGGTGCCAGGCTTGTCTCCAAGGAAGGTTGCCAAAATGCCCTCCCCCTGCTCAGGCCACAGATGGGGAAAGCCTGGGCATTGCTTCCTCTGACTTAGCAAAAATCTTGTGTCTCAGAAAGACATCTACTGCTTCCATCTACTCCAGTGACAACATCAATGTGGCAACTCACACCTGGTCTAGCCCCTCTCCAAAGAAACCCTTCTTTTGGCATCACCTCTTGCTAAGAAGCAGATTTCATTTCCTCTCAATAGTGCCAAGTGGTGCCTCTGGTCATTTCAGGCTGCCCAGGCTCCCTGGCTCACCTGGTCCCATTTTACCTGTGTGTCTCGTGAAGTATGAGACCTCTGTAGGAGCTGGGTCAGCCTGTCTGAATGGACTGGGGACAGGAATGAGAGAGCAGGAGATGCTGCCTTTCTCCTCTTCCTCATGGAAAAGTCCCACTGCCTTGAAGGATAACTGCTGGAAAGTGGCCACCCAAGGGTGCCCACAGCTACCCACAAAGGACTGGAGCAAGGGTGGAGATGTGCTTCTGCACCCTGAGGAACCAAACCCGGGAAGGGGATGAGTGTTGTTGCTTCTCACTGGCTGATGCTGTCTCAGCTCTGCAGTTGCATTCCCCTGAAGGCTGGGTGATACAGAACCCTGTCCCAAGGCTGTGCCCGCATACAGCACCCCTGCTCACCCGGTCATCCAGGACTACGCTGAGGACATGCATCTTTTCCACATATACCTGAGGGCCAGACTCTGCTTAAGCTGCAAACCCACCAAGCTGGTGTTTTCAGCCAGTTTTTCTTCACCAGTTGCTGATTGCAGCCAGGTGTTTTCCGCTCCTCTCATCCCTGTGCTCCAAACCTGTGCTGCCACCAGCTGAGCAGGGTGCAGTGCTTGCTGCTGCTGCCACCAGAGTGATCTCCTGGGGTAGTGGCTTCCTCTGGTAGGACCAGAGCTGGAGCTTTTCCAGTGCTACCACAGGACTGCTGCTCTAGGACTTGGCAGAAGCAAACATTTTTGTGTCTGGCGCAAAGGGCATGGCTCGCCTCTGCTGTGCCAGGGCAGCACCAAGCAGTGGGGTCTGACCTCTCGCTGTGCGGTGAGTCCCGCAGAGAATCCACCGAGTCCCGATACTGTGTCATGGGCCTCCGCGAGTCCTCGATGCAGAAGGCGGCCCCGCGACGAGCCCGTGCCTCCACACATGCAGGGCTGTTGCATTTACTGGTTCCCACCGAGGACAGCATTATCCCAGACTGGGAATCTGAAGTCAGGCTCTCCGTCCGCTCCAAGCTCCAGGTGTGGCTTTCATGTCTGTGGACCAAACCCCATATGGACAGTGAGCAAATAAGCTCCCACCAAGGTCTTCTCCAAAGAGCTGCACGTAGGCACAGCTTGCGCTCTTTTCTGCACTGATGTTCCCTCTTGCTCTCTCAGTAGGATTCATCTGGCCAAGGATGCCCAGCTTTCCAATCCTGCCTTTGATCTGCCTTTCTTTGCTGCTTCTTGGAGCTATGATTAGAGGGTGAAGAAAGGTAAACCAGCGCATACTGGGTATTTATCACACCACCTCCTGACAAGCGGGAACAGAACAGGATGGCCTCTGGAGGGAGGACAGGGAAACTGCTCTCTGCTTGCAAAGTGTTCTGGGTGTGGAGCAATGCACTGGCCATGCCAAGGCAAATCCACAAAGGATATTCAAATGTGCCATCTGCATTGCCAAGTGACAGCCCCTTCAGCAATGCTACCAGAAAGGAGCCAGAAAAAAGCCAGAAAAAACTCATAATTACTTCATCATCAGCAGAGAAAAGCATACCACAGGTAGATCTAGATGTTCGGTTTCCACTGGTTTATAAAAGATTTTGGCAGCAAGACACTTTTGAGGTGGCTTTTCATATGTTGGCTAGACCTTGCTGAGCCCTTGGAGCTCCACCTGCCCTAGTCTTGGTGCAAAGAAGACATCCCACAAGGACTCACTAAGGCCACAGACACACCAGGGAGCCCACCTGCGTCACGGCCACCAGGCTGACCCCTCTCCGTAGCAGAAATATGTGGTCCATTAGAGCAACAGCTCTGGACTCCCAAACTGCACCAGGTGGAACTGTCCCGGCTGAGGATTTTGGGTGGGGGTTTGCAGAGGAGACCAGGCCTCATTAAGACTTCCCAAGAACTTGTTAATTATTGATGGCTCCAGACACATGCTTGGCTTCAACCACCACACTCATTTATAACTTCAAATGGTGTCCTCATTAGAGGCGCTGATCGAGTAAAATGGAGCCTGATTATGTCAGTAATTTGCCTCTGGCATGACTTCAAGAAACACCTGCTTGCTGCACTTGACTCAGAAAGATTAAGTGGCAGGTAGCCAGGACCAGAGGCTATGCAAGGTAGGTGCCTCCCTACAGCTGCCACAAGCTATTGCTGGCCTCCAGACACACCTTTGCATCTTCAGGAGGTGCCCAGAGGTGGCCCCAGGGTCCCAGGACTCTGAAGTGAGCATGGAAGGCCAGCAAGGTGCAGCTCTGGAGGCACGGGAGCCTCTGTGCGCCTGGCTCAGGCCTGCACACGGCTAGCCTGGGCCGGGCTGCAGAGGAGGAATTAAAAAAAGAAACCCTGGAAAACACACTGTCTAGCTCACCAGGGGTAGTAATTTCCATCCCAGCAAGTGATTCTTGGCTCCCTCTCTAATTGTTGGAGGTCTAGCCAGAGGAGTTTGAGGCGAAATTCACCTGAAAACCTAAGTTCAATATCTGAAGTTGATCTGATGCATTGTACATCAACAATGATACCTGAACCCTGAAGAAACCTGCCAGGAGCCATCTTTGAGGTTTAGCTGAAAGGATTCATTGCTTCCTGGACAAATGGAGACAAACACATTGGACTAATGAAGTAAATAAGCCAGGATATCTTTTGCTTTATGAAGTCAATGCAAGGTGATCTATATGTCATTGACAGGCTGTAGATAGGGCCCCCCTGCACCCCTCCATCACTTTTCAAAGTCAAGTGCTGTCCTAGGGAAACACCACTGCTTGCTGGAAGAAGCGCAGGAGCTGTGTAAGAGGAAGAACCTGACCATCCAAACTTGAAACAGCACAGGACTTTTTCTAGAGCATTTGAAGGACTTTTCTGGACATCATAGAAATAGGAAATCTCAATCTGCAATTTAAATGCTCTCAAAAACCGTGAGGACTTTGGCTTCCAAACCACGCTCCTCTTCTCCTCACTGGCTATGTTGAAATGTAAAAAAACCTACACTTCTGCCTGTGTAGCAAGAATTACTGGTACTCTTCTGCCAGCCCCAGTTTTCCTGAGAGCTTCAGAAAGACTTCCAGTGAAAGAGGTGCCACCACCTCAGAGGCTGAGATTCCAATGCAGCTGTCTGGACTGTGATAAATTGTACAGGAGTGTTTGCTGTGGTGAAAAACTGCGACTCCCAAGTCAGACCCTAACTCCAAGGAACTGGCCAAAACATTTTGTGATATTTTGTGTACTTTGCCTTCCACAAGGCAAATGCATTCTAAATATATCAAGAATGACATGAATAATCTGTATGTGCTAAATGAATTTTTGCAGGTGTCCAGTGTGGTTGCAACCCCAACTTGCAAAACCTTTTCTAGATGCATCCTCCCACTTGTGTCTGTGCAAAGCATGAAAGCACAAGTTCCTGCTGGCACCTCGCTGCAGGTCAAGGATCACACTTTTCCACACCTCGCTGTGCCAGCAAAGACCCACAGTGTCAACATGGTCTGTGTAGTACTAAGCATCAAGTGAAAACAGAAAGGGAGGTGAAAAAAACTTTTACTGGCTTTGAACCTCACAGCATCCTAAAGCAAACAGCAGGAGAAAGTTCAGGGGAAGATGGTATACATCACCTCTGGCTGGACGTTGGAGTGGCTGTAGAGCAGTGATGAGAAGGGGAGCAGGAGTGGCTTCCTGAAAAGGTTGTCTCGGTTTCCCTTCGGATCACATGCTCGGTGGCAGAAACATTCTTTGAAATGTACTGTAAAATAGGAAGAATCACACAGATCAGCCACCAGCTTGCCAGCACTGTCACAGCCAAATTCATCTGGCTTGATTATTTCTGGTGAACTCAGACAAGGACTGAGTGAACCCAGCAGCTCCATACCCCAAGGAAAGAGACGAGGAGGCTGGAGGCTCTTCTCTGCCCTTGCACTTAGAACACTTTGAAAATGGGCCATGGCACGGGGACTGCAGAAGTGTATGAAGAGCCAAGGGGTTCCCCTGAGGACAGTGGTACAACGTGTGGCTACTGAGCAGAAAAACGTCTCTGCTCACAGGAGGTTACACACCCAAGAGAGTATCAGCAAGAAGACAACGACAGGAGATCTGACAGAGATACGAGAGCTATGGAAACACGAGGTGTAATCCAATATTTATGCTGAGATATTCCTCCATCTAACAGGAAGCACTGCTTTTCACAGGGACACTAAGCTCTCTGGGGGAGTCAGTACTTTGCGGCCAGAGGGTTCTTAGCAATTCCCTTTCTCTCTTTCTTCATGGCTGGGATTCAACCTAGCTACATTCTAACATCCAAAGGGTGACCCAGTATTGCTTGTAACTGATTTATTGTACTCTTTTCCATCAGTACTTCCTTTCATTTGTCTCTCCCTCCCACCTCCCTTTTTCTGACCCCTTTCAATGCCTTGGTCCAGCAAGGCACTTAAGCACGTTGATGGTCCTACTGAGTTCACAGAGTTTGATGGGAATCTCGTGCGACTGAAGTCATGAAAGTGGCTGAACGACCCTTCTGGATTTGGTCCTAAATGCTCATTGGTGTAACACTGGCACCCCACCAGGACATCCCACCTTGCCCAAGATGCAGCTCTTGGTACAGGCAGGTGGGCTAACGTGGTGCTGACCAGATCACCAGGAGATGGTTCAGCAGCAGCTCCAGCCACCGCCACCCTGATTGCATTTGTCATGCCACAAAGTAGGGCTTAACGGGACAGCTTAATAAACAGGAAACATTGGGAACATCTCTCTCAGAGGAAAACAGCATCATGCTTGCTTCATCGAAACAAGCCTGTCCCAAGTGTCCTAATCTCATCCTGATCTTCAAAGTAAAATTGCATTTCCCTTCAGATGTTGGTTTTGGAAATGTTTCTATGCAGAATCTCGTCTTTTTTTTCAAGTTTGTAAGTGTTTTGCTTCTCACTCACATGCACACAGGTGTGTAAGCATATACATTCATGTCACATCTCTGGCAGAAAATAGGTAAAAATAGTAACATGCAGGGAGATGGAGACAAAAGTTCTTACATCAGCCATTTGGATTTCCTCAGGATCCAAACGTGGATGGCTTGGCCCATTTGCAAGGCTCCTGTTCTGATGGGCAGGGCACATGTTCTGCCGTAAATGATTATGCATTTGTTTTCTTTGTTTCCTTTAAAACAGAAAGGAAAAAAATCTATTAGGAAGACCTATCTCATGGGGCTCTGCCCTCAGAGGCACCTGGGTGATGCAGACCATAGAGAAAGCAAGTCTCAGGCACATTTGATGTTTCAATAGTGTTTGTGGAAAGCTGCAAACGGGAGGAAACAATGTACTCGACATTTGCCACCTTCTCATTGTGGGCAGTTCGGGAAGCCGGGCCCAGCGTCCCATTTTGTAAGAGAGAGCCCAGCAGAATGTAGTGGAGCCAGGGACACCAAGGCACTGGGAGAGCAGGAGAAAAGTGGGGAGACGGAAAAAGGGGAAGTGGGTCCTTGTTTGGCTTTGGTGGCAAGGCACTTGACCTGTCCTGCATTAAGCACAAGGTGGCAAAGCCTCCCCGTGCCCCTGGCAGGGCATCCACTCCACAAGACCCACCATGTCCTGGGGGCACCCTGAATTGAGGTGCAGGCTAAGTTGGGAAAAAGGTGCAATCCAGGCAGGGAAGGCTGGACATCAAAGAGGTCCCCAAGACTCTTATTCCATCAAGATTGCTCTGGAAGTCCCAAAATGTACATAGCTGAGGATCCTGCACAACAGCCCAGTCTGCTTCTGCTCCTGCTCTCAGGAGATGAGCTGCTGGCTTGGACACCAGCTTTTCCCAGTAACACAGCATCACTTGGCTGGGCACAATGGTGCTGATTCAGGGGATAAGCAAATGGTCCCAGGAAAACATCCTGCTCAGACACAGCGTGGGAAACGGCTTCACTGGCCCCCTTCATGAGACCTTCCTGGGAATATCATGGCACAGGATCTCCTTAAAACAGCATTTGGGAGAACAGCATGAAAGAGTGAAGCATGAACACTACCACTCAATAACTTCTGGCCAGCTACTGTCTGTCAACCAGCCATACTCACTTGGTTTTACAGTAAGCTACCACACAGACGATGCCCACCACAAGCAAGGCAACACAGATTCCTGTGATGGTTAAAACTCTCTTCTGGTAGAGCTCTTCCGCTTCTGCAAATGGAGAGAAAGAAACTAGTTACAAACGGGCACCTGCACCAGGGTTGTGTCTGGCTGCTCAGGAACCAGGACTGCGTGCAGGTAAGATGGAAAACAGGGCTCAGTCAGACCTCCTACCAATCCACTGCCCGTCTCTAATAGCTGCTCCAAGCCTGAGACCAGCTGGCCCAACCTTACTCACCCCTCAGGAGACCTTCACTCCTTGTGTCTCTCTGCATCTTTGTCCTCTCTTGCTCAGTAGTTCACCCCTTCTGCGCTCAAACACGCTTCTTGCTTTCTCTTCTCTTCCCGCAGCATAACTTGGTGACTAATCTCAAAAAGCCCCACGACTCTCCCTTCCAGCAGATCCTCCCTTCTCAGTAACTTAGTAGCCTACCAAGGAAGTCCCCGAGCATCCCCCACTCACCATGTACATGCATGCCCTGTGATGCTCTCATCACAGGCTCTCTGCTCTGACCGACTCAGAATGCCTCTTCCTTGCAGCGGCTGCATGCCCTGGAGCTTGGCTGTGGGCTAGAAACTGCCAAACAACAGGCTCCAAAGCATGTAGGTGCTGAAAGGGACACCCTAAAACAGTCAAAAAGCAGAATGAGGATGGAAAAGTGATAGAGCAGTAGGCAAAGAAAAGGGAGTAGAGTAATTAAAATACAGTAATCAATTACAGTTATGGATTTTTAATTAAACCCTAGGAAACGATTCCATTGCATCAGGTAACTCAGATGCACACACAAAATTCAAGCAGCATGCTGCTGCTTCTCTCAAATATCACCATTTGTCATGGACCCCCTTTCAAAACAGAAAAGTCAATCACTTGCATCAAAACCCAGCCCATGCTGGAAGTGAATTAATTCATTCACATTAATCAAAGCTCCGAGGAAACACTAGGATGTCACTTGCACTGCAACTGAACTACACCTAGGCAGCAATCACAGGGCTAGGACACCTTCCTTTCTGGCTACACCAGAGCAGATGTTCCTCTCAGCGACATCCAGCAATCTCCACTGAGATCAGCAGGGGCAATTTGGTTCTCCAGCTGGATGACTGAAAGAAAGATTCACTGCACAGCTGCCGTGAGCATTTTAGTTCAGCATCTACAAACAATGTTCTCCTGCCCCCACACTATGTGTTAATGCTGAAGTTACTGGGGTTTGTCACTTCTTCAATATTCACTTAAATATTTTTTCATATAGATTAGGCAATAAAACTCATGCCATGGTTGCTGTGCTCACCACCCACATTGTGTATGGGTCACCATACCACACTAAATACCTCGAATGGACTACATAATATCCTCAGAGCTACCCAGCAATGAAATACAAAACCAGAAGAGAAACAGATCTGGTCCCAGAAAGCCCTTGGACTAGGCTTTAGCAAAAAAGGAAGGGGGAAGAAATGAAAAATTCCAGGTATCTGAATATTTAGATAAATTTCACCTTGCCATTTTAGGACAGAGAAGGCATTTTTGGAAGAAAAATAAGCACTAGGAACAAATCTTATCTCTTTCTACTCAAAACTCTCAAAATGGGAATGAAGAAACTTTTGCTAAACAAGGGCTGAGAATGACAGCCCGTTCAGGAAGATTCAAAACATCATCAGCAGAGCTTGCTTCATGCCTGTGCTACAAAGCTACAATTTAAAGAAATACATTTCCATCGGTTTTGTTTGTGCACTGGCCTTTGGCTTCATGAGGCGCTCACGGTGCAGGTGGAGGTGCCAAGCAGGCAATGGCCCACCAGTCACCAGAGAGGCAGACAGCTGAGACTCTCCCAGACTCCATCTCCACAGCGCTGTGGACCAGGAACGACAGGTCATGGGTCTCACTTGGGCTGAAAGTTATTGTGCCACAGCAGCTTCACCAGCCTCCTCAGAGCCACAGCCTGGGACCTGCCCACAAGGAGGGGTGTGGGTGCCAGCTGACCTGATACTCCTTGTGTTCTACTACGAGGAACCAGGTGGGGCTGGCATGGGCAAAGAAGTCACTATGGGGTGAAACATCTCCTTCAGCAATGTGTTTCCCTTGCATGGATGCCCTACTCCAGGCATCAGCAACCATGGCAGACAAGTTTTCTCGCTCTTGCATGCCTCTGGGACCTGGATTCCAGCTGTATAGCTCTTTCCTTCAGACAGGAGCTTCAGAGATTTTATCCGACTCTGGAAACCAGCTACGATCATGTCATATTTATGGATGGCATCAAGGCAAGAATTTTGGACCCATGGACACATCCATAAAGCCAATGTTTTCAAAGATTTTTCATCAGCTATGTTTTTTGCTACAAAGACTTTTTTTTTCCAATCATAAATCATCCTCTTTGAATCATGGAGGAGAAAGAGCAAGAACTATGGCTTTTTTTTTTTACCTATTACCTACATGACAAAATTTTTTGCCAAAGGCTCAAATCACAGCCTCGGTTCTGGTGATCATGTCAGCATGGGACCCTGACTCTGGTACGTCTGACTGTCCTGAACCTTCACCTGAACTGCACGGGGAATGTTTCAGTTCATCAGGAATGTGGATTTAGCCCCTCTGTCCTGAGCTGACAGCTCTGCTGTGGGAAGTAGTGAAGTGCAAGGCTGTGCGTCACTGCTGCAAAATTAAAATTAAATGACCTGCTGATAGTAATTTAGCTTGGCTCCTAACATCTCATTAAAGTTGATGCTCAATAACGCAGTATCTTCATGTTACACAAAACCATCCCAGCAGTAACAGAAAGAAATTAAGAGAATGCACGCTACAATTTTGTATTTGAGAAGCTAAGATCCTGGAGCAGGACTTGCCCATTTGTGTTTCTATGCTCTACAAACACCACGTCTTCATCAGCAGCATCGTCACTCTACAGCAGCAAACACTATGAACAAACCATGTGCTGCCACACACTGCCGACAGCATCACAGTCCAGCCATGGGTGTCACAGCAATGCATGAAAGTGAAAGACGAATGACAGAGAAGAGACGACTGCAGACTGGGAACAGGATGTGTGCGGTTCTGTGATGACATTGAGAATGGATGAGGAAAAGGACGAAAGGTCAACAAAAAAGGGATGTCAAAAATCCTCAATTTTAAAGTTTATTTAAGTGTATTAGCATTAGCAGCACCACTTTCTCTGAATCACCTGACCACAAAATGCGCGCTTTTTCTGCAGCGGGGAAGAACTGCTGGGGGATACACACCAATCCTCATGAATTGGGCATGAAAGCACCAGAGGAGACAAGTCTCTCCAGCTTCAACTAGTGCATGTCCCTTCACCTCAGGGACCCTCGAAGTCAATTTAGGATCCAGAAGTGAAAGACTGGTGTCCTCATACCTCTAGCAAATGGAATTGAAGCATCTTCCTGTGAAGGTCTGCTCTAGTTGACGTTGCCGAGTCAATGTTTTTCAGTTAAGTGATAAAGATAAATCTCTCTGCTCTCATCTGACCAAGCCCTCCCTGAGGTTGACCTGTGCACTCAAGGGAAACCTAGCCTCAAGGATTTGATTTCCAAGGTGCTTACTCAAGAGATATTTGATACATTTCTAAGAGCAGTCTGAGGAGAATGGAAGAAAAATAATATGATTATGAGCAACTGGGCAGGAGCAAGTAATCACCCAAAGGGGAGGTTTTTAAAAGCATTTAAGTTACTGCAGTGTTTTTCCAAACTTCAGCTTGCCACTGTGATGCTCAACATTACATCCTCCACTCTCATGAGAGACTACTGACATCCCTGCAGCTCCCTGATTTCTAGACTAACTTGTCTCATGCCACCTTCTTGTATCATTTTCCTCCTGGTTAAGAACCAAAACAAGCCGCTAACCTTTGGGAGGAGGAACGGCAAAGCTCATAGGATCCAGTGGAGGTTAGTGCTTCTAGGATGGCAATTTCTATAAAAGCCCTGATCTTCCTAAAACTTGCCTTCCTGTCCCTGGAATGCCTGTCCGTTCCCAAGTGGTGCCTCCTGGCAACCTTTTGGATGGACACAAACTCCAGTTTTTCGGTTAAATACACAAAAGCATGTTGAATGAGGAGACGTATGGCAATTGTAACATCCCAGTCATGCCACACACACCAGGCTGCTGCTGGAAACAAAGAAAAAAGTGCTGCTAAAAATACACGTGCTTTTTTTTCATAGGTTTACAATTAGTTTTTGTGATTTACTTTGTTTTGTTTTGTTTTGTTCTTTATTTTCAATGCAAACATCTATCTTGGTGCCAGGGAAGAGAACAGAACAGCTGATTTTTTAATCATCCCATTAAAGCCATAAATATAATGTGGGCAGCTCTTAATGGCTTCTGATTAATAAATGAATGGTTGTTCCATACCCTTTAATTCAAATCCAAGATGCTCTGCCAATGCAGAAAGAAGACAAGGAAGAAAAAGAGAAAAAGAAAAACAGGTCTGTCAGAGATCTCTAATATACAAACACACTGTGCAGTTACAGCAGGTTAGCTTTTCTGGAGGCTCAGCAGCAGTTACACAGAAGACAGTGTATGCTTCAGAGCATTTCAAATTCCCACCAGAGCTTATATCTTATGTAAAGAAAGACCCAAACAAATTGCAGTGGAAGTTAATTATGAATTCTTTTAGTTAATTATGAATTCTTTTGAGATGAGCCATGTTTGTTAGTACCTGATATGGAATTCACAGTTTAAGCAGGGAAAAATAAATAAAAGGAAAGGAAAAATAAAAAGGTACACTTGTTCTGAAACAACTCCTGACAGGTCAAAACACATAGTGACTGCATGAACCTCATAAAAGCCATTCATTCACTTTCTACAAGCAAAATATGCCCGGGACGGTTTCACTCGCCCCTCTCTGCCTGGCGCCGGTGCACCAAAGGCGAGCGCTGGGCAGAGGGGTGTGCGGGCACTTGCATGGGGCCCCAGGGCCTGACAGCACCCATCTGCTGCCCGACCCCACCTCTGGTCTGGGGTGCACAGCATCATCTGGCAGCATCGCTGCAAATCACCAGATGGTGTGTCAGTCATGCCAGCATTGCTCTCGGCGTACAGATCCGCAGATGAACCACTGATGCTCCGGGCGATTAGCTGCCCGGGCAAGGCAATGAATCCCTTGCAGATCTAATAGTGCAAATTGCACTGAAAGTTTCCCTCAAGTCTGTGATTTTCCAAATTTCACTTCTGCTGTGGTTCTGCAATGTTTTAGAAATAACAAGCATACTGAAAAAAAGGACAAATTGGAGCATCTGCTTTCAGATTCATATTCATTGCAAGTAAGACTGCAGTTCATCTTGCAGAGATAGTGCTAAGCAAAGTACTTTACCTAATGAATAACGCAGTTATTCAAAACAGGTATCCTGAATTTTAGTAATTTTCCTGGCACAGGCCTCATCTAAAGACAGTTTTTTGTTCATAAAGTTCTCCACACTCATCACTGTACACAAAAGTGAGCTCAGCTGTTCCTAATCACCATACACCCAAAATTGTTTGCAGCTTGGAGATGTCCAGATTTATTTACTATATTTTCCATAGGAACTGCTTTTTGCTGCACAGAAATACTGGCTTTCTTTTGCAATGCTGCTCAAAATTTAGGCAGGAGGAAATTAGCACTAGTCATCATGGAACACGTAAACACGTTTTCTAAAGCAGGTTCTTCTCTTCAAAACAATGCTGATGATTGGGTTGGGTTTTTTTTGTGGGGGTGAAAGTTGGATGGGGCTGGGGTTTTTTAAATTTTGTATAATTTAAAGGCCACTAAACCTGGTTGCTCTATGCTTCATATTTCACATTTGTGTAAAAGGAACAGCAAACTCTACCATGCATTTCATGGTCATTTTGTACACGTGGCAGTGACAAAGACACAACGTGGTGGGCAGCAGAGAACTGGACAGAATACATCTTAAATCTCTTGGTTATCACATCTAGCCATTACCTTTTAGGCGTGCTATCATTACACACACTGCTTCGCCTGACGCTATGGCAAATGCCTGTAGAGACTCATTAAATTTCATCTATATATCTGCACTATTGATCCGTTTGACAGCTGCATACTGCCTATACTGCCACATCTCCTCCCTGTTCCAGGATTTGCTGCAACATCTACAGCTATAAATGGATGCAATTTGAAACATTTTTATGTTTTTTTTTTGCAAATTCAGAAATGCCCGTGCAAACAGAGGTGGTAGGGAGGAGCTGGGGAACTTTAGCCTTCCCACTGTCCCTCTCCCATCAGAACTGCAGTTTCTTTTGGCTTCCCAACCCCATGGAGCAGGTACAACCAGCTGGCTTGTTGGATCTTAGCCACAGTTTTCCTGAACAGGAGAGAAACCATGCAGCCACGCAGCAGCTGGAATGTACATGCCTGCCTACGCCTACAAACCCACCAAGAGCTCTGCAGACAGAGGAAGCCTTACCCCAGCCTGTGCTCCTGCATCTGATGTCCATAGCTACTCTACCATTTTAGGCTGCAGACATTGCTTCTGCATCACCCATAACAGAACCCTTCCAACAGGGAGCCACTCTCCCCTTCTCCTGCTCAGCAGGTCCTCCCAGCCCGGGCAGGTGTTTCTTTCTGTGCTGGGACAGCAAGGAGGAGACACTTCAAGAGTAGGCTGGGATTTGGTGGGTTTGCCTCTTCTCTAAACAAGAGACTGTTCTAAATTATTCAACATGTTACAATCCAGAGGCTAATGAGATGACCCCAGGGGAAAACACTGCTTCAAAATGTAATCATTCTGCGTTCAGCAGGGGGGTATCATCTTCATGGGTTACCACATAATGCATGCCTATTTTATATCAGCAACACACCACTTGATAGCAAACATGTTTGAGAAATCAAAATTTCTCCTAGAGACAACAATTTATTTTGGTCTGGAGCAAAAGACATTTCTGACTGCTTACCGCATCTGAAAGAAGTCACGTTTGCTTTTTTTAAGAGGTTGATCAGGAAAAGTAATACATCTTTAAAAGCTTTGGGTTATATATGTTGCTAGGTGGAGGAGGTGCTCAGCATGACGTGGTACCTGCACTGTGTCCTGCAGCAGTTCAGTTAATCTGCTTTTGACTCACCCTTCCAGTTAGACTGGCAGCCTGGCAGACTTGGCTGCTGGGGAGGCCTAGAAACCTTTGGGCAACGGGTCCTCTCTGCGGCCATTAACCACACGGAGGGAAGCATGAGGTCCAGGTAAGTCCTCTGGCTCCTCCAGAAGGGGATTAGCTCCATGCTGATGGAGGTGGTTGCAGTGGGGAGGTGTATTGTACCCCAGGCTTGTGGCAGAGGGAGCCTTTGGGATAACTAAGATTAAATGGATGAATCCCATCCGTAGAGACGAACTGATACGCGGCAGGGGTGCTGAGGGGGAGCAGCAGTACTCTCCAACTCCCACCGGACAAGCTCCACTGGAAGCAATACATCCATAGGTTACTACACAAACAAATCACAGTGAGACAGCACTAAGATTGTAGCTCTAGGCTGAAGAAATGGGCGTATTATTTATCTCACATCATCAACCTTCTGTCTGAATCCCACATGTGCTCCCTGGTCATGGCAAGGCAATAGGGCAGAACTCCCTGAACTGCTGTGAGGCTCCCCAAACTATCTGAAGTGGGGACATGTTTTTTGGAAAATCTTGTTCCAAATGTGCCTGCTAAACCTTTCTGAAAATGCCGGACTTAAGATAGAACCCATTCTTCCTAATGCAGCCATCAGTGTTAAGGAAACAGTATCTACTGGCCTCTTTAATGCATTACTTTGCAGTATTTTTGTTATTTCTTGCACCTAAAAGCTAAGCTAGGTTCTTCTGTGTATATTCCAAAGGAGACTGGACTAGTAGTTTGGAAATGTTCAAATACCTAACTACTGTATGTAAGACAGAAGGCTGTCCAACAGAAAGGCAGTAAGCATGGGAGAGCTGAAGAAGGAAAAAAGGGGAAAAAATGAAAGAGAACATTACAAAACATTACAAAAATGTTTCATTTTCATACTCTTCATCTCAGCTGCAGCACATCTGCGTGGGATGTTGGATCCCATTACCCAGATTGGTACCACTCAGCTGTTCAAAGCAGGGTTTGCTGAAGAGTCAAGTGATGCATGGACCTTGCATTCAAGTCCAAGAAAGGTCTTGAAAAAATTCAGCTGAAGTGGACTGAAAGAAAAAAATCAGTTTGATTTAGGTGTCTCCAGTAGGGTGGGTGTTCTGTGGGCCCATTATCACAAATTTTGTTGTGCATTTTTTTCTCATGGGACAGGAGACAGAGTCCTGCACTTACTTGATATGCATTGACTTTGTGACTATCTTTTTCTCTATAATGTATTTTACCTGTTTTAAAGGATGAACAGACAAAACCATTTAATCTAAAACATCCTTATAGGAGTAACAACTCAAGACAGATGGCTCTCACTGTACTGAAGATTTACAGGGTGATTAAAACGGACAAAAGCCTTAGCAAACAGCTGTGAAAACTGGGCCTGTGCTCACGTGGTCTTCAGGTTGCCCAAGAACGTCATTAAGAGGTTTAGTTACGGCATACATTATTCCCCCCAAACGCACTTGGGTCCCCCAGAGGGCTCTCCGGGTCACGGAGCATGCTCCAATGCACGAAACAAAATGGAGAATTAACATCTGGGGACTAGCAAGACAGATTATTGATAATAAATTGCACTGACAGGAGTAATACTTGCAGCACTCTGGTCCATGCTTCCCCAGGGGATAAAGGGAGCAATGCAAGACAGTCCCATGATGTGGGAGACAGAGGACACTGTGATCGTGTTAGGGGCTGGGCAAAATTTGGAATCTCCAAGCACAGGAAGTCTGCAAACTTTCCATAAACTGCACAGCCATTTAGGCTGTCCAGTACTGTATCAATAAAAACAATTTGGTAGGCTTCAAAAGTCTAGATACACAAAACCAGAGTATTAGCAAGCTGCTGTGGATTAGCACACAATTAACTTCAGGAGATCCCAAAGGGTAACCTGTACTGTCATCCAGGGGAGAGGAATAACCCTGCTATGACAAACCACAAATGCCCTATAATTACCCAGCCACACCACAGCATAGGCATCACCCTGTAATTAAGTGGTCAGCAGTTATCATGTAATTGAAAGGAAGCTGCAGAATGTTTATGGAATTTAAAATGCTGCTAAATATTGTTTTAGGGTTCAGATGAGTATGAGGTGGAGGAGGAAACAGAACAGTAGGTATAAAAAAGAAATATTTTTCTGTTTATCATTTTTGTATCACAATCAACAGGTAGGAAACTACTGCTGAGTAAGAGATTTGAAGAACAGAGAAGCTGAAATTCAGATCTAGGCCTTCCCAGGAGAGCTTCAAGTGGTACGTTTATCCCTCTGCTCCCTGGGACACTCCACCTTGGTGTGAGGAGCAAGCGTCCAAGACCCAACTGTCAGAAGGGACACTTTTACATGTCAGTGTGATGATCTCTGAACAGTCCTCTGGCTGCAGACTGGTGTCTTCAGAGTGAATGGGACCGTCTCTCAAAAGAATAAGAAGCCTCTGCCCTGGTAAACCTATACTGCTCTGCTTCCATGATGGTTTGGTCGGCAGCGTTGGAGACAGTTTGTGTGCCACTGCGGGAACAAGTGATTCTGTTTCCACCCCAGAGAGCCTGACACAGACACTGCAAGTACAAACAGTTTATGCTTTTCTGGCTGGAAAGGCTCTACAAAAGAAATTTCCTTGAAAGGAACGACTGATGGTAAGACCCAGACACTGGATCCACAGGAAGTGTGTTATGGTAGGATAGGAATCACGCTGCTGAGATCACTACACAGATCACACCCAGCGACGGTGCAGTGCATGCTCAAGAAAAGATGGTGGTTCTCATCTCCGAAATATCCGTGGTCGTCATCTGTTGTTGGAAGGAATCTGCAATGCCTATGCAAGGGAAATGTCACACATCAGGAGCCAGACCCATGACACTAAACTTTCAACGGCTTCAGTTAAGGAGTCCTGGGAGATATATCAACCTGGGAATTCAGGATACGCTTTCATATCAACATCCACTGCAAGCAGAACTGACCAGATAGCCTGTGACTGCAAGTCTCCAATTTCTCAGCTCAAGCTCTTTTCTTCCATGCTTCCAGATGACTATACTGAGTACCATGCAGTACTTTCTCCCCTTCGAAAAAGGGATTTGATGCCTGAATAACAGACTCTTACAGAACCCAAAGTTGAAGAGAAAGCCTGCTCTCCCAACGGATAGCACAAAATGCTGCTCTGTGCTTCCAAAGCAGACCAGCAGGAAGACCCCAACTATGAATTAAAATTCAATTTGTAAAGAAAACAAGAATGCAATATGGGGTAAAAATGGAGAACATGCTAGATTATATTGTATATGAATGTCAGCTCTATTCTGGGATGTTTATAGGAAGGCTACAGACTTCAATTAGGTCACAAAGTAGAAGATGAAAATATTTCACTAAACAAGAAGATGAATGGTATGACATTTGTCCTCCAGATCAGTGACAATTATTTTGGGAGATGAATAAATAGCAAAATTAAGATGAAATTTCATATTCCACAGAAAAGAGACAAGCATAAACATAAAACTTCATCCCAAATTTTGAAATTGTTCCATAAATTGCAAGTGGAAAGAATCCAAATATGGAGACTTAGGTAAGGTATTCCTCTTAGGAATTCCATCTTAGGATGTTTAATCTTCAGTATCTCGGCTCCACCAGGAGTGAAGTAGCTGCCATGTTTTAAACCACCTTTACAACCAGCCAGCCTGGCAATTAATTTACTAGTAAACTTTCAGCTGGGTTTTACAAAGACCTGAAAAGCTTCTTGTAGAAGAGAGAAGATAGAGATAGATCTTGATCTGATGTAGAACAGGCAGCTATGAAACACAGGTGCCAGCATAGCTTAACAAAAAAAGTTTCTTAAAAGGAAGGATGACTTTGGACATGCCTCTGTCTTCTAGAAAGAGCCGCAAGACATAGTTGTGCCTATGAAGCTGGACCCAGGAAAGAGCTGTCAATTGGGTGAGTATACAGTACCCAGTAGAAGCTCTCCTATTAGAGAGACTTCCTGACTCTTTTCTGCTATTGCTGGACTTTTCACCCATGTGTACCAGCAGAGATGAAGATCTGACTGCAAAGGCAAAATCATCTCCCGGCACTAATGCTAGGGATTCATTCAGGCCACAGATCAACAGTTTGATGTGTTAAACTTTTGTTCCCATTAGAACAGAAACACCTGTGACCTGGGGCTCCGCACGAACCTGTACCAGGGCTCCGGGAGGGACATCTGACAGCTAAACCTATGAGTTTGTACTCATCACCCTCAGCACCTCTGGAGGATGAGACACCTCATCCTGATGGAAGCACTGGAGTTCAATTAGCCAAATGCCCATCCTTGGGTGCCCAACCCTCTGCAGTGACCATGAAGGGAGCCTTGATGAATTTAGACACAAACGTCTAACACAGATATCTAAAAGTCCAGTGAAAAAAATAATGAGGGTCTGGCTGTACTATTGCTGCAAAGAGTGGGGCAGGCAGAACAGAGGTCAGAAGAAAAGTTGATGATGTGAACTCAGACTGCCAGTATGGCAGGGTACTCCTTGTCTGCACGCTGCA
The DNA here is from genome assembly GCA_028565335.1 of Limnodromus scolopaceus. Classification (NCBI taxonomy): domain Eukaryota; kingdom Metazoa; phylum Chordata; class Aves; order Charadriiformes; family Scolopacidae; genus Limnodromus; species Limnodromus scolopaceus. The sequence goes on along the minus strand of JAOXNO010000052.1, from coordinate 29,894,214 downwards.
TTCCCTGTGGTCAGGGTCAGGGAGGATTCCTGCTTTAGGTCACATTTTGGAGTTAACATCTTCCAGCCCTCTGGTTTCATTTGAGCTACTTCATAACTGCAAGCTCTAACTAGTGAAACTAGCAGATGATACGACTTTACCATCATATGTACAATGCAGTATATATATTAAATATATCTGCAACTATAGTCATATGGATACATAGAAATATGAAGACCTTGATGTGAAAAATATTTTAGTAAGATGATTTAATGACTCATCATCCATGGAAATAATTCTCTATATTCTCATCTACCAGGACATTCTTCTGTTTTATTTAGTAATTGCAGACGATCACTGTCCCCTCTGTTCACTGCCATTAATTCTCCTTGAGTCTAAATTAAAACTGCTTCAAATGTTTCTTTAATGTCCCTCAGTTATATTGTACAGCCTCTATAAGGCTTTCCTCTTACAGGCTAATTATAGCTTAGACAACATGATCTTCTTACCTTGATCCATCATCCAATTCCTTATGGGTGGATGGAGGAGCGTGCACAGAGACCAACTGAGATCTGAGATTTCACAGACAAAAGGGATCTAAGCAGGCCTAAGTCAGCATATCTTAAGTCAGAACATCTTTATCTTCTCAGAGATGTACCTTTCAACTACTTTAATCTTAATGAACAGGCAGTTGTTTGCTCTGACATCTCTCCTTCCTTCCTTCTTCTGGTAGGTTTTCTGTTTTGATGAGTGTGGGAAAGCCACCTGTCATACTGTCCTAAAACTGTCCTGGGATACACAGGACAAAGCTTTGAAGTTTCCCTGTGAGACTTTGCCCACACTCACTGGCTGTGGGATTAGTATGTGTCAGTGTCTCAAAGGCTCTCATCTGTGTTGCTGCCACTTGGCAGGTGAATGCCCATTTGCCAACTGGTGGTAGCCAACTGTCTACAGATACCTAGCCACTGCTGCGCAAAATAAACGTGCTGCCTTAGATCCCGTTACGGTGTGAGCCCTGCCAGAAAACAGACCATCAGGGTGACTTAGACTAGTGCAGGCTTAGCGTGAAGGGGGGCTTAGAGAGCTGACACAGTCAGGTACCACAGAACCGTCACCTTTCCAGGCCACAGCAATGTTCTCTGTTTGCACTCTGCATCCATTTTCTGAGGTAAGTAGCTGGTTTAGCATGCTTTGCTTTTTTCCCTCCAGTATCTCAGCACATTTCCCATTACATTTGCATTACAATACAAGGAAAACAAAATGTAAACTCCTTATAGACAGGTAGGAAACAACCGCTGAGGTACTTGCCTGAATTCTGTGTTGCAAATTCCTACCAAAAGCAAACGCTATTCATACAAAAAAGGGCTGAGCTGGGACAAACTGCAAGGTCTCCGAGCTAGCCCAGTAATAGAATTCCTAGTGAGTTCCTCTGTACCAATCTGTCAGAAAATAGCAACAGTGTGAGAATGGCATAGAAACCCCCTCCAGCTTTACCATTTTGTCTTAATTTTCAAGCATTAGGGTATATACCCAGAACGTCTGGCAGTTGGCACTTGGTCATATGGTTGTCACAGCAACAAAAAGAAATGTCACATGTGAGAAAATCTGACTACATCTGGCTTTCATCTTCATAATTGCAGTGGTGTAGCAGGTATTTTGGACAATCAGAAAAAACCAAACCTCCAGAGCTACCTGTCAAATAGACAAGGATAGCCTGAACTGCTACAGAACATGGGGAGTTTTACCTGAGCAAAAACTGAATACAGGTTAAACCAATGAGATAGGAAGCTGTTCTCAGAAGGCAGGTAAACACCACCTGGCATGACTCTGGGATGCTCCACCATCTCCATCTCTGGCCCAAATTCAGCAAAGTATCTTTTCAGCATAGCATCTTAAATTTAGTTTGCTTTGCAGGGACTCTCGCTCAGCCCTGGGATATACCTACTGAAAGTCATATTGTAATATTTAATATTTCTGTTAAAGAATCAGAAGATTCCGATTTATGCCTGAAAACTTAAAATACCTCAAGTGCATTTAAAACAACAGCAGTGTAGGTGTCGTTATTTACTATTTAAATATCTGTCAAGTGCTGGCAATGTTCTCAAAAGATGAATCAGGACAGAGCTATTTTATTTCCAGTGGAAATGCCTGAACCTCATTTAATCTGTTTCAGCTTTTGACCTGTCAGAACCCATATGGGATGAAGCACTGAATGAATTATAGAGCAACAGCAACTTCTACTGTGCCCTAATTATTGAACAAAGTAGAAAGTAACCATTTGCACAGTCCAGACTCAAATGAAATGCCTTTCCTACTCAGAACAGCAAGTTCAGTGCATGCTTTTCTCCAGCATCGGCTGCTACGATATTAGCCAACTGTGACCTGAAAGTGAAAACAGCTATAAACACCTATGAATCATCTTCTTAGATGATTTTTATCCAAGTTCAGACAGGTAACCTGGATTGTTAAGCTCTTTTTGCCTTACTATCCTGTGGTTAAAGCAGAATTGAGGTAAGGCAATGTACATGAGTTGGTTTTAAAGTTGGTTAAAGTTAAACCTTGTTCCCATAAAAAGCTGGATTTTGCAGGCAGTGGAAAAAATTCACTCTGTTTACTCTTGCAATTAATGTTCTGAAAAGGCATTTTCATGACATAAAACTGATTTTCACCCCTGTGAAAATCACCTTTTGCAGGATGGTAGCAATAACGCCTACATCTGTTGGACACCACCTCATGAAACGTGGCAAATTAGCTTCACTGGGGGAGCATCCCACTGCTGCCTGCAGCCAGGGTCCCCAACACCCTGGGCTGAAAAGCAGAAAGGATACCCTTTTGCATCAGGTTAAAGATCAAAACAGACCATTTTGTTTTGCCATTTTAAAAGAGCTTACTTGGATGTTTTAGTCTGAAAGAATGAATCAATGGATGTTTCAACTTTGGGAGCCAATTTGGAACAAAAGGCAATGTAAAAACACAAAGCTGTCCCAGGGGCCTCACAAAGCCCATTTTGCATCTTGTCTGTGTACTCTGTAGAAGGGAGAGTCCAACGCCAGCACTTGCCAGCTATTAGCACGTGTTAATGAGACTCCTGCTGTTGCCAGTTCAGGATGAGGACTGCAGGGTTTCTCACGGAGTGGTGGGAGAGGGAGTACTGGCAATCAAGGAGTCATCATACAGAGGCACTTCTCCTCTGGTTGCCACTAATTAAAGCTTCTCTTGTGGCTCTTTTTAAAAAGCCTCTTTTTGAAACCACCATTTGTGGTGGTCCAAACGGCCAGTGTGGAAGCAGGATGGGTCACACAGAGGGTCACTGTGGCCTATGCCCTGCACTGTAACTGTGCCTCATTTCAAGCCAGTCCTTACCCAGACCAGGATCCCACTGCTGGGACACTGTCTGAATACACAGCCAGAAAAATTATCTGCCTTGAACAAAACAAGCTAATGACGTCTATAAGCAAGGCATCTCTGGAGCCCTAGAGCCTGTAGAAACTAGAAACTGGGAAGCACTAAGTGCAAGGACTCTAGGGTATTTACACCCACTGCATAAGAGGTTGAAGGACTGGTCACTGTAGTAAGGCACAACCCTATATGCAAGGCTGTCCAACCCCCTAGGGAACACAGGAACTTCTCTGTGTCCAGGAGGAACATAGACTGAGATGCCCAGTCTAGCCCATATGCTGCATGATGCTGAGCCGTGGGAAGCCCTGAGGCAGTGGCAGTCACCAGTGTGACCTCTGGGGCTCCAGGGGTGCAGGTGTGCCCTCTCCAGCCCTCTAGGCGTGCTCCAGGATCTGACTCCAAGCGAGCCTTCAACCATCTCACCTGAACAGCAGCTGATGCTTGGTTTAGCGTCTGGAAACAGAAACACAACCTCACCTTGGGGGAATTCTCATGACAGCGCTTGCTGTGATTTCCTCAGTTGGTACAGAGAGACTCACACACCCCCTCGCAAGAGTCATGGGAAAATGTGCATCTCTTGCACTGCACAACACAGCCCGTTTTGAGCCAGCAATGCTAGAGATACAGCTTATCACACAGAGTGTTCTCACACAGCACACCACATAACCTTGTGCCTTATTTGCATTTTGCGTGAAAAGAGCAAGCAACATTAAGTTCAACCAGAAATGAAAGAAGAACCCGTTCTAAAAAATGGGGAGATAACAAGAGCCCCGATTCTCCTCTTGGTCACGATCGCAGCTCCTCTTATGGCCAAGCAGAGCTGGGAGCGCACAAGACAGGAAGAGGGCTCTTGGAGAACAGAAGAACCTGCTTTAAAGACACAACACAGAGCTACAATAACCAGGGAGAGAGAGAAGTAGAAAGAGACATACTGGAGAAGCTGACCATTGCGAAATGCTGACATCGGTCTCCCGTGAATTCGATCGGACACCTACCGGAAGAAAGAAAACCAGAAAGAGAGAGAAACCAGATAGCAAAATGACACCCAAACAGACCGAACTGAGGCCCTTTCTGATCCCTTTCATGGCTCCTATCCGTCTGCTCTCAGCTTTCACCCTTACCTGCATCCCTAAGCCCTAGCCAAAGAGCCATCCCTGACTAGACCACTCTACATCCACCGCTGTGCCCAGGAGGTTTTAAGTAGTGTGGTGCATTTTTTGTCTTCAAACATACTTTGCTTAGGATCTGGCATGTACAATCGCAAAGGCAGTTTCTCCAAACATCTCTGTCCGAAGAATCCATTTGGACATCTGGAGGGGAAAAGGGGAGAAATCACAGAACATATCTGGCACCATTCTTGAGGCTAAGGTCAGAAATAAAAAGTGCATTGTGATGAATGGAAAAAATAAAGGCTTTACACGCATATTTACTTTTCACTTTGCTTTAACCAGGCACCTGAAATGTCAGCATTCCAGCTCTGATTTTGGCCTGGGTCTTCAAGCAGCCAAGCAAACCCCTCCTTTTCTCCTCTGCCTGCCTCCTTACTTCTCACCTGCTAGAAGCACCAGCTGGCAGGAAGATCTAGATGGGCTGGGTGCTACTTTCAGAGATTCTCCTGGAGCTGCTCTGTAGACAAGAGTGGCAAGAGGCACCACAGAGCGGTGAGCAGCTGCTCAGGTGACAGCAAGCGTTGTGTAGGGCAAGCATCCTCCTGTTATTACCCCAGAAGTACCCACAGGATGTTCCAGGGAAAAGGGTTACGTTGCGGTTAGAGAAAAAGCATGGGGAGAGTCTCTGTGTTAACAGAGAGAAAGGGACAGAGAAGAAAGCTGAACCAAACAGGTCTCACATGCAGCCCGACTTCAAGGTTCTTCTGACCAACGTTACATGATGGGCCATGATGTGCCAGCTCATGGGTCACCAGTTATACATTAGCATGATGCTGCAGTGGTAGGGATGATGCCCTGTGGATGAGGGCCACCAGACACATGCACCAGCTCATGAGTAAGCTCCCTGGAGCAGCTCCCAGGCTCAGCCAGCTTTGGGGAGCACGGGGACATGGGCAGGGGTGCAGCAGGAGCTGCTGAACCATGCACCGTGCAGCAGTCACAGCTGCAGACGAACCTGGGAAGTGACAGGAGCTCAGCTGTGGGTGGTCAAACGCTTCTCCCCAAGGCACTTATCTCTCTCCCTCACTTCACATCTTTTCTTCTGGCCTCCTTGTATAGTCCCTCAAAGATATCCCTAGCTTTCTTGAAGTCCCAGCTCTTACCTGTCTGTCCCACATCTCCAAGTCTCCGCAAATGACTTCTCCCTCCCTCTGAACTTAAGATGGTTTATCACTACAGCTAATATCTTAATATCTGTTTTCCAACTTCCCAGCGTAAGCAGGGCTGTAGGCTCTGTGCCTCATGCACGTCAGACCTTTCTTGCTCTCAGATGCCACCCACAAGATCACACTGTCCCTCAGTGTTCAGCAGGCCCCAGCTGGTCAATGGAGAAGGGACCGAAAGACACCTCAGCAAAATGGACGTGGACCAGAGGCAGATGTAGCTCCCTGCCGGTCCGCTCCGAAGGACAGCAAGCAGCCAGAGCAGCCTCGGCACAGCGTCAGACGGCTTGTCCCAACCTGTACATATGGTGGGGTGGAGGAGGGCAGGTTCAGGTCCAGGTCCCATGTGCTCCCTGACAGTCCAGATGGGCAGTGCAGATCTGACCCTTTTGTGCCTCTCAAAAGTATGATAACACCTGCTCCCAGTGGGTGATCATAGCGAAGGAGATGAGGAAGGGATGGCTTTGATGTTTAGTATGACCAAAGCTTTAGAGTTCCAAAGCTTGTTGGCAGATTAGTTCTGTACTGTTGCTCAAGGGCTATGGCAGCACTTGTTGTTCTTGACATTATGTTTAGATGGCAAGTTACAGATATGCAACTCCAGTGGCAATAAAAAAAAGTCAAGAAGAGAGATGAATTCCTGCATCTCTCTACTTGCTAAAGGGAACAAAGCTTTTTTCAGCAACTATTCAGTTCCCTGAAGAGGAAGAGGGGGGAAGAGGTAGAAATTAGAGAAGTCTTCCCTATTCATCATGACTGAAACCCTTGATTTTTAATGGTTCTCCCTCATCATGGACATAGACTGATCTGGGCTGACACATGAGGGAGCACTAGGAGCTCTCAACGGCTGCACCAGCCCATCTATCAGGCCTGCAAGGATACAGTCTTCTCTGAGCTGGAGGGCTCCTCTCCAAATTGGAGAGGTGAGAGTCAACTGAGGTCTGGGGAAGGACTTGAGGAGGCACCAGGTGGCTGGGCACAAGGCAGGACAAGATATAAAGATCTCCTGATGGACATGGCTGGTCCCCCAGTGCATAGATGTCTAATCGGCACCTGGCGATTAGCACTGCCGGGGGGAAGGCTGAGGCATTTGCTGACACACTGATATACCTGTGCCACAGACTCCTAAAAGAGGCCATCTGCTTGTGAGACAACCTGCTGGTACTCCAGAGGAGCCTCAGTGCCTCTCGAGAGAGGAAAATTTTTCCTCCGTAGGGAAGGCCTAGGTTAGAGATCACTTGGCCAAACTAGACATCCATAAGTCCATGGGCCCAGATGGGATGCACCCATGAGTGCTGAGAGAACTAGCAGATGTTATTGCTGGGCCACTCTCCATCATCTTTGAAAGGTCATGGAGAACAGGAGAGGTGCCTGAGGACTAGAGAAAGGCAAACATCACTCCAGTCTTCAAAAAGGGCAAGATGGAGGACCTGGGAAACTACAGGCCAGTTAGCCTCACCTCTGTCCCTGGGAAGGTAATGGAGCAACTTGTTCTGGATGTCATCTCCAAACATGTTGAAGAACAGGAAGTTATTGGAAGT
>JAOXNO010000052.1:29868928-29886863 GCA_028565335.1 Limnodromus scolopaceus | reverse complement strand
TTGAGGGAGGATGGAGCCGGACTCTTTTCAGTGGTTCCCAGTGACAGGACAAGGGGCAACGGGCACAAACTGGAACATGGGAAGTTCCACTCAAATATGAGGATGTACTTCTTTATGGTGAGGGTGACAGAGCGCTGGAACAGGCTGCCCAGGGAGGTTGTGCATTTTCCTTCTCTGGAGATCTTTAAGACCTCTTTGGATAGAATCCTGAGTAATGTGCTATAGGCAGTCCTGCTTTGGCAGGGGAGTTGGACTAGATGATCTCTAGAAGGTCCCTTCTGACGCCAACAATTCCGTGATTCCGTGATGCCTACAGGGGACATGCAGGCACATGTCTGAATCCAGCATGATCCAAGGAGAAGATATAGCCAAAAGGCTGCATAATCTCTCCATCCCATCTACTGTCTTCTCCATCTCAATGTCTCCACAGCTCCAAACCTGTCCATCTTTCCCCTAAAGAATGCATTTCGCAGTTCTCCAAGGATGGTGCCCAGGGGACTAATCACCTGCTGTCTCTCTCACAGAAGAAAGCTTTGGAAGGCTTTGCATGACTGAGGTGGCTTTGGTGTTTGATTTCTTGCTGGTTTTCACTGCAGTTTTTTTAGGTCTTCATTGAGCAAAAAAGCTGGTGCACCCTCACTGCCCATGACCAAACTTATTTCTGTGTTCCAGAGCATTTGGTTCTTGGGGCCTATGCTAACATCTCCATGTGAGAGTGTGCTGGGCTATTTATGCAGTCCCCTGCTCAGGAAGAATTTCAGGGCATGGCTCTGCATAAGGCTTCACTGAACTCTCTAGTCATACATTTCAGTTTTTCGTTATCCAAGTAACTTTTGAACCTGGAAATCTAACTCCATGGGCAGGCAAAGATCTTTGAAAAATTTACCCTCCTTTCTCATTCTTGATGTTGATCTTGAAGCACAGGAGAGGGAGACATGCCAGTAACGTCATTTCTATAGCAGGATAGCAGGGAGCCCAGCCAGCACCCAAGGAAAGCTCAGCCCAAGGGGTTACCATCGGACATGAGGCCTGTTGACTTCCCCTTGATGAAGCACAGGGAAGCAGATTGAAGAAGATACCCTGTTGGCAATCTAAGAGCACAAACCAGAGGCAGCTGGGTGATGCAGACTCACAAGGACTGCCCAAGGGAAGCATGACTTTGAAGAAACTTTTAACAGATTGCACTGGGGTTTGAACAAGACATCCAAAACAGAAGGTATCTTCCCAATCCTTTTTGAAGTCTACCCATTACCACTGATAGAGTCATGAATTTATTCACAGAGTCTTCAAGGGTATCCAGTTTAGGTTGCAAAATGCTGCCCTGGGATCTGAGATTTCACGTATGTTGGAAGCACATCGAAGAGCCTCAAGGGTGCTGCTGAATGAAGCAAAGGTCCTACCCACCTCAAAAAGGGGCACTTTGTCTGAAAGCAGCCAAAACTATCTTAGGTGCACATCTGCAAGAGGGCAGCCAAGGCTGGAACTTCAGTGTCACTGAAGCTGCTTGCCATTAAGGAAAGACTAAAAATTAATGGAAAACTGGTGGAAGGTAATAAAAAATCAGAGAAAGAAACTGGTGAGAATGAAAAAGCAAAACAGAAAAGTGTCAAAGAAGCTTTGATGTTAAGACAACTACCATATAGCCCATCTTCAGATCTCTCCAGTCAGCCTAGCGTGGGTGGGAAGAAGAGCTTTCTAGACAGAAGGCAGTAGATAACTGTCTTCCCTGTGTCTAGGACAGCTCAGGCTTTTCATCTTCAGTTACTAGTGAATCAGCACTGGGAAAAGTGACAGAAAAGAAGCCCTCATGAACACGAGCATCTTCTGTCAACTCCCAAGCTAGCATACAAGCTGCCAAGACACATGTGCCACTCTGGCATCCCTGGGTGTTGATTTTTCATAAGCAAGGCTGCTGGCAGCAACAGTGACCAGGAGATCTTTGAAAGCATGCAGTGCTGATGTTTTGTTGTTTTTTTGTTTTTTTTTCAGCTTTCTCATACTTCTAGGCTGGTGGAGATGATTTGTTTTTTATTACTATGGCTCCAGATGTGACTTCTAGGAAAGAAATTTCCAGCATGCATGGCACATGAGTCTACCAGTCTGGACAGGAAAAGTAATAGAAAGCACCTCTTGTGCATGCAGAATCTGCTGCCTGTGGCAAGGGCTTCTTCAGTGGCCAAGCATACAGCCCGAGGGACAAATCTGAATGTGAAGGCTCATTAAGATCAAGATCCACCAGATGGTCTTTGATCATCCTTCTTCCTGTACATTTGACTCTGGTCAAGAGGTTTTGCATGGCTATCCCAGCAAAATGGAGTCCCTCCTCCTTTTGAAAGCTCTTGCAGGAACTACACAGATGGTGGACTGTTCCTGGACTTCCTGACCCACTCACTGGCATAAGGGAGGCCCAACGTGTCTCTCCTCAAAGGCCAAGGGAAGTGGACGAAGCTGTGTCTGTAGGAACAGTCTTGGGGAAGTACAAGGCTGCACCAACCTCTTGCAGACAGCACCTTGTCCCATCTCTAGCCTGTGAGGAGAACCCCCAAGACTGCCCTTACTTAACTCCATCCCTCTGTGCCTAACCAGGTCCGTGAAAATTAAAAAAAATGCCACATCTGAAAATTCTTTTACTTTCAAATGCCATTGATAAAATCAGTCAGGGATTTTTCTGTCCAGATCCTATTGTTGCTGGAAAACGCTGAATTTTTTTTTTCAGTTTTGACCAATTCCTTAAGACTTTTTTTTTTTACCCCATTTTGAAAACATCCACAAAGTTCTGCTGTTGGGTTCAGGATGAATTGCAGTTAAATATTTACACAGTAAAAAAATGCCATAAGATGATTAGTCAAATAAAGCATCTTAAAAAGTGCAAACCAAAATGGCTTGAATGACCCATTCCTATGTTGTTTGCAGAGCACTTATTTATGAAAATTGAAAAGCTTTGACCTTTTGCTCTGTATCAGGACAGAGCAATAATTATTGTTAATTATTATTTGCTACTCTTAATTAATAACTTCATTATAATAATCTTCCTGCTGGAAGCAAAACTTTTTCTGCCCAGCTCTTGATCTAAATCTTGCAAGGGTTGGCATTATTTCCTTTGCTCCCCCAGATCTTAATTAAAGTATGCCAAATTCAGTAGATCTCATAATCCAATCCATGTTACAGAAGAATGTGAACGAGCAGGTGCTTCAAAATAACGGGATATGGAGAAGCTGCAGCAGAAGGACACAATGCACTGATATAAGCTGATGGAGTAATGTTTTAAGCACATTGCTTATTTGTGCAAAGGGCTGAAAAAGAAGACAGTTCTGTCATTGTTCCCTGACCAGTCCCAGATGATCAGGCTCTGGAAAGCCACAAAAGGCTAGACTCCACAAAATCGCTGATGGGAAGAAAAGAAAGCAACCAGAATAAATGCAGAGGCCTTATCCAGAGCAGCTAATCAAGCCATGTTTGTTTTATAGTTGAGTCCAAACCACAGGGGCACCCACTCCTGGGCTCAGTGAAGACAGCAGTGCACCTCTGACTGAGCTGTGGGAGCTCAGTGGGACCTGTGCTGTTGTCTTCACTCAGCCTCGCTGTTTCAGGATCAGCTTCCACACTGATGCTTCTCAAGGGTCTGCTACAGTTACACGTGCATTAAAAAGGACACATTGAACAGGATGCATAGATAGGCCACTTGAATCCAAAAAGGTACCTTATCTCATGACCTAGGATGACAGACAGCATGCAAAACCCAATGAATGAGTCCTGGCTGGTTCAGGAGATTTGGAACAGGATGTGGAGATTTCACCCCAAGCTCAACACTGTGTGCTCTTCATTTCCAAGGATGTTGCAGCACCTCCCCTCAGAATTGCTCGTATATCCATGGCAAAATGACATACTTGTGGCTGTGCAACGTGCAACTCGTGCTGACCAAACCAGTAGAGTCACTGAGGGGGATAGCATAGCTCCTGACACCACAGGAGAGCTGAGCAACCTGTGCAGCAAGGACCACCACAGCTGTACAAGATCAGCCTGATGGTCACCTCTTTGAATGGTGCTCTGGAAAAGCACAGGGGAGCTGGCAGTGTGGCTAACCCTTCAGAATGATCTTTCCTCTTTCCTGGGAAAATCTGCAGGAACCAATATAGAAGGAGGACACAAGCCAATGGGCTTCTAGGAAGTGAATATGTAATTTGTAATTTGGTGATTTGCATACATCAACTAGTTTAAAAATGAATTGATCTTTTCTCTGTTGCTTTGTTTTGTTTTTTTTATTCTCTCCTTGACTTTCACTTTTCATCCAAGGTCCTCCAGGCTTCTGACCTGACTCTCTCATGTAACGTAGTGCTGTCAGCCCAAACCCAGAGGGTTTATCTGCCAGCTTTTGTAAATCCTTTAGCCTGACTCTTGCAGGTCAACTGGTGCAACGTGATGGGGGAATGTTGCTCTATAAAGCTCTTTAAGTCTTCACAGCCCATGCAATTTAGGAAGATCCTGGCCCAGGGTACCAGGACTTTGATTACATCAACCACATAAAATAGTCAAGAGGTGCACTTGAGTGGGCAGAGAAGGGCCAGGCAGCAATGATACTTGGCTTTGTTTCTTTCTTTGGCTGGGAGGACCCATAAAGTGTGACAAGACCTAACCAGGGAAAAGAGCATTTCTGCTGTGATACACACACTAGCACAACCCCGTGGGACATGGCACCCAGCAATAAAAGATTAGAGCAGCCCCAAACTACTCCAAGCTGTGCCAAGAACCCAACGGTCTCCAGGACAGAGGCAGACCTGAGATCACAGGCTGTTTGCCCTCCCAAGTGCTACGTTCAGATGGACACAACAAACCAGTCACCGCTCTTCTGTGTCCCAGCTCAGCTTAAGGTCCTGAGACTTGTTTGTGTGCATCCCTTTGGCAGGCACTAAAATTTGCTCTACTCAAACTCGCCACTTCCCTACAGTTACGGTGACAAAACAGTCCAACTCGTAAGCCCTCTCTGAGCAAAATGGTCTGGAGAAGAATCGAGAAATTCTTCCTGTCAACAAGAGCCTGGGTTTTTTTAATTTACTAAGGCTGTTGAGTCACTTCTGTACGTGTGTGACCCAGTGATTTCCTGGGTTTATGCCAAAAATTTGCAGAATATCTGAGGCAGATCACACTTCTCCCATCTAACTTCCAGGTGGTCTGTTTGAGAGTACAGATTATATCATGTTCAGATTTCCATTGACACTAGCACGGGTAGAATTTACTTCAAATAAGGATAAAATTATAAAAGTACAAAATCCAGAAAAGACACAATTTCTGGAACAGCTCCAAGTCCATTCTGGGCTCTTCCCTGATGAAGAAAATGCATTGTCCAAGGTCTAGCTGAAGCGTATAGAAAAGGATGGAGGAGGTGTGTTTACAGGCAAACAGTTTGTTTCCCAGAATTTATAAGACCAGGAGGAAAAAGCTTCTGGGAAGCCTGTAAAAAATAATAATAAAAGGCCAGAGGCCAATTTAGGTGATATCTGTAACAAATCAAGCATAAGCCTTATCCGGATAAGAAATAATTTGAGAAGTCAGCTGCTCTTTTTGCTCCTGAAGGCCAGGGGTAACATCTACAGGAAGGATCTCCCATGCTTGTGGACAGCTGAAAACAATGAAATCCACTCCAGGAAGCTGATTACAGGATGCTGGCAGGTAGTGAATAAGAACACTCTAAAATTCTGTTTTCTGACAGCTGGTATTGGAAGGGCTGGTAACATCACATGAGTGCTGGGGTGCTAGAATTTCCTTAGCACTTGGTGAAGGAGAACTGCAAGCAGGCACACAGTACCAGAAGACTCCCCAAGGCCCTGCTGACTCTAATCAAAACAGCAAATTGGGAACAGTGCATGAACACACACTTTGTTCCTGGCTCAACATGCCCACACGGCTCTTGTTTGATCTCCGAGGCATTTGAAGAGGTTGTGTGCCTTCAGAAGGGCCTATCAATCTTCTCCATGCTCATGTCTCAGAGGCTGGAGGACCAAGCTGGCTCCCATGTAAGACAGTTCAGAAATGCAGGTCAAAGCCTGCATCTTTGAGTCCTCTAATTTCTCCTCCAAATCTGTACCATTGTATCTTTCACACGCCAGAGCAGCAGGTCTCATGTCCTGGTGTAAGGAGGAAGCTGTGAAACATTTCAGCATTTTGCTAGTTTGCAGGTAGGCAAATGTGAAGTCCATTTATCCATCATTAGCCTTACCCAAGAATTGTACATGTTATTGGGAAAGCCGTTTTATGGGAAATACTATGTTTAGTTCAAATACTTCTGCATTCCTCAGTAACTGTTGCCTTCTGGAGTCCAGAAACTCCAAAATTATACCACTTCAAAAGCCAGGATTTCTTATCTTCAGTCTATGATTTAATGATAAAAACACCCAAGGAGAATGAGCATCCAGATATCTCCTCAAGCACTAAAATCAGAAATTACTGTTCTGTGTGGAAGTGACTTAGGTCCCCTGGGATCCTTTTAACTGTCTTTTCTGACAGATGAATAGTGACAGTGCAGACCTTCAAAGCACCTCCTTTTGGTTAACACTTTGCTGCCCTCCCATATACACCCACTCAATTCCCACCTGTTTTTAGCAATTGGTATCTTGGGACTTGTAAGAAAAGGAAATAATTTTACCATCTGCAAGTAAGGAATTAAGGCTTTCAAATGATATGAAATAATTAGGTCTGTTTCATATGGCACATAAAATCTTAATGGAATCCATCACTGAGCTTCCCCTCTGTTCATTGGCTATCACAGCAGCCTGGTTTGAAGGTAGACTGCTTCTTCGCAAGGCTGGAATCACTTTGGTTAAACCAGTATATCTGCTGAAGACACTTGATAATCACCACGTATATCCTTCATTAGGAAAAATGGAGTCTTACCATAATAGCTGCATATGGCAGGGATTCAGGTAAGTCTTGCTGTAATTAGAAATTGGTCCAATTTGAAAAGTCTTATTCTGGATTCAAGTTCTTCCCAAAAGAAATAGCCTCGAAATCTATGCTTTTGGCACCACCACGTTGCTTACAGATAGTGATATTGATTCATACACTCCTCCAGGCTTCAAGGGTTGACCCCTTCCCAGCATGGAAAGACTGGAACTGCTGGGGCTTCCCCGGAGGTACAGCTACACCAGAATAGCGGCTGTGAATCTGATTCATTATATGGGCCTTCCCCCATGTTTCTTATGGGGAACACTAGCCAGGTGAACTTACAGGACCGCCAAGAAGCCAATGGCAGACACAACTACCCTAAAGCACAGATCTGTGGTGTACAAGGGCTGCTCTCACTTCACACACATGGGAAATGTGGAGGACCACAGCATCTGATTTCTGTCCTATCCGTCACTTTTCATGGCTGAAGAGGCAAGCCTAGGAGAACTGGAAGATGCTGTTCATCCTATGTCCTTCCCACCACAGCTGATCTGGCATTGAAAAGCGAGAGCACAGCACCTTAGCAGAGTGCATTTTCACATGGTCCTTCCTATTGCTCCCTGCTAAAACAAAGGAGTACAGGGAGGAGTTGTGTGTAATCCAGCTTTCAGCCCTTCCAGGAGGAGTAATGGTTCTGTTCAGATGTGGCCCTCAAGGCCTAAAGAGCAGAGGTGTCTAGTGAGCATCACGCCACACAGTGACAGTGGTACTAGGTCAACATCCACAGATGTAAATACCTTTGGCTGCACATTTCCACAGAGAGGTCTCTGGGCCTCGCAAGGAGAAAACAGTCAGCTCTGGGCTTCTCCAAGCTGGGCACAGTGACACCTGGATCCCCAGGTTTGCTTAGAACCTGATTGCATCTGCTCAGCGAATGGACATCCAGGGCACCAAACGTCCAATTCACAGGAGCCCTAGGGCAGGTGCTTTGCGTACCTACATCTCTGGCACTGGCAATCAAACTGCACTTTTCATTCACAGTCCCCATTAGGTTGAAGGGTGAGCTATGAGATGCTATTTGGCTTGCTGGCTGTGATCGGTTTGAACCAGGGGTGAAAGTTCTCACATCCCATTCCACGTTCCTTGGACTATGCAGCCCCACTTTAACCTCTCCAAGAAATCTCATTTTAATGCTTTTTGGCAAGTTTTAACACTTGAAGGAGAGAAATAAAAAAACCACAGCCTGCCACAAAGTGGCAGAGAGCAGCGAAAAGCTGTGTGCTAAACCCACTCCTGGGCCCATGAGGTGCAGACAGGGAAGGTAAGAGGCCCATCTCAGCGAGGGACCCCTCCAGTCACAGAGGAGGGAGGAGGTTCTACACTGGGGAAAACCCCTCTGCTCAGAGGGGAGAAGGTGTCAGCAGGGGACGTGGAGCTTTGGCCTAGCTCAAGGAGAGCAAAAGGGACCCGACCCTCCCTGAAGCTGCGGTGAAGAAAGGGAAGAAAGGAAAAGGAAACAGCCAGGACAAACACATCCTTAGAGGAAGAGTCAGGACAAGTGAATAGTGGCACACACACAAAAAAAAAGAAAATATGAACCCTCCTCCCCCACCCCCACCCCTCAAGTCTCCCTTTCTGAACCTGCCCAGCTCAAACTGCAATTGCCAGGAGAATTTCAGAGCCACCCCTCTTCCGGCAGTTGCACAGAGGTCTCCTCTCCCCCAGCCAAGTAATTTCCACATTGACACAAGAACTACACTCACTTACTTGCAAGAGAGCTGATTAATCCCCTCGATGTAGTAGCATACCCCACCATTGACACAATAGGACTTGGCTGTTTCGTTGCATTTTCTAGCATGCCCAGACCAGGAGGAGAGAGTTGTGGTTACTGCAGGGAAAAAAACACACACACACAAAAAGGATATATTGTTATTTCCTTTGTTGGGCAATTCTGTTTTCTTAGATGATTTTCAACTAGTTCCTTTGCCAAGCTAAAAACCCCAGAGCTACAAACTTCAGCCTGTGCCTTTAGACCCACCTTCACCCCTCCAGGTCCTGGGGCTGCAACTTGACCTTTCCCAGCAAAAGTGGCCAAGCGAGTGAGGAGTTGAGGATATGGCTTCCTCTAAGCAGCCAGCACGTCGGGATAAGATCATCTTTTTGGCAAGCTGTAGGGAAATATACCCCTTTCCCACCTCTCCTTGCCCTCCCCTCATACATGCATGCAATCCTGCACCAGCAGGCAGGCGGGAGGTTTGGTAGAACACGTGCTGCAGAGTCACAGAGCCACAGTGGCAAGCTGCTGAGGCCTGATTTGCATCACGATACTGGACCAAGATCCAGAGATACAGCAGGGGACGCTTCATTGTACACATCTCTGGGAGGAAATAAGTTTTCAGGGCAAGAAGCAAGTGCCCTCATTGTCCCTGGAACAGGTCCAGCACAAGCAAGAACAGCTCCATCTCTCCTTCCCCTGTTTCTGAGCATTTCTCTCTCATGCCCCAATGGGGCTGCCTCAAGAGACCAAGCAGAAGTTCAGCAGTAGGAATGAGTGAGCCCCAGGCTGTGCTAAGAGGGAAGCAGCCAGCATGACTCGAGTTTTGTGGGGTACAGATGCTTTTCCAAATCCCAATCTCTTTCTGGGAAAAAAGCTCTCTAGCCATGTAAGGTATAAAACAAAACTAATGATACTCTGCAGTTTCACTGCAGTTCCTGTCTCTGGATGACTCAGACAAACTTACAGCCCAAAACTGAGGATCTCCATAGGCAAGACAAAGGCTTCTAGGAAGGGGAAAAACCTTTTGTCAGAGCAATTGATACAAGTTACAAAAGCAGACCAGCTTTGGGGAATGCAGACTCATCTTCACTTAACTGAAAGAAGGGCTGGGCACTCAAAAGCATCTGCTTTTTCCAACCGAATACTTAATCTCATTAAAGATAGTCCCCCTTCCTGGACTACTCACCTTGCTTATACCCCAACACACATCTCCACCGGTAGTAACCTACTTTCCAGCACTGTACTTGAGGTTTCTGAGGAGATGCCCTCCTCCATCCAGTTTTCTAAAGTGTGAACAAACCTCATGGAGAGGTAGGAGACTTCAGACCAGTTGCTGAAGACTAAATACCTCATTGACACAGGATTCAAGGAAGAAGGCCGGAGTCAGAGCCCTGGGCAGGAGCTAGTCAGAAGCATGGTAGAAGCAGCAAGGCATGGCAGAGCCTGCCCCAGAGGGAGACGGGGCTGCTCCCTGCACCTCGGGCAGTCCCCATGCCCACCCGCCTCCACAGCAGGCTCAGAGCTGCCGCAGGCACCTGCCCTGCTGCCCCCGGCTGCAGCCCACGCCACCACAGCCAAGGGCTCCCTTCTCACGCTCAGGCGCCAGCCCAGCACCCACAGGGCACGTCCAGGCTCCCACAGGTAAAGGAGTGTTGCCAGTGTCCTGCGAAGCCTCTCACATTTGGGTGATGCTTGGCACACGAGCAACCAAACAAGCTTATTCCGGCTCTCTTGCTTTTAGGACTGTCTATGACTGCCTAGGGTCCATGCCCCTCTGCAGGAGGAGTTTGCATGGCAGCAGCTGGCGCTGTGCACCAAGCACAGCTATTTCCATGTTTTGCCTTGAATAACAATTGCCTCTGGGGTTGTCTTTGCACAGCTATCTAGGGCAGAGCGAGCTGTCCCAAAGTGCTCTGCAAACCAGACATGGCAAATACTTCAGCAAAGACTGAATCACAGACTCTTAATGGTTGAAAAGGACCTCTGAGACCACCGAGTTCAACCATACACACACCAAAGACCCCCCCAAGATGCAAATTGCCCTGGGATAGCAAATAGCTGCTCCCCCCCTAGGGCACATAACACCTGCCAGCTGGGAGCCAAACGTGCAGATGAGGGTACACATACCACAGCGTGTGCTGGGGTTTAGAGCAGACCATGATTTGACCAAACCACCTTGCAAAAAAACCCTCAAATATGAAAACTCCCAAACTTCTGTAGGGAAATTCAGCGCTCCCTTCCTGTTAAGATTGACGGGAACTAGAAGCCAAAGTCATTGTAATGGCTTTGTAACAAGTCATTTGTATAATTTATACCTTTACAAGATAGTAGCACATTTCTTCTAGGGCCAGTGGAGAGCTGCGGGTTCGGGCCAGCAGAGCTCTAACTGTGTGCGATAGCATCTGGACTTTCTTTGCTAGGCCTCCCCTTTAGTTATTTCTTGATCCAGCCACACAAACCAAGCCTTAAAACCAAATGCCATTTTAAAAACGAGAGAAGGGCAACGGAGCTGGTGAGGGGTCTGGAGCACAAGTCTTGTGAGGAGCAGCTGAGGGAGCTGGGGGTGTTCAGCCTGGAGAAAAGGAGGCCGAGGGGAGACCTTCTCGCTCTCTCCAACTCCCTGAAAGGAGGCTGTAGAGACATGGGGGTTGGTCTCTTCTCCCAAGTCACAGGTGACAGGGCAAGAGGAAATGGCCTCAAGTTGCACCAGGGGAGGTTGAGGTTGGATATTAGGAAAATTTTTTACACTGAAAGGGTTATCAGGCCTTGGAATGGGCTGCCCAGGGAAATGGTTGAGGCACCT
Source organism: Limnodromus scolopaceus (assembly GCA_028565335.1). Taxonomy (NCBI): domain Eukaryota; kingdom Metazoa; phylum Chordata; class Aves; order Charadriiformes; family Scolopacidae; genus Limnodromus; species Limnodromus scolopaceus. Next base: position 29,875,404 of record JAOXNO010000052.1, on the reverse strand, counting down.
GGAGGTGCTCAAAAGACAGGTTGACATGGTGCTGGGGTACATGGTTTAGTGATGGCTTTTTTGTCAGAGTTAGGTTGATGGTTGGACTAGATGATCTTGAAGGTCCCTTCCAACCTAGATGATTCTATGATTCTATGATTCTATGAAGATAAGACCTAGCCTGGCACCACGCAGCTGTGTCCTAAAACGTAGGTTGTCCATGGGCTTCCCCATGCACATGCATGGGAAGCTGTAGGTGGTGCAGGCTGCCGGGTGGGCAGGGGCTGCCGGCTCTGCTCTGCCGCTCTCTCAGGGCTGGACGGGGCAGTCCTGAGGAGGCAGAAGCAGCGGAAGGGCAAGCAAGGGCCTGCCAGGTAAGTGTGGAAATTGCAGGGCAGCAGGTACAGAGAACACAGCTGCTGTCCCTTCCAACAGTTCCCAAGAGCTGCCAGGCCATCATGCAGCACAGGAACTCGGTTTGGAGTCCTTGCAGGCTTTTACAGTACCTTAAAACTCTGCAGTGAAGAGGTCTCTGTTCAAGCTGCGAGTGTGCTGTCAGATCAGGGAGCACTGAAACTTATGAACCAAAGCACTGGTGCAAACTGAAAGGCATGTGGATGAAGAGCAAGCTCAGCCTGCAGGAAGTAGTCATCCCTGCAACCATCAAATGTACCAGTTGCTAGCAAGCAAATGATCCATCTGGCAAAGTCTCACATCACGTATCGTACAGGAAAAGATTCTGGAGTGAGCCTTCCCATAGTAAGGGAGGAGCAGAGAGGGAGAAATAAGAACAGAGCCCAAAAAGCTCTGCATCCCTTTGGAAAGCACCTCAGATCAAAGATACGCTTTCCACCAGAAAAGATGGACAGGAAGATGCAGTGCCATGTGATGTTGTGATACCAGACTGGATTACAGTGCTGACCAGCCAGAGATTGCATGGGATTTTCATCCCATATAAATAATTTTGTTACTTTTAAACAAATAAAAGAGACTGATATGAATGAGGCCTGGGACATGCATGTTTGCCCTTCTAGAAAGGCCTGGGACATGCATGCATTGCCCTTCTAGAAAGCAAGCTGTCAACAAAGCTATGCCTGTCAGAGAAATATGTGGTTGAAGAGTTCTCTTAGAAGCACCTTGTTAACATCGTTATCTTTTAAATCCTGCAAATACTGTGTCTTTTCTCCCAAAGAAGCACAAAGTGTTTTAAACCTGAATCGCAGACTCATATTACTCTGGTCCATTTGTTGGCAGCAGAGATGTAGCAAAGGCTACAAAAAGAGGTAGTCAGCCCAGCTCCCTGCTGAGAAGAGTGTCATGAAATACAGGCCATTACAAGACTATAAGCTGAGCAGTACTGGTCAAACCAAAGCCCCGTCTGGTCTCCGACAGCAGTCAATAGGCAATGCTTAAGGACAAAGATCAGCAAGAGCATGCAATGATAATTTTGTTCTGGTTTTCTAGGATGAGCAGTTCAGAGACAACCTAAGTCAGCTGCAGCGTCTCTACATTTAACAGCTTTATCTTCCACGAACGTGTCTAGTTGCTGTTTGAACAAATCTAATCTTGTAGCATCTACAACATTTGTGAGGAGCTCCAGTGTTACGCACACAGTGTGCAAAGGCACATCTCCACTTCTTTAAACCTGCCCCTCCCTGACTCTTGTGTTAGATAAAATAGTGATCATTTCCACTCATCTCCCCTGTGCTACCTGTGGCTTTACAGGCACAGCCAGCATCTCCTTCCCCAGCTGGAAAGCAATGATCTCTTCCGTATCTTCTTATACAGAGGTTGATCTGGCTGCAGTACCTTCTCATGCCATCTCCGGTTCTGTTTTTCCCTTTGAAGGTGGTGAGACCATCCTGCACACATGATACTTGTGTCACCCTGGTTTGCTCTCTATTCCATTCATACTAACTCCTAATATTCATTTTGAGTTCTGATGTACTGAATACAGGTCTTTATTATAACCCTGAAATCTCACCTGCCCATGGTAACATGGAGTACAGAGTCTCCCAAGGTGCCTGATTGCTCTGGGATGTTGCTGCAGCTGGGACTTCATGTTTATGAGGGCAGAAGCTGCAACTAGTTTGGGAGCAAGGATAGAGAGACCTGCCAACTCAGGAAGCAGCTCTGGTGGGGGGAACAGAGGGAAGCGAAATGTCTCACTAAGAAAATGTGCCTGCATTTAAATGTGGCCCCCTTTGACACCATGTGGCTGCAGATCCCGGACAAGCACCTTGAAGCATGAGGCCAAGGGAGATTTCACTGGGTTTCCACCACACTAGCGGGATAATTCCCAGATTCACAAGTGACTCCATTCAGTTACTTCATGTTTAGCTGTATTCCCCCGTCTGCCTGGGCCACTGGAAATACCTTAACAAATATCTAACTGGTCCTGAGTCATCTGCAGTTTGATGACTGATGTTGGTAAAATGAGCCTCAAGTACAGTTTAGTTGCAATCATGCATGTTCATTCACCTCCACTCCAAACACCACTCAGGTGTGCCTGGTGATCCAGAAATTACTTCCCACAGTTATTTTACCATAACTTTCACATAGTACCAGACAGATTTTACTCCCTGTTGGCTGGTGTGGAAGCATATCCTTCATTCAGCCTCCAACACAACTCCATCTACCCCAAATGACTTGGAAGGTTGTAAAATTACTGAGATAAATGGAGATCTGAACAATCAAGGGAGCAGTTTTGGGTGCCAGCTGCACTCTGAGTGGAAAGAGACTCACATGAAGGCAGTGGGAGACAATAAGGGGGTCTGTGCATTTACATCAGCCATGTACCAACTGCCTCCTCAAGTATTTCAATGAATTAAGAGCCCGAAACAGGGAGTGTGCATGGGGCAAGCCTACAGAAAAGAAATGGTGAAATTAGACCAGTGGGAATAAGCACGGTGCCCCTGAGACAGTGATCTCTGCAAACACACAGTCAAACTGGTCACAAAGCTCCTGCAAGGTGGAAGAAGGTCTGGAGCAGCTCGCCCATCAGTAAGTAAGATCTCCAGCTGGTCTCAGCCCTGGGGCTGAAAACAAAGCAGAAAGGAATAAGGAGGTGAGGGCTGCCTCTTGATAGATGTGATTGTGAAGGATCTGAAGCCAAGCTTTATTGTTGTTGTCCCAGTCAGTGAGGACAGTGCAGCGTAAACACATGAGACATTCAGAACAACGTAGTCATTTAGAGCATCTATTTTCCACCACACACCTAGGTTACTCGGGACTAACATCAACAGCAGGGCAACTGAGAGGACAGCCATGGGCACTGGCATTGCCATGTGGACTTCCCTTCACACAATCCATCCATGCAGAAAGGCCATGAACGATTGTGCAGGGATTCTTGCACAATTCTTGTGCAAATTTAACCTTTGCAGACAGCTCACCAGCCTGTTCTCAGAAATTTGGTGAAACAGTTCCCCTGCAAAGAGTTAATTATTGCAGCTTGGGCTATGAATTATTATGAATTTTTCACAAACTACAGCTACTGTCGAGGAGAGCAGGGAGACAGCAATAGTTTCGCTGCTTCTTTTTTTTATATAAATAACTTTGACTGGTGGGCTCATAGAGTACAGACACTTTATTCTCTCAATATTTAGACATTCAGTTAGACAGATGAACTCAGCTGGTTGGAAAGTGTATACAAATTGCCTGCTCTGTATACGCCTTATGTACTTACTGATAAAACACAGAATTGCTGAGGTTCCTCTCAACTGAGTTCATTCAACTGCTTGTCAGAATAACATGGATGAGAAGGTGTCTGGCCAAGCTATTCCTTAGTTGTAGCACTGTAATCCTGGCGTGAGCCACACCAAATCCATGATTTACACTGATTAATACACTGAGGGGCTGTTGATCCTAACCATTCTCTCTGTGGCAGATTTCTGTATGTCTGGTATGACGGTCTCTTCTCTTAATAAACCTGAAGAGAGGCTGGATGCTCACTGCTGCCTTCTGTACGTTAAATCAGAAGGGCCTGTGCAGACTGGAGACTCTGGAGCTCATAAAAATTCTGCTCCTGTGTGTTTATTCATTTGGAAATGACCCAATATTTACCCCTGTATTTTATTGAAATAGATCCTGCTGGAATTATGTTCCCAGTTCCTGAGGGGGTCATGAGGATCAATAGTTGCAGAATGGAAGTTGACCTCAAAATACAATGCCAGACTGCAGGACGCTCATCTCAGAGCATCAGATATTGCTGACCAAACCAACACATGCAGCACTCCTTATGTCTCCCATCTGCACTGTTCAAGTGTTTCACTGAGGAGCAAGTTGAAAGGTTCCTGAGCGCCAAGGGACTGTCTGTCTCCATAGACAAGTAGCTATTGCAGGGGCAAAGTCATTATAACCTCCAGGCTGATCTCTCCAGCTTTATGAAGGAGCCCTTCCTATGCTTTTCTCTACCACAAGAGGCCCAGAATGCATGTTAGTACTGCAGCATTTTATTTTCCAAAATCCCCATCATGAATTGTAATAGCAGCAACATGATACTTCAATGAGGGGATTTGCTCAACAACCTAAAGAGCCTTTTGCAGGGCCGGTGCCAGCATGAAAGCTTTGCAGGTGGGACAGCTGAAGCCCAAGAAGTGAAGCAACATGCCAGGATCACACAATGGAGTCAGACAGAGCAGATCTCCTGGAACACGGCCTCCTGCTCCGAATGCTGGGCTTACAGCCTCAGTTCTTCCAGAGGACATCAGTTTCCATCCTATGCTTCGCTCCATACTGCCTATCTTTGCCCACAGAGTCACAATGGAGTAGTAGATGTGATAGCTACTTTAAAAATACACAGTGTGCAAAAGAAGCAATGACCGGGACCTGACAGCAGACAGGCACAGCTCTCTGCAGACCGACAGCAAGATCTCCAACACATACACCTCAAGGCATCACACCTGTGTGTGTGCACTCAATTATCAGCCACACCTCCAGTTGTGGCTTTTAAATTATCTGAGCAAAGGCCACACCAGAACTTATTTTCAGTGTAATATTGAAAACCGGTCTGCCTGCATGGCCCTTGGTGGAGTGCCTTCTGTCTGTTCTAGCTATGCTCTGGCTGGACACCCTTCAACTCCAAACCAACTGCACCACGCTCCCATTTGTAGCGTTGTTGACTCCAGGACAGCACAGTGGCTTCAGAATGGAGTGACCAGAGACTAATCAGCCAATTAACATGCAGGTCAGCCATGGGCACCCCGTAAAGGCCATGCCAGACTGGACTTGAGAGAATGTTTGGGGGAATTGTCTGAAGTTTAATTACATGTCACTTAGTATTTGCTGAAGCTTCAATTCAACTGGATGTGACTAAATGTGACTTACAAACCACATCACAGTAAAGACATCACTGAGCCACTGTAATGACGTGACTCCAGCAGACCTATGCCACCTGGGAGAGAGAACACAAGGAAAACATTCCCAACACCCAGCCATGCTAAGCATTGGAGAAGGTATTAAATGGGAGAGGGAGAGCCTGAATGAGTCTAAACCAATTAGTTGACAAACTTAAGTCCAATGACACTACCAACGTGACAGCTATGAAATCTGTGGACCCAAACTGGTGTGTGTAGAGTTAAACTTAATTGGAGAAAGAAGGTCTGTTTCACATACCCTCCCATGGGGATCTCTAAAGAGACTTCAGGGAGGGCTTGCGATCCCCAGCAGCTGAAATAAAGGCCGCAAAAATCAATCCAGACTTTTGAGAGCCTGTCTTCCATTCAGGTGCCTCACATTATCCCCCAGTCCTCATGTTCCCACCACCACAACTCAGCACTATATCCATCTCCTGCTCTTTCTCCCTCTTTCATGTTCTCATCTGATCCTAAAACTCTCTCTGCTGCAGAGTGTCTGTAGAGTGAGATTAGACAGACCAGCCACCGCCGCCAGCCTACACGGGCTGGTAAACTAAAAGCACTCAACCAGGTTAGCTAGATAGTGACCCAGACAAAGGGCATGAGCAGAGCCCAGGTGAGCAGCTGCAGTGACCCACATGTTGGTTTAGAGCATCTGCCCAACGCTGGCAGATCCTCTAGTATCCAGAGAGTATCAAAACCACGCTTCCTCCAGCGAGCCTGCATTCACTTTTTACCCTCCAGACCTTGCCTGTTTGTTGAAGTCAAGGAAATAAACTAGATGAGAACAAAAGCAGGAAACAAGCAAAAGGCATTACCTGAGCTTTTCAGAGCTTTCAAATATTGTCTTACCTTTTAAAAACGAAACTCACATAAGCTTTTAGTATCTTTGTCCTACTTAAACCTTCCATCTCAGAATGTTCTACAGATTCCTCTGCACCTTCTTCCATTTTTGCCTCCATCAAAATGTTTCTAAACTTTGACACTGATTCCTATTCTGTTTACCAAGCAGGTCTGTAGCCAGACTCCCAACCCTATTTAGCTGCTTCAGGCTGCACAGTAACAGGATTTCACTGAATTTCACTGAATTTTTAGAGTTGGAAGGGACCATAGAGATCATCTAGTCCAACTCCCCTGCTGGAG
>JAOXNO010000052.1:29813362-29868828 GCA_028565335.1 Limnodromus scolopaceus | reverse complement strand
CTCTTCTCCAGACTAAAGAGTCCCAGCTCTCTCAGCCTTTCTTCATAAGGGAGATGCTCCAATCCTTGAATCATCTTGAATCATCATCGCATTACCATTTTGAGTGAGTTCTCTGGATGTCGAAATGAGCATAAAGGACCTTTCTCTCTGCATCAGGGCACATGACCAAGTTACCCCATCCCTGAAAATTCCTTCCTATGAGCACCTAACTGCACAGCCGAGACAAACACAAAACAACATGTCTTATTTAACAATTTTTCACTATGGATGAGGTTACTGCAACTATTTCCTGCTTACTGGACTCAACAGGAAGATTTCTTGATAAGAGTAGTAGGCATGCCTTCTCTTTTGAGCCCCAGTCCTTTCTGAAGAAACCATATCTATGGCTGATCTAGTTTGACACTACTCAAACACATATATGCAGAGGAAGGTACCACGTCAAAATAAACAACATTATGGAAAGACTTTCCCAGACATCAGATTTCCTTTCTGAATCTGGCTCTCAGAGACTAGCTTGACAGTGTGTAGTGTCAATCTTAACACCAGCTTTGGTCCACTTGGTCATCACACTCCATGATCCAGCTTGTTACATCTGCTAAAAGGCTCTAGCTCATCTGAAGCGGAGTGGCACCCCATGCCATGCACATATCATGTAGTGGGGGCATCAGGAAACCCAACTCTCTGTCTGGCAGGTCCCAGTACTCACCCCAAGTATAAGATCGTGTCCACATAGGCTGGACAAGGATGCAAAGAAGACTTGAATCCAGACAGCTCTCAAAATGCAGCACCATCAGATCCCAGATCTCTCCAAGTCTTTGGACCCAGATACAGACTGGTATCAGGTTTGTCTCTACACCAGAAAACACCATGAGATCCTTGGGTTTCTCGATACTGTCATGAGATCTGTTAGGCCCATATCAAACAGTGCCCCTGTCAAGGGGGGTCGTGTTTCAGAGGTTCTGCTCCAGCCAGCATGTAGGCAAGTGGAACAGGAGCTGGGGAAGACATCTCATGCACATCATCATAACAATGCTGCTGTTTCCAAGAACCTACGGTACCAACCTGCCTCCTTGCACTCTGTAGCCTCATGTCAGGTGCCAGCTAGGCATAGGAAAATGCTCAAATGGAAAGCAGTGGGACAAAAAATATGCTTCCAGAGAAAAAATTCACCCAAGAAAGGAGACGGAACACCTTGGAGACCTGTGCCACATTTTGAGTGTTGTCTGGTGTGTAAATCTGACTTGTGTCAAGGATGCAGCAGTGTCCAGAGGTCTGTGACCACTGGAGAAGAGGAGGAGGAAGGAAGGTAAGGGTGATTCAGAATGTGGCAGGTTTTGCTAGTAACTACACTTAGAGGTGGTAAGAAAGTCTTTAACAGTACTCCATTGGGAAAATATGTGATATCCCACTCCTTTTCCCAAGGCAGGGGAAGAAAGGAAGGCCAGACCATCCAGTAAGGGACTGGGATGTTCAGGAAAAAGACTAGTTAAAAACTCATACACCAGGAGCAACAGGGCTACAGGGGGTGAGGAATGTGGGGCTACATGGCCTGATGGAGTTTCATCTCCTTGCCCATAGGGACTGTCTGGGCCATGGAGAGAACACAGTGAGCTTCTTGAGGTGTAACACCCTTTTCCAGTCTATCTGGTAAGATGCCTGCCTCACACCAGGAGCCAAACAGGAGTGACCAAGCACCGTGACCAAGCTGTCGGTGCGAGGCAGTCTCTCCTTTCCCAGAGAACTGCAGCTACCACCAAGTTTGCACAGTGCTTTCTCACTATGGTGTTTCAAATCCAGTGGATCATTTACAACCTTTCAGTGAAACAATGAGGGGTGGGACAACCTACAGGTGCCAGGCAAGCTTTTGAATACAGATATTGAAAAGAAATGCAAGAATTTTACAAGAATGAGATAGTTGTCAGCTTTCCAGACCATCCCACCTCACAACATCTTCATTACCATATATCCATGTGTTATGCATATGTATATGATAGATCATCGGTAACCATAACAATCAGGGGGACTATGTGTTATTCAGGTACCAATTGAGAGAGATCATAAAAAAAGAATGTGAAGGAAAAAGTCAGTTTCTTTAACTCTGGATACTTTACCATCTCTTCACATCATTAAGAAAAAAACAGACAGTCAAGGATGATGTTCCCACAGAGGAAAGAAGTTTTACAAATGGAGAAACTTCTGTCTAAGCCACAGGGCATTTTGCTAGTTTCCTTTCCATTGCTGAAATTTGGCAAATTAATTAAAACAGTATATATGTAATGCAATGCAAACATGTAGTGTGGATCTGTGCTGGTGAACACAAAGGAAAAATCCTGGGGAAGGATGATCATTGGATTAATGGTGCTGTATCTCTACATGATGTCCCCAGTGCAGTGGAAGGCTAAGTACAACATGTGCAAAAGTTTTCTAATCAGAAAAGCTTTTAAAGGGTACCTGGTCAGTCCCTGCTGTGACTGCAATCAGATTTCCTTTAAAATCATAAAAGATGGAGCTTTCCAAGGAGGAAACATCCCTACAATTGCCAACAGAGAGGCACAGCCTCCGCGCTGTTACTCCTGAGTGTCAGCAGCTGGAATAGAAATCCAGATCCCAAAATAACCGACCGGTCCTCGGTTCTTCACGTGCCTGCTGGTTTGGATGGGATCCTGGTGGGCTCTCCAGCGTGATGATGCTGCATGGGTGGCACAGTGTGTCACAGCAGGGAGACACCCTCAGATATAGAAATAATGCCCTCCACCAGAAAGAGCTGAACCAACAGCCAGGCACCTTGTATGCACCTGTATACATGCTTTCACATTTTTTGTGTGGCCATTTTCTACTCAATTTGTGACATCTGAATAGGAAGGAATGCTAAAAAGCACATCCACCACTTTAAATAAAATTAAACATTTTGGGAAATCTATTCTTGCTTTCTGCTGACTCAAGGAAAAATGTGATGGCAGGACGCAGATGTATGTGCTGCAATTTTCTCAGAACTTGTGCTTAGAAGACTCACATCTTTTTTCTTCTTTTTCCTATAGCCTCTTTTGGTTTTCTCACCTGTCCTTAAAAAAAAAAAACGCAAACCCAAAGAAGAAACCAACAAAAAACTCTGCTAAATCGAAGGCCATAACAAGCACATCTTACAAGTATCTTACAAGTATCCCAATAAAACCATGGGAATGCTTAAAATCCATCTGCAATTTTAAGTTAATGTGCTTTTCAAGTTATCGTTGCAATAGTTATCAACCTCTCCCTCTCTAAGACAGACACCAGAAAAATAAATCATAATTTTTGAAAGATCTAGGGAAAGATCAGTGGCTTTCAGAGAAATCAAAGAGAAGTAGTGATTAAAGAAGATTCCAGGAGGCAACAAAGCATTTATGCAAAATGTCTATAAAAACAAAACAAATAAGGGGAAGGAAGCTATACGGGGGAGTAAGGGGAGAGGTACTTACACTCTTCTTCCATAACAACTATTTTAGTTTCTGAGGCTGGTAAGACTTGTGGTGCTTTCGTTGTTCCTGGGGAAATTAAGGTAAGAAAGCAGTGAACAAAATATCTATTTTGAGTGGGGAAGAGTGGGCTTAGCTCCTGCAGGGAAGAGGAGAAGAGCAGGTGCTGCTGGGTGGCGCAGACTGGGGTGGAGGTCAACGTGTTAGTACTGGTTAGAATACACTCAGATGGGCAACTTGGTGACACAGGCAGATAAACGAGTGCCGCTGCAGGGGACGGCACAGGGCACGCCGGTCCCCTCACCGTAATGGGCCTCCTGCCATCAGCATCCTTGTCAAGACAAACCGGCAGAAATGGCTCAGGGTTCACCTGGCAGGTGCTGAGCGAAACTGTGGGAGGCTTTCATAAGCCCTGATGGCCACGAGAGTGCAAAGATGGGACCACAGAACACAACAGCAAGAAAAACATGCAGTTTAAGAAAAGGTCATCTGAAAAGCCTCCATCCCACAAGTATGTGCGGTTCGGCAGCACAAAGTAATGCTCGTACAAGAGATGGAGGAACATGAAACAGATGAAGACCATGGTCCAAGGCAACTAGGGAGCCGAGCACGTGGGAAAGTCCAATGTCCACAGTCCACACAAGCCCGCTAGCAGCAACAGCCCCTTCTGGATCAAAGCCCCTCACCACCCTTTAGTTGGGCAAAGGAGAGCGCGCCAGGAGCCTATGCTGGGCGTGCAGCACCCTGTCAGAGGCAGGAGGTGAGACCACCATGGAAAAGTAAAAGCAGAAAGAATTTTTTGTAAAAGTCTGTTTTTTCCTGCAGCCTTTAGCAAATGAGGGGGAGGGGGTGTTAGTTAAGGAGGTGCCTAAAAATTTTCTGAGGAGAAAAAGAGTCTGAAACAGTCACGTCTCAGCTATGCCTTCATGCCCCTGTGATACCAGTATTAGACAACTCAATAAAGAGAACTGGGAAATGGGACATTTTTTCTAAGAAAGCATCTCATTTACCTCAAAGTAATAAAAATCTGACAATAGCACTAAAGCACAATATGTTTTGGCTAAGCCCAGAAGCATTTCCTCAGAAGCTGACACTCTCCCAAAGCTTTTCAATGCAGAAGCATTCATTTCTGTGATGGCCGTTTTGTGGAAATACCAGAATTGCAGAGGAGAGATGAGGTGATGGGTTTGGCTGACTGGCATTTTCTAAGTGACAAGGGGTTGCTGCACTGCAGCCACTCTCTTTCTGAAGAAAATCTCTCATCAGTGTAGTGTTTTTGGTGATTTACAACAGATCTGCGTGGCTGAAAAGGTGCTCTTTGGAAAATGGTATAAACCGAAATGTGGCAGTGGAATAGAGCGAAGAGTACTTTGCAATGGCAACGCTGCCTCATCAGGCTGAGAAATTTTTACCAACAGAGACAGAATCTCAGACTTTCACATCCATGGGCCTGAGGGTCTCATGTGTGAGCTCCTTCTCTGCCAGCCAGGACTCAAGTGGGCTCAGGAGCCTCCATCCCTGGCCTCTGCACCCCTGGAGGGGAACAGCCTGTTGGGCTGAGGACGCCTCACTCCTCCACAATGCTCATCTCAGGCCTCAACAGCCACCTCTTGCCATGCCACCTCTCTACAGGGGCACCCAGAGATGTCTTCAGACCTGGTGTCTCTGTATCACAAGATGCAGCGTTAGCTCAGGACTTTTTCCCAGTCCTGGATTTACCTGCCTGTATCACAGCAACGATACAGTTCAGAAAGCGTGCTTCCAGCAGGCGGTTCCAGAGCACCAGTCCCAGCCAGCCTGCCCAGCACAGGAAGATGCACCAAGTTCCCAGGGATGGGGCAGCACTAAAGAAGAGTATAAGGCAGCAGGACATAGAGAAACAGCAATAGCTGGAGTGAGCTTCTGGGAGAGGGGGGAGGGCTCCCAGGGGAGGCCAGCTCACGTATCTGCTCAGATTAATTGTTATAAACTGCTAGATCTTCACAGGGCACTGTGTTGAGACTTAGCCACAACAGGAGCCACGCTAAGGAGCCTGGAGAAGAATGCAGGCAGGGACAGCAGACAGCACACAGAGACAAGGAGATGCCCTGACAAGTTTTCTATTGAAAGATGACAGAGAAGAAGGGAGCTTGCAGAAGTGAGGAAAGCTGTCAAGGTCCCAAGAGAGCCCAGCAGTAAGGAAAGAGGCAGACTCCGGGACAGCAAGTGCCTGGGCACAGACCAAGGCTGCTCGGCTCCGGGTAGCTCCGGGGGGGAATTGAAAACAGAGTGCAAAGTGGTTGCCAGAGCTGCGAAAGCCTGCAGCAATCGCCATCATCTTGTTTACCTTTGCAAGGGGCTACAACTAGCATTGAACTGCTGTCCTGCTGGGTGACCTGCAACAGCAGCAGCCAGGTGTGCAAGCAGCTACGAGTGACAAGCTGAGGGTGGATTTGCAAGGCAGCTTAGAGAATGGATTCACCAAGGCACTGCGACCGCAGGGCACAGCAGGCAGTCTGCTGGGTCTGCAGCGCCTCGCAGCCTGCAGCTCCCGCTAGGAAAGGGTACAGGCCAGATCTTTGGGTCTCCTTGGTTGCTTTTCAGGTCTCAACACATTTCTTGGGCAACTCAGGTGTGCCCTCAAACCTGCCGTGACCCGAGTGAGAGCAGCCATCTGTCCTTGCCAGATGACATGTCCTCCTGCAGAGGAAGAACTAGACCCTGACAAACGCTGCCACTGACTGTGCACGCAGGACAGGGAGGCTGGACATCCTGGTGGCCTGATGTCCATGTCCCCAGTGCCACAGGCAGCCAGCAGGATCAGAGCCTTGCTACAGGTGCTGCTCGATCACACTCTCCCTCTGGAGACAGGGGACGGCTGGTGGCCGGGAGAGGCGAGCGGCGGGGCAGAGGGCTCTGTGGGCAGGGACACGCTGCCTGCGCGCGTTGCACGTGGGGACGGGGGGGCTGCACGTGCGGCTCCCAGTCAAAACAGGAGCAGGTTACGCTGTGACGGGACAGCCAGAGCGTGAGTCAGAAAAAAAGGAGTGGCACCGCCTCAGCTAGCTTGTCCTGACAGCTTTCCTGTCGTGATCGGACAGAAATGAAGCAGAGCAGCAGGGCTAACCTCATGGAAGTGGAGCATGAAGGCATGGAGGCCTGAACACGCGTGGCCTTTCTCCAGCCTCTGCAAGCACAGAGGGACTGAGGTGGGGGGGGTATGTGATACTGCAGCCTCACAGAATAAAGATTCAGGACTGCAAATGCTGCTGAGGCAGAGGTTAATAGAGAAAATAGTGCCAGAAAGCAGCAGAAGAAAGCTACCTTCCTTAACATTTGACTAATGCCACTAAGAGCACGAGAGAGAAGCAGGGTGACACCAAAGTGCCGCAGGGCCCGCAGCCCAGGCCCCCTCAGCGCCTGGACAGTCATCCCTCCCCCAGTCACACCCTCCTGGCTCCTGGCAACCACCGCAGGGACCTTCTGAGCTGGAGGGTGCATCCAAACCATCATGTTAAGCAATATAATTACTATGACCAATAAAACCACATAATCTCAGACTCCGTCCGCTGAGCTCTATGAGACGGAGTACACATTCTAGGATGGAAACCAGAAGCAACTTCACTCATCACAAAGCTACGGTTTAATTACTTGTCTTCTGGTGAGTTTTGCTTCTCAGAAATTCTTTAAAAAAAGAAAACATCAAGCCCACTGCCTTTCTTTCCTCCTCACCCCTTTTAAAAAATACATAGACTGTAAGTTTATATAAAATGTAAATTAACCACATTGCCAGTGACAGATGACAAAGATAAACATTTATGCTACGCTGCATTTTTCTTATCTCCCAACATTGTTTTACTTGATATCCTGAAAGCATGAAACAAAATACAACACAGATCACGTGCAGAACCTCCCGCTTTCTGCTGGAATGACAGACAGCTCAAGACATTTGCTGGCTTCTCCACTTACCACTTCTCACATTCAGGCTGCCTTTTGCGGTGTCTTTCCCTAAAACGTTCTCCGCTTCGCAGCTGTACTCCCCAGCATCTTCCAGCTTCACCTTGTTGAACTGCAGTCTGGATATCCTTCTGTTGAAAAGTATAGCAGACATTTCTTACTCGGTTGCTAACCATTCTCGTGAATTGATAACCATTCCTGGCCCTGGTATGCTGCCTGGTATCTCACCCTTCTCGAGAGGACGGGCTGCCTGACCTCACAGGCTGAACAGGCATTCAAGCCTGGTCAGGAATTGGATGAGACCCTTCCCAGGAATCACAACCAGCTAATGGTTTTCCTAAAAGAACATTCCCTAAATTAACATTTCCCTCCGAGCCCACTGCTCTCAGCACGTTGCCATGGTTTGGTCTGACACCTGCCCTCATTCTGACAGAAAGTCTTGTGAGGGATTGAGTCCAATAGTCCCAGCATCCCAACACACAGACTTTCTGCACCGGAGAAAAGCCACTTTACTGATGGATCGGCCTGCGAGATGGAGATGTGGAGATGAGATGCATGGTTCTGCACCTTCCTCAGCAAGGAAGCTGAGCAGCCCAGAGCTTCACTGGCTGTGTTCAGCAGTGACACACACTCAAATGCAAACACCTGCAGGGTCGGGGGGACTCACCCCTTTCCAGCCTGTAAATCAAACCCCTGTGGTTTGACCTAGACAGCCACCTTGTAGCTTTATCTGGGCCAACAAATAGGGCAAACACTTTGTCTCCCCCAAATATACACACTCCAGTGTGCTACGAACATGTGGGGCTGAACTACACACCATCATCTTATCAGCCAGAAGCGCCTAAAAAGAGCAGAAGATGATGTTCGTGATGGTTACCCGTGTCACTAACAACCTCTGCTTCATGGGAAGGGGAGCAGCTCTGCAGCAGAGCTCTGCAGCACTACGGGGAAGACGAGCATCGCCTTTCCCATCGGCTATGACTGATGTCTCATTCTCTGGGATGTCTTTTTGATTAACAGGCTTTTTGTTGCCTAATTTAACAGCGATCTATAGGAGCCTTCAACACACCTGAGACCACAGTGGGATTCCCACATTAGGCCCTCTGTTTTACTACGTTTCCTTCTATTTTAGCCATCTTATCAAACCCCGCTCTCTGTACTCTTCTTATATCTCTCTACTTTCTACCCCAAGCTTTTATCTCAGGTCTGTGTCATACAGTCACTTTATTTAGAGACTTGGAAACACCACCAGCTTTAGAAAGAGGTCCCACTGGCCTATGTCACCTAAGGCAAACAAAATTCCTTTTATGTGGAAAATAATCATTAGCTTTGGACATATTTGCAATGTTACACACGTCACCTGAGAAAGACTTTTCTTTGGGCTGTGCAAATCCT
Source organism: Limnodromus scolopaceus (assembly GCA_028565335.1). Classification (NCBI taxonomy): domain Eukaryota; kingdom Metazoa; phylum Chordata; class Aves; order Charadriiformes; family Scolopacidae; genus Limnodromus; species Limnodromus scolopaceus. The sequence continues at coordinate 29,860,045 of JAOXNO010000052.1, read as the reverse complement.
CGTCCATAGGAAGTCCTTCACAGAAGCACACTGGCATCTTTTTAACACCCTGACATGCTGTTCTACTGGAAGGCACGGCACAAGGACACAGCATGAACATCTCACTAGTCACATTAGTAAATTAAAAGCACTTGGAGACAACTTGGTACAGCTCCCAGGATACAGGCGCTGCCCTGTTTTACAGGATGTGGTCAAGGGTTCAATTGCACGGATTTAGGCCCCATGTGGAGCAATTTTTAAATGGATGTTGACAGTATGCAAAGATCTCTTGAATCCCTATAATCCTAGATCTCCCCTAATCCACTGTGCAAAGCCAGTTATTTGGGCCAACATGTTCCAACCTGGGTGCCTAAGCAAGCAGGCTGATTCAGAGCGGTACAAAGCTGCCTTGACTCCTAGCGCTGATCACTTCTCTGAATTTTCTCAAGTCTCTTCGAGCAACCTGTGACAGTCCTGGGCATGGTGGTCCTCACTGCTGTGATGCCTTAGGAGTCAAGCAGCACCCAAGAGACCACAAAGCAATGAAGGGCCTCCATGACCTGTTGCTGGCCAGTAGACAGTTGGTCTCTGCATCTTGCTGGGGAGGTAGGATGGGCACCTGAAGAAGGGGGTTGGCTCTGTTGGGCTGTAGTGCTATAGTGGCTCTGTTGGGCTATAGTCCAGGACCATATTCCAACACTCGGCCAAGGGGTGAGGTGGGCTCCTGGTACTACCGCATGCAAGTCCAACCAGCCCAGCCATTACTTTCTCTCGGCTGTCTCAACCCTCACTGACTGAAGACACCATTTGTTTTATAAACCACCCCTATGACAGGCTTGTAGCTATTTCTGCAATGCAAAGTGAAAGGCAGGCAGCATGCCTTGAAAGCAGCTTGAAAGAGCGAGGCTGTAACCCAAAGTCCTGTAGAAAACACCACCCTCACACACTGGCATGTCGAGGCTATCTGCCAGTGCAGAGCTGAAAGCATTAATGAACACGCTGCCTTCACCACCGGAGGACAGATACTCTGATGGTAATTGGCTGCATTGCAACCTCATACGCACAGCAGGTTTCACTGTGTGTAGTAACTGGAAAAATCGACTACAGCATTAGAATGTCACCTATGTACATGATCCTTAACAGATAAAGGGTTTTAAGTCCCAAAGATACAAATTAGTAAGTTATTAGTGACACAGAAGGCTAATGAAAGGGGATGCACTTGACAGACTCATCTCCAAGAACAGGATTAGAGACATTTGGTCTGCTACCTGGAAGAGGAGAGGAATGTGAGCAGAATGAAAAGCAATGTTGGCATTTATAGCATATCAGCATCAAGGTGAAACCAAAGAGGATTATTTTGTTTTAATGCACAAGTCTATCAAAAGAGCTTATTTTTATTTTCCATCATGGTTTGTTGAAATTCTCCTGGACTGCAAGATCCTCTTGAAAAACCAAGAGCCTTTTCTTGCTTATCATACCCCAGACCAATGAGGTAGCTACTCTTGGTCTCCATACTGTGCTGTACAATGTCAGGTAATTGACCTGAGGGAGAGAGATGACGGGTACAAACGAGGAGCAGTTTTCATGTGGAGCATACCCACAATAAAGACAATCTCCCTATTGAAGGAAGCACTGAAGCGACCGGAGAAATACCTTCTTTCACAGCATTAGTCATGTGCCTTTTAATTCACATGGATAATGCCTGTGCACTAGAAGAACTGAACTGAAGGACGTAAAAGAGAGTAGACCTTGCTTGATCTTTGTGTGGCAAAGACAAAGATGACCAGTCTGTCTTTGTTGCATTTTACTATCTCCAAGTGCTATTGAAATATCTCAAAGCTGCCTAGGACATTGGTTTTTCGAGTTTGTGTTCTTCCTCCTGCTGCCCCCAAGGCCAGGTACTTTGTTCACTTGAGGGCCGAGGCATGCTTTTACAGAAATACCAAGCAGTAGCATACAAAGAATTATGTTGTGCACAGGAGTTTCGTATCAAGTCCCCCGCTGCCCTTTTGGGCAGCACATCTCTTGGGGACGCCAGCCCCTGGGAAAGCCCTAGCATGTGTGTTCACAAGGGTGCCTGGCTGCCAGGGGATGCCATTCTTCTGGAGGAAGGCACTGCCCCGGGCTGTTTGTTCAGTGAAAGGGCCAGGGTCACTGACAGATCCCATCATTTCACTGCAGTGCAACTCTGTTGACATTTCTTTACTCCAGGGGAAAATCTGCTTCATTGTCTTTTCTGACCCTCAGCACATATGACTTAGCCACGCACTAATTATCTCCTGTAGTGCCAGTAGAGGAATAAGCCATGGGGAATATGTTGTCTGCAAGCTCTGGGGGATAAGATTCACAAGGAGACCTTCAGCCTGGCCAGAAGAAGATTCCCCAAAATACCTTTCTGGCCAAGAGAAAAGAGTCCCCCAGAGGGCAGTTCAGAGTGATGAGTAAATCATCCTCTGCAGTGCCAATCTCCAGACTACAATGGGAAAAGGCAGATCAGCCTACACAAAGAGCCTGGCAAATTCTGGCTGGGAAGGGTGGCCTCATTCTGCTGTAATTTAGACATCTCAGAGTTAGACATCTAAATGTGAGCTTGGGCCCTGAGGCCTCCAGTATAGTCAGAGGAAAAGAAGCAGGCACTTCATCTCAGCCAAGGAGGAACTTTTCATGATAGGAGTCATGTTCCCACCATCACTTTGGTCAAGCTTGAATCATTTTTCTCCTCTTCCCTATTGCCAAGTGGAAATGGGACCATCTTACAAGGTCATCTCCTCACAAAGCCATTCATCTCAGAGCGTATGAGTCGCCGCCACGAGACACCTATGTTTCACTGAGGATTCAGTGTTCCCTATGTGAGTTCAGCCACTTCTGCACTGTTCAGGACAAAAATAGCTCTAGGATTACTACTGTTGTAGTATTTTATTAGTGTCCTAAAAATAAAGTAGCTAGCTTCTTTAGTACTAAATAAAGTAATAAAGAAGACAAGGAATTAGCTGGTGAAGAGAATTTGAACACTACACACTACGTGGCCCCTAAATTGTCAATGAAGAACACTGTACATAGTAAATGCACCTGAGATTCTAGGAAAAGGAGATTCCCAAACATGACCCTTGCAAAGGACACACTGAGTACACTGCTGTGGCTACCTATTAACCTATTAACTCCATTCCTCTCTGTTTGCACAGAGAGACAGTAGCAGGAAGCACACTGATATTACAGAGAGCAGAAAGGCCAGCAATTCCTGTAACGTGTACTGCTTGCACTTCTGCCAAAGATTTAATTGGTGCCTGTATACTGTCCTGGCAATCTGCACAGTGGTGCATTTGCCCTGAGAGAGCAGGTTAATAATTGGCAAGAAGATTCAGAATATCCAATTCTTCAGCTTATAGTCAAGAAGTTTTGTCCAGCAACCATCAAACATCAGGAGCCCCACTGGCTGGAGCAGGGGCTTTCAGTGCCCTGGCTCAGGGAACACATTCATCTTCCCCAGCATACAGCAGGGTAAAATCAGGAAGCTGAGATCACTGCAATGCAGGGCAGAGTGGGGATGGCCATGGCAAAGCACCTCTCTCCAGCAGGATAGAAGTGGCAGCTAGGAGTATCCCCTCCCCTGCACAGCCAGATGGACACCACCTCAGTCTCTTCCCTGCCCTTCAGTTACAGAGCAGCACAACAGAGCTGGGCAAGCCGGCTGTGCTTTGCAGTGCTTGAGAAAAACACGTGAACCTGTGCTGGCTGCTGTGCACTCCAGGGCATGATCTGGCTAGCTCAGGATTAGCTACAGAAACAGAAAATAGGAAAGAAGAGGAAAAAAATGTCCTCAAGCAAAGCAATCAAATAAGAGGGGTAAGGACAGGAAGGTTCAGACTTTTCAGCTTGGCCATCATCCCTTCTGCCCTGGGTAAATTCCTCCTTCCTCCTCCCCTCACACCACCATCTGCCCCGGTCAGTGTTTGACCCACTGGGACTGTGGGAAAAGCAGGCGTGGAACACAGGTGGGTGCCCAGGACAGGACCAACCATCCCCTGACCCCTTCTACCTGCACTCTCCTACCCCTGTCCCCCAACATTAAAGTGCTGTTCTAACCTGAAAAGCAGATTTGCCCCTTCTCTGCTCAGCAGTGCTGTTGTCTCTCTGTGCCCAGGCTTAGGACGGGCTGATTTTAAAAAGAAGACTCGACCAGTCCTCACTCTGCAGAGCTGACACTGACACTGGTCCCTTCTGGGTCACGCAGTGTCAACAGAGGAGGAAAAGATCAATAAGTACACTCCAAAGAGCAGGGTCACTTGTGCAACCCCCTTCCATCCTCCAATTCAGCCTGTGGCTGCATCGCTGAATTGCCAGGGATGTTCCCACAATAGGAAGAGGTGTAGGGCAACAGAGGCAGCGTAATGCAACCACTCCAGTCCCTGGAGTGGACTTTGTGGCCACTCTGTTGAGAGGCAAACCCCTCTGTGCTGCTGCTCTTTGTGCAGGCAAATCTGTGGCAGCTGCCAGGGCGTGAAATCAATAAATACGCAACAGTTGAGTTTTGGGTTAAGGCTGATGCACAGACTCAATGTCAGTGCAGGGTTCCTTGTATTACTTGTCCTGGAACTGAAGGCAATTGATCCATCCCACAAATGTTTCCTCCAACTCCAATGCCAGGATTTGAATTTCTTTGAGAGTAGATCCCAGAGCAGTACTGTGAGGCCAGCTCAGAGCAGGTTCTTTCCCTGCTTCCTGTGAGATCTCACAGGAGCAGCCTCCCAAGAGCCAAGGACCTCCTAGCACCAAATGTGGAACAGATACATCCCTGTCTCAAAGAGAGTGTGAGCATATGGCCCCAAAAGAGAGTGGAGACACTCCCAGCAGGTGTGGAGCCAGGTCAGTGTGCAGAGGTCTCACTACCTCAGCAACTAAACCACAAACTTGTTCTGTAGTGGGGAGGGGAAGAGAGGGTCAGTGCTGCTGAGGAGAAGGCACAGAGGTCCTAGTTTGGAAGCATATCACACATTAGATGGAGGCTGATATGCTGGGCAAATGAGAGGTAGGACCAAAACTTCAGGGACTGCCAGAAGAGGGTAGGAAGGCCTGAGAGTGCCTTTAAAGCAAAGCCAATTAGTTTTTAAGAATCAGGGGAATGGGAGAGGGAAGTACCATACTAAAAGCAGCTGTCTGGGGGGGCGGGGAGCCCTGTGCAGAGCACAGGAACGGAGATGAGAAGAGCCAGGCTCCAAATACTCAGATCAGGTAAAAGCATGTGTAAGAAGAGAGGTCATGGGAAAGGGATAGCGCCTTCAGATGGACAGAGAACTACCCCTCCAAAACCTCCGTGAAACATCTCACCATGGTGGTACACGAGGTTGTGCAAGAGATTCAGTTACAGTTTTGGGGCTCCTTTCTGAGTTTGAAGACTTTGGGATGCATGACATTCTTTTCTTCCCAAGTCATTTTTCTGCAACTGGAATGTGCCACAGATCCTCACCAGTGCCTGATCCATGAAGTATAAGGGGGACCTGGCAAATTCATGGCTGTAGGTATCTAATGTGCTGTCCCAGATGAACTGCCTGCAGCCTCAGCCCTCACCCCAGCCCTCCTCCCCCACAGCAAAGCATCTGAACCTAAACTGGATGAATGAGATTTCAGCTTATGTCTCAATGAGTGCTTCAACCTAATCTGTGACATTTTGCGACCGCAGCAGGCTAAGGTTGGTAAGGAAAGATTTATTTTGGTTTTTTTTTTTTTTCTTTTAAGCAGCCAACATGACTGGAAAAACCACACAAAATTCAGGGACAGAAAGCTCCTTCCACCTCTAAGTTTGCACATACCATCAGCTGAAACAGCACAGCATCTGACCGTAACTTGTTAGCCACTATAACTCAGTCAAGTTTGATTAAATGCCCATTCCCTGAATCTCTTAGGAGCCCCAACTTGCAAAGTTTGATTGTTCTAGCTCAAGACCCAACTACTTCTCTTTTCAGTTCTCAAATTCCCTGGTTCAGTCCCAGGTGCATTGGCCAAGATGATGTCCATCATCTCCTTTAAAACAACAAACAGACAAACAAAGGAGATGCTGTCCTTCACACCCCCCTCCAATAAAGTGCCTTCAGCAGCTAAAACCAAATCCCAAATATCGGAGACTTATAATGACATCGTGAGAGTTAGCAAGGCAGAAGCTCCCCTGGTGATTATAACAACACCGGTGCTTGAGAAGAGTCTTAGCTTCAAGGCATCTGGAACTGCTCTTGCAAGATCCATTGTCAAATGAGCTTTTTCCTTTGTTTAAAAATGTCAGCCTGAAGACCCCTGCCAGAGTGGTGGTATAGCCTGCTTGGGTTCACTCTGGCTCCCACAAGGCTTCAACAGTTCTCTTTGCCCCTCCTTGTCTCCAGGCTTAATTAGGAAATCATTTATCTTTATTGGCACTCTTTTTCCCCTGCTGCTTTGGCATTATTATTTTTTTTTTGCCTTCATTCCAGAGCAGTGAGCTGTACAGGGAAGACCACAGCCCCATTCATTGTGGGTGGGGAATAATCTACAGCAGGGAGCTCTACAAGGAAGACCCCAGCAATTAATCTGCCCCATCTAGTATCGCCTGAGGGACTACTGTACAGAAACAGGAGAGGAGGGTATCCCTTGGCTCCACTTACAGGCTAACAATAGGGATTCCTGGTGATACTGAAAGTAGGACACTACTCCCAAGGGATGTCATATGGTCAGCCTGTCCCAAATTGAACTGCCAACCCTCTCCAATCTAATGATACGCCTACTTCATCACCCCAGCAATCTCCCTTGGTAAAAGTGCGCACAAAGAGAAGAGTCTGTAAGGACAGTCACAGCTAGAAGACTACCAGGCTCCTGGACCCCTTCTGATTCCAGCTTAAGATCTACATGTCTCAGGGCTGAGACGTGAGCACAGCCTGAAGTGGGGTAGGTTCTCTACACCTCTGCAAACAGAAAATCCCTTGGCTTTCTCCACAACTGGCATCTGACGATTTGCTAGGACAGTCGGAGAGTCAAAATCCAACCTTAACTTCTTGGGAGCCAGTGGCCTCAATGAGATCTCAGGTGCACTCAGCAGAACATGGTATCACTTTGGCAGCTCAGAGGGAGAGCCACTCACTGTGCTGTTCTCCCACTGCAGCATACAATTCTTTCTGGGTATTTCTCTAGGTTCCCCATCAACTGTGTTGCATTTAAATTGAGCCAGAGATAAAATTCCAGCCAATAATTTCTTCCACCTTAAAGAGAAGTTTCCTCTTTGTGCAAGCCAGGCTTGCCCCAGCCTGTTACTAATTACAGATGGAACATGCAGTTCAGAAAGGAGGAATCAGAATTGTTCCCTTCCCTCCAGCAAATATCCATTGAAAAAAAAAATTACTCCTTCACCTGATGGCACCAGAATTTTTGCCGGTAAATTTAAAAAACAAGAGAGAAGATGATTGATGGAAAAGCTAAAAAGCTGACATGCAGTTAACTGTTCTTCTCCTCCTTACAACATATACTTCCCTTATTTTCAAAGAGGTCTCCTACTCTAGGAAGGCCAGTGGGATCAGATGAAAACTGTATCACAGAAGAAAAAAGCGCTTCAGTCATGCTTTCTACTGAGAGATCTCAAGGGTCTTTAAACACACAGGAAGGAAAGCCAGGCACAGAGCAGTAAAGGAATGACTCCTGGAGGGCAACCATGTTCTTCCTGTCTCCCCTCCTAATCCTCTGCATGTTGCCTAAGGACCACAGAGTTGCAGACAAAGAGTCCAACACAAAGCTCTGCGCAGCCCTGCCGGGGACTCACAGGGCCATGGGAAACACAATGGACACACCTCTACATCCTGGCAGGACTCGGTTTGGCTCCAGCAGACAACTCCATTACGTCTTTGGATCGAACTTTTAAAGAAATGATCCCGTGCACCTGGCCTGGTGCTGCATAGTCCGTGAAGCTTTTTGCCTTGTGTACTTTCTCTATGAAAGTCCCTTCCCAGTGCTCTATTTCTAGCCTTCTGGAGACCCCACTCTACTCTGAACTGAAAGGAAGAGCAGAAGACTATCTGTAGAGCAATGTCATCTCTAAGAGGAGCCAGATATGGGGTATAAAGCCCATTATTCTTGATTTAATCATCATAGAGTGAGACATCCTTTCTGAGCTTTACATGTTAGGGTGCTTGTTTTTTCCCTCCTAACCTGCTGGAAGTAATGATGTATACCCATATACCATGTCCAGTTTTGGGTCTCTCTACTGAACTCAGCCCCACTAACTACTTAATGCAGGTATGCAAGGTCATGAGGGCTCCCTCGATCCTCAGCCTCCATGCACAGAGCAATTTTTGATGTTTATTGCATGCAGTCAAGACCAGAAGGAGGCAGGTCCAATGTCAGAGAGCACTCAGCCCTCCAGGTGTTTTCAAGCCCTGAGACCTTGCAAGCCCAGTGGAGAGGAGAGCCTGAAAGCTGAGGATGCCAGACCGGGTGTCCACAGACCCATTCAGATCTGCTTGGATGAAGTGTTCCTGCACTGCCACCTGCTCAAGAAGGGGCAAATGGTCAGCAAGCGATTATCGTCTCAGAGCTGTCCCAGCCCGACAGCTGCTGGAGTCCAGCCTCTGTAGCCAGGCCCTGGGCCCAGAATGGCAATCTCTCCACTTAATTGCATGTTTTAATGGCAGCAGGGAGCAGAAGGAGGATGGGAAGCAATTCTGGGGGCATATCAGTGGGGGATCCTTTGAGCTCACACCTTTGCTGCTGAAGGAGCCTCAGACACTGGAGGAGGCAGGTGCTCAGCTTGCTTTAAAATGTTTATCCTTGAGCTTATTTTGCCAGCAGGAAGCACTTCTAGCACGCACATGTCTTTGGCCTGTCACTGGCAGGCTGTGAGCCAATGTGTTGCCATGGAAACTGGTAAATGCAAAATTATGACTTGACAGTAGTGTCCTGAGGAAAGAGGAGCAACCTTCTTCCATATGTTTATGTCCCTGACCCAGGGAGTGTGTGCCCCCCCTGCACCGCTGTGGGTGGGATGCCATCCTGTCACAGCTTCGTGCTGGACACGGGGTGCCAGGAGGCAAGGAAGGACTATGATCTCTGGGAGCACAGCAGGGAAATGCTGCAAGAGGCGCTTTTCGCCATTGCCAGGATCTCTCCCCAGGGAGTTTTGCTGGGTGTTTGGTCTGGGGCTGACTGGTCTGTAGCTCTAAGGCAAACAGCTCCCCAAGATCCCTGCAAGACCCCAGTGCCAGCGTGCCGGGGGTCCCAGGAGCTGCCTGCCCGCAAGGATGCAGTGTCCATATGCAGAGTCCACAAGGACCGTCAGGCTTCCCACGCCTGGCTGTGGTGGGTGGCGCAAACATTCCTGCAGGGCATCCCAGCTCCAGTACCCATCGGTAAACAACTGATGACATGAGGACCACAGATATTCTGAGGGCAACAGAGCAAAGAGGCAGGCCCAGTTCTGCCCTACCTCTGTGCCTGCACGCCCCGACAGCCCTTCCTGAGCAGACAGCACCCACTAGATACAAGCTAGTTATCCTGGATCCACTGGTGTTTCTAGCCTAAGTTTTCCACTGACCACCTCTCTGCGTCATCCCCAAACAGCCGTGAATCCTACAGTTATTACAAAGGAGTTCAACCATTTGGGGTGTAACTTTGAAATCAAAACTAACAGGACTGAAATTAAATTAGAGCAATTGACAATGGCCCATTTGAGCACTAACTGATTTTTCTAACTGATTTTTTAGTGGCTTCTAATTTTGAAAATTGATACTCCGTCGAGTTCATAATGAGAAGGAGTGAGCTATTTTTCACACACTCAGACATAACGTATGTTAGCAAAGAATTAGTTTCAGGTTTTCCAAGGGGTTGGGCAGTTGCAAGTTGACTTTGCTGCTGGCTAGCTCAGGATATATGAATGTAAATATAGTAATAATTGTGGAATAATTTTAAGATACATCATATGTAAATACTTGGCCCTGAAAAATATCAACATGGATCCATTTAAATCAATTCCCAGTGAGAACCCCTTAGCCTAGCCACTAGGGTCTCTTTCTCCCAGTGTTCTTGCACTGTCTGAATGAGGTGGTCCCTAGGAGGACACTCACTGAGAGCAACAGCCCAAGAGCTTCTCTGCGTGGGGAGTCTGGGGCAGCCGTGATGGAGCTTGCCCTGGGTGCAGCAACACAAGGTTTTGCGAGTAACTCCGGGTCCTAACTGTGATGTGCTCTTGCATCCTTGCAATCGCCTTAGATGCTTCTGAGTCCACTGTGAGAACAGAGCAATTCCTCCCACGTGTATGCAGGCCCGCCGTTGGCTGGTGGGGCGACTGCTTCTGCATTTAAACACTTAATCACAAAGCAGGATTCACCCCAGGTAATGTGAGCTGCCTACAACCAGTCTACACCTAGCAGGGAAAAAGTTATCTCCCCAGGTCACTGGGCACCCATCTCAGATACCCAACAACACAGTTACCCGAGGAGAGCCCCATCTACAAATCCAGCATCTGTCCTGCATGCACCTTGCTCCTCTCGCTTGGCTACTCTTTGAGGAAACTGGGAATCTCCCTCACTATCCCAGGCAAGGTAAACGGGCTGTGTGTGGTCCTGCGATTCCAAGGAAGCGTCTCAGCATCGCTCAGCACAGCAGCACTCCTAGCCAGATGGTCCCCCAGACCCTGACACCCTGCTTTAGTGAGCAGAGGCAGAGCAGCCCCACAGCATACTTACTTCCCATTCCCATACTTGATCCGGATGTCTTTGCTCTTCTTCAGCTCTTTGCCATCTTTAAACCATTTGTAGGAGGGCTGAGGGTTTCCAGCAGTTGCCTCACATTTCAGTGAAATCTTTTCACCGACATGAACGTTTGGGCTTTTCAGCTTCTTCAGTTTGGGAGGGACAGCTACAAAAAGAGAAACCAAACAATGTGAAACCTGCCTCTCTCAGAGGCTGCGCACAAGCGATGTGAGCCCACCAACCCCCCCTCCCCTGGGAAAAGCGCTTGCTCGGCTCCCCGGGGAACGAGCACGGAGTCAGAAATACCCACATGGGAAACAGAAGGAACCCCTGGGTCTGGCTGGCTCTTTTCTCTGCTCCCTGTGGCCAGACTCAACTACTCCGTGGCTGCCCTTACTCCTGTGTGGGCAGGACCCGTTCCATCTCCTGCTAGCCTGGGAGTTTACTCCACTCTCCAGGCTCTCCTGCCAGGCCAGAGCCAGGGATGCAGGAGCTCCAGATCGTCTGGACTATTTTCCCCTGCATCCTGCCATTGCTGCTGATGATTACCAACACCTACATCACCTTTGTCGCTGCCGATGGGAGAGCTGCCAATCCCACAGCCCCACCAACTACAGCATTTGGCTGAAGAAGGAGCAGAGGCGAGTGACTGGGATCAGTCCCCTGTACCCCAGCAGTGTGTGCCACAGATGCTCCCTGCCTGCTGCTGAGACAGACGGTCATTCAGCTGACAGCAGCAGAGCAACAGCCACTGAGAGGGGCCTCAACGTAAACCTGCACCTATAAAGGATGGGAAGGGGAGGAACAGCTATTCTTCAGGTCGCAGGCAGAAAAATGAAACAAGAAAGCCATTTTAAATGGTCTTAGGACCTGCAGTGTCAGACTGGCCAGCAGCCCTTCCAGACTGAAGCCTGGCTCTGCATGTGAGTTTCCCTGGGTGTTTCAGAGAGGTGATTTTACCGTGCACCTGGAACACCAGGCAGAGAGAGAGACACTTCTTATCAAACTCAGCCAGGCTTTGTATTAAACCTGACAAGAAAGGATTAGCAGGCTTGCAATTTTTCTTTCAACTGACAACTCTGCGTTCTTCTAGCTCCCTTTTTCATTCTCAGCATTAACCTTACAAAAGAAAATAGCAAGTTGCTGGTTTTGCCTTAAGAATATTGGTAACGATGGTTTCCACATTCTAAGATGTGTTACAGATAAAGTATTTCCTCTGTCTAATATGCACAAGCCACCTTTTAATTGCCTAGTGCATTCTGATCTCATGATATGGAAGAACAATCAAAGGAGGACGAACTGTATGGGTTTCATGAGACTAATCACTATTTTACAGACATTTGTATGTCTCCATTCGTTCTTCATGCCAAGCTAAGTTATTGTAGGTTGGTTTTATTTAAAAGCTGTTTTCACTGAAAGTGATCTTATACAATACAAAAAGCACAGCAATCATCAGGCACATGCTCCCATGGTAGAAAGCTCCGAGGACTCGCATATTCCTTTGCTTTATGTGCAAGGGCACGAGAAGCTAAATTGTCCTTAATTGAAAAGATACAAACCCGGACAGAAATAGAACAGTTCAGGGTAAGGCAAATTGGCTGGGCAAAGCTCACAGTGACTGAAAGGCAAACCCAGAGACGTCTGTGACCGTGAGAGGAGTGGTGCCTGGCAGCGCAGTGCGGGTGATGGAGCAGGTCTGGTCCCATGCACATCAGACCTTCTGCTGACTCTCAGCTGCACCAGGGCCAAGGCACAGGAGCAAACTTCAGATCCAGGAATGCAAAGGAAGCATGTTTAGTGCACCAAGGAAAAAAAAAATAAATAAACCTCACCAAATATTCTTCCTGACTTTTTGCACACTCAAGCCTGCTGCAAGCTCCTGAGAAACCTGAGAAAGCCACAGGCAGCAGGACAGGGAGGGCTGCACATGTGCTAATGGGGCAGAGACAGTATGAAAAATCACGGAATCACGGAATCACGGAATTGTCAGAGTTGGAAGGGACCTCTAGAGATCATCTAGTCCAACTCCCCTGCCAAAGCAGGATTGCCCAGAGTGCATCACTCAGGACGGCATCCAGGCAGATCTTGAAGATCTCCAGAGAAGGGGACTCCACGGCCTCCCTGGGCAGCGTGTTCCAGGGCTCTGGCACCCTCACCGTAAAGAAGTTTTTCCTCATATTCGAGTGGAACTACTGTCCTGGTGTCAGGACACAGTCCCTTGCTGTGCACGGAGGAGTGGGGTCGTCCCTACTTGTATGTCCATCAAGAAAACTAACCCCCTTTGAGACTACACAGGCATGCTTGTGCCAGAGCCCTCAGGAAACTGCTTCGGGCTGCACACTGACATCTTACACTGCTTCCAGGTCACTGTGCTTTGGCAGAGACACAGAGACTTCTGAACAAAACCAGTTCCAACTTTCACCAAATTTCAGTTCTGTGAAAATCCAAGGTGTCCCGGGTTTTGCGAAGCCAGTATCGCTGATCCTTGCCTGGAAACGGCTCACCCGGAAGAACAGGAAGGCAATGAATGGGGAAGAGAGCTTTTCTCTTCTCAGAACACTGTGCACAGAGAGCTGGGAAGGTAAACAGGACCTTGCTTTTATAGGGGTCATTTTGGGGAATAGAGAAATAGACTCTGTCAAATATTTATTCTGTCTGGATGTGTGTGTCAGTGGGTTCCTATTGTACACTGAGGTCACCCTGTACCATGCCAACAGTATACATATGCCTTAGACACTGGGAAGGTCCTGACCTTGGCATTGGTGTATCTGCTTCATATTATTTTCAGGCTTGTGGTCTACAGAATCATGAAGCAGGCAGCACGGCCTGGGAGAAAGACGTGTCAGCCCTGCCCCTCTCCACAGAAAATGCTGGCAAGAGCACAGCAAAGCCCAGAAGCCTGAAGATCATTGAAGGAGAGGGCCAAGGACAAGCAAGAAACCTTCCAAGATCTCTATTCCCTGGTTCCTCCCCACCGATGTGAATCACACCTCACCCAAACCCATGCACCTCTTGCACCTTGTGCTCTTGGCCTCCAGTGATAAATTACATGACATTCATAAGTAGGCAGGTCCAAAGAGACATGTGCCAAGTGCAGCAGAGATGGAGCTGACGCTCACACGGGGCAGGGGCACATCACACAGGCCTGCATCACACCACTCCAGCAGAGAGCCCTGCCCAGAAAAAGGGAAGAAAATATGTTTCCTCCCCAGATTGCATGTCTTCAGCTGTCTTACTACGGGAGGGAAAGGGACTGTGCGTTCAGCTCACAAGCCGTACTTCATGGGCTGTAATTCCCCAGTTGAATAAGACAGGTTAGTGAAAGGGGAATCTGATCCAGAAATATGTTGGACTGTGTCTGGGAAAAGTGCACAAAGAAACAGAGCTGTGCTCCCTGACACCCAGCACATCTGTGCGCCTTCCTGCTACACTACAAGCGTGGCTTCTGCTCAGATGGCAGCACGGAAGAGCCCCAAGCCTGGGGACACAGCATCCAGAGTCACCCACACGCTGCTCCCTTTGAAAGGGAAGCCCAGCCTTGATCTCCTGGAAGGGCTGCTCTGAGCTAGAAAGTCTCTCTTCTTAATTCCTGCATCTTTTAGAAAAACACAGAAATCCTCATTTAGAGCCATTAACTGCTGATGAGTCTGCTTAATGCCAGCCAAAGGCCTTCCACTGGTTTTCATTTGTATTGTTTAAATTGCAGCCTTTATTCCGAGCCTGAATTTCTCTACCTTTGGCTTCCAGCCAAGAGATCTCTCTGCCTTTCTCTGGTAAATTTGAATCTCATCTAGCAACCAGAAACGTCTTCCCTTTTTAGGTACTTGCAAACTATGAATGAATCACCTTTTAACCCTCTCCAGCAGTAAACTCAAGTGGTTTGAAAGCCCAAAGCAGCACACAGAGTGCTAATACTGAGTACATCAAAGACAAAGTTTTACATTTTGGTTCATTCTCAGCTTCTACATCAACCCATTTTCTATCTCTGCCATGTCCAAATCACAGAGCTGCAGCTCTGAAAGTCGGAGCTTGGTTCAAGCAGACATGAGGGCTTTAAAAGTGCCCCCTTTCTTTAGCGCTCTCAACATTTTGGGTCATTTTAATCTCCTGTTTCGTGCTTTTTCAAACATGTTGGGAAAATAAAGTCACAAGCTTCATACATATCAAGATAACATACCATGCTTGGCAAACAGTCTCAGATGTATGCCAAGTGGGTTCCAGGCCAAATTTCCCCATGTTTCCACCAGCTTCTGGCTTCCCAGCCTCCTCCACACAGGTTACTGCTGCTCAGATGTGGCCAGAACAGGTTTTGTCAGAGCCAAAACACCGAACCAGGGCCACCCAAGTCAGCCCATCATCCTGGCACAGGCTGAGTTGAAGCCTCCTGAGTTTCAGGAGCTGAGTTTCAGTTCCTCATCATCTGAATCTCATGGCCCTGGTCTGCCAGCTTGTGGCCTCCTCCACAGCTAGATTAGCAACACACACTGCTCAGCCACTACAATTTTCTGACCTGTTTCAGAGTCATGTTTCACTTAGAGGTCTTTGCAGGAGAGGTTTGCCCTCTGATAGCAGTTCTAGTGTCTACTGCCAAGCTACCACCTTCTTTTGGAGAGGAGAGGGTTACAAAACTCTGAAAAACTTATGACATATGAGTTGCTTGACCATCCATCAGAATCATAGAACCATAGAATTGTTGGAAAAGACCCTTAAGATCATCAAGTCCAACCATATAACAGGACTTATATACACACTGCTTTAATTAATTTACTTCTGATTACATTTGATATTACATTGAAGTACCTTGATGATAACAACACTTCTTTTACTTCTGGTACCTGGAATATGCCTGAAAACACCTTAAAGCCTCAACTCAAAACATCATTAATCACAAATGGGTAGAGTGCGCAAACGGAGTCCAACAACGGTGCAGTAACAAAACCACTTCCCACCCACAAAGCATCATACACAAACAACCCCTCGGCAGCCTAAGGCAGAAGGAAGTCATCCTGGAAAAGGTGCTCAGTGAACTCTATAACAGCCAACACTAGCCACAAACACTGCTTCAAGAGCTGCATCTTGCTCAGTGGGAGATCCTCCAGAGCAGATAATCTACAGACACATCTGGGATCTCCAGGCAAAAGACATCACGAGTAGATGTGACTTATCTTCCTGGCCTCCTCCAGAGGATGCAGTGCCAACCACTGGAGGCTCCCCCACACTGCGTGGCACATGGCGGATGGCAAAATGTTTAGGTATGTGGATCTAGAGAACTCAGAGGGCAGGATCCTTCTGTGTCTCTCTGAGCAGCTGAGGAAGAAGGCAACTTAGCTCCTATGGCTACAGAAAAGGGAGGCTGAAAAATGCTTTCTCATAGGAATGTGGGAGATGCGAGCTAGTACCTACAGACTCACAGGTGGTGCCTTGACATGCCTACACCAGAGCAATGACTTTCAGCACACTCTCTTCACCCAACTAATCCTCAGGTCAGGACACCCCTCCTCTGCACAGGTGGTCTCTTGGAAGTGGGCTATGTTTCTCAGACTCCCCAAGCCATTGGCCCCAAGACAGCCCTTCCACACAGGTGCCAGGGCTTCCAGCCTCTGGGCTACTGTGTTGGAATGCAGGTCCGGCAGTGTCTCCAAGGATTTGCACTGCCAGTTCTCAAAAGAGAAATTTGGGCACCCAAAGGATGCTACAGGCCAAGTCCTTGAGGCTTCCAGGCTCCTTGCCATTGAAGTACAAGATCTGGAGGCATGACACCACCCAAGCCACATCTCAAAGGTTGCTATTCCCTAAGGTCCTTCTGGATAGTCCCCACTTTACTGCTCAAAGTCTCACCCACAGGAGTATAGGCCTTCCCTCTGACGTAGGGTACCTCAGATGGGAGAGTTTCAGTGTTCTCCCAGATGGAAAACTGTAGAATTTATCTTTCCATGGGAAATGTTTTGCAGCCTCAACTTGCTCCAAATTCAAACACAAATTTTGGCAAAGATGGCAACTCCTTACCAAACAGAATTTTTCCCCATTTCTGTTGTTTCTACTACAAGGTGAGGACACACATCCCTGGCACAGGGTATCATCAATGCAGGTCTGAAGACCAGATGTGTCTTGGTGGGTCAGCATGCTCTGCACTGGGTTAATACATCTTACTTCTTGGCTAATGCAGCGCTACGGCTTCTGGTATGTTTGCTGCCTCTACTGTTTTTATCAGAGGCAACACTCTTTTGGCCTGTGTTTGCTTTGGCCTTTATTTGACAAGGAGACAAAGCTGAATCTCAGCAGCAGCAGCTCCTGCCCACCTCAACTGTTTGACCATTTCAATACTGTCAGCAAATGCCAACTTGTCAAAAAGGTACCTGCTGTGAAGAAAGCTCCCTCCAGCCAGAAGGCATGGAAACATGGGGTCCACCTGAAAAAAAAAGCCTTGCTTAATATTTTACATGGTCTAAGTGTTTGTCCTCCTTTTCTCTGGGTTTTCATAGAGTAGGTAAAAATACAGTCACTGCTGTCCACCTAGGCAGGAAGTGGCAGCTGCAGCTGGGACTCTGAGCAGAGTTCAGCTCTTTGGTGGCAGGGTCACAAGAACTTCTCTGAGTCTATGACGTCCTGAAGGTAACAGGGCTGTACTTAACTTACGTGGTATCTGAAACATGGGAGGGAGCGAAAGACCCCGGCTTTATTCGACAGATGGACACAACCTCCACAAACCACACAAAGTCCAGAGCCTGCGAGAGAGAACCTGGATGTCAAAGTGACATATTGCCCTATCCCAACCTCTGCCGCAACCCACCGGTTACCGGTGGGTAACTACAGGCTCCAAATTGAGAATATAAAATATAATATAGTGCCTGTAATATGCGTTAGGCAGCCCATATTTCCAGTTTGTGCAAAAAGGATGATCGGACTTTCTCACAGCTGTTACGTGACTGCCTTTGTGCACTGCAGCAGCTCACTCAGACCTCTGCGTCCTGGGCAGGGGTACATGGCATGTAAACCACAATGTCAAATTTAAATTTCCAAGGGGTAGAATTCTGCTGTAGCCACCATCAGGCCTTCTAATTAACACACAGTAATGTATCTTTTACTAGATCTGTGATGGTAGGGACCCCACCGTGGGAGTCTGGACTAGATGATGTGACTCACTTTGGGCATTTACACCTCACCTCCACTGCTTGTGCTCTATCTGCGCAGTAACTGCAAAGACATAGACTTCAGCAAGGGTTAGTAACCCAAAGCTCTCCCAAGGACAAGGGAGATGTACTCCGTGCCTAGTATGCACCATGCTGTTGTGCCCTTCCTGCAGAGGTACACCAGCAGGAGTCAGAGGCGTATCTTTGTGCTCCTGGGAGAGGTCCCACTTTGAAGCTTCAGACAGTAGGTACGACAATGCAGGAGCCATTCCTCCAGGACCTAGAGGGTCTGCTGAGGACGTCCACACAGCTGACTCACACAGAACAGACAGTAATGTGGAGAGGGCCCAGATGACTGGAAGTGTGAAGATGCTGAAAAGACTGGTATCAGAAGACTTGGGGTTGGAATGAAGCTTGGAAATCTTGCTGGAGCCAGAATGGCCGCATTATTCCTCCCAGCATGTCCCACAGCTTCCCTACCATGCAAGTTCTTTTCCCTTAACTAGGTTCCTGTAGCCCTCTGTCTCAGGGAGGAGAAATTTACTACAATGGCAATCCACAGCACTATATCTATATTTAAAACTGTGAGTTACAAGAATCAGTATTTTCATGACCATTCCCATCGGCCAAAAAAAATTGACTGGAAAGTCACCATCAGGTTTGCTGAACAAGGTTTGCTCTCTATAGGATCCCTCTGGCAGCTCAAATCACAGGAAAAGGTGCCACAAAGCCAGCAAGTCCACTCTCCTCTTAGAAATACTGACTCCACTTACATAAAATAGCAACTGATAAATTCCTCCTCCTCTGCCTTTCTCTTTCCCACATTTAATATTTAGTTATTCTTTTTTTCAAGTGAAAGTTTTGAAAGTGGTGTACGATTCGGTTCAGAGCCTTAGGCTGAAATCTCAGCTCCACTGAAATCAGTGAGCATTTGGCCACTGGGCAATGATTTCTTCCCAACACCCAGAATTTTCACCCAAATTTTTAAGACAGCTGGGGTGTGCTTTTATCACAGGTTGGGCAGAAATGCTGGAGGTGCCTATGCACTTGGCCACTCAAACGCCCAGCTGAATAGCACAACAGCTACAAGTAATTCACAAATATCCAATATTAAAATCCATAGCTGAAGTGCTTGGATTTGCCAAACCTAGTACTCTATGAACACTAGCTGGTTTGCAAACAATGTAATTGGAGTAGAATTGCTATTGTGTTTGTTTGTTTTGAATATTTTTGGCCAGGAAGTTGTCCTGGAGGTATAGTTGAGCATAAGTGGTCTGGTGGAAAAATGTCATTCATTCTGTTCCTATTAAAACCAAAAACAATAGCCACACAAAGACAGCAGCGACAATTTCTGCTCTTCATGCCTCTAACAATGTGTTTTCAACCCTAAAGGCAACATCTTGTTTGTACCCAATTGATTCTGGGATCATATTTTATATAATCAAATATATCTTTGAACAAAGATATATTTTATGAACTGCTCCATTTCCAGATGACCTTGGAAACAGCAATTCATAAAATATAGCTTTATCTCTATCTTCACAATCAGCTAGAAAAATGGCCCACCCATATTCTGTGGACTGCCAGTCAAGACCCAGCCAAAAAAACAAATTACCCAGACCATCCAAAACTTTAAAATACATTAATTCTTTGTTTCAGCCACTGAACACTAAGCACAAATTAATTGCCCTAGTACCCTGGTAAAGACCTGGGTAGCATCCAACGTCTTTCAATCACCAAAGGAAAGTGTAACCCTCACCCCAGGAGACAAAACAATCTAAGTTAGCAAAAAAGACTTGTTTCATTAAATATTTGTTATGAAATCTGTACATGAAACCATATATAGACCCCTTGCAGTCATGGCAAAGCCTGTTAAACAGGCTTCCCCGTTACAGGATACTGGGAAGGATGTGCTAATGTAAAATGTCCATTAGTGGAATATCACTGGTTCTAGAAAGGGATGAAAAAAATCTATTTGGTGCTTTACAGCTCTCCTAACCACAGGAGCATTTCCTTAAAACATGGGGGGGGGGGGAGCTCAGTTAAAGAGGAGTTGAAATTCTTTTAACAGAGACTGCCTGCACTGCCTGCGCTCTCCCAGTGACAAGGGGACAGAAGACACACCATCATGGGCCAGAGGGAGCATCGCAGCTTAACTTGCAAAAACAAGAGATACTGCAATGGGGACAATCCCAAACACCACCCACCAAATTGTTCAGATAAATCAGCAAGAAGGTCCACTTCACATGGATAAATGTGACTGAGTAACAAGTAAACCCTTCTCTCTCTGCTCAGCCCTGTCTTGTGCCCATCAAATTAGGTGCAAAAGCAAAGGACCAGTGATGCACTGTTACCTTTAGATAGAACAGCACTTCTGGACATCTCTTTCCTCCTCTCTCAGCATCTTGTATTTAAACAGAACGAGGAGCCCAGAGGCGTTAAGTTACTGAGATGTCAGG
Organism: Limnodromus scolopaceus; assembly: GCA_028565335.1. Classification (NCBI taxonomy): domain Eukaryota; kingdom Metazoa; phylum Chordata; class Aves; order Charadriiformes; family Scolopacidae; genus Limnodromus; species Limnodromus scolopaceus. The sequence goes on along the minus strand of JAOXNO010000052.1, from coordinate 29,839,780 downwards.
TTTGAGGCCAGGAAGACCATAAAGACAAAGTGCCCTCTGCAGTACCGCACTGTGGAGGAACTGTTCAAACCCAGCCCTCACGAGCAAAATCCCAGCACGGAATCTGCCCTGGCAGACTTACAAGTGAGGGTCAGTTTTAACAAGTGTTTTCAAACATGCTTAACATCGGCAAGTAAAACCCGGGCTCAGTTACAAAGATGTTAATTCAGGTCAGGAAGAAGTCAGGTGAAAGTCAGATGCAGCAGCCCAGTTTGTAACATTTTTTGGATATTTTTACCTCCCAGGAAGTCCTGGGCCAGAGGATGTCCCGGTGTTTCATACAGGACCAGGTGGAAACACTGCACAAAGCAGGCATTCAAAGAACAAAGCACTATAACGTCTGGACAAATAAATTAGCTTAGCAGTCTCTAACATTGAGGTGGGAGAATTTTTAACTTTTAACCTATAAAATCATATTTGCTAGCATTCCGTGACAAAAGCCAACCACTTGTAGTCTTAATTACAATATTTTTTTTCCATGTCTCTCCTTACTTTGAAAGTTCACCATTGTCTCTGGTAGAATTTTGACAAATCCACCAGAGGGTATTTCCAAAACAGAAAGCCGTGTTTTTATCGGGATCTCCCCACAAGAGACCCTGGGGCTTGCATTAAAGTCTTGTTTGTTCTCTGTAATGTTATATTAGAAAGATTAAAAGTTTTTTTTTCTGTTAGTTCAAGAAATGCTTTAAAGCACTGGTACCAAAAGAACCTCAGACAGTGACCTGTCTGTTTTTCATCCAAACACAGGAAACGGAAAGAAAATAAAGATCATCCCTGAGACAGCCAGATACATACACACCCAAACGCCACCAAGCGTGGACAGAACTGCCACCCTACGCTACGATATTCTCCCAGCACCCAGGATGCCCCAGGTCTCTGTGATAGCCGGCCAGGCCGAGCTCTGCTCCCTCCCCAACATTGACCTCTCTGTTGGCATCAGCGGGACCCTCCGTGCAGGAGAACACGGTGCGGGCAGAGGGGCCGGCAGCGCCAAGCGCTGGCTGAGCCAGGGCAGTGCCCAAGCCCCGCAGAGAAGGGGCCACCCTCCTCCCTGGGCTGCAGGGAAGCAGCGAGCTGTAAATTCCATTTGGGACTCTGGGCACTGCCCAGTGGAGACACTAACACAGCGTGTCTCCTGCCTTGTCCAGAGTGCGGCTTCCCAGCATTGTTCTGAATAGCTCTGGACCCCCACTGAAGCGCAGCGATGGGTGGCTCACACTGAAATGTCCCCCAACCAGGCTGATTTACAGCTGCCAGGAGTCTCAAGGATGTCAGCTCTTCCTGATTAATTTTTTTATCCTTATTTTCCCTCGTTTTATATTTGAATATTGCTTATTGCAATATTCTTCAGAACTATTCTCTGGAAAGCCATACTGGCTAATTTTTGGCTTGTAAATTGCTCATGAGCAGTTTGTGGCTTGTGTTTAAAAAAAAAAATAATCAAGCAACTCTGGCTCATTTTGGTTGGATAAAGAGATTTTGTGGCCTCCATCAATTCTAGTGCCTGACAGCAGTGACAGAGCTCTGATTATCACAAACATACAGTTGCAATTTTAAAATTTGCTTCCTGTGACTCTTCGTTAAAACTTAATCAACAGTTACCGCTTCCACAAACATTTCCGGCAGAAAGTTCACTTTATAGAGTATTCTTGGGGAATAAATAAGAAGGAAGGTAAAGCAGATTTGAATTTTTGAAGTGAGCAAACCCTTGCTGCTTGTCCAGCTTCTCCACTGAAGGATTTAGGGAAGAGAGCAAAGGAAGGTAAGACACAAAACCTCTTCTAGAAGACACTGCAGAATGCAAGCAACCAAAACCAAATTGAATGATGCAGCAGAGAAACGTGGGTGAAGAAAAGACAATGTGCAACATAGTGGGGGCCCAAGCAGAAAGACTATTGTGAGTTCAAAACGGATAGGGGTTTATTGGACCTGCTTTATATCTAGCTGCATATCACTAGGTGAGAACTTTCACCAAACTGGCCAACAGATCCTGCACAACAGAAACAACTTAAGGTGAAAAGCAGAGTTCCGAACAAAGGACAGTTGTTGAACAAAAAGCTATTAATAGTGCTGGGTTTTATCCCAGAAATGTTGCGTAAAGTGGGACAATTCATATCCAATTCATATCCCTTCTCTGTGCTTCCATTTCCTCTCTCAAAGATCCCACTTAATATACTTGGGGCAGGGATTGTCTCTTGTTATGACTTTGTGCTGTGAATAGCACAAGGGGAACAATGCTGCAGTCGAGACCTCTGGATGCCACCACAAATGCCAATTTTAAGCAGCAGTGACAACAAGAGGAAGGAGTCTGGAATCCAAGAAAGACCTGAGAAAAGACAAGGCACAATGTGGGATTCATCTTGCATTATAAGCATGAATGGTTCTCATCTCCATACATAGTGACAGGGAAAAGCAAAGGAGCAGGAGCTACACAATAAAGAAGGCGGCTCCCTGCCCACACGCTCCAGCTTAAGCAAAATTCCTCCAGAGCTGCTCCTTCACTCCTGCACTCTCACTGCTCCTCACCTTCACCATCACTCCAAGGCATCCTTGAATACCTCCCTGCAGAGGAATGCAACCACCTGGAAACTCAAAAAAGGGACGTTCAGGGGTCTGAGACACAGTATGAAAAACCTGACGGAAAGAGAGGGGTCTCCTCTGCCGAGGAATATTTTTGTATGAAACACCCAATCTAAATACCTTGTGCATGTGACTTTCTGATACACCTGTAGAAGGTGCAGTGGTGCTGAGAAGCTGCCCTGGAAAGGCCTGGATAGACCTTTACCATCTTCAGCATCTACAAAACCAACCTGGAAAGGCCCAAAGACAGGATTCGGGGGAACAGCAAATCACAGGTTTAGAAGAATAAGCTTGGAAAAGCCCTTCAGAAATTGAGCAGACCATATCCCTGCCCTGAGGTGGGATCAGCCATACAACATCCAGGATCCAGACACACAAACCACCTAGATGTAGCCCATCTCTCCTTTTGTATTCCAGTTGTTTACACTGCCCCTTCTTTCTGTTTTGTTTTCCTTGACCATGCCAGCTGCCACCAATCACAAGTAACCAAAAATCACTCATCTTTGTTCTTCCTGTCTCAATTCACCTTGGCTGTGAAATGCATGGGTTTTTTTCTTTCCTTTGCAAAATCAATGATCTTGAAAACCTTGAACATCACTCTTAAGCCCCAGCATCATCCTCCTTTCATTTCTGGAGATGCTGACTACCTCCCACATCTCAGTGAAGAGCTCCAGGCAGCTTTGTCTTCCTGAAATCGAGAGGGCCTGAATCAGCCTCTCAGACAGGCACCTGAATATTTGTGCTGCTTTTCTGGTTTTTTTGCCAGTTTGGGATGGTGCATCAGGAGCTGCACACAGCTCAGAGATACTTTGGTGCTGCTTTGAGGCTGTGCAGCTTTCTGGTCACACTGTCCCCCTGGCTGCAGGATGCAGAAGCTGAGCTTCCACTTGTACTCACACTCCGTGAAAGGCTCTTCACCCTCATGCCCTGTGTGGTTCTGGAGTGGCAGTTCCTCTACATAATGGCCAAGCCTGAAACACCAAGAGAAGAAAGCCTTCATGCTCACCTAGATGCTGCTGTTTGTAGTTACAGGACCCCCGTACACAAAGAGAGGATGGATTCATCCTAGATTTGCTTTTATAATGGTGTTTCTGAACTAGGACCCACGCCAGTAGTTACCTGAGTCTCAACCAAAGCCAGTAGATGATGAAGACTGAACATCACAGTCAAGCGCATCACACCCTATTATGCTTTTCATCCCATTTTTCAACTTGCACCCCTCCCTTTGTAATTTGGTGGTAAATAAATGTCTGGTCAAAACATCAGATAATTAACTGGGAGCGTCTTTGTGAACACGAACAAAACACAAACTGGTACCTCAAATAGGATCACACATCAGCCATGCCATATGAAAGATATTCCGAAAAGCCTTCCCAGGTAACTATAGATGAACAGATCCAACTTCCCAAGTCCACTTGCAGACTTCCCTTAGCTGCTGTAGGAGCCCCAAGGAAACGCCACAGACGTTAACTATGTGCGGCTCACCATGAAGGGCAGCAATTGGCAAGACGTTAGCTCCCAACACTGTGCTCTCCTTCACTCCCCTGACAATTTGACACACTGCTGTTTATCCTAATCCATTGTTCATGGTCCTCCCCACCCAGTTTTCAGCCCATGTGATGCTCTCCTGTCCCTACCAACTGGAATTAATTTGGGGTGTTAGGGCTCTATCAAGAGACTTTACAATCTAAATGCTGGCAAAGTATTACCTGCTTTCATGCAGATATTTTGGCCTTTTGTCAGACACCCAGAGCGAACAAGCAACCCACCACATTTTTCTGGGGCAGTTGGCTTGTAACTCCTGGCTCCCTTAGTGATCCTCTGAACAACCAGGTAACTTTGAGAGGGAGATCCTGGTCAGCAAGGATTCTTTGACAACATAAACCCTACTCTTCCAGAACTCCCCTCTACCTCTCATTTGTTATGTAAAGCTGATGCTGCTAAAAAAATTCAGCTGAACTTAGGTCAAGAGAAGATGGCTTTTGAAAGGCTTCCAATGGTTCATTTGCAATAAATGGCTGAGGAATAAATCATTTCAACCCTGGTGAGTCCTCAAGCAGCCAACTCCGTTAGCAGGGCAACTCCAGCAGCGAAGAACAGGGTAAGGCTTTGGTGATGCATGGGGACTCGTGACAGGCACAGAAAGCAGCCAGAAAAGACCACCATGCTGCAGAGAGGCTGCCATGTTGGGTCAGGCCATGCTTCTTGCTAGACAGGGACCTCCACTTCATGGCAGCGAATATCACTTACTCCTTTTGAATAACTTCCCAGTAGGGACGTCTTCTGCATTCTCTCAAGGACAGAGCTGGTTTTTCGCCCTGATGCCCAGAGGCTTCATATAAATGTTTGTCCCTTTCTGCCAATCCTTCTATGCTCTTGCCCTCACCGACTGCAGTGACAAAAACTTCCAGTGGGTACTGAGGTACCAAGAGAAGACCAGCCGGGAGCAGCAGGGGATGTCTGGGTTTCCAGCTTTGGCCTCAGCAGAGACATAAAGAAAGAGTATCTAATTGAAGAGACTTTCTGTACTGGCACAGCATCCCTTCTCCTTTCAGAGACCTCAGGTTTCAATCTTCTGGCACGTAAGCTGTTTCCAGGGTCCTCTCCGCCACTCCCAAGTACAAAGGTCCTTCCCTACTCCCACACCATCCTTGCAAGAGCCATGGTAATGCTTCACACAGAAAGCACTAGCAGCCTTGCACCAGTCTGACTGGGGGCATGGGACCTCCATCCACCATGAGGAGCCAGGCTTAGGACCACCACCACACCTCCAACAGCAGCTCAGCAGCCACAGTCCATCCATGGACCGTGAGCTGAGTCAGCTCCCCATAGGACTTCCCCATCATCTCAGGTCTGGCATGGGGGGACTGAGAGGGACTGAGACAACACTGGAGGAGTGGATTTAAAGAGAAGGCTTCAGGAAGCTTCATGCTGTGGCACAAGGGCCACAGATGACAGCTAAGGTGGCCAGTCTGATAGCTCTCAGTGATTGTGGTCTATAAATATAGCTCTCATATTTGTGGTCTATAAAGCAAAATACCATACCTACACACGACTCCCGTGGCGTACCGCCCCGGCAGCTCAGCCAGCTCACCTGGAACACCAGTGCGGCGCAGGCAGCCTGCTGACTCAGGGCAATCCATCAAGTTGAGTTCCAGGCTGCTCTGACAGGTTTGGACTCGAGCAGCTAATCCAAGCCCAAACCTGAGGAAGGTGGACTGTCAACTCAGGCTGGTCTGCACAGCCCTTCTGCTCAGAGTGGCTTTTCCAGGGGGTACCAAGAACCCCTAAGGTGGGCTCTGCTCTGAAGTGGTCCCCCTTTTCAGGGTATACAGGGAGCCTGAGGGCACTAGCCTCCTTCCTGCCTCACCCTCACCTCCTCCGTGGTGCTAACTGGAGGCAGCATCAAGAATCCAAGGCCAGCTCAGAATGGAGCTGCCACAAGAGCCTTTGGTTGCTCAGGCCAAGTGCAGTTGTTCAAGCAAGTCCAGCCTGCAGCACAGTAAAAACACTAGCCCTTTTTCTGCAGAATAAGAGGGTTTAAGGCAGGAATCTGGTGCAGAACAGTTCTTTCCCTTTAAATTCATACCCTAGGCCAAGCAAGTTTTGCAAGAGCCTCCCTGTGCAGACAAGCCCCGAGGCTTCCATGCAGAAAAACGATGCTGCTGAGGAAGCACCCAAGCCACTTGGAGGCCGGGGCCCTGAGGATCACAACAGGGAAGCTGCTAAGCCTGCTCATGGCAGAAGAGATGGGGCAGGCTCGGAGATGTGTGTTCTCCTTTAGCATGAGAAAACAGCAAATATATACAAGAGACCCTCAGTGTCTCTTCTGACCTGCAAAAAAGACCACAAAGAGAAGGGGAAAGGAGGAGAGGGCAGATAGATGCCACACACTCAGCTCAGCTCACTTGGAAATCATTAACTGGGAATTTTCTCCTTCTCAAAAATTGTGATATTGCATTAAATATAACAAGCTATCCATCTAGAGATGTGTTTGAGGCTTGTTATTATCTTTGATATTAAGGGTGCTTAGGCCCCAGAAAGGACACACTGTCTGGATTTACCCTGCCATGACAAAGGATAAGAGAAACTGGAGATTCCCAGAAAATAAAGCAAATACAACACCTGGGGCTTTACGGGAAATAGCAGATTATCACAGTTCTGGCAATAAAACCAAAACTGTTGGCAGTGCTTCAGATTACGACTACTTCTTTTCTCCTTCCTAAGCCCCCAAAATGAACAAGACACCTACTTAACCCCGTAAGAAAGCTAGAGCTGTGACTCATGCCATCTCTCTCAAACACTGACTCAAAACTTTACCAATGCAAAATGTTACAACACATGAAATGAGCAATGGCCCTGCTAACACAAGGCTTGTTCTTAAAACTGCATTCCCTGCCCACATTTTCTAAATATAGGATAGACAAGGAAACCTCTCCAGAAGTACTAATAATTCAAAGCACCAACCCAATAAAGAGGTGGACAGAAGTGGTTTTGAAAGCTGTTATCAACGTATCTCCATTGTACAACACTTCTTTGCCACTCCTGCTTTCTCTTCTGCCCATCAGCAGCAGTTAGAATGGATAAGCTCAACCACAGAAAGAAGCAATTCCCTTGAACTGAAATGCAGTTCAGGAAAATCCTATGGAACAGCAGCAGCATTGCAACTGCTGGTCTGCAGATTCAGGAGGGCAGTCTTACACCTGGAAGTTTGCCAACAGATGATACAGAAGTATTATTGAGAAAAATTAAAGCTTGGGAAGTCTGTGGAAGCTGGGGTCACTTGCCCTGAGGTCTGCAGCATCTACATCATCATCAGGAGGACAGATCAGCATCAGTGTGCCTGCCCTGACAAATTGGCTGAGAGAGAGTAGCCCTGAAGAGCCATAAGCATTCACTGCAACCAGTCCATAAGGCCTTGGTGCTAGGGCTGCACAGCTTAAAATTTTAGCGCGCCTTTACTGCTGCTTTACCAGGGCTGATATCTGAGCAAGCAACAGAAAAGCTCACTCAGGATATCTTCATGTCGCAATGTTCTTTCCCCATTGCAGCACAGACATCATGCCAGCTGGGCAAGGACCATTTCCCCATGGCAACCTTTTTTACTTTCATAGAATCACAGAATCATAAGGGACCTTTCAGATCCTTAAGTCCATCCATCTTGACTTGACAACTCTTCTTTGGTTATCAACAAATCTCTTCATCCTCATGCCTGGAAGCACGCAACTGTGAATCAGGAAAGGTGAGTCAGAGCCTCAGTCTTCTTGTTAAGGAACAGGCTGCTGCAGTACAGCATGGGTGCCTCCACACAGCCACTGCAGCATGAGAGGAGCAGCATCCTTCACCTCCTGCCTCCTGCAGGGAACTCAAGTGTTCATTTAACCATCATCTGCAACAATTCCTCCAGATTTTTACCATTTCTCCCCCAACTACCAGCATTATTTCCCAAGATGTCCCTCCTGAAATCCACCCACTGACATTTCATGGAACCATAGAATGATTAGAGTTGGAACAGACCTTGAAGATCATCAGCCTGTCTTCATAGGAGAGGTGCTCCAGCCCTCTGATCATCTTCGTGGCCCTCCACTGGACCTGCTCCAATAGGTCCATGTCCTTCCTGTGCTGAGGACTCCAGAGCTGGACACAGGACTCCAGATGAGGTCTCACCAGAGTGGAGTAGAGGGGCAGAATCACCTCCCTTGACCTGCTGGCCACAATTCTTTTGGTGCAGCCCAGGATGTGGTTGGCTTTCTGGGCTGCCAGCATGCACTGCCAGTTCATGTCGAGCTTCTCATCCACCAATACCCCCAAGTCCTTCTCCTCAGGGCTGCTCTCCAGCCATTCTCCTCCCAACATGCATTTATGCCTGGGATTGCCATGTCCCAGGTGCAGGACCGTGCACTTGGTTTGGTTGAACTTCATGAGGTTCACACAGGCCCATCTCTCCAGCCTGTCCAGGTCCCTCTGGATGGCATCCCTTCCATCCAGCGTGTCGACCAAGCCACACAGCTTGGTGTCATCGGCAAACTCACTGAGGGTGCACTCAATCCCACTGTTCATAACACCAACAAAGATGTTGAACAGCACTGGTCCCAGTACCGACCTCTGAGGAACACCACTCATCACTGGCATCCACTTGGACATTGAGCCGTTGACCACAATCCTTTGAGTGCATCCATCCAGCCAGTTCCTTATCCACCAAGTGTCCATCCATCAAATCCATGACTTTCTGATTTTGAGAGCAGGATGTCATGCGAGACAGTGTCAAACACTTTGCGTAAATTCAGGTAGATGACATCTGGTGCTCTCATTTCTACAAAGGGCCCCCCAAATCAAGATATCCAGAAGTTTACCATGTCTCTCCCTTGATCTGAATGTGTCCAGAAAGGTTTCCTTATTCCTAAATGGTCTCACTGGCCCTGCTGGACAGAAATGGGTTACCCAGGGCTCATCAAGGTGGGCAGTAGGAAGGACACCCAGAAAGGTAATTTGTACTGCCTCCCATCTTCCTGAGATGACCTTTTTAGCAGAAAAGGTTCAGATTCTAGACAAAGACTAGTCATACCTGGAAGTACTGAGAGAGGTAACCCAGGACTGAGTGGGAAATGTTCTTTCAAGTAGAAAAAAGAATGGACATTATTATACACACACTGCTTTTGGTAGAGTCATCATTTCATGTAAGATCGGGGATAATTTCTGGTTTGGGCCGATTGCCTTTTTCTTGATCATATAACTGGCATCTCTGCAATGTTAGGACCTCTTCTGCAATGCAAGATTTAGCTGTGTTTGTTACCCAACAGCCAGCCAGAGAGTTTATTTTAGCATTCAGTAATCGTGCCTCTCACGCAGACTCTCAGCACAAATACAGAAACCTAATCTCATTTATTGACAAATGTGAAGCAAAATACACTTCCATGCCAAAGAGAAGTTCATCACATTCCTTGTCCTTGCCCTTCAGGCAAAAGCCTGAATGAGAAGATGAAACTCGCATGATCTCTGGAAGGGAAAAAAATTGCTTCTTGGGTAGCAGCAATCAGGCAGACTCCCAGCCTTTGAAAGACAGGGTGCCCAGGTCCAGCAACCCAACCTACGGATCCAGAACCTGTTAGCAAGACTTTCTGAATCTGAATCACTTCAACACCTCAGTCATTTTCAGGCAACCAAGATTCACAGCACAAGATCTGAAATTTTCTCTGCTCATGACACTGGGATATTGTGTGATGTAAAACTGATGCTGCTGCACAAGCTGCTGCATCCATCAGTGACTGCATCACAGAGCAGGCACAGCAGCAGTACAGGCTGGCTCTGAAAACCTGCTGGCTGAGAAAGCCCTGCCCTGCATTGCCAGCTGTCTACCCTAAAAGGAGGAATGTAGCAGCAGCAATAGCCACTGGAGCATCTCCCAAGCCTCTTCCCTCACCAGTATTCCCCTTGCTTGCAAATCCTGCAATGGAAATCAGGCAGGTGATTTTTATTTTGTTTTTGCTTTGCAGTGCAGCTGAGGCTTCTCTCCTCCAGAAAGCAGCAAGGTGGCATGGGCACAGCTGGAGCTGGTTACCTTGCTGTGCAGAACAACTGTGCTAGCAGCGTAAAGATCCTCCCTCTCTCTGCCAGACCCAAACTCAGCATTCCTCTCTTCCAGCCCTGTCCCACTTGCCAGAGCTTGGAAATGGGCAAAGGAGACAGGCATCTGAACACGCATGCAGTACAGGCAAGGGGGACACGGCCAGGTTTAAGGGAGCATGCAGCCTCTTTGCCTCAGCTCCCTGGACAGGTTTCTCACAAGAGCATCAATTGTCAATCAAGAGCAGCAACAGCACCACCCTTGGATTAAGACCAGTTTGCTCCCTGAGCAAGGAAGCTTCTCTCCAGGAGCACATAGGTCAAGCTGAGAGGTGGGGAACAGCTTGAACACAAAGAGCTCTTTTGGTGTGCTTTGAACCAGAGACATAGCTGCTGAGCATGAGAGTTTTGTAAATGGTTTGACCGGAGGAAGAGGGGTACAAGAGGCACACAAGGAGCCACAGCATCAGTACAGGCTTTGTCAGAGTAGTGTGATGGCCAAAATTGCATACCCACACCACCTCGAGGGCTGGAGTGCATCAGGAACCAGTGGATTCTTGCAAAGTGCCATGGACTTCAAAGTGGAATAAAAAATTCATGTGAGCACAAACATATGTACACATGCACAGATACACAGTTTTGGAGTTGGAATAAAGCCCTAGCCTTCAAACAGAAAACCTGTTGAAAGCGAGAGGGTCAGATGCTCAGCCGGTACATATCCCAAACACACCAACAAAACCAGACGAGACAGGTCAAAGAAACATCTGCTGAGAACCTGGCTGATAGATTTTAACCTTTTTTACCATCAAATTACGCAAATGTGCAAATTCTGACACCAAAAAGATGTTCCTCTGAAGGGCTTCCAAACATCAGTGAATGATGTAGGAAATATGCTTCAAATTTTGGGGGTGTTTTTTTTTTAAAAAAAAAAAAAACAAAACAAAAACACTAAAGCACCTGACTTCAGTGTAGTTTTAAGGTAAATTAAAGTTTCACTAAAGAACACTTTTTCTGTCCAGCTCCCACATTTCTAGCTGTCTTTTTCTGAGCTGCCAGCCACTGAGTCTCAGACTTGGAGTGCAAATGCGGTTCCCTTCCCCTCCCCGTCCTCACCAGGCATGAAAATTCAGCAAGAAAAACTAGTCTCTGACTTCCATGTGTAGTCAAAAATTTAAGGGTATAGTAAGAATAAGACAGCTGTAGAAGAGATCCAGGACCATCGGACTCCTCAGAAGTATGATCATCATTATTGCGTGGAGACAGCCTTGTGTGGCTTATTGCTCTTCCCTGCGAAGAAGCTCTCCCTCATATTGAGGAGTGATTACCTTCCAAACACGCTTGAACCAAAATCCTTTTTAAGGGCTGATGACTGAGTCTGCCAAGCCTAATTACCAGAGTTATTAATTACCTAAATGTTTCATTTTTACCATTATAACTTGTATTTGTTGTCACAATTCGGAACATCTCACAAAAGCAGCAACATACCACTGCCATTATCAGAGGGGAGACAATCCCAGGTCACATCACATCAAAACACAACTTTCTGCCTGGAGCACAGCACAGGAGCCAGGACCGTGTCCTGCCCAGGAGGCCGCGCGTGCCTTGCACTGCCCTGGATGCTCTCACGGGATGTTGAGGGAACCTGCAGTTTTGCTCCCATCCGGCCCTTGTGAGGCCAGTAAGAGCTTCTCTCTTGGGCAGAGTCACATCTCCCAGCGACGTGAGTTTTGTTATCCTGCCCCAGACAGGAGATCAGTGCAACGGGTGATGCGTGTCCGAGCTCCAGCCTGAGTGGAGAGGCCTTTGACCTCCCAACCTGCCTCTGCTGCCAGCACATCCCTCCACCTCACTGGTGCTGGCAGATCAGCGGAGGGTGACCGGTGGCCAGGACAGCACGTGCTTACAGAAACCAGGGCGAGTAGCTTGACACAGCACCGAGCAAACTTCTGGGGAAGCCGGAGTGGTGGGTGGCTCCCCTCCAGCCTCATCCTCAGTGACATGAGAGGCAGCTTTCCCAAAGGAAAGCTCCAGGTTATCTCACTGCCTGATGGCCTCTGCCCTGAACGTGGTCTCCAACACAGTGTGGACAGCTAGCTTGTGCTGGGGCTTCACAGTCCTGTGGCTTTTCAGCGAAAGGAACTTGCCTGGATTTACAGGCCTAATTGTGAGCTGCAAGCTCAGCTGCTCTGGAACTTACGTTCTTCAAGTTCTCTTCAAGAAACACTTCATTATTGATGGAGCTTTGCTCCCAGAAGACAAGAACATCCAAGCAAGAGCCATATGGACTCGCAGCTCCACTCATTGCTTACTGCGAGACCATGGCCCCACTATAACAAAGCTCCCAGTCACTTAAAAAGGCACAGGGTCATAGAACCCCCCTGCTGGACTCCCTTTATGCACCTGAAAGCATTCACTGGAGTCCAGGGGGAAATGAGGCACAAAAGGCTCGTTTCCCCTCCTCTCACTGCCTCTGGGGTTATGCAGCAGAAGAAGTGGGACGTAGGTCCACACACTCATCCTGCCCTAATCTCATCCCATCTTCTCCAGTCGGTTTTGAGACACATGGGGCATATGCTGCAGTCCCATTAGCACTTGCCTCAGTGCTGAGGCGAGACTGGAGATCAGGACAGCACTCAGAGCAAGGAGGCTGGCAGTCCAGATGCAGGAAGAAGGATGACAGAGCCATGCCGTTCATAGGAGCACAGCCTTCCTTTAGCTGCTTTGCAGCTGGAGCCTGTCACATTAACAAAGGCAGAAGAATTAGCCGAGGGCATGATTTAAAAGGTCGGCAGCCAGGCTGTGCTCAGTCCCTCTCCAGATGTTCCTCCTCTCACCACAGACTGCCCTTCCCAGGTTACTTATATCCACCTCCAAAAAGGGATTGAAAATGGGGTGCCCAAGGCTCTGTCTCACCAGCTTTTGGATCCATAGTGGGATTACTTACTAATATACCATTCTGCTCCATCCTGCCCCTATGCCAGGGGTTCATAGCCCCCTAGTCTGCCTGAATGGAGAGATGGGTCAACCCTGATGGGTATCTCTGCCATAACCCTTCTGTTTGTATTAACACCTGAGACTAGAAGCCAGGGGCAGTGGAAGAACAGAGACAAATGCTCATTTATCAATCCCTCCTTCTGCAGAGCTAGTGACCTCCTACAAAAAGACCAGAAAGCAGCTGGGACATATAACCTCTTCCTTTACCCCAGCGTGAATCACTGTAGCTTGTGAGTCAGACCCCCTGTTTCCAAAGCTGAGCAAGTTACTGCATGTTGGCTGATCCATGGTAACTGGCCACATGCGTGCTCTCATCCACATGGCAATAGCAATAGTCCATTAGTTCAGCCAGTGGAAATGCTCTGGTGAAAGCATGCACGTGGACAGATCCTGGAGCACAGCTGACATCTGGTACCTCGTGTGTCTGGGTGTTTACAGAAAACAAAACTGCTACTGTAGGATATCCGCTGTGGGTTACCCTTCTTGTAAACAATCCTTATGGCTAATGCTTCCCTGAGCTCCTTAGAACTGGAGTCTTTCCTACAAACAGAAGACTAAGAACAAATCAAGCACAAATCAAGTGGACAGAGCTCACGCTGAGGTACCTCAGCCAGCAGTGAAGTAGCTGTTGAGTATCTCCAATAGTGCGAACTTCCACCACAAAGCCTGCACCCCAGCACCTGCTAGGGACTTTCACGTCCCCCACCAAACTCTGTGTTAATGTGCAGCACCCTAAAGCACCCCAGGCTGGCAGACCTGCCGAACGTATGCCTGCTTCTGCTGCAATCCCACTGCTGCCTCTCACCCAGGGGCACCCTTCCTCCTTAAGACCTCTGGAGTTTCAATTGCAATGCCCTTCTGCAAAACATTTTACCAAATCCTGAATCATCTGGGAACTGAGGCCAGGTTGGTTCCTACCAAAAGATGAGACACTCTCTGCAGAGACTCTACACCTGCTCTCTGAGTAGTTTTCCACTATTAACCTTTGCTGTGGGCTGTTCAAGAGAAAGGCACAATTCCCATGCTCTCTGCCTTATTAGCACTGACACAACAAAAACCTTTAGCACACGCAATGTTTTCCTCAGCACCAAGTAAAAGTAAGAGAGAATGCCTGGAATCGCTGGGGAATTTAACCAACAAAATGCTTTACATATCTCTGGTCTTTTCTCCCCAAGCGACCTCACAGAAGAACAGATGAAACACAGACTGTTTCCAGTCTCATAGCCCTTCCCTTTCCACTTTACTCTTTGCCTACACCACTATCAAGGTGTAGTGGTGTTCTCCAGCCCTTTTGCTTCTTCTGCTGCCTTTCTCCCCGGGAGGCTGGTGCACTGGACTCCTAATCCACTGCCACAGCTCTGGCGTTTGCTCACCCCGTTCAGCTCTGAACTCCTGCAGTGGCACCAGTCCATTTGTCCCACTCCCCATCGTTCAGAGTGCGAGAGGGCAGCTTCTTTTATACTCACAGACTTGCCTCAGTGTCAAGTCTTTGGTTGCCCTAAGCCATCCAGTGTCTGATAAAGTATCATCTTGTCTTGCAGCAAGGAAGTCTTCTTGGAGACCTGAACTCTGCCAGCATTGCAGGAGCATTATACATCTAGTTGCTGGTCTGTTGCTACATTCTGCAGCTCACGTAGTCCCTGCTGGGTGTGCCCTCCACGTGTGTTGGGTGGGACACATCCTCTCTGTCTTTCAACGCATCTTACAAACATCTAAAAGAGGGATCCTAATGGTGCTTCTTCATAGGTGGACACCATCTCCCTCTGGAGGCCTTCACAGGCTGTTCCACTGGGCTGAAGCACTTGCTTTAGGACAGCTGTGTCACTAGAGGCATAAAAATTTGAGTTTAGGTTAAAGGTAGCCCTTGTTCTCAGAATAAAGCTTCACTTAGTATGAAACCAGCAATCTTCTTTTACACATTCACAGAAGCCCCAAAAATTGTATTGAACAGCACAGTGGAAGAATCCTCTCCTCCCCTGAGTTTGAGAGACCTCAGGAGAAATCTAGCCCCCCCCATGGCACACTGATGCTCTTTCTTGAAACTACTGTTTCAGCTCTCCCTTCCTCTAAGAGTTTTTTCTGCTGCTGGGATTCACTGGCAGTGAATAGCTCTAGTACACGGAGCAATTCCCCCATCCCAGCTGGCAGGGCTGGGGAGATGACCTCTGGAAGCCAGAGTGAGTATTTTTCTGTGCCAGAGCTGTCCTGGGGCTCTCTTCAGAGCACACCATGAAGGGGTGTCTAGGGGTAATTTCCCATGCAGACACCTATGAGTACAAGAGTAGATCAAGACTTTCAGAGTGCCATAGATAACAAAGTTTGACCCTCAGCAGGCAGAGACTGGTCAGGGATGCAGTGTGAAGAAGGAAGGCTTCCCCCAAGTCTCCCCTGCACTGTCCATCTAAAACTAATGTTCCTGTCTGGATCTCCTGAGAGTCTTTTTAGGGCCTCTGTAGGTTCCTCTTCCGCCTCCTGGTTTCAGAGGGGTCAGCATACTCCATTTGCATGGAAATACTACGACCTGAGGAAAAACAGAGAACACAAATTGCCCTTGCAGTGCGCTGCCAGTTGCCTGATTTGTGCCAGGGCTGGATTTTTGCATCAGCCCAAGCATGCAGGAGAGGCAGCCTGAGGTCCACCCACAAGCTAAAGAAATAGAGTCCACAGGATGCTCAGCTGCCTGGAGTGAGGGTCTATGTACCAGGACTGGGGCATCTGCTCAGAGGTGATTGGGGGAGGACCTTTTGGGGAAGCATTGCTGTGGTACCCCTCAGACCACATGACAAAAGTGACCCTTGAATGGAAAAGGTGTTCACCGGTTCCACTGATCCCAACCAACCCAACCCAAAGTGGGATTTGGTTTAGAGACACCACAGACAATCAAGTGTCTTCCTCTGATGGACCCACAGAGCAAACAATGGGCAACCTCTGCAGCAATACAAGGCAAAGGAGTGACCTGGATCTAAGAATCTTATTAGGAATGAATGCAAGAAAAGGACTGTGTTCATCCTGAGCAAGCCAAACCCAGAACCTTTCTTTTCTCTAGCTGATGTACAGACAGGATCAATGCAATCATTCTTAGTTCTGCTCTGGATCCATTAGTAGCGAGAAAGGGGTTTTGCACTCTGGCCAAAGTGTCCAGTTGTGGGATTTATAAGTAATAAAACAACCCTACAGTGCATCTCAGCAGAGGACTAGGCTGTCAGCATGAGTAACTACAGGAAAAGGGTCTTTACATGTTCCCCTTAGAGCAGTAAGATATTGCAGGGCTTTGATGGAGCACTAGAAAACAGTGTGGTGTGACCCCTCAGCTCACGCCCGGTCCTTTCCCCTACACACAGCCCCCATGGCCCTGCCATGGTCCATGTGGCTCAAGGCAGGTGGTTACTCCCTCAACAGCCCTTGTGTGCCTCATTCTCCCACTGCGCCCAAGCCAATGCCTCTCATTCCCACCAACCCCTCCATCCTGCTCCTAGTAGAGAAGATGCCCATGATGTAGGCTCTGCCTTGTCCCATCTGTGCATTTAGGAGGCGGGGTGATCCTGCCGATGGCTGTGAGACAGCTCCCAGTCCCTGCACTCTCCAGAGCCCCTTGGGCAGAACTGGTCATCTTCAAGCAGCTGCTGCCTCTGCTTGATGGTTTCAAGCTCCCTGTTCTGAAGCCATCCCAAAAGTCTCCTCCCAGATCCCACAGTAACAGCTACGTTCTGATGTCATGAGCAGGAGACCACGCATGAGGTCAGACTGCCATGGCATCAGCATCCGCTGCCACTCCGGCAGCTCTGGAGCAGAGCCAGTGGAGGAGCCCATGCCCTGGGCACAGCAGGGTAGTGCACAGAGCTGGGTCTCTGCTCAGATCAAGGGATAGAAAATGGTAGGGGCAAATCCTGCCACCAATTACGCTGGTGGGAAGCCAAAACAAATCTATTCACTTCAAGAGCACTCACTAGCATCACAGCAGCAGGACCACGCGCTGCATTACATCCAGGTAAGGGAAGAGCTAAACTGTCTGACAGACTCCTCCAGGACTTGGTCCAGCTTGGAGCCTCTCTTAACACTGATAAAACACAAAGTCTGACAGAGTTGCCGCTCTGTCCAAATACATTTCCAGATAAACCACAGATAAGGAACAGCCAGGGATAATCCCTCCCTGATACCATGACAGAGAAAGAAATACCACTGCACTGCTTTACCACCAGGACACTTCTGTATCTCTCCAAGACAGTTCTTGCGTTGCTTTGGCTCATACTCCCCATTTACTCAGGAATCAAACTTTATCAGTTAAAGGCAATCTAAACATTTTATCCTGGCAACATCTTAAGTATCGCCTTGCTCATTCAGCAGGGAACAGTCAGATCTCCGCAGGAACAGCCCCATTTCGCTAATAAGCATATCAGCAAAGAGTGAAGGTTTACAGTCCACGTGTCTTTAACTACAACTCAATGCAGTTACCTCAAAAAGCAAGGCTATAACTTAAATCTGATCTCTTAGAGTTGGTTGATCCCAAGGACCAATCCCTGTGACCCTCCAAAATAGTGGCTTTTGATATTTACCTCAGGAAGAAGCAAGAAAACAACCAACCAAACATCAAAACTCGACACACCAGAACGCCCAGAGAATGAGCACAAACCCCCTCAATTACCATTTCACCGTGACAGGAACAGAGTGCTGCTGTTTTTTGCAAGCATACGTTACCCTGAATTCTTGGGGCTTTGGGTATTTAAAAGAAAAAAGAAAAAAAAAAAGGAAAAAAAAAAGAAGTAAGATCAAGAAGAAAGCAGTCCTATAAGAGCATGAATGAGATGCAGAGACTTGCACACTTGCCTGGCAAATGCTCCCTATCATTTGCACTCTCATGCAACCCACAAGTACTTTCCTGCTGGCTTTCTGGCTTCTCTCTTCTTCCTATAAGTAAAATTTGTTAAAAATGGGAAGTACCTTTTCCTGGGTCAGGTTCTCTTTCCCCTTTTTTCCCTTCTTTGTTCTTTTTGCTCTTTCCTTTCCCTTTTTTCTTGGTCTCAGACATTCTGCACAAGTGTTTACAGTCTCAGGAAAAGACAGTTCACAACAGATCTATATGCCCCACGACTGCTACTCCAAATGTTACTTGCCAGCTGCAACTTCCGACTGTTCTTATATTGTTTCTGACACAGACAACACCCACCACTGGGTGGAGAAGCAAAACTTTAACCGTTTGCTCACTGCTCCCAGTTGTCTGAAAAGATGCACTGGGTTACAATGGCAGGGCAGGAGGAGCAGTGCTACAGGACAGGAGTAGCTCTCACAAGAATGTCTTGGACACGTGAATGTAGAGGTGGTTTTCCACTTGTTGATTCTGTCTCTGGCTGCAAATAAGCTCTGAACAGCTTCTGGAGCATCACAGAGATAAGTGTTTTGGGGGACTGCTGAGGGTCAGCCCTTGGTGATACATGAGAGACAGTGGAGTCTAAAGAAAAGGGTAGAGGCTTGCAACCCATTCTTGTTCTGCTTCAACCCTGCAGAGGGATTAAGTTGGCCTTTCTCCTCACATTGTTCCCACCATAAATCAGAGTGACTTCCCCTACCCTTTCACCCAGTTCTCTACTGTCCCAGGAGGTCTTTCCAAAAGCTAGGAATAGCTGGAGAGCCCTTACCTGCACTTCTTGCACTCCATCAATGGGAGCCTTACGTGGTTGATTAAGCCCATGTCTCATCTGCTTGGGGGTTAACAAGGCCCTTTTCCACAGGTCCAACATGTGATGGGTGACTCAGCCCAGTCCTCTTCTGTAGGGCAGGCTATGCTGACACCACCTCAAAAGTCCATCAGGATCTCCAGCTGGAAAGCCCCAGAGTATGCCAAATCATTCCCAGATGCAGCTAAGGGCTTCAAAGGCCCAAAGGGGCCATAAGCTGTAAGGCACCAGGTAGCACGTTTGATCCAGTTATCCATGAATCAAATCCAATTCCACAGCCGTGAGTAAAGCATGTCCTCCAGAGAAGCACTCCCGCCTGCTGTACAGACATCAAGAAATGAACGAGCTATCAGCCCCCTTGGGATCTTCTCCCAATAGTTAATCACCCTCATTGTTAAAAATGTCTGCCTGCTCTAAAGTGGAATATCTGGCTTTACTGTCCAGCCATTGTTTCTTACTCTTGTTTTCTCCTCTAGATTAAAAAGCCCTTCAGCAACTGGTATTTTCTCCCATGGAAGTACTTACACACTGTAATGAAGTTATCCCTTAGTCTTCTTTTTGATAAGCTAAACAGATCAAGTTTTTTTCCATTGCTTGTTTTACGGCATTTTCTCCAGCTCAGGGATCATATCTGTGGCTATCCCATTTTGCAATATCCTACTTAAGTTAAGAACACAAAATTCCATTGTATCTTGTGTACAGAGGCAAATACAGAGGCAAAATCCCAACTGCCAGCCAGCCACTTTAACCCCCAAGAGTCACATTTGGGCACTGGACTTCAGAAGGAAAATACCGTTCTGTTTTGTTTCTACTGCAGCTCCTACCAAGTCCCCGCTCTGCCAGACATAGCCCCCTGCTCTCTAGCTAGGAGGAATTTCTTGCTTCTTCACAGCACCACTCTCTGTGTTGAAGCTTTATTTTGTTTTAAAAGAGCCAGTGTGCCAAGCCACTCAGACTACCCTCTCTAGCTTCTTCTTTCTTCCCGCTGATGCTTGAAACTCCATCAGTCTCTGTGTCACCTTGCTAACTTTACGAGCATGTTCACCTCCACGTTGCTGGTGACAACAATCTCACTAGAAACACTTAATGGAGTGACATCACTGTGATGCAGTGACTTTCTGGTATGTGCTAGTCGACCACTTTTTCACCGGTACGTGAAGTACATTAGGGAACTTACACCACTTATTTTCCATTTTGAGCAGGAGGACATCACCACACCGAATTCCTTGTGCACAGCTTTAGGAAAAGCTGAGAGGCATATGCCACAGAGCACCTAAGCAAACTTGCTTTGAACTATTAGATAAAACTACCAATTCTGCTGATTTGGAGTTTGAGCCTAATATACACTGTTTTAACATCCTCCATGATTTCTTGGTGACAGGAGAGTAGTGGCCCATGATACTGTTTCTTTTCCAAATGCAGGATAATAGCAGTTACTGATCAGTTTGTGCCTTCTAAGTCATCACGAATGATGATTTCCATACAGTTATTTCACTGTTCGGCTCATAAACATATTCCTCTTTGCTAATGTGTTCCTAGAGTCCCTTAATTCTGTAGCTGTACTTGATAGGCATTTTCCCCAGATGTCTCTGTCTTCTTGTCTACACACTACAACTCCAGATGCACATGGATTGCTACCTATTTTTCTCTTTTCCAAATTTGTTAATCTTATTATTGCTTCCAGTTGTTGCTTTTATTGCTACCAAGCTAGGATGGCTATTAGCTAAACCTTGTCCTCTTTCTTGACTCTGAATTCTCAGCTTTTTTGGCCTCTGCTCAAAGAGCTCCCAGTTCTTACTCAAATTTTCCTGTAAATGTTTTAACACCCAATCAACTTCACTCGGTTTTCTTCAGCCTTGCGAAATCAGTTCCTTTGAATCCTCAGGAGTGTCTTATATATATTTATGATTAGGACTCTCACCTGCCAGCCCATATGAATAAAAACCTATCATGGTCACTGGCCCCACGTCAACCACCAGTGATTAATGCAGCCACCAAAATCAACAAACCAGCACTCACCAGACATAATGAGGCCCAAACACAGTTCCCTTGCTTTAGTGTGATAACTTAGCGTTAGATCTACAGAGTTTTAAGAGACTTTGATGTTTTACTGCTAGCGATAGCTCCCTTGCCAGCACGTGTCTCCTGAATGGATATAACTCATAAAAAACACATTTTCCTTCCTCCTTTCTTTTCCTCTGCAATTTTATTTTCATCTTGAAATATTTTTTACCATGGGTTCCTTTACATGAAGGCAGCAATTTTTTTCCCTGCTGTCGTTTCTGAAGAGAAACTATAGCTCCTCCTCCACTCCAGCAAATCAGTACCTTCACTCCTGTTAAAGACTCAAAGTCTGTGTTTTCTTGGGATCAACTTTTTCAAAGCCCTTGCATTTAGTGGAGGTTTGTTAAAATTAACAAGTGCGACTAAGATGATGCCCTACCTTCTTTCCCCTCTTTTTTCAAATGAATGAATAATCAAAGATTCCCTACTGCTGAACAGTGCTTAGAGGGTGAAGCTGTGCACAACAATGCACGGCTCAGCTTAGGCATCAGAAAATGAAAATTACAAAGTCTAAGAAGCAAAAGTGGCAGTGTCTGGCTTGGCCCCACTATCCTAAACAGCCTGGGACATGCGATGGGAAGAAACCGCAACTGCAACACCCCATACGGGTATTTTTGTATCTTGGCAGCAATCATATGTCTTTCACAATGTCTTACCTGTGACAGATGAGGAGTATTATATGCAGATTAATTTTTGCCTTGGCAGGTGTACATCTTGTTATCTTATCCAACTGGCTAGCCCCTGTCCCAGGGCAGGAATCTGCCCCTCTAGATCCAGCTTTAGCATTACAGACATCTGGAATACACTCTCTCCTAAACAATCCCGACGCACAAACACGGGAGCTAAATCCAACAAGTGACTTCAGTCCTCATGTGGCTACACCGATACAACAAAATCTACCAATGGGAAGGGTATTCCAGGTTGGCGTCCCAGGTGCCTCATCTGGTGGTTGGCATGTATTTTTAATGGCTGTGCTCTCACAAGTCACTTAATACTTCATTCCAAAATAGCATTTAATGCATATTGCTTTAAACAGTCTCATGGAGAGTTATAATCAAAACCACTATCAACCTGTGGTTTTGTAGTCTTTACAATTCCTGTACAGCTTTAAGCTTAACAAACAGGAGGCACGTAATTATATAGGAGACCGAACCATACCTTAAGCGCAGCTACATCTTGCATGAAATCCAGCATACTGATTTTACAACCCAGTGCCACACTGCAAGCAGCAGGGTGAGTTTACCAGGCAGAGCGTCCTTGCGCTCGTTAGAATTTGCCTATATGCCAACCTAACAAGTTGGGGCTCCTTAATAATCCCCAGGAGGTCAGAACCGAGATCAGGTGAAAGAGAACCTCCCTACCTCTTCACCCACACAGTATCCATTGCAGTCAGCGGCTGTAAAATTACTTCTTTAAACAAAAATCCCAGATCGGCTCGGTGGAGAACAGAGTCCGCAGCTAAGAGTCACGCTGCTGCATTGCATTCTGGCTTCTTTTCTGGGAGGATATAAGGCACCACTCCCATGCAGAACGGCAGTGTGCTCTCCAGGGGAAAACAGCGTAGCTTGCAACAGCAAGGTCTGCATCTGGAAAAAAATTATTAATACAACCCCCCCCCCAGCCTGGTGGAGATTTACAAAAAAAGCCCTGACCCATCAGTGCTACTTGATATTCACTGAAACCCAGACAGCAAGCCCACTCCGGCTCCTCCAGTCTCTGAATTTCAGAAGCAAAGGCAGGCGCGCACGCTCCACAAACTTCTGAGGCTGTATTTATGGCAGCAATCTTGGGAGCACAATGACCCATTTTAAATCGTAGCATTTTCAAAAGCTCTCGGTATTGGCTTAACTCTGCTCTCACTGGCATCACCAGGAGGTGGCCATCAACTTCTGGGGAACCTCTGTGTCACATTACATGGTCCATCCTAGAATTGTCAGCTCCTGTTCAACAGTGGAGTCGACACAAAATTGGTGGTAGCCAGAAATACTTACAGGTTATTTCTAGATAAGTAAAATAAAAGACTGCACAGTAGGAGTGTACCTGTCAGCACCCCTTTGGCTCATCAACACAATCTGCTGGACGCTATTTCTCTACAACCCTGTTCCTACAAAACACTGTGGGCTTGGTGGAAAGACTATGGCATCGTGAAAGCAAGAAAGCTCAGGCTCCTGACCCACCTTGAGCTGGAGATACGCAGAATCCTATCAGCAGATTCTCTGAGGAAAAAACTGTTGAAAAGCAGCACAGCCTTCTTGTCACTGCTGTTCAGACAGTACTTCCAGGACCAGGGTAAAGAACAGATTCTGTGGGTTATGTCCTCACAAATAGCATCGTGTACCAGAAGAAAAGATGTTGGCACTTGCCGGATCACCAGCTCAACAAAAGGTGTGCTATAGGTTTGTCTGCTGGAACTGAAAAGCTGGGAAAGGTATTTTTATACCAAAAAAAAAAAAATCCTTCTTTTTCACCTCTTGCTGCTACATCTTCTGTTGCCATGAAGGAAAAAAGAAAAACCACTCAACAAGTACATCTATTTGTCCAACAAGGGCCCAGATAAGTTCCATCTGACCATCACCTGATGTCCCTCTGTTGCATAAATGGCATTTTGCCATGCTCATGTTTCACAGCTGCACACTCCCAAGTCCAGCTTAATCCCCCACTGCACGTTGAAACGCAGCTCCGAAACAGCACAGGTCCTGCGGATGATTGATAGAGATCTGACCCTGCCAGCCCAAGTGGGATATTTCACATTGAATCTTCTTTTCCTTTTCATCCTTATAGAATGAAATCCTCATCTGGACATGATTTATCACATAGCCATAATGTCTTATAACCATATACATTTTTGCTTACACAAGTGAGCTTATGTTATCAACTCTTATTGAAACTCAGCTGAATTTGCTTCTGAAAGCAGGCAGGAAGACAGGGAAGCCAGTGATGGCTTGCCTCCTGAAGATGGCCTCTCCCCACTCCTGACACATTCAGCAAGCCTATCTCTTGGACGCTGATGACAGCAGAGTCACTGCCAGCTCAGATAAATTCAAGTCCTCATTTGCAACAGAATCACAGAATCTTCATGGTTGGAAGGGACCTTTGAGATCATCAATTTCAACCATACACACACAAAAAAACCCCACCCAACAATCTAGGGCACTAGAACATGCCCTGAAGTGCCATGTCTACACATTTCTTAAATACCTCCAGAGATGGTGACTCCACCACCTCCCTGGGCAAGCTGTTCCAGTGCCTGACCACCCTCTCAGGAAAGCAATTCTACCTAACATCTAATCTAAACCTCCCCTGCCCCAACTTCAGACCATTTCCTCTGGTCCTGTCATTATTCCCTTGGGAGAAGAGGCCAACACCCACCTCTCTACAATCTACTTTCAGGTAGTTGTAGAGGGCAATGAGGTCTCTTCTCAGTCTCCTCCAAACTAAACATGCCCAGTTCCCTCAGCCTCTCCTCGTATGATTTGTTCTCTAGACCCCTTACCAGCCTGGTGGATCTCCTCTGGACACACTCCAGCACTTCAATGTCCTTCTTGTAGTGAAGGGCCCAACTGCTCCATGCCCGACGCAGGGAGAGACATTGTCCACTGCTGAAGAAGATGGATGCTCTGTGGTGTCTCTGCCGGGTGCCTCACACAGCTGCCCTTTGGCATTTGGGTGCCCTCACACAGCAGCAGGCAGGTCAGTCGCTGTGCTTTACTGTGTGGACACTCCTCGTGACTGTGGGTGCTCCTGGCCCACCACAGCCGTGACAGACTGTCAGTGTCTTGGACACAGGCTTCATCCTTGCTTTGGAGGCAGCAGCATCAAAGCCTTGTGTGTGACCAGGCCTCAGCTGATGGGCTTAAATGATGGGCTTTAAATCATGGACTTACTCTTTCCTTCCCACAAATTGAGTCTCTTGGGCTGCTCAGAACAACCCTACTGTGAACTGGCCCAAACTCACTAATCGGTCTGGGACAGCTCCAGTTCAGTTGTCCTGTCCGTGCCCACAAGCCAGCCCTTATAAGTAGAAGTCAGCTCCTTGCTAAGCCAGCTGCCCCAGCCCTCAGCCTCTGAAATCCTCCTGGACGCTTTTCATCCCATCTGCCATTTCCTTCAAAACTTCCTCTTTATTTTCATTTCCTCCTCCTTCTCCTGTCCCTGCAATCAACAGCAATTTTCATGTGAAACCAATGAGCAGGGCGTCCTTCATTCACAACTCAATCCTAAGCTTTTCAAGTACATCTTGCCAGAAAAAGCCAGGAAGTTTTGGGGAAAATTCCATGAATTCTTATGGTCTCTTTTTCTCTAGATGCAACTCTGCTGAAGTGCTGAAGGCCCCAGCAGGTTATAGCCTCCCACGAAGAAATCAGAAAGTTGCTTTTAGGAGTGTTTATATTTAAGTGATAGCATGAATCCTCTCGCCCTCAGCTCTCCACCTGCTTGCAGGGTCAGCCTTGTGCTGGAGGAGTGGAAGCAGAGGCAGAGCCCATGCATGTGTAGACCCTGTAATAAGAGGCACTCTTAACACCTTCTTTGCTTATCTGAGTGGATATAAGAGCGACCCTCTGCTAAGCACTGTGCCAGGCCCATGCACAGCCTAGAGGAATCCATAGGAGGTACTGCTTACATGCGACCACTCTGACTTGTGTGTCCCCTCATCCATCATTGCCCTTCCCTGTCACAACAGCCATATATCCATTAGTTCCTCAGACCGACAGCCTAAAGGTTGCTGCGCAGATCCAGGGGATGTTCTGCAAAGATAAAATGCATCCAAAGCCACAGTCACATGGCCAAGGACAGAAAAGACACATTTGATGTGTTAGTTCCCCCATTCAAAAGAGAACTTGGACAGAAGAAAGGTTGGACAGGAGAAACTGAGACTAACTGGAGCAAGAATTTGGCTTGCCAAATTGGAGGGATATGGATTTGATGGGTGGACTGTTCAGTGGATAAGGAACTGGCCGGATGGTCGTATCCAGAGGGTGGTGCTCAATGGCTTGAAGTCCAGATGGAGAGCAGTGACAAGTGGCGTCCCCCAGGCGTCTGTGCTGGGACCGGTACTGTTTAACATTTTTATCAACGACATAGAGAGAGGGATTGAGAGCACCATCAGCAGTGGTTTGTGGATGACACCAAGCTGTGTGGTGTTGTCGAGACACCAGAGGGACGGGATGTCTTTCAGAGGGACCTGGACAGGCTGGAGAGGTGGGCCCAGGTGGACCTCATGAGGTTCAACAAAAGAAAGTGCAGGGTTCTGCACATGAGCGGAACAATCCTCAATATCAACACAGACTGGGGGATGAGGTATTAGAAAGCAGCCCTGAGGAAAGGGACTTGGGGTGCTGATGGATGAGAAGCTGGACATGAGCAGGCAGTGGGCACTTGCAACCCAGAAGGCCAATGGCATCCTGGGATGCATCAAAAGAAGTGTTGCTAGCAGGTCCAGAGAGGTGATTCTGCCACTTTGCTCTGGTGAGACCTCACCTGGAGCACTGTGTGCAGGTCTGGAGCC
>JAOXNO010000052.1:29798570-29813262 GCA_028565335.1 Limnodromus scolopaceus | reverse complement strand
GAGACATTCAAGGTGAGGCTCGACGAGGCCCTGGGCAACCTGGTCTAGTTGGGGGTGTCCCTGCTGACTGCAGGGGGATCGGACTAGATGACCTTTGGAAGTCCCTTCCGGCCCAGATGATTCTATGATTCTATGATTCTATAAGAATAATCAGAAGCTGCTCTTGTAGTTTCTACAGACCTGATCTTGGGCAAGATGCTGTACGTAGGTCATATGAGATGTATAAGGTCTCACAAGGCTCCGTGAAGCCAGAAGATTCTCAGGGTCATCTCACCATGAGTCCAGCTTATCTGTGTGAGCACCAGAGAGTGCGGCTGCAAGGTCCTACCAGTGACATACCCATCAGATATCACTACTTGGAAAGGCTCTGCAAGGACATCGACTGAAACACGTAAGCTCTGCTTTACAGAACTGCTGAAAAAAACCCCAAACAATTAAGAGTATACTAAATGAAAGGGTTCTTCCCCAGAAACTTCTTCTGGAACCTTATAAGACCAAGAAAAGCAGATACAGCATCACTGATTGCAATGGGTGGAGAGCATGATCAGATGGATGAGTACATTAACACAGGGCAGGTGCTGTTCTGTGTTGTATTTACCCTGTTAAAATGTGCCTGAAGTAACAGAGTAATTGGACCTGCTGCATTGGCTTCAATGGAGGAGATCTGTGGGTTAACCCTGGTGGGCAGCTAAGCACTACACAGCTGCTTGCTCACTTCCTCCCACTCCCAATGGGATAGGGGAAGAGCAAAGGAAGAATAAAAGCAAGAAAACTTGGAGGTCAAGATAAAAATAAAAAAAAAATATTAATTTGCAAGTGAAGGATAAATAGAAGAAGAGAGAAGAAAACAAAACAAAAAAGTGATGCAAAGGCAATCATTCACCATCTCCCATGGGTAGACTGATGCCCAGCCAGTTCCCAAGTAAAAGATGGCTAACCCTTTTATTGCTGAGCATGCTGTTACATGGCATGGTCTGTGTTCAGGTCATCTGCCTGGCTGTGTCCCCTCACAACCCACTGCACACACCCTGAATCTATTCTCTGGAAAGGCAGAGTAAGAAACAGAGGCAGCGTTCATGTGCAAGCGCTCTTTAGTGAAAGGTAGAACATTAGTGTCTTATCAGCATTGTTTTGGTCAAAAATCTAAAATACAGCACTGTATGAGCTGCTATGAAGAAAATTAACTCTATCCTAGCCAGGCACAGTACAGGAGAGCATCAAAGAGTCCATTCAGGGGTGTGCTGATGTTCATGCCATCTCCCCACGCCTGTGCTACGCTAGGGAATGCATCCTCCCGGGCAGGGTCTGCCGGCACTGACACCACAGCCACCTCTGCCCTTACGTGCTTCAGGTGGTCAGGGGCCAGCAGCAGAGCAGGGCCACAGCTGCCAGCAATGCTCCTCCTGCTCCAAGGAGAGAGATGGAAAGTTGAAGCATCTGCTGTTGTCTCTGCCCATGGGAAAAAAGGGAGGGGGAGCTCAGGCAGAGACAAGAACAGTCACATACCCTCCCTGGACAGGGACC
This sequence comes from Limnodromus scolopaceus, assembly GCA_028565335.1. Classification (NCBI taxonomy): domain Eukaryota; kingdom Metazoa; phylum Chordata; class Aves; order Charadriiformes; family Scolopacidae; genus Limnodromus; species Limnodromus scolopaceus. The sequence goes on along the minus strand of JAOXNO010000052.1, from coordinate 29,811,738 downwards.
AGCGAAGCCAGATGATGCTCAGCACAGAAAGCAAGCTGCAGAGGGGATTCCTCCAGGATGTGTGGGGAAGGAGGCGGAGAGGGGAGTCCCTGGTGATTCCCAGGAATAACTCAGCATGAAAAGACCTGAACTGACAGCACCAGCTACTCAGCCAGGTAAGATCAGCCTGCATGGATTTTAGGCAGCCCTCTGTTCCACAGGGATGTGGGGGAGCTAATCTGTGCCTTGCTCTAGGCTGCCTTAGGATCAGAGCTATGCAGAGAACATTTTCTTTGCATAACTTCTCTAATCCAGAGTCAGAAAGAAGAGCCTGGGGGAATGTCTTGCAACTTTGCAGCAGGGAAGAAGCAGCAGCAAATCCACGTTATTATTTTTGTTCTCCCCAACAGGAGGACAACCTTCTTGTGGAGCTGTGAGGGCACGAAGCACAAGAGGGGCCATGTCCAGGCTTTGATTCACTCTCTCTTCTAGCTGCCACTCCATATATTTGGCCCCTCCAGGCCAAATGAAGACCTTCTGACCTTCACCATCCTCCTTTTGGGTTACTGCCAGTTCACCTCTTCCTTGTTCACTAATGCACAGTCAAGGCCGCAGCTGGCCCAAGGAGATACCCCCTACTGCCGCCTCTCCCTGCAGCCACTGGGAGCAGAGAGCTCAGCACCACTTCGTATTACAGCCTGCTGCCAAGCGTGTTATCTGCTCACGCAGCCAGGGCGCTCTCAGAATTACTACTTTCCAAACAGCTCCTTCTCATTACATAATTCTGCCTATAATTGTTCCTGCCCAGAAAGCTGTGTTTCTCGCAGATTATAACCAAGATTATCCTTTTCTGCTGTCAAAACCCTCCACCTCGCATTTTATTCCCTGCTTTCTCCTCTCACTTGCATTACACCTTTTAGGAACCCAACATGGGGCTTTTCCACACTGGTCCCCCGTGCTACCACCAGGACGTTACGTAGTGAGGGGAGTGACTATTCACCTGGGCAGCATCTTCCGTTTCACCCTCGCCAGGCGAGCGCTTGGCATGGCCACTCTTCCCTCCATCAATCCTCTCCACATATTGCAAGCTATTCCAGCTAATTGGCGCTCCAGACTCCAACAATGTCTAAGTCGCACCACAGCACACCGTGAAGGGTTATCCACTGTCTTCCTCAGTCCACTAATTGTGTAATTATGCAGAAATGGCCTGTCTGGTACAATCTATTTCTCATTCTCCCCTGTGGTGCTTGTTGCTTACAATGCTTATTATTCCTCTAAGTATTTGCAGACCTTCACCCTCCATCATATTTCCACAAATTGCAGCTCTATTAACAAGGGAACAATTCCTGAAGTCCTTGCAAACATTGTATTCATTTTCTCAACTGCTCCCTCCTTTCTGGCCAGGAGCAGATCTCGCGCTGTCTCCAGGCTGGCTCAGACTCTCCTGCTGTCTCCATCCAGCAAAGGTGCCTTTGCTCCTGAGCCTCTCTCATGCGATGTGCTCATCTGCCAGACTCAGGAGGCTGGACTGTGCAGGACCTGGATGCACGGAGCAGCGGGAGGGGTGCTGGCCCCACACTGGCTGCCCACAGGGTCCGCACACCTCACCCTCCACTATGGGTCTGCACTGCTTGCTCTTTGCTACTCAATCCATCCCGCACGCAGGCTCCTTGCTTCACGCAGGAGTTCTGCCTGCCCTCAGACTCATCTCTCCATGCAGTTAAACACTGGCTAAGGCCTGTCCTTCAGACAGCTTTCTGCCACAAGCGTGTACTAGGTCTGAGCTTGAAGCACCCCTCCACCAGAGAAAAGACGCCTACACACATTAGGATGCAACCCCCAACCCCTGTTTTCATCTGCCTGATGAGACCAGCAGCATACCTGGACAAGGTCAGCACCAGACCTCCCCAGCCTGGACCTTCTGAGCTAGAGGAAGGCTAACGTCCAGACACTCAGCTGGAGATCCTGATATGCCTCAAGATGGCACAGCACAGGCAAGTGGCAGACATGAGCCACTGCTTTTTGGGGACAGGGCATTGGAGGCAGGCTGGGGAGGCTCTGGACCAAACACTGAGTTCCCTGGGACTGTGGAGCCCCAGACCAGCTATTTTCTGGATGAGAACTAGACACAGTACTGTTGAGCAGAGGTGCTGTGTGTCAGCATATCCCTCAAATCCCTCATCCCTCAAATGAAACCTTAAGTGAGGTCATGTGAGATCAACAAAGGCCCAGGAGTGAAGGACAGTGAGAGAGTGCACTAACACAGCAGCGCTTGGGACCCCTCTGGGTAGGTACACCAACAGAAGTACCTTCCCAACAGGGAATGTTGCCAGAAGGACCTACCTCTCTGTCACTGTGACAAATGCAAATCCTCAGGATCAACTGGGAGCTGAGGGAGTGTTTAGGATGGGTAAAGGGATGCTTAGGCTTGGTGGTAATACTTGGTTGGGTAGGTCTTTAGTTTTGGCCCATTTGTTCCGCTTCCCTCCCTGGCGTGTTCCTGCCCCTGGCTATGCTCTCTGCCCTTTCCCAGCATCAGATTCTCTGTTCTTCTTCAACTTGCTGGTGCTTCTCCCTTGCGTTTTCCCTCCCAACCCTAAGGAACCAGCTTGGTCCTGTGACACCCATGTCCTGAGTATGCGCCTGAAGGCACAGAAGACATCACATGACTGACTTATCCATGCAGGTAGGAACTGATGCATCCTTTTGGAAGAGCCGGGGAGGGGCTGAGGTGGGGCCAACACATGCCTGCCAGGAGCACATCCACGCTGCGCACCTTCGCTCCCAGAAGGACTCACAGCGCACAAGTTGCCTCAGCAATGCCTAAATTATCTCTAGGCGCTTGAGGTCCCACTACAGTTCCTTGGCAAGCCACGTCCAGAAGAAGCCAAATGACACCCAGACACATAGAGATGAAATCTTGCTTACATGCAAAGGGTGAATCTGCAGCATCAGCCTTCCTTCATTTCCTGACCCCCACCCATCATGCCCCAGCTGCCTCCATTCCTTCTGCACCACACATAACCTCCCTTCCTTGGAGGACCACAAGACCAGCCCCACAGGCCGAGTTGTTGTACCTAGTGCATCACACCTCATGAACGGGCTAGAAGAGCACAGCAAAACAGGGAAGGTCATGCAACGGACAGGCTCTAATGAGCCTAGGTGGTCAGTTGGCACATAATGTATCTTTGATCTCTTCTCTCTGCCAGCCACAGTGCCGATGTAACCTGGATTTCTCACTCACCCCCAGAGCTATGCAGCACACCACGCAGGCAAGAGTTCACGGCAATAGTTCCAAACTGGTCATCTGCCCTTACCAGAATCAACCCAGGGAAGGGGATCAGGAGAGACCTAAGGGACGTTTCTACAAGAATAAATTGGAGTTTACTGCAGAGCTGGATGCCCTGGGCAGTCTGGCTGCTGGTGATATTCAGAGGAAACTTACATCAGGCCTAATTTACATTTTGAATTTCCAGAACAGTTTTTGGCTTATTTGAATTGTGCCACAGACAAAGCACAGTAAGAGAAGCACTGCTACAACTGTTGATCATGGTAGTAGACCAAGTGTATTTCTAAGCCTCACACAGGGTTATCTCTGGCATAGTACTCCACAAGAAAATTTAAATGTCCCTATAAAATTTAATTCTAACCATATTTCTGAAAGGGGGTCTCCCATGAGAGGCCTGGTGCTCTCTGCTTTCATTAAGTCTAGACATTTCCTAAAGCAGTCTCTCCTTTTACTGTTCTGGCTTCCTCATTGTTAGCCGAAAGTTGATAAGACTTCTCAAAAGGAGGAGAGGAGAATACACTGGAAAAAACTCCAATTTGACACCATTTGGTCAGCTCAGTTGCAGAGAGTTAATGGAGGAGAATGAGCATGTCAGTCAGACAGGATTCCACCATCCTCCTTTAATGACAGACCAACTGCTTTTGTAACTACCCCCTGCAGATATTAAAGCTGAGAAAAATCCTTCTCATAGCAAACCACAGAAAGAAAAGAGGTTTTTTTCTGGAATGCCATGTCAATTGAACTTCTTAGAACTAGTCTGAAGGCTGCCGCATCTTAGGCTTCTCAGGCTAGGAGACCATTCCCAGACACACCTGGATGAATTATGCATTGCAAGTAAGTTCACTGAAGAACTAGATATTCCTTCCTGTTTGTAAGATCCTTAGCTGATCTTACCAGCTAAAGATTACAGATACATTTATAAACATCTGCTGAATAGTTTACAAGAAGAAACATCAGGCTCTGACGCAGGTCCTGTGTTATGATCTGCATTATGTCCACACAGCAAAGATACAGCTATAGCGCAATCACGCACATAACCCTGTGGGCTTTGATCTGACTAGCACAGGTAAGTGCATCAGTGAGGAGAGAGCTCAGGGCAAGCCAGAAACCCAAGCGCACATCTGCTATTGTGCTCCAAACAGGAGACTTGTACTAACTCCCCTGCAGTTGTCATGTATATCTATATAAACTTGCATTATATGATGTAGCACTTTGGCACCTCTCCTGCTCAGGATGCCCATGTGATAGGCGAAGCAAGGTCACAAGTCCCAGCAGTTCCCCTAACCACCAAGCACAGCTCCATTAATGATGACCTGGTTGGGAATAAAGGCTGGTGGTGATCTTGCTTCAGCGCTGGGACAGACTGCGAAGCCACGCTCATCACTCTCTTAAGACCTTGGCCAGCAGTGTGCTCAGGTGGCCAAGGCTGCCAACAGCATCTGGGTCTGTATCGGGAACAGTCCAGCCAGCAGGATCCAAGAGGTGATGGTCCCCCTGTACTGGGCACTGGTGAGGCCCCACCTTGAGAGCTGTGTCCAGTTCTGGGCCTTTCACTCCAAGAAAGACACTGAGGTGCTGGAGCAGGTCCAGAGAAGGGCAACGGAGCTGGTGAGGGGTTTGGAGCACAAGTCTTGTGAGGAGAGGTTGAGGGAGCTGGGGGTGTTCAGCCTGGAGAAAAGGAGGCTGAGGGGAGACCTTCTCGCTCACTACAACTCCCTGAAAGGAGGGTGTAGCCGGGGGTGGTTGGTCTCTTCTCCCAAGGAACAGGCGATAGGACAAAAGGAAATGGCCTGAAGCTGTGCCAGGGGTTTAGACTGGATATTAGGAAAAGTTTTTACACTGAAAGGGTTATTAAGCCTTGGAATGGGCTGCCCAGGGAAGTGGTAGAGTCACCATCCCCGGAGGTATTTAAAAGATGAGCAGACATAGTGCTTAGAGATATGGTTTAGTGATGGCTTTTGTCAGTGTTGGGTTGATGGTTGGACTCGATGATCTGAAAGGTCCCTTCCAACGCAGGCAATTCTATGATTCTATGACTTACAACTCTGGCAAATGCTACGCTAAAGAAATTGGAGAAGGCACCCAGGAGTCCAGCCAACGTTGTTTGGCCTTTGCCGACAAGCTGTCTTAGACCAAGCCCTCAATAGCACTGCAGAAAAACAAGCTGGTTGACAAGTCTGCCTGGTCTGCATTGGCCTCATTCAGCCCCAAGGGAAGTTTCAGGATGAAAACCCTTTGCCATATACTCCCTTAAGCACAGCTGAAATTGAAGCAAGCAGGAGGGAACCCTAAGGAGAGGGCCAGGGTCTCAACTGTAAGCCTACAATGCAGCACAGGCATGATTCAAGTGCTTAAACAGTGGAAAAGTGCTGCATAAGGACTAGCAAGGACCCTAGCCTGGCACATTGGAGATTAAGAGAGTACAGGGCAGTGTTTGCACAATCCCTTTCTACGGTGTTAAATGCTCCCTATCCTGATGAAAGAGTCTTTCTCTGTCCCAGAAACTTTTGTTAAATCAGGTAAGCGTACACAGAAATTAGTATCTTCCTCTGTAAAGCACAGAAGCAGACATGGCAGAATTTCTGGGAAAATAACAAGTTTTGATCCCATATATTCCCCCAACTTGTGGGGAGAAAATTCTCTCCCTTTCCACCATTCCCAATCTTTGCTTTAGGACTCTGCAATTCTTTGGTCTAACATAATGAAGTGTTTTTTCTGCCTTCTGTGCCATAATGAAACGATAATGACCTTTTCTGGCAATCATTCGACCCTGAATAATTTGATCCATAAGCAATGGAAATGCTTGTCCCATCTGCCTCTGTTTAGAGCACGGCCAAGATGTTCTGCTTCTTTTCTCAGCTAAGGCATAAAACTTAGAGTGACCCCACCACTCAGTCCTGTCATTTGGGTTTCCCAAAGGTAAGCTGGTAATTTTAAAGGCAAATTCAGTGCAGATGACTAAATTCGTAATGTCCATAAATAACCCAAGGCTCCATCCTGTTCTGAGACATCACATGTCAAGCACAGAAAAGCCGAGTCCCATGTATTCCCTCAGTGTCGCAAACCATGAGCGAGATTCCCACAATTCAGAGGCACGGGGTGACAGGAGACAGCTCAGAGCAGTCTCTGTCCCTCTTGGCTCTTTCAGTTGCATGCATCAGGGTAGGGAGAGGAGACAGATGGACCAACCTCTGCGCCCCCCAGACCTTTGGCATTCCCCCCCCAAGAACTCCCACATTCAGAAATGTCTGACAAGCAATCCATCCACCACTCTCCTGGGACATCACCATCCCTTCCTGCCTGTCACATTCTGCCTCCCAGCATCTGCCTCTGCTACTCCTGGGACAGGGTGGCTGGGCCACTGAGCCCAGACCTCAGAGCCCCCTCACAACATTGGCTACATCCAGGACTTGTGCTTCCCAATTGAATTTTTTTCACAGGAGGTCTTGTGTAGGAGTGCTCTGCACTGTCACTTCTACACCTTGAATCACAACAGCCTTTGCTACATAAAGCCATATGACACACAGCATGGCAGCTGGAAACCAGTGGGGAAGTCAAAGGATGATGAGTGTCCTCAGGTCACATGAGCTCAGAGTCACCCCAGCTGGCCAAAGTGGTGCAAAGTCCATGCTGACCACTTCAAAGGACAAAAAAAAGTCAAATCCATGTCATCCTCTGGATATACTTGTCTCTCTTGTCTGTAGGAAGGGGCTTAGAACACAACCTTCTTAGATGATGTGGTGAAATGAAGTGTCTAACCACAGTCTCTGTGACAGAATTAAGGTTAGAGGCAGGGTTCTCCACTCATGTCATTTTGCTTGCCCGCATTCCCATTACAGCAGTCCACAGAAATGAGGTGATACCAGGAGATAATCACAGATGTGACATTTTCCCACACAGAGTTCAGGAGCATCCCTTGGCAGGCATGAAGAACACAAGTCACCTAGCACTCATGCTCACTGGCTCAAGTAGAGCAACTGGAAATGACAGAGGGAGCAGCAGGGACTTGCATGCAGCATGGACTCTTTGTCAGGAAGTGTAGTGAAAGGACAAGGAGCAATGGTTTTAAATTGGAAGAGGGGAGATTTAGATAAAAGAAGTTCTTTACAGTGAGGTTGGTGAGGCACTGGAACAGGTTGCCCAGGGAAGTCATGGATGCCCCATCCCTGGAAGTGTTCAAGGCCAGGCTGGATGGGGCTTTGAGCAACCTGCTCTAGTGGGAGATGTCCCTGCCCATGGCAGGGGGGTTGGAACTAGATGATCTTTAAGGTCCATTCCAACCCAAACCATTCTACAATTCTATGATTCTATGCCTTGTGGGCCAGGAAAAACTCAAGTGTTTGGTGGAGGACACAGAGGGAAGAGATTAAAAACATATACATGTTAGCCTACATGGAGGAATAACACACGGTACAGATATTTCTGATTATGCCCACAGTCCAATTAGATAATTTTTAAAAGTGGAAGCCAGTTCTGAGTGCCCACACCCAGGCTCCTGGTCTCTTTCCACAACTGCTGTGTTTTAACAGCCACCCCAATGATGAACCCAGCTGAGACTGTTCAGGCTAATTGTGAAGGATAAACAGGCTTTGGTTTAAAAGCCTTTTTGCTTGTTACTTTCCTCCAGCTGCCAGAAGAAAAGGCCTTAGAAAAAAGGGGTATGGTTACCTTTTTTCATTATTTGCATGCCCTATGCTTCTCTGGGAACTGATAGACTTTTGCCCATCTAGAAATACTAGCTGCTTGCCAGCACTTAGTGTGCTGCATATTAGTCTCTTTCTACAGTGGATCATCTTTGCTGAAGACCTGGCTCCAAAGGTTAGGCATAAATTAATGACTAAGTCCCAGGATGCATTATTCTTCCAGTTACTTGCTGGGGAATTATCCATGTTTGATTTCTGAACTGTTGCAGATATCCCAGAAAGCCAGACCTCATGGCTCAGGAGTCTACAGTCCTACTGGGGAAAAGATTTTTAGAGCTCCACAATTGAAAACCACTTCTCTCAGGATCTTATTCTGCTAACAGCACTTTCTACCCCATATGTCAAGTTGTCACAATTCACACATGCCAGCAGCTGCCTGACCCTGCTTGGGTGGTGGCAGGAGTAAAGCAGAAGAAACACGGAGCCAAGCGTTTAAAGGAACAGAAATGTTCTTGGCAGAGACGGGGAAAGAACGCAAGACTGGCAGCCTTCAAGCTAGAGAGCTGTGTACTACACCAGGGTCCCAGCTGTGCTCCTTGGACCTTCCCAGAAGGACTAGTAAATTCATGCCTTGGAGGAGCTCTGACAGAGACCATGATCTAGCCCTTGCTCCACAAAGCTCACCAGCATGGGGTGGCTCAGCTTTAACTGGGCAACCAGTGCCATTCGGATGGACCCCAGCTGTGGTATCTGCTGACTGTCACCTCGTTACGCCAGTTTGATATGCCCTGCTCAAGGACATCTCCATGGAGAGCACAGATCCTCAACAGTCCTAGCACTGGCTCTGCATGCAAAGATCACTAGGCACATATGTGTGTGCGTGTGTGTTCCTCCCTGGTCCAAGTGGTAAAGCATGAGAAGAAACCTTGGCACTGGCCCAGAGACATCTGAGTTTAGCAGCAGCATTTGACGACAGATGTGTGTCTTGCAACATCGCTACTGAAGTGTCTTTTCCTTTCAAAGCAGGAATCATTTTCCTTCACGTAATAGTCCAGGCAAATATAATCCTGTTAACAGGGCTATTAAACTAAACAATTCTTGGCATGCCATGACCTAAAGAAACAATCCACCAACACCGGCAGCTTGTAAACAGCCCTGTCCCTAAGGCAAAATGGGCATTTCCTATGCCCAAGCACCCTCCTATCCAGCACCCTCCCACCCTGCTGCTGTCTTCATAAAAATGGTCTTTCCTGAGACAAGTGGGCCCCCTTCTATCCTGTTCTCCCACCATCTAAATGAACTTTACTCCCTAGCACAATTATCATTCACTAAAGTTTACACCAAGACAAGGCATAGATCTTTGTTGGCATCTCTGCAATGTCTCTAATCTCTTGGCTCTATAGCTCCTTTCTTCTTACATACACCAGAATTCCCAGTCCGGTCACACCCAACTTGAAAGCCTTGACCCACATCTCCTTTTGGTAGGGCTGCCAATAAAAGTTCCTCCTCCTGATCCGCTCTCTCCACTGATGTGGTCCTAATTCTTGCTTCACTCCCTCAAGGATGCAGCTGGCCCTTCTCTGCCCTCGTCTGCTGCTGTGACAGGGAATGAGCTCTTGGCAGCACTGCCTTGGGAGGTGAGGAATGCTAGGATGCTCAGGTACTCCTAGGGAGGTACTCCTCCCTGGGCACCACCTTCATCTCTGTAAACCTGAAAATAGCTATCATTTCCATGGTGCTGCAGCAAGCAGAAGAGCAAAGCTGGGAAGCCATTTGGGGCTGCATAAAGACATTTAGCATCATGAAATGATGCACTTGCCCACATCCACTATGTGGGCACTAAACTGAGATCAGCAAAGGAGGAACCCACAGAGATTAAACACCAATGTCAATGACCAACTACTGTCTTCTCATTTCTTCTCAGAGCTACCCACACAATAGGACCTCAACAGATCTACGTGCTAAGTAAACCACTTGTCTCTGGCTTCCCAGCACTGTGGGGCTCCACAGGTTGTTCCAAGGAGAACAGACACACTTGCCTACCAAAGCACTGCTGGTTTCCTTCCCCTGCAGTGAGCTCAAAACAAGACTGGAGCAATCGCCTTTCTCTGCCTTTCTGCCCACACTTCATCCCCTTCCTCTGTCTCCACAGACATGCCCAGGGTGCCACTACACTGATTGTAAGAATGCGTCTTCTCATCTGTCCTTTCCAGCACAGTTCATCCTTCGACCCCTTGCTAAGCAGCTGTTCTTCCCATGGGCTGAGATCAGTTGCAGTCAATTCATTGGCAGAGACCATTTACCAGACGGGTGAGGGATGTTTTATCATCTTCCCAAGTACTTCTGGCAGTTCCATGAAAAGACATGGAGGTGTTCATCCAAATGACATCCTTGGCTACATTATGTGTTGGAGCTGGGGTTTCCAAAGAGATGCACTATCCTACCACTCTGCTTTGGAAGGAGGTATGTTCCAGACCCCCAACTTACGGAAATCAGACTCCCCACAAAGCTGGGGAAAGGCAACCCAACAATCACCAGTCATTTTTCAATTCATTAGTGTATATCACCTTAGAAACCTTTGCAAAATAAGTAATGCAAGCAAATCCAGGTCAGTTCCCAATGAACTGTGTGGATCTCCACAGAGTCCAAGCCAGAAAATCTAGACTAGAGAAAATGAGGTATGAAGCAGTATGGTAAAAATTGCTCATTGTCACTTGACTCTTGCACAGTCCAGCTACTTCATATTTTCTCCTAGCCAATTTGGCTTCCCTTGTTGCTTTTCTTTATGGGCAAGGTTTTCATTATTGCAGCTTAATATCTCCCTCATCTGCTTTTATAGGGAAATGTATTGAAAATTCCCCCTCACACAAAAGCCCTGCACAAAGTGAAGTGATGACAAATGGATCTCAAAGGCTTTCTTGATCAGCTGCTTTCTCAAGGTTCTCATCTCTCTTAGGTCTGAGGTAAGGCTAAGATGAGCAGTCCAGCACTAAAACACTTGGAGGGATCTGATTGATAGGATGAAGATCAACGAATCTGCCCCTATCAGAAAGTACAATCAAACTACAGGAATTCACCCAGGTAAACAAACAATCCCAAAACATGTCCAGATATGCACAGGGTGATTCAGCCCAATGACAAATAGACCAGACATAGCTCCAGCCACTTAAACTGACCACAGCACTTTTCACTCCCCCCCCATCGAATTCCCGGAATAAGAGACATTCTGCGTTGTTCAAACAAACAATATTTATTTTATTCTTACGTAAAATTGTTCGGGTTCTGCAGATATAAACATAAGTAAACATTACCTCCTTTCCCCAGTGCTGTAACGCAGAGCAGTGTGACAGAGACAGAATGAGGACCATGCTACCTGCATTCATCTCCCAGTTCTGACAGACCTTCCCAAACAACTTTGCAGTGGTCAAAGCATCTTGGGTTTTGGTCCCCCTCAGACAAGGCACCTAAAGCCAATTTCACTTTAACATATATCAACACAGCCCAGTTTTCAGAGGTGTTGAATTCCAATAGCTATAACCAGCCTTTTCAGCATTTGACAGCCAGGCCACTTAAATATTTTAAAATATGGACAACAATATTGTGTTTAGTCGTCTAGAAAGAGATCAAGACAGTTTTCCTAACCAAAAGGCTGAGTGAGGCTGTTGGTGACAGTAAGCAGAGGACAGACAGAAGCATAGAGCATTACAAAATTAAGAGCAGCAAATGCATATGCCGGATTCAAGAGGCTGATTTATTTCTCTTTTAGCAAAAGCATTCAGAAACTTACATCTTTGTCTCTTCACAGATGGTGCTAAGCCAGATTGGCCTGCTGGAACCATTATTGACAGTGTAATTGAATCATCTTCATTAATTCCCATGAGGAGGCACGGGTTATTCTGGAAGACTAGTGTAAGGCAAGCCCCAGAGGGGCTCATTTAGTACTTCATAAACAATTTTAGAAAGCTGAGTTCCTGCTTCAAGCCTACAAAGCCAAAGATCAGCTCTGGCCAAGGTTAAGAAAAAGCCCTACCTAGGACAGGAAATTTTATGCAAATTGGCTTCAGCTTTCAGCTGGCACTTTGGGAATTGCTGAGATTCACTGGGGATGAGGATCTAACATCCATCTTTCCACAAACTCATCGACCCCAGGAGCAGGGAAAAACCATGAAAAAAAAGGGATACTTGCAAGTCACACCACAATTCTTTGCTGCAACACCAGCTGCAGGATCCAAAAAGAACAAGATTGAAGAACCAGTCATTCCAGGGAAAGTTATGAAATAAAGACCAACAAAGAGCACATCTAATTGCTACCCAGTGCAGACCAAGCCTACAAGAGAGCAATCTCTTCCAAAGCATCTTCCTAGAGGTTATCACTTGTTCTCCGAGCATAAAGTTACTTGGGCAAAAGGTTGGAAACGCATGAAAAGAACTTGAATATATTACGCAAGTCCCTACTAAAAAGGAAGAGTCTCTCTGCCACCCTCTCACCACCCTGCATGAAGCCAAGGGCTGCAGAGCCCCTGGAGCACTCGGCGCTGGCAGACAAAGGGTAGAAGGAATGTTTGAATGGGTGATTTTTGACTGGTCCTGGGAATATGCCCTGCTCCCTAAGGCCCTTAGCCAGTCTTGCAGGGTTTGCAGCTCTCTGAAAGCATTGGGAATCAAGGTCTCTGTTATGCCTCATAAGCCTTAAGGAGTTTGCCTCTTCTGAAGCACCTTGCTACCAAGGTAATTTCATTATCCAAAACGATGAGACCTTCTAATGAATTTCAGATGCAACAAGCCACTGCAAAGCTCACCTTCATCAAGCTCTGTGTCATGACAGTGGGTAAACCAATTTTAACAATATATTCCGGAAGCAGTAATAGCATTATGGAGGGAAGAAGTTACAGAAAGAAGCCTGATGTCTATCATATTTCTCTGTGACAAAAAGCAGTAACAGTAATAAGTACAAGTTGAAATATTGCCACACAGGATCAGATTTTGAGGGCTGCATCGACTGAGAGCAAAATAGTTGCAAACACCCTTTTATCTGCCCTTGGTCCCTGTTCACACAGTGGTTAAGCACCTGCTTAGATCTCAGAGTAGCATACGTGCCTAACCATCGCAGGGAGAAACTACCTTTCCTGGACCTCCACTTTACTACAGCACAAGATGATTCAGAAACATCTGAAATGTAGAGTGCATCTACATGAATGCACGCAGCATGGGCAACAAACAGGAGGAGCTGGAGGCCATCGTACAGCAAGAAAACTAT
>JAOXNO010000052.1:29776982-29792533 GCA_028565335.1 Limnodromus scolopaceus | reverse complement strand
GCCCTCTCCCCAGCACAAAGCCCTCTCCCCAGCACAAGGCCCTCTCCCCAGCACAAGGCCCTCTCCCCAGCACCAGGCCCTCTCCCCAGCACCGGGCCCTCTCCCCAGCACAAAGCCCTCTCCCCAGCACCAGGCCCTCTCCTCAGCACCGGGCCCTCTCCCCAGCACAAGGCCCTCTCCCCAGCACCGGGCCCTCTCCCCAGCACAAGGCCCTCTCCCCGGTGCGGCAAGCCCAGCTGTGCGTGTGTGTGTTCATTTACCCAGAGTGGCAGTGGGGGTGGAACAGTGACCTTTCTCATGAAACCGTATGGGAAACGAAATTCCCTCTTTCAAAACTTTGTCATGTCTCAACTAGCTGCTCTGCAAGTAATTTTTACAAAAGGAGGAGGGAGCTGTCAGCTGAGACCTGTCAGTGACCGAGAGCACAAATCACACTACCTCCTCAAGCCATGTAGACAAAAGCGGAGCACTTGGCAAGGCAACTGCTAACCCCACTGCCTCGGTGCCAAGCTACCCAGGCCACCTCCTCCAGCGGGCTCCTTGGCGCAGCACAGATGGGAGGAGCTGGCAGCCACCGTGACAGGCAGCAGAGGAGGGCTGGTAAATCAAAGAAGGGCCATTTCCATGTGGAGAAACATTCCCATGCCTTGAAGCAAGCAGGAGCTTGTGCCTAGAAGCGCATGTCCCATCCAGCCTGCCGTGCTAACGCAGTGGAGCGCGTGTGCCTGGTGGCTCCCCTACACACCACCTTCACAAGGCAAGCGGAGTCAGTGCTGCTGGGTGAGCCGCAGCTCCTATCCCGGGGAGGGAAGCCACCCAAAGACTAAACCTGAGGGAGGTCTGGCTCTTTCCTCCCTCCAGCCACAGCAATGAGGCTAAAAATATCTTTGTCCTCGTTTGTCAGGACCCCCAATCACAGAATTTGTAACTTTGTAATAGCAAAGCTGATGGCTTTTAGTGGCAAGCAGCACCATCAGCAGACACTGGAACACAGAAAAAACCCTTTGGCACAGGAGACTTGAAAATAAAGGAGCAGAGACTATTGCCTGCATAGGAGAGATCCCTCTAAGAAGGGGATTTCCCAAAGTATCACACAGCCTCGTTTCAAAAGCATGTATTGAACAGGGTAAAAACTGCCTCTCCACAGTCAGATAAATACATGCAGAGAAAAGTCACCACCTCCAGCTTCATCTGAGCTCAGCACTGTCGTTCATGGCATGCTGATGCCTTCATATCTTGGGGAAATCTGTCACTTCAAAGTCACGCTGACATGTAAGGAGTGAACGGCAGGAGAAGTCTCACATTTGCATGCTGCAGCTAAATAAAGCAAGTTGCCAAGAGACATTTACAGTTCTCAAAGTATGTTGCTGAACACGATCCAGGTGTGCATAGACATTAGGCACAACCATTCATCCTTAGCACTATGATGCGTTCATTGGTCATTCACACCCTGACATCTCTCTTTCCTTTGCCAGGTTGTCACTGGATTTTGTCCCGCTACTTCTGTCCCAGTTACCTGCATACAGAGTGCAGAAACAAGATCACTTCGTAGTCTTAAAATGGCTTAGGACTGGATTTTCCCAATCATCCAACAAAAATACAGCCTCTGTCTTGCTTTAGATCAATGCATTTGTGTGCAGAGGATGAGCAGCTTTACTTATCCAATAAGACACTCTTGCAGAGGTTTGAGAATCTTGTACCTTACTTTTAGAGGTTGGTGGCACAAAATTTAGCTGTATCAAGGGGATGCCCTTTAGTTTAGACCTGTCCTTTTTTTACAACTGCTCATCAGCATTAATTTGTAGCTTTTTTCCTTTTTCTAATGGGCTCTTTTGGGAGAGGATTATGAACAAAAGGAATTTGTAAGGAGTTAGAGACCCTCTTGAAGAGGTGCATTGAAAAGCTAGTCAGTGCTAACTGAGGGCAGGTGGAAGCACCAGCAAAACTTTTCCCTGCTCCTGCAGTGGTGGTGGCAGAATTAGCCCCTTACGTCTTGTGGCACTATAACATTAAGGTTCATGTGATGCCCTAGACACATACTGAGTCAGTTCTGCATCAGATCCCAGCTCTGCTTGGTACACCAGCATCCTATGATGTAGGCCCAAAAATCTGCCCTCAGCATCTCTGTTCAGGTCCCAGAATCTCAAGCTGTGGGTCTGGTCTGGGAAGAACCATGGCTACACAATTAGACTACTTAGAGTGTTTCAGCCACTTGCTCTGATGGAGCAAGGCACCTCAGCACTGCTGAACTCCACGTCATTGGGGTTGCAGTGTTAGGACTGTGGCAACCTAGACCTCTGCAGCCCAGGTGGGGAACCCATGCAGCTAATGCAGCAAAACTGAACCCTGCATAAAAGGGATCATCTCAAAGGGAAATCTCCATTAATGATCACCACTGAAATTATTAGAACTGGCAGCAAAATCCAACTCAGTCTTTTATCAGAGAGTCACTAGGACACTCCACATATGAACAGAAGTCCTTCATGCAGTGCCCAGGTCAGATTTCAGGTCACCAGGAACAGACCATGGAGATACTCTAGACATGGCTGGGAATCTCCAGGAAGAGATTTGGGAAGCAAAGTTTCCAAATGGTGGTATAAAAGGATGATTTTATGAAAGCAGCACAGGCATCAGTGCCTGCCAAAACTAAGGAAAGAGATTATCCAAGGACTGGATACTTAAATATGGACAATTTAAAATTTAATTTGAAATAAAAATAGAAAATTTGGAATTATCAAATGGGAAATGAGTTAAAGATCTCCTCAAAACCTTGGCTCTCTTCCAGAGTACAACTCACCATGGCAAGTTTCTTCCCCTCCTCCTAGAAGGCTCTTTCCCAGGCCCCTTCTCCACCCAGGACTTTGCTTTTTATTCATACTGTGAAGTCAAGCTCTAAGCTTGCCCCCTTCAGTTCACTCCATTTACTGTCCAGAAACCAGAGAAAAGTGCCATCACATCACTTTCTACGCAGCATGGGCTTCCCACCATCCAGTTCGGATCTTCTTTTTCCCTGCAGGCCAATTTACTTCAGAATCTCTTCTGGCATCTCCCCTATCTTTTCCCACTCATGCCTTCCTCTCCTAAGGGCCCCCAGAGGTCATCCACTGGAGTGTCTAACAAGCTGTTCCACCAGTCAAATTCAGAGAACTACCCTGTGGTCCCACTATCCACTGCAGCTCTTCCACATGTTCTCCATACAGCCCATGTGCTCTGGGGTGGGGAATGAACTTGGGAGGTGAGCTGGAGTGTCACTAGCCCACTTGGGCTAGCACCATTTACGTGCTCCTATCTGGACACTCTGGACACTTCACAACAGCAAGCCAAGGGAAACACAGGCTCACCTTTTGGGAGGCAGTCAGTGACCTGGGCAAAAGTCTTCTTGCCATCTTTTACCTTCTAAGCTGGTGTAGGAAGCCAAGGAGTAGTGTTTTCTTTTCTCTGTACCTTCTACAGGTGAGAACTCCCAACATGGATCACATATGCCATTACAGGAGAGCCAGTGGTGAACATATTCCTCCCATTTCTGGGAGTTTGCATAGGCTCATTTTTATGTTAGTTAATACCTTAAGGGAACTAAGAAAACAAAAAATCAGAGGAGGTTTTCCAAATCCTACAATGGCATGGTATTTACTGAAGGGTCTGAAGGAAAAGGCTGTGTCATGCCAAACCAGTAGGGCTGCTGTTAATTATGAGCTTTCCCTGGAGATGATGTGCCTACCTCAATTTTCATCCCTAGGTTCCTGACCTAGGAACATTCAGCCAGTGCCCTGCATCCAAACCATGGGTATTCAGTGCTGCATAAGTAGCTTATAGAGATGATCCCTCATCTGCAGAATGCACACGGCAAGATGCCTCATTTTGCCAGAGAAATCCAAAGTGAAATGAAGAGCCAAACTTACACACACACACACACATACACGTATGTGTCCTCACTGCCTTCCTCCACCCTGCATGAGGACGACCTGGCTTTTGCAGATCACAAGACACCTCCAAATTCTACCTAGGCCAGGTTCATCACAGCAGGGACAGCCTGGCCCCAGCAAACACTGACTGACAAACACAGGGTTTGTGCAAAAGTATCAGCAGAGTTGCAGGGAGAGTTAATGCTTTCAGCACATCCCCTGGCAAGAACCTGGAAGATTCCCCACGATATCCACCATCGAGCTGCTGGCAGGGCCCAGGCCAGAGCACACACTGTGTTATCTCAGCTAGGAAACACAACAGTGAAAAACAGCGCCAGGTAGACGTCATAGTGCTGTTCTGGAAGCCCAGACCTGTTCCTCCTAGATTATCATGTGAATATCATGCTCTGTCACTCACAGGACATCACTAACAGTGATATTGAGGCCAGCTCCAGCGATCTGGAGCCAGAAAAGCAGTTCTGCTTCATGGGTAGGGAAAGCTTCTGTTTTGTGGTGGTATAGCTGATGTCAGTGCCTGGAGCAGCTGCAAAATTGATTCATATTAACCCACGTGGCTCTACAACAGATCCCTGCAGCGGGAAAGCAAGGGTTGATGTTACTCCAGTAACCAACAGGTGAGCAAGGATCCACCGACACTTCCTGGGGCCAAATGCTACTCAAAGCATGTAATCGAAGGGCATTGGTGAGTAACTTAAAACATTACTCAGGCTTGTTGCCACAGTCAATTGGGTGTGAGGCATGGAGCCCCCAGATTAGACACTTGATTAATCTAGATCACAGGTTTTGGAGGCTGTAAGATTCAGTCAGTGTGGAAGCAAAACCAACACAAGCAATTCCATGTGGGCCAGGATCCATGAAGCACTCCCTGCAGCAGCAAGATTGCCACTATTAGACCATCCAGACCAATAGCAGACCAGTGCCTTTATCAGGGCACTTCTGGACGTTTTTTTCAAATCCCTCTCCACCCCTTCCTTTAGTTGTGATCAAGCCTCTCCCTCTCTGGCGGAACTACAGGTGAACAGCAGCTTTGGTGGCTGGATCTACATGCAGATAAGGAAGAACTTTGCATTTCTAGAAACCAGAAAAAAAATTTTCAGCCTTTTTACTTAAGAAACAGATCTAATTAAACTGCTTGATCTGTATTTCTCCTGTCAGAAACTGCTGACTCTTCTGTCTGATTTCAACTCCCTTTAAGCAGCTGGGCAGAAATGCAGAGATTGTGGAAGTCAAAAAGGTTTGCAATGTGAGCAACTGCAGAGGAAGATAGCTGGGCCCAAAGGCTCTCGTGTGCTCAGGGAGCCTCTAACCCTACTGCTCACTGTGTGGCTGCCTAGGGGATGTTGCCAGGATGTTCCAGAAGAGAAAAATGATGCCTCCATGAAGCTCCAAAGGAAGCAATGTCCCCGCAGAAATGCCCACAGGTCTTGCAGGTGATGATTTTCCTCCAAAAAGCAGCTACCTAATACCAGAGAGAAGGATATGTTAGAGAGAGAAGAACAAGGTAAAGTCAGGAAAGAGCAGATGGAGTAAAAGAGTAAAAGAGACAGTACAGAAGCCTGGGAGTGTCCTGGAGAGAACAAGAAAAAGCAGAGAGACAAAAGCTACTGTAGCTGTTAACTGTGACACTGCTGTTCAATAAAGCCCTAAACTCTCTACCTGACAGGGAAACTTTCTTGAAGACTAGTTGCAATGCTTGTCACAAATCATACCTTCCTAAAGCAAGCCAGGGTCCGCTGACCCCAACATTCATGAACAGTTTCTTCTAGGACAAATTTCTAGGTACTGTTCTTCCCACACCCACCACCTACACAACACACCAAAGTCAATAGAGCTACAGAAGGAGGGACTTGTGCCCAACCCTACAGAGATATTTTTCAGTATCTCAGCTACTAGTGTAGTAACCATTGCAACCCCGTGCAGCCAGCTGGAAGATGTACCAGTGAGATGTGCAGGCACAGGGAGGCGGATGCTGGAGCAAGGAAGAGAGAATGCCATTTAGATGTCGGATTGGGCTCACAGCTGGGATGACAGGGATATTAGCGTGGTCAGTGCAAACCTGTCAGCCCAGAACTGCAACAAAATAAGATGGTCCACCCCGCCACTCCTTGGGGCAGTTCATAGCTGCACTGCTTGCCTTGTTAGTGACCCAGTGTCTGTCAGCCTCTGCAGAGTCCACACAAGCTCCATTATGCTTCCAGACAAGCTGATGGCCTGGGGAACTGGTGGCCAGATCTGCATCCTCACAGAGGAGAAACCTACAGAATTACAGCATCTCTCGATACACCACGTCTGTTTCTCAAGAGCCTTCACAGGGCCTGCAGGACAGGTAACAACATCTCCTCCATCATAAAAGACCTGGGAATACCTGCAGTCCCCAGAGCAGATACTCTCTTCCCTCATGGTGTCTTCTGCTTCTTTCTGGTTCTAGGCTCAATGGGAGCATCTCTTCTGATGTTTGCATTTTCTGCCCAGCTCAGAGCCAGGCACCTGTACGCATGCACTTGCAGAACAGGCAGGTTTGTGCAGAAGGGGGCTGTTTGGACCTAACAATTTCCAAGAAAGCAGAAAGAAATCAAGAGCACTGCTGAGAAAGCAGGCTAGTAAGCAGCCTCTTACTATCTCCAGACCAATATGCTAGGACCTGTCCAATCCACTCTGGAGCTGAATTCAGTTCAGTCTTTTCTTACAATCTTTTGAAAACTACAGCATTCCTTTGCTTGCCCTCCTCAATCTGCTTCCTCAGCCTTGCCTGCAGTGCTTGTTTGAGCTCTCCTGGTGAAATTTCTACCTGGGACAGTGGGACTCAAAGCCTGTTCAAATCCATTTGATCTTTTCCGCTAGGAAACTTCTGGTGCTAAAGTATTTCACACTAATTACATACAAGCCAGTTATTAAAAAAAAAAAAAAAGGTTATGCATGACATACTTCAGTGTCTTCTACTTTTATAATGTATTTGATGACACCCCCCCAGGGAAAACACTCCTGCATGAACAAGTAACGACACAAGAGGAAACCATAAGTAGGGCAATCTGGGTATGGATTATAATTACCGACGCATAAAAATATATCATGAGATACACTTAAATAACTTCGCATGAGGTGGCAGTTCTGGCTTAGCAATTTCTTTACCGTGATATCATTTTTGTGCTCATAGGCTAACTGAAAGTAGCTAAAAATCTCAGGACCAAACAGAACACGGAGTCAACAGGGGTGAGTCTGTGTCCCTTCTCCTGTAACACTCTCACTGGCATTGAATTTGGCCCTAGAAAGCTAGTGCTAGTTTTCCCTGCACTTCCTCTTTCTGGCAAGCCGAACTTCATCTCACCCTGCTCCACTGGACTCCAAATCAACAGATGTTCCCTCTTCACAGCTGACCCACGATTTGCCATGGAATAAGAGACTGACCAAGGCTTTTGTTTGTACAGGAAGCAATACCTTCTTTTAGTCTCAGCAAAAGACTCCCAAACTGAGAAAATGTAGAAATCATTTATCCAGCTCTCAGGAGTAGAGATTCCCCTTACTGTAATGCCTTGGCGATTTCTGGAATGAATTGTGCCCTTTGGGCTGGCCTGAAGGGACACATTTTACAGTATTGCTTATCACTGTCCTCCTTCAAACCGTGTACTCATGTGCTACTTGACAAGCAGACACATCTCACTGAGCAGCAGCCTCTGAGACAAGAGACAGACTCCCTGAGACATCTCCCAGCTCAGCAGAACATGCACATGGTTTTCTTTCTATCTACATCTCCACCAACACACCGAGACTCATTATCTGTACAGGTCTCCTGCAGACTGCTGGAAAGTTTGATGAAGAGGCAACTCGAACACTACAGTCTGCCAGCACTGGCTCTGGGAGATGCCACCACGAGCTCAGGAAGTCCTAGACAGCAAACAGGGCTAAACAGGCATTACAAAAAGATGATGACTGGGCATGTCAACATTGCAGGCAGGAGGCCTAACAAGTAGGCAGGAACCCGAGCTCTCCTGGAGAGAGTACACCAGGCACACAGATATCTGTTCTCCTCCAAGCTGCTGGATCCAGGGCACAGGGAGAAGCCGGAAACAAACGACAGGCCTGGAAACAGGGACTAAGGACAATCCTTTATACCATTGCAGGTGCATGTGTCTTGTGTAAGGATGAGGTGGTAGTGTTGAAACACAGACAGTAGTCTACATATCTAGTACCATGTCCTTCAAATCAAAGCACATATAAACATTGTCACAACAACCCCATTCAGCGCTACAGGCTTGGGGCAGAGTGGCTGGAGCTGTCTAGCAGAAAAGGATCTGGGGGTGCTGGTCAACTGTCAGCAGCATCCTGGCCTGGATCAGGAACAGCGTGGTGAGTAGGACCTGAGTGGTGATGGTCCCCCTGTACTGGGCACTGGTGAGGCCCCACATCGAGAGCTGTGTCCAGTTTTGGGCCCCTCACTCCAAGAAAAACACTGAGGTGCTGGAGCAGGTCCAGAGAAGGGCAATGGAACTGGTGAGGGGTCTGGAGCACAAGTCTTGTGAGGAGCGGCTGAGGGAGCTGGGGGTGTTCAGCCTGGAGAAAAAGAGGCTGAGGGGAGACCTTCTCGCTCTCTACAACTCCCTGAAAGGAGGGTGTAACCAGGGGGATCGGTCTCTTCTCCCAAGGAACAGGCGATAGGACAAGAGGAAATGGCCTCAAGTTGCACCAGGGGAGGTTCAGATTGAATATTAGGGAAAATGTTTACACTGAAAGGGTTATTAAGCCTTGGAATGGGCTGCCCAGGGAAGCGGTGGAGTCACCATCCCTGGAGGTATTCAAAAGATGGGTTGACATAGTGCTTAGAAATATGGTTTAGTGATGTGGTTCTTTGGCTTTGTCAGAGTTAAGTTGATGGTTGGACTCGATGATCTTAAAGGTCCCTTCCAACCTAGACAATTCCATGATTTTATGATTTTATGTTCCTCAGGCCCTTGACTGTGTTTCTCATATGTAATTTAATGGCTGAGTATGCTTTAGCTTAGGATAAATCTAAACTTCCTTGCAAGAAGGCTTGCTGGAGGGCTATAAAGTGCTTAATGCTGGTCCTGCTGTTTTCCATTCAAGACAACAACATCCTTAGTGCATAGTTAAGAGTCACAGGACCCAAAGCTCCTCCTCACATCCTCACACACAGAGTGAAGATCCTAGAACACGTTGTAGTGGAGTTCACAGGAGGGGACTAAACCAAATACTCAGAGCACAGTGACAACCAGTTTGTACACTGTTCTCACACTGTTCTACCAGTCTGGGAACAGATGTCTAGCTAAACAACCAAGAAACAGTATCTGTAATGCTTCATACAACTCAAGTTTGCCTCCTGAAATAAACAGCAATGGTAAAGTTTGTCAGTCTTGGGTGAAAAGAAAGACGTCCCTACCCACCTCACCAGCTCAAAATTAACAAAAATAACAAAATTACAAATTAACCCTTTGTTGGGATCGGACCAGTTCAGATCTCTGAGCAGTTCTGTCCACATTTTCTGCAGTCCACAGCCAGTCTGAAATGTGTTTTCTACCTGAGTTCTTATGACACTGTTATACTCCTTCCTTACATAATGTATATACAGTAGAAATAGCGGTGGCTTAATCTGTACTTTCCGCTCCTATTGTTCTCTAATGACCTGCTGTAATTATCCAAACTGAACTCTTCTGGCAGAGCACGGCATCATTTCTTAACGGGCTCAGTCTGTTCACTGACCCTATCTGGAAGCATTTTCTTTGAGTGAAGTGTCCTGAGAGCCAGTGATCCTCCCAACAGGACAAGTCCAGAAGCTCTAGGCTGAGATGGAAACAACCACAACTGCATTAGCAGCAGAGGGAGAGCTCTCCCAAACATTCCTAGAGCTTCTCACCCTGAGATGGAGAGAAACAAAAATACCATCCTCCCTGATAGAGGGAAGAAGGGAAAACAATGAAAATACTTTCCAGGTGCTCTACTACAGACAAGCACAATCCCGTTCAGACAGGAAGCTTCATTAGCAACCTGTTAGCTTTGGTGGGGTTCTGTGATTTGTTTTGTTTTTCAATAAGATACCTCACCTCTTTCCAGACTGGTTTGTTTTGGCTTCCTGTGCCAGTGAGCTGGGGAAAAAACCCCAAAACCTTATCAAAAATATGATCTTTTCCCCCTGGTTTCCTTTTTTAAAGCTGCTGAAATGAGTGGACCAACAGCAATTACCTCCCTGATCTTAATCCCTGGTTTGGATCTGGGAAATGAAACTGAACTCCCTGGGAGCGTACAGTGAACTGAACTGTCTGAGCAGAGTGAGCACTGATCTTTTGAAAGCCGAGAGATCAGAAGGAGGTTGATCCTCCATTTTCTGCCCTTGCAAAACTGCTATCACTGTCAACAAACACATGGTGATTCAGGAACAAAGAGAGTCCATTTGACAGAGGATTGTTACAACTGCACATTTTATTTCGGATTCCTCACTGTTGCAGTGGTTTTGCTGCACATCCTGCACCCATTACCTAGGAATCCCCAATGATGAAGATCCTGCGTGACCCTGGTAACCCACCCCTGGGTTGCAATGGGCTTTCCTGGGGAAAGACCCATTGAAGGTATACGGAGCCTTCAGGCTGAAAGGACACAGCTCCACATCTCTGCCACCAGCGCTGAACGGCAGTCCGGGCAGCACAGGGACCAGCAGCCACCATGCTGACTTCTGGACTGCCCTTCACCATACAAGCAT
Source organism: Limnodromus scolopaceus (assembly GCA_028565335.1). Classification (NCBI taxonomy): domain Eukaryota; kingdom Metazoa; phylum Chordata; class Aves; order Charadriiformes; family Scolopacidae; genus Limnodromus; species Limnodromus scolopaceus. The sequence continues at coordinate 29,781,904 of JAOXNO010000052.1, read as the reverse complement.
AGCCCACCCTGCTCCTCGGAAAAGCCGTTGCAGTCTCTCCTGCTGTGCAAGCCCGGGGCCTCTGGCACCTTGCCAGACCTTTGCATTGAGGGGGGAAAAATAAGTACAGGGCAGTGTTTACAGAGATGGAGAGAGGATTAAAGCCTTTTGTGAGCAGCTAGTAACCCAAAGCAGAGGTGCAGGGCAGAGACTGTGTGTCATGGCACCCAGAGTACAGAGTGGGATATTAAGGACAGATTAAGATAATGTCATGTGTCAGACACCAGGAGAGACCTTGCAGTCCAAACATGCTTGAACTTGCTGATAAACCTGTTGCCTTCAGTGAACAGGCAGCAAAGCAGGCTGAAAATCTGGGGCCACAAAGCAAATGCCAGGCCTGATAACAGGCATTTAATATTTATTAGTGCAGGGTTATGAGCCCCTCTCTCTATACTTCTACCTTCACTAACAGCATCAGCCCTTCTGCAATCCCACCAGGAGAGGCCTTTCCCTGGTCAAATGGTTTGTGTCAGGCTGACACCAGACGCCTCTGTGTCTCACTGAAAGGAGCAGTTTTATGGCCAACTGCCAAAATTAGTTTATAACCTGTGACTGGTAACAGCAATCGCTATGTCTGACTGAAAGGAAGGTGCCCTGATCTCAGGTCTATGATTGTATATGTCAGGAGAAAAGCTAACTGTTTTACCATGCATACTGCTCACATTGTCATATTAACCCCTCAAGCTCAAGGCTCACTGCCCTGAAGTGCATGGTAAGGAGAGCTGGGGATGCACTGGGAAGTGCCCAGTCTGTTGCCATCCCAGCCTGGGTGTCACAGGCTAGTGGTCGATTTTCATCACCATCTCTTCTGCAACTACTCCTTCTCTCTCTGGCCCTGGGCGGTTATTTCTGTAGACTTCTATGGCTTGTGGTAGAACAGCACTTTACATCTCCTGCCTAACAGTTTTAAGAGCCAAAGAAATGTTCATTGCTTGCACCAACACTAACATACTAGTCCTGTTTTATACATTCATTGTCATCATTAAATGATCTCACACCCGGCAAGTTAGTGACTATATGCAGCCAAAGTGGCACTGAAAGTAACTGGATCCCTTAGAGGAAGAGCAAGCGATACGATGACAGAAATTCTCTTTATGCTAAAGTTAGATCAAGGTCAGATTCACCAGCCCATGGTCTATGCATTCAGAAGGCCGTATTTCCTAGCGCTTAGCACTTTCACAGAGAACAGGATGCCACACAGAGATGAAGCAAGTGAACGACTGAAAATTACAAGAAGAGTTCAGAATCAAGGAAAAGGAAAAGGGCAAAGGGGGGATTGCTCTAATGGAATAAGAGGAAAACCTACCGGATTGACTCATCATATCAAGGTCCCTTCCAACTCTAATGATTCTGTGATACTTTAAAACTTGCTTGGCATACCAGAAAGGGGGATGCCATCAAGTGATCATGAAAAAACAGGAAACTCACAGCAAGCAGACAAGGCCTGCGTAACAACTTCAAGGGAAGGAAAGGCTTCTGGCAAAAGCAAGGTCGTAGCAGGAAGATGGACAATCCAGCTCCTGTGTGTCTTGCTATGGTAATGGAGATTGGGCTTCCAAAATGAGTTGCTGGCATACAAGAACTGCACATAGTGCATCCCAGTAGCACAAGGGTCCCTACCATTATTTCACTCTCTGTTGTATCCAAGATGCAAATTACTATAATCACCACTGTATCTAGGGTACTGGCCTGGATATCCTCTCACAGTGTATCCTGGCCTGGCCTAGCAGAGCATCAGCTGGTTTTCAAAGAAAACTATACAGACAGGAAAAAGAGAAGGATTTTGTCCAACCCTTCAATAGAAGATTATCTCTACTCATTCCATATACAATAAAGCTTTTTCTGCTCCACTAACTCCAGCAGAGTAGCTAGTGTCTTTGCTAATCCCACAGCTGATATCCAGCCTGATATCCATTACATTGAATGCAAAACGAGAGCACCAATGCGGGGGGAAAAAAACAAAAAGGCTTCTAGTTGCTTTAGAAAGATTTTCTAGTTAAAGAGTTTCACCACAGCTCTCCCATGCCAACCTGGAGCAATAGTTTCTTGTGCTACATGATCTAGCCATCTCCATGTCAAATGTCGTGCAATCCTCCGGCTCAGTTAGAGGGACCTTCATTACCACAAGCTAGATGTCAACGATGTCAACGTCCTTTTGGGCAATAAAAAGATAAATATGAAGAGCCCAAATACCCTGCAGGTCATCTGGTCAACACAGTGGAAGGACCATAGTTTGGTTGAGTTTGTAGTGTTGCTAGATCTTCCAGAAACACAGTCAATAATGAACCCTTGCAAGGTCATCTTTGCTCTGTGTATCAACTCTATAGCTAGCCACCACATACCACAGGGTAAAACAAGGAGGATAAAACTCTCATGCATCCCACATTCAAGTGATAACAAGAGACAAAAAAAGAGTTGAAGAGCCCTCTTTCAAAAAAACAGCCTGGTAACTTTGCAGGTGTGGCTATAGCAAAAGCACAACAGGTCCAGACAACAGTATCCAGGAAGAGGCTAATAGAGGAGTCACAGTTGCCATAGGAGGAGGACAAGGAACCTTGCATCAGTTTGCCAAATGCCCTGGAGACGTTACCTTAAAATAAACAGGAAGGCTTTACCAGACCAGAATTATGATTTACTAGGTGCAACAGCTTGTCTGGGAGAACTCAAACTGAACCCAGAAAAGTATCAGCCAGTTCCAAAAGGACAAGCAACACTGTGTGCTTCAAGCACACAGGCACTGGCTGCAGGATCCAGGGAGAATGCAAAACTCAGACCTGCAGGAAGCCCCAGCAGTGCAAAGAAGCAGCTGTGGACACAAAAGTGCAAACTGGAACATACGGAGGACAATCTGCTGAGACAGGAACAGTGCAGGTGACTGATAGGCTCCCTTTCAGGGGTGACTCAGTGTGGAGGATTGGGGAGAACAAAAACAGGGAAGGCAACATGGGTGAGGGTTACTGACCCAAAACGATCGCAGAGCCTTTAGAGGGGTACCAGGAAATTTGAAATGCAGATTTCAGACAGGCATACCACCATAAACTGAGCTTTGGCATGAATATCTTGGAAGGCTGAACTACAGAATCAAAGAACAGCGACAGATCTGTTAGTTTGTTGAAGAAGCAGGCCTTGAACAAGCAGGAAGAAAAGGAAGGGACCAATACAGCTGAATCATGAGATCCTTGTGGTATTCAGAAAGAGGAATTGACACTAGGTTAGATGACAGCAGGCAACAGTTAAAAGCACAAAAGGACAAAGCTGAAAAGCCAGAACACGTAGCTTTGGAGGGACAGTGAGGGTGAGAAACTGTTCTAAGCCCATCAGTCATGAGAGGGAGACATGGCATGTCCACTGCTCAGAGCTGGAAAGCTATTAGCTGTCCTGGATACATGTTGAAGGTCACAAAGACCAGTGTGCGAAAAAAGCAACAGCTGATACAGCTATTATCAATGACAAGAGGACAAGATTTAACTCTCAGATGAGGCAAGAGCAGAGTAAAGAGTACTTTTCAATGTGAAGGGTTCCCAATGAGATGTGCCTGATAAGCGTTATCTTAAGGCACTGATGCAGGTTGCTGGGGTTTTGGGCTCCAGAAATAGCCAAGTAGCCTTAGAAGGCTACAGAGAGGGCAAATAGAGTGGTGCTTTACAAAACGGAAGAAAAGAAAATCTGGGCAATTACAGACCCACTAGCTTAGTTTTCATTACCATAAGCACTAGAGGAAAGCAAGGAAGGGTGCAAGAACTAACACAACCTCTTCAGAACAACCCAGCTTCCCTGGACGGCCAGGCAAAAGAACGTTGTAGATGAGGAAAACCAACAGTTATCAATTCCTGATGTTAGTAAGACTTTTGATATTTGTTTGGAGGCAGTCTCCTAAGCAAGTTAAGAGAGCTTCAAATGGCAATATGATGGGAGAACATTTAGAAAAAACATATTCAAAGAGTAGTCATAAATGACTTACTGTGTGATGGAAGATGCATCAAGTGAGGATTCACAGATATGGGGTTTGAGTCGATCCTAATTAGCCTTTTTACTTACAGCCAGATAATAGAAAAGGAAGCAGGTTTATTCATCATGCAGATGATGCCAGCACAGAAGAGGCTGCCAGTATATCATAGGACAGGCTTTGGATTCAAACCAATCTCAAGAACTTGGGAGATGCAGTCAGAAAGGAAATAAGAAACAACTGAGTCAGTACAAATACAGCATGTCAGACCTCAGCAGGGCAGTCAGCCCCACAGGCAGAGAAGAGGAAGAGAAGGATCTAGAAGGTATTGTGGGTCACAGCCTACACAGGAGTCAATGGGCATGGGGTCGAGGGGGCATGAGTCCCATGGGTTTTGAATATCTCCACAGACGAAGATTCCACATCCTCTTTGGGCAACTTGTGCCAGTTTGATCACTCTCACAGTAGAAAAGGGGTTTTTTGTTCAGATGGAACCTCCTGTGTTGCCTCTGGTCCTGTCACTGGACACTACTGAGAAGAATCCCTCTTCTTCATTCCCTCCCATCAGGTATTTATACACATGGATAAGATCCCAGTGAGCCTTCTCTTCTCCAAGCTGAACAGTTCCAGCTTCTCAGCCTCTCCTCATATGAGAGATGCTCCAATCCTAAGCATTCATGGGTCCATGGAATCACGGAATTGTCAGACTTGGAAGGGACCATAGAGATCATCTAGTCCAACTCCCCTGCCAAAGCAGGATTGCATCCACGTGGGTCTTGAAGATCTCCAGAGAAAGGGACTCCACACCCTCCCTGGGCAGCCTGTTCCAGCGCTCTGTCACCTTCACCAGAAAGAAGTTCTTCCTTATATTTGAGTGGAACTTCCCATGTTCCAGCTTGTGCCCGTTGCCCCTCGTCCTGTCACTGGGAACCACTGA
>JAOXNO010000052.1:29756231-29776882 GCA_028565335.1 Limnodromus scolopaceus | reverse complement strand
CCACTTCCAATAACTTCCTGTTCTTCAACATGTTTGGAGATGACATCCAGAACAAGTTGCTCCATTACCTTCCCAGGGATGGAGGTCAGACTAATCGGCCTGTAGTTCCTTGGGTCCTCCATCTTGCCCTTTTTTATAGACTGGAGTGATATTTGCCTTTCTCCAGTCCTCAGGTACCTCTCCTGTTCTCCATGACCTTTCAAAGATGATGGAGAGTGGCTCAGCAATAACATCTGCCAGTTCTCTCAGCACTCATGGGTGCATCCCATCTGGGCCCATGGACTCATGGATGTCTAGTTTGGGCAAGTGGTCTCTAACCCAGTCCTCCCCTACAGAGGGAAAAACTTCCTCTCTCCATACTTCACCTCTTGTCTCCAGGGTGTGGGATTCATGAGGGACAGTTTTAGCAGTGAAGTCCAAAGCAAAGAAGGCATTCAGTAACTCCGCCTTCTCTGTGTCTTCCACCACTAAGGCACCCACCTCATTCATCAGTGGGCCTACATGATGAATGTAGTCCAGTTTGCTTAAGTGCTGCCTAACCTGAGGAAAAGTCTTTCTTGCTCCAGACTTTTCCCCTGGTCTCAGGATTTTGGGATTGCTGAAGGCTGGGTCTTACCAGTAAAGACTAAAGCAAAGAAGGCACTGAGTGCCTCAGCTTTATCCATGTCTTTTGTTACCAGGTCCCCGGCACCATTCAGCAGCAGGTCCACATTTCCCTTAGTCTTCCTTTTGCTGTTTACCTACTTGCAGAATCCTTTCTTGTCGCCCTTCACCCTCCTACCAGACTCAACTCCAAGTCACCCTATCCCTGCAAGATCGGACAGCAACTCTATACTCCTCCTAGGACACCTGCCTCTGCTTCCACCTCTTGTATGCCTCCTTTATATGTCTGAGTTCAGTTATGAGCTCCTTCCTCATCCATGCAGGCCTTTGCTGAGTTCTATAACTTCAACATTTGCTTCTTCTTCGGGACCTCAATAATGATGATGGGGAATAGCTTTGCTACTCCAAGCCGTTGTCAAAAACCAACCTCCAGCCCACCAGCTAGATTTTTCAGGTGTCATATGGATATTCAGGTCCCCATCACAACAGATCTTATATCAGCCAATTGTGGCATTTGCCTCTGTTTGCTGTGTAAGTGGAGCAGATGGAAAAACCACAAAGGAAGTAGCGGTAGCTAAGTCTCCCCTCTTACCCTCTTCATCCATTTAAAGCCTTGCTGCACAACATGATATGTTTCAACACCTGCAGTGATAAATAGTAGCACAAACCAGGAACAACCACTTGGTCATGTTTATCCTCAAGTGTTCCGTGGTCACATTGCAATCCACAATAGCATTCGTTAACAAGTGTTAGAACATAGTTACAAATTGCAGCAAACACAAATGCTCCGTCAGTGTTATTGCAGACTTCATTAATGATGATCCTTCACATTTCAGCAACAGCCATTCAAGGATCTGAAAACATTTATATGCCTCTGTGAGCCAAGTGTCACGCTCCATGTGTGAGCCAGATGTTCACAACATCATTTCACAAATGAGGGAACGAAGTTCACAGGACTGACTCCAGACCCCTTTCCTCCCACTGAGTAATCCACTGCCCACCAACTAGTCATAAGGGAATTATCCAATTCGAGGCAAGGCAGGATACCATTATGGTCTCTTTGTTTCATTGGATTGTCTGTATTCCCTTGCTCCTCATCTTGCATTTAGATTCTAGGCCTGGAGGGGTACCTCTGAATGTGTCCACTGCAGCACAGCATGGCACAGCGATGCAGCTTAGCACCGCTACATACAGCCATGCAAGCAGCAATAGTACCAGAATCTGCGTAACAGAGAGCTCTTGAAGGAGATCTCCATCAGCTGCACGTGGCAACCCAGGCCCCTTATAGACAGAGCAAGCCCAGATAATTCACAGCAGCAGCAAAACCAACTAAATCCAACATCTCTCCCATTCCAGCCATGTCCCCCACAGAGCATACAGTGCCTGACTTGGCTGGGCCCTATCCACCTTCAAAACTTTTCACTTCCAAGAGCCAAAAGGAGTCAAGAATGTAATTTCCACTTAGCAAACTGGCCCCTTTAATGTGCTTAACTCCTTCCTCTCCCCCCAGACCTTGCTAGCAGAGTGGGACAAGAGAATCCCATGCAGCTACGGAAACACCTATGTTTATGAAGCCAAAGAGACTGCAGCATCTCTCCTACATCCCTCCTGCCAAACTGCTCCACCAGCTGGGTCTCTGCATCATGTCATTTTTTTCAAGATTAAGGAAAAATCACATGCTGCTCCCTCTAGTGACAATCTGAGCACATTCCAACAGTCTGGCCGTGAATCACAGCACCACTGGAACAGTTGGTTTTAAGCACAACAGGCAACATTTTTACACAGGACCCACTCTCTGGCATCTATAGTCTTTCTCTCATGCCTTTAGCATATCTGAACCTACCTTAGTTGCTCTCTCCGAGGCTGCTGCTCTGCAAGCACAGGTCTGACCAAGCTCAAGAGGCTGCTAATGGGATCTGCAGAGCTTCACCAGTCCTCAGTTAAAATCTAGCCTGAGCTGAGAGTGACCTCAAGGTAAAAGCACTGGGTGGCCGCAGTCACCTGAGCAGGGTCATCCCGTGAGCACTCTGCAATTGGCACTTGTAGATCAAATAAAAGCAAGTTCAAGAATTAAAAGCAGCTACGCAACAGAGAATGGCCACAGCTCAAACCAACATTCCAGCTCCTGCATTCATTCCAGGGACAGCAGAAGGTTGTTAAACCCAGGTTTAAATACTGTAAACTAGAAACAAAAATGGATATTACAGCTTCATGGATAAAGCAAATTGAGCTGGGAAAAAAAAAAAATGAAGGGAGGTTGACGTTAACATAACCATTGCCTTTCTACTAATTCTAGACCACCAGGTACCACAGATGAACAGGAAAAGCATGGACACCAGAGACCGCAACCACCTCACTTCTGTAGCCCCTGAGGGAGGCAGCATAAACAGCTCTGCTCGAGTCCTTCATATTTGTTTTCCAATCAAGAAGAAACATAAACAGATAGCTGAAGAGGAGGGTGGTCATTTATTTCTTGAAACTCCCCAGTATACTTGGTTTTCCTGGGATAGAGTTAATTTTCTTCGTAGTAGCTTAGGCAGTGCTATGTTTTGGATATGTGATGGAAACAGTTTTGATAATGCAGGGCTGTTTCAGTTGGGCTGAACAGTACTTACACAGTGTCGAGGCATTTTTTGTTTCTCATGCTGCCCCACCAGCAAACAGGCTAGGAGCACAAGAAATTGAGAGGGGACAGCTGACCCCAACCAACCAAGGGGATATTGCATACCATATGACATCATGCTCCACAATGGAAAATGGGTGGAAGAAGAAGGATGTGGGGGACATTCACATTTCCAAGTCACCATTTCATATGACGGAGTCCTGCTTCCCTGACAATGGCGAAACACCTGCCTGCTGGTAGGAAGGAGTGAATGAATACCTTATTTTACTTTGCTTGTGTGCCCAGCTTTTGCTTTACTTATTAAACTATCTCAGCCCATAAGTTTTCTTACTTTTACCATTCCAGTTCTCTCCCCATCCCACTGTGGGGGCGCGACTGAGCGGCTGGTAGTGCTGAGCTGCCTACCAGGGTGAAACCACAACACCAGTTTCCTTGTTACCTGTCTCTCCCATTTCAACCTGCCGAGGTACCAAACTCCCCTGGCCCAGGAATTCAGCCATGTGTGGAGAAGCAAAGTCTGGCAGCCCCTTCCAGGGCTGGCTGGTACATACATATGTACCAAACTGCCGGCACATCTTGCCAGTCCCTTTCACCAGCTCTAGATCGTGTCCTTGCAAACACCGACCTGAAGCATGCCACTAACTTTCCCCTGTGTGGGAAACTAACACACTTGTCATCTGTTCCCACTCACAGGAGAGCCCAGGCCAGTGCTGAGTAACCGAGAAAGATGCAGGCGGTGGGGTGACAGTTATGCAGCCACTCGCCTGTGAGGCTCAATGCAGGCAATTGCCAGCACTCCCTACCCCATGGTCAGCTGCGTGCAAGGGCCTAACCCTGGATGACTCTGTGCTCCAGGACTGCTCCTCAGGCCTGCACCTGCCTGTATGGCATAGACATGGAATCACAGAATCACACAATATTCATGGTTGGAAAGAACCTTTGAGATCATCAAGTTCAACCACAAAACCAACCAACCAAACAAAACCAAAAACAAACCAAAAACACAGCACACCCACTCACAAACAGACACAAACCAACAATCCCTGGCACTAGAGCATGCCCTGAAGTGCCGTGTCTACATGTTTCTTAAATACCTCCAAGGATGGTGACTCTACCACCTCCCTGGGCACCAGGGTGACACCACCCTCTCAGTAAAGTAATTCTTCCTAATTATCTAATCTAAACCTCCCCTGCCGCAACTTCAGACCATTTCCCCTGGTCCTGTCAGTATTCCCTTGGGAGAAGAGGCCAACACCACCTCTCTACACCCTCCTTTCAGGGAGTTGTAGAGGGCAATGGGATCTCCCCTCAGCCTCCTCTTCTCCAAACTAAACATGCCCAGTTCCCTCAGCCTCTCCTCATATGACTTGTTCTCTAGACCCCTCACCAGCATGGTGGCTCTCCTCTGGACACGCTCCAGCAGCTCACACGTGCTTGGACTTTATCAGAGAGGTTAGCCAGGACCCCTGAGAGGCGCCCCAGTCCCCTCTGTCCCATCACACAGCCACACTCCAGCCAAACAACAAGCACCAGCAGGATAGAAATAAGATTTTTCTCTTTTTGTTTTCTCTCTCCTTCCAGTTCCAGAAAGTCTAGGAATGGCCCCAAAGCACTGACACCTCTTCCTGAGTTTGCAGGGAGCCTGAGAAAGCTGCTCTGAAGGGGGAGAGCCATACTAACAGGACTTGAGCCCCTCTCTTGCCCACACCATGGCTGCTCAGAGCGAAGGGGGAAGAAGGGAAGCATCACGTAACTGCTGCCAGCTCTCACCAAATCCACAATGCCGGCTGCTTCAGGTCACGTTATCTGCCTTATACAAAAGAATCCCAGAACCACAGAATGGCTGAACTCTCCCTCAGTCCCCAGGGCATCATCCTTCCCCCAAGCATCTCTCTCTGAAATGCCACCCACATGGTGGCCACCTTATTCCCACATCCCCCAGAAAAACAGCCACCAGACAGGGTGCTGGGGGAAATGCAGGACAGTCAGAAAGCCACCAAGAGTAGCAGAGGCCTGGACACAGAGAAGGGAAGATTTAGAAGTGCGGAGTGAGCAGGCATGGGGGTGTGGAGTCTCCCTGAGGGACAAAGGCCACAGCAATGGGGAGCTGGCAGTGTGAATCAGAGGGAAGACACCACAGCCCTGAGGGAAGCCATGGGGCCTGAGGCAAGGGCAGGAGAAGAGGGAAAGGCATGGGGACTGAAGGATGGGCAGGGGGCCTGAGATACCCCTGGGTTCTGGGGAAGGGCATGAAGCCTGAGGGAAGGCTCTGCATCCTTGCAAGCCAGCCCTGGAGCAGGGGGAGCTGTAGGAGAAGAGCAGGAGGTGTGTGTGCCGTGTGTTGGAATGGCGCACATGCGGGGAGGAGCAGCCCCCACAAAACCCCCGCAAGCAACCCGGGGTGGAGATGTGCCACCGAGGCCATCCTTTCTCCCTGCTTCACTGCACACCACCAGAGCCAGAGGCACCCCCCTCTGAAGCGACCAGCAGCTTTGAGCCCAGCTGTGCTGCCGCCGGCCATTCCCTCACATGTCACCATGGCCTCCACAGAGCAGGGTGCTGGGCCCTGCAGTGGGGGCAGAGGGGATCACTAAAGGCTGGGGAAGCTCCAGCCATGGCGGGATGCGTCAGGCAGAGCTGGGACAGCGAGTCTGTCCGGGCAGGTCCTGGAGGACAGGGCACAATGGTGGGAGACAGACAGAAACATCAGCAGCCAGAGAGGCATGGAGAGACATCTGTCACCTGCTGCTGCTCCTGGGAACAGCAGAGGACAACGGTGGGGATTCTGATGTGTGCTTATTTAATGCCATTTAATTCTCAGCAGTACAGATATTAAAAATAAATTAAAACAATCACAGTGTCATGGCATCGCTGTGTCCACTGCAGACAGGAAGCCTGCCATGGAGCAAGCTGTGGCCAGCTGTTCTTGATCCTCATCATGGGAGCAGGAGATCATGTCTACTGGACTGGGTGACAGGGGACAAAACCAGGGGAATGGGTTGCTGTGCAACAGAGTGGCATAGAGAGGAGGGGACACTGTGTGCAATGTGCTGGCTGCTACAGGACAAGGACAGGATGTGACATGCTGACTCCTAGCAAGGCAGAGCAGGAGAGCGAGACACAGAGACACGCGTGTGATGCACCAGCTGCCAGCAGGACATGTGAGACTCCAACTTCTCATGAGGACTGGTCAGCATACACTGCACTGGCTCATAGCAAGGCAGGGCTGGAGGGCAACACACACACTTCCAGAGGGACACATGGGACCCATTAGCTCCCAGCAGCACACATGACATACTGACTCCCAGCCAGAGAGGGATAACGTGGTGCACCACCTCCCAGCTGATGCCCTGACCGCCAGCATAATGCGTATGATGAACTGCCCCCCAGCAGGGGGGTGATGTGTTGGCTCCCAGTGGGGCTGAGCCCCATAAGATGCACCAACAGGACACAAGGGCCTGACTAATTCCCAGCAGGATACATGCAGGGCAAGGACTCTCAGAGGGATGCACATGACACGCCAACTCCCAGCAAGACACAGGCAACACAACACCTCCTACTAGGGCAGAGCCAGCTACCATCAGAATACATGCAAAACACACTGAATCCCAGCAGGGCAGAGGCCTGTGTGACACACAGACTCTCGCCAGAGTGTGCGTGCTGTGCCAGCTCCCATCAGGACACACGTAATGCACCAGCTCCCACCAGAGCATGGCCCACTGGTGACACACCAGCTCCCAGCAGGGCAGCGGTGATGCAGTGACTCCCACAGGACACCTGTGATGCATTTAGTCCCGGCAGGAGATGTGCAGTGCAGTGACTCCCAGTGGGACACGCATGATGCACCAGGTCCTGGTGAGACATGCGATGCACTGACTCTCACCAGGACGCTCACAGCACACCAGGTCCCAGCAAGACACATGCAATGCAGTAACTTCTGTGTGGCCAGGTCAGCGTGTGAGGCACAGGCTTCTGACATAATGTGTGAAGCACTAGTTCCAACAGCAGCTCCCAAATGACATCCCAGCTCCCAGTGGAAAAGGGCTGGTGTGCGATACACAGGTCCCTCTGCCCCCAGCTCCCTGCCCAGGAGAGCTGTGGGTGCTGGCCTGGCAGAGGGAAAGGCTGGGGAACAAGGGACACCATAGCAGGGCTCCCAGTGCCACCTAGTGGGGGACAGGAAATCAGGGGCCACCCAATCCCCAAGACCTGGGTGCTGCTGGGCACAGCAGACCTTCCCCAGCCAGGCCAGCCTCTCCCACCATCCTGCCAGACCTGCCTACCTTCACAGCCACCCCAGTCCCACGCACTGCCGTGCAGCCCACCTGCATGCCCCACCAGCTCTCCTCCCACACGTGCTGATCCTGGTCATGGAGATTGGATAAAGCACCACCACAGGAGGGACAGAGGAATTTACTCCAGGTGCAGTCTGTTAATCATGTCAAGTACAGTCCTGTCGAGTTACTGGGTTTCTATCCTACATGGGGTGAGCACAGAGAGACCTGGTCAGAGAACCATAGCTTCTGCCCATGAGCTGCAGTGTCCAGAAAGCATTAGAGCCACTCTCGTAAGAGCGTGTTTCAAGAAAGCCCCCCAAAAGTATTACATCTTCTGAGACACACATTGATACTCAATGTGTTTTGTATCTGCACAGCTGCCTGCGAATTAGCCCTCATCTGTGTACTTCAACTCTGACACCCGCAGTTATGCATATACAAGAATGCACTGCAGACACATAAGCCAAAGAAAACACTGGCACAGCTAACAGCTTGTGTCACTGCACAAGTTTTATTTTATAGGCTTTTTCCCCCAAAACCAGACCAGAGGTTCTGGGAGGTGGAAACAGCAGATGGGGCCATAAAGGTGCAGTACAGACCTGTGTGAAAGTTTACACATGGGAAGGCTAAAACCAAGCAACAAACGCAATTTAACATGGAGGAGGGGATGAGTGGATTTGCAATCCTGGTGCACATGAGTGTAATCTTTTCTTCCATCTCTCCACCCAGCAGGCAACCATCAATCTCTTAAGCTGTATCTCCACTCATGTAGAGCCATTTAATCACTTGGCATTTTCTTCCATTCCAATCTGCATCCTCAGTCTTCCTCACTCGTCCTCCGCCTGAAAACAATCCCTAGGATATTAAAGAGAAAACCAAGAGACACCTTGTGGAACAGATGGACCCTCTTCCAGATAAAGGCACCCTCACAAATAGCGGTGTGTCACCCAGCAGGTCTGCCCAGTGTAGTACAGCCCAGACAGTGAAAACAGACCAAGTAAGGCCCCCAAAACTATCAGTTTCCAGTAGATGTCCCGGGTTCACTTACTGATCAAACACAGCCCCTCTTTGCTCAGAGGATCAGCTACCAGATTTTTGTTGGCTTTAATCATGGTTAAGGTGAGGGTCTCTCCAGGGAGTTTCTCCAGGGAACTCAAATCCCTGCAAAAATTAAATCAACTGCAAGATGCTCTATTATTCTTATGATCCATCCTGAAACCAAGGGAAAGGGTGAAGCTAGAAAATTGGGCCCATTATGGAGATGATCTCAGCTAGGCTGGATCCCAAGCACTTCTGCAGTAATACATGAGACAAGTCTAGAAATGGGGGAGAGGAAATACAAAAAGAGATGGCCACAGAGTTCAAGGCAACAGGCAGGAAGGAGCTAACAAAAAGTCCTGTCATTAAGAAGTACAATCCAAGGCCTAGGCAAGCTAGGTTGGGCACATCTCTCCAAACATGAACCCAGTCCAAAGCCAAGACATCAGACGAGCAGCTCAGGTATGTCCAGAACAGCAAATGACATCCCCATGGGGTCACACTCCTGAGCCCCTGCTCCCTAGGACAGTCCCTTCTCACCTACAGCAAAAACCCTGCAGGATCCCAATGAAACACCAGCTGGTCCCCAAGCGCTTAAACTGAAGGCTGTCCTCTTCCCATGAACTCACCTCGTCTGCTCTCACACGTCCCAGCTGCCAGCCTACTGCCTATTTTAATAACAGCAGAATTTTGGGATCAAAGTATTCAAGTGAGCTGTGGTGGTCCAATAGGCTTCCTCACGACTAGCATCCTCCAAGAGCTGCCCTCTCCTCCCAGAGCAGCACGGTCTGAAAGAAAGGAAAGAGATGGGGGCAAATATCAGTCTCAAAGCTGAACTTCTCCAGCTGCTTAGGACCAGACCATTATTTTAAGAGAACTTACATGAGAGAAAGAATAGCTTGGGAACTGCTAAGGAGAGACTTGGCTAGGTCCTCTCCAGGTCACTGAGCACACGCAGGGCAGCAGAAGCAGCTCCAGGCTCTGTCAAAATTTGGTGGCAAAACTGAAAAATGCGGTAGAAGACATTTTCATTTTGCAAATTTTGCCAGCCTGTCAGGACACACTGGTGGTGATGAGCTGCAGAGAGATTTGGGCAGGTGGTGAGCTGGACTCAGCACAGGTGAAGATGGTCAGTATATTGTGGGGAAGGAAGGAGGAGACTGAGAAAGACATGAACACAGCAGGGCTAACACTGTTACTAAGAGAGGGGAGAAGACTGGAGAAAGGTGTGTTTGGGAGTGGGACTATCAGATCCTAGAAGAACCAGAGGACAGTTAGACCCATCAGATTCTAAAGAGTCCAAATGATCATAGCAATCAAGCCCCTGCTGGGGCATTGCCCGTCCCCTAGGCAGAGAGATGAGAAATACAATGTGATGTCAGAGTGGCTTTGCCTCCAGGACAGGTAGACCAGCTGGCCTTCAGTGCTGCACACTCGGGCAAGCCCTGCTTCCTTCAGCAAAGCACCCCAGAGGGCTGGCCCCACCCACGCCCTAATGTGACAGCTGGCATCTGCGTAGGAAACGGTCCCTCAGCATGACACGTCATCATCTAAATCCCAAGAAAGGTATTAACATCTGCCATCTGTCTCTAGAGAGGCTTTAAGGGTCTTGGGGAATGAAACAGATAACCCCAAAATGATTAGAGAGGAGGAGTACGACAGCAGCTCTAGATCCTAGACCCTACATCAAAGTAAGTTTTGGGTCTCAAACTAGGCCCCTCTATAGAAACTGAGGTCTCCTACTTATCTAAGCAGTCCAGGGCAATGCTCATCACGGAGGCAAGAGGAATAGCTGGGATGGACAGGACTGCCCAATGGCTTTGCTTCCTGTCTTGCTCCCAGGTCCCGGGCTCTGACTGTCCTTCCATACTGCAGGTACAGCTATGTACACGTGGGCTGTAGTGTGGAGATCAGTTCAGCCTCTCCTAGGTGATGGGTCACTGCACGTGATGGATCATGCTTGGTCTGCCATACCTCTTTGAGATCACAGGAATCTGGGACTGCTGAAACCCCAGCAATTACTGATGGTGTCTCAGAGCCAGTGAGCGCTACTCAGTTGGCCCAGATGAGACCTGAGCCACTGATTACACAGTGTGGAAGTGGTCATCCCCAAGCTCTGTGAACTGAAGCCACTCTTCATCATCTCGCATGGGAGTAAGGGACTGCTCACAGAATGAACTCCCTTGGCAGTAGATACTGAAGCTCTGTTTGCACCACTGGAGGAAGCTCGGGCATCTGTACCTGGCCCATGGTACAAGTCGTAGTGGGTGAGAGCAGCAGTCTGCCAAGGCTAGCACTCTTCCCCAGAAGTGGCAGGCAACTTGGTAAAGGCCAGAAGAAACAAGGTGAGTATAGAGTGATCCCACCCCTGACAGTGCCTTCCCAGCTGCCTGCAAACTGCTCCTCAGCCCACCTCCTGA
This sequence comes from Limnodromus scolopaceus, assembly GCA_028565335.1. Taxonomy (NCBI): domain Eukaryota; kingdom Metazoa; phylum Chordata; class Aves; order Charadriiformes; family Scolopacidae; genus Limnodromus; species Limnodromus scolopaceus. Next base: position 29,765,921 of record JAOXNO010000052.1, on the reverse strand, counting down.
GCTAGAGGTTGTAGTTGCCACGCGATGTCTAACAGCACTGCTCAAGAGTTATGACACATTCTGACTCCTGCCTTCCAACAGGGAGTGAGAAATCCCACATATCTCATCAGTAAAGGATGGCAAGGCCTCCTTGAAAGCTTTTCAAAGAGAATTTGCATATAAATATCTCCACATTTAATGTTACTTCTAACCGGCATGCCGAAACAAGCAGTGTGCCAGGCTGTCCCACCTTTCTGTCTGCAGTACTGGGAACCTGCAGGCAAGGAGCAGACTGCCTCCAGATGGGCAGCAGAGCAGCAAAACCTGAAGCTGATGTCCTCCAAACCAACATGCTGCAAACTCATGATGTCTCCCAAGGATCCCAGCAGACAACTTTTAGTTTATGGCTTCTACATAGCTAAAAAGGATAAATGCTGGCCTTTACACTACCTCGATACCTCTCTGCTCCGCCAATCAGAGCAGCACCAACGTTTGCCTGTCTATCAGCACAAGCACAGCACCTCAGACAACTTGCAGTTGGCAATATTCTATTCTTGCCTGTTGAATACTAGGACCTGCTCCAAAGGTAGACCTTGGCTTACTGCTTTCTGAGTATGAAAGCAAAGAAACATGAAGAAACAGCACCTCAGTTTCCACTTTTTCTGAGCATCAGTCACTCCCTATAATTATTTAGATCCCTAAAATACACAAGATACTAAGAAAAACAACAGCCACAAGCCAAGATGACTGCACTCTATCAAAAAAGCTTTTATCTCTGCTCAATGAATAAATAACTCTGACGTATCTAGATACAGCAATTTTTCATCAGATGTCTGAGTTTCAAGCTCCCTTTCCAGACCTACCAGCTCTCAGCATATATGCTGATGGAAAACCACTGGCCACATTCACAAATGTGTCTAAAATCTAGCATATAAATCCAGGAAAAACTGTTCCAAGGACCTACCACACAACCTCCTCTTCCTATAGCAATGCCACTTCAGCGTTTTTCTGTGCACTCCATGGGTATTTTAGCCCGTACGGAAAGCATAAATACCGCTTTTTCAAGGACAGACAAGAGGTCAAAAGCTGAGTGGATATTCCCAAAAATCCCTAAAACATCTTGAGGCTGAAAAAAACCCTCAGAGCATTCAAAGGCAGCTTTCCCAGGTGTATGGCCAACAGACTCAGTCTGTACCCAAACCAACGCCAGTAGCTGATGGACATTATTCATCTCCAGATTCCTATTCAACTGGAGTCAGAATCTAGTGATTTCCTGTGTTACCAGCCTCTGACTGCAGGACAATGCAAACAATTAAACAGGCTATTTCTGCACTGACAATCGGCCTTTTTCAGGGAAGGCTCTTTCATATCAGGCAGCCCATACTGCCACTGCTTAATCAGGCCAAGATTTAAGGAAGCCCGCTGTGAGATGACACAGATTGCTTCCTCCCTCGGGAGCTGTCAAACACCACGGTCAGTGTGTAACAGGCAACCCCTGCAAAAAGAGTCCCCATTACACACAACAGCTGAGTCCGCTTCTTCCTCTGCCGGCACTTGGCCTCCACAGACCTGGTCTGAGCCAAGGGGCTCCATGGGCTCAGCCATCCCACATCTTGACTCCTCTCTTCATTCCTCAGGATTCTTAACTGGCCACAGCACAGTGATGGGAAAGCAAGCAATGACAGAGGGAGCATGTAGCTGCTCACACATCTCCTCTGCCTCCCATGTCAGCCCTGTAGACAGAGCCTTGTCTGGGCGTGGATGAAACCATCTGCTCAGTGTCTGGCAACTTCAGGCAGGCAAAGGGCAGGGAAGGCTGCCGCGTTCAGCCGCCTGCCACCCAGGCAATTCCTGAATGTGCTGAGCAGCCAGAGCAGGGGAATTCGGCTGAGAGGGGCTGCCAGCAGGGAGGGGAAAGGAGGATGGAGCCCATTCCCAGGATAGGTCTGGAAAAGGGCACCAGGATCAGACTAAACAGTTCCAGGTAGCTGAGACCTGTCGATCCCCCCTGTTCAAGGCCTCTGTGGGAGACCCAGAAGATGCCCTACAAGAGGCACTGGTGAGTGATTGTGCCTGCAAAGCGTGCAAGTCTGCTAGGGCCCTGGATTTACCCTTCTGTCAGGGTGCTGGAGCTAAGCAGTGTGCCTTCTCACACAGACCCAGTAGGAGTTCAGCAGCCTTATTCCAGCCTGGGTGTTAAAGCTGCTGTTGAGATGCAGAAATTAGGTATGCAGGTCCCCCAGCCACAAATATCTCCAAACCTTCTCCCGTCCCAGTGGGGGAGATAGGGTGTCCCAAGCAACAGCCTCATTAGCACCATCACCACCCCACACCTCAAGATACTTCCAGCCTGCCTGGCAGCTTCTACCTTTGGGTCCCAAAAGCTCAGTTTGTGTTTGGGAAACACTTCCACCAGATCAGAACTTGCCATTACTCCATGCCCAAAGTCTCCCCTGATTTAACAGACAAAATCCTCAGGTTGTACAAATGACTTTGCACAAACACTACAACTCTGTCTACCAATGTGAATGTCTTCATCAACCCTCTCAGGCCAGGACCTGCTCCAGGATGTCCTTAGTTACATTCGATGCTGCACCTTGCACCAGGCAACTATGAGTGGGAGGCTGGACTGGAGCTCTCCAGAACCCTCCCACACCTATTTTGCAGATTATTTACCCCCCTGAACATGAGTTTAGGGAGCAATCTCTTGTCTTGTCTTCTTGTAGGGAGAACTTGAATGGCATCCTCTCACAGGACTGCTTCTAGGGAGGTATGGGGCAGTCGCTTGTAAGAAGTGCTGCCTTTGCAGGTCCCTCCAGCCCTTTCTCCCTGAATGTTCCTGTCCCAGGGCACAGCTCATCACTCCTCTCAGTCAGTCATTCTGAATCCTTCACGATCTCTTGAAATTCCCAGCACTGGTGTTCATCTAAGAGGATACAACTAGCTTTTAACAGTGTCCCTCATCTTCTAGAAGCCTAAAGCATAAGGAGCCTCCATGCATCTGGGTGAAAGTGGGGATTAGGAGGGCTACAGAACTGGTCTGCAAAACAGAAACTGCTGTGCTATGGCAGAGCCCTTGCAAGCCTCCAGGCCTGAGTCCAGACCCACTGCTGTTACAATCCTATTTGACCACTGTCTTATCAAGCCACTCATTAGCGTCCCTGCATGGGACATCTCTGCAGCCTGTAGATCAAGACCACTTTGCATGGCAGGCGCACAAGTAATCAACGGGAAGTTGCAGCAAGCTCTTGACAATGCTGGACAGTGATAGCTGCCTGTCATTGGCTTCACTATCCCTGGAAAAGAATCCCATGGGAAAGTCTTTGAAATCACACAAGGAGCAGAAAAAGTAGTTCTAGAGGGGAAAGCGTCAGCAGCTTTCCCTGCAGACATTGCTTATGATTATTAAAATATATACTTATGGGTCTGCATATGACTGGCTACACATGTAGCATGACCACAAAGAGCAGACAGCTCTGTGTCCAGCCCTTTCCCGTGGCAGACCCAAAAAAGCCTTGGTTTCTTGGTGTCAGCTCTGCTAAAGTAGAGTTAGGCTAAAAGTGATGGAATTAACAGTAGTGTGCACAAGCACACTGTCCAAATTGGAGAAGGGCTGCTTCCGTTTCCCATGCTTAAAATTGTATTATTATCAAATAATCCTTTAAAGGAGTTGAAGATGTCTATTTTTACCACAACTTAAATGTATCCTAGTTGTTTCAGCTTACAGATTAAGAACAGGACATGTAGGAGGCCCCATCCTTGTTCCCAGGCTGCTCCTGCATCCCAGACCGGTTTCCTAGATGCAACTGGGGCCTCAGGAGACCCCACACCAGCGCGCCCGGCCAGGCTCTGGCAGGGAGACCCAGCTACACGGGAGCCAGGAACCAGCAAGAAACTAACAGGGCAGCACCAAAGCTGACAGCTTCGCTCACCTCCTCCAGACTGGGGAGATGAGGGCACACCACGGGGCGCAATGAAAACAAGGACAAGTGCACTTGATTTCTAAATGTTTCCTGATATCACCTCATCAGCTGTGCTATTAGAAACAAATGCAAGGGAACGTATTATTGTTTCCAGGTATGATTTTAAACTGAGAGTTCCTTTCTACGCAAAGCGATAGCCGTGTTATAGGTGAGTATCTCATCTCGGGCACATTTCTCCACAACACTATGGCAAGAACAAGCTTCATCCCAAGCAGGTTAGAAATTATATGAATCATTTCAGAAGACCGTCATGGCCCACCATTAGTAACAGGTGCTGCCTATTAACCTTAATTAAGACACAGGTGACTTAATTGGTCCTTAATTAGGATCTGGATAAAAATTTAGGCATAGAAAAAAAAGCCATGTGGCCCAGCTTGAGATACCAGCCTTCATCTTCTCTACCTTGGTTTCCCCTCCACATTTTTCTGAGCCCATGGGGAAAACCACACCAGTCTCAGACCAGCAACTGTACAGGAGCTGGCAGACATCATCATTTCCTCCCCGCTGAGCTGTCACCACGTCAGAGCTGTCACCAGGTCTCTTCTGTCCCACTTTCCTGCCACTGGATATCACTACACAGGAGCGAGGGCCTTGGAGACTCTGCATCTAACACACACAGATTTCTAGGACAGCATGTTCCAGTTGTGAGCTCCAAAGAGCACACTGAACGCAATGGAGGGCCAGCTCCTGCCCAAGGGTAGTTCATAGCAGCCCCAAAGTCAGCTTTAGGCCCCTACTCTGTTTTGGCCACGGCAAACGGCTCCTTCTGCAGAGCCCATTCGCAGACCTATGTCCTTCCCAAGGGATGCTCAGACCCTCAGGTCCTCCAGACCCTCAGGAAGGGAAGGATTCTGAAGACCCTCACCATGGAGAAGCCATCACGTGAAAACTCCTTCATACACCTTGACCTGCCACAGCTTCCTGACCTCCTGGAGCCCTGAGCCATCAAGGGTGGAGAACAGACCTAGTCTGAGGTTTCCACAGCCGTCCCATGCCTCTCCCAGGAAGCCCGGAAGACTTGTGGCAGGAGAAGCTGTTGCTCCTTCCCAGCACCCATCATCTATGACGGGATCAGAAGAGCAGAGTTTGAGAAATGTTCCTTCCGAGACAGCCATCGCACTCTATGCACCCCTGCCTCCCCAAAAGAGTACCTTTGGGGTTTGGGACATTGCTGGGTTACAAGCACCATAAGATAGCAAAGGGTGACCGCTAAAGAAATGTTCATCCAAGTCCTAAGGCTGAGCACCGTGGGAGTCTTGCTCCTGCTATTAGCTGTGATCTCTTGAAAACCAGATACTAAAATATAGCAATACCAGTATATTAAACTGCACAAGGATAATATGAGCATCTGCACTCTCCTGCTGTTGCAGACTCCTTGACACTGTTTTATCTGGGATGAAACAAGTCCTGGTCACAGCTCAAGAGCTGGCATGGGTAAGTCCCCTTCTCTGTAGGTAGCCCCCCCGTTTCAGTAGCTGTGTTCAATAGCATGGACACAGGCTGCACATTGGTGTCTGTGCCAGAGAAAATCTCGTAGCAATGCAGCCAAGTGATTTTGAGATGAGCCATGGCAGGAGATGTCCAGCACCTGGTGGGACAGGAGAGCCAGGTTTTCCCTATCGTCCCACAGCGCTGTGCTACAGACACACAACAGAGTTAGTGTGCAAGAGAAACAAGAACTGCCTATCTGAGCAGCCCAATTCCTGCCTTGTTTTATCTCCATCAAATAAAGCATTAAAAAATTAAGTAGATCAAATAAAATGCAGGTCAGTCCATCCCTCACCCTACCCGCCAACAGCAGGAAAACAACAGCCTGGAGCTGGCAATTAAATGGGTATCTGAATGCGTGTCGCAGCCTAAAATCCTTACTCAGTGGAATAAGGCCTCAGCATCTGACAAGGCCACTGGAAAATTGCTCTGTCACCTTGGAGCTTTGTCAGAGGCTGCCTGTGCTGGACACAAGTCTTCGGTGGAGCCTGCATGGGGAAGCAAAGGCCCAGCAAAAGATGTCCAGAAGCACATTAGGACTGCCCTGGCTCCAGCCCTTCCTCCAAGGGAGCCTTTGCTTCATGACCTTGAGGTGAACCACTCCAAGACTCAAGCCGCTTCACTGAACTTTCTGTGGAAACAAGGGAAATCATTCTCATAAATGAAATAATCAAAGGGTTTGCATGTCTTTCATGTCTTTCTTGTCTTTCGCATGTCTTTTAGGTCTCCACCAGCTCTCTACACCCCTCTTCCTCACACATGCTGCCCTGTCCTCTTCCCTCCTGTCTTGCAATCTAAAGATGTTGCCTGAAAAGCAGCAGGCAGCAGAGCAGAGACATACCCAGTGCTAAGAGCAGAGGACCACCTCCAGGCAGATCAGACCCCCCTGGGCACAGCAGCAACGAGACATTTCCCACCTGATGGCAGGGTTTTAACCATCCCCACTCTATCCCTTATTGTGCACGAGGGAAACTACGCCCAGTTTACCACTGCTCAGCAGCTGGGACATGGGACACCCATGGCTTCTGCCTCTGTCTTACACAACTGGGGGTGCAAGCCCCTTGGTACAGTCCAGCTGCATCCCAAACCCTTGCCACCAAGACCAACAAGCCCTGTGATTTCTGAGTGGGTGAGTCCTGCCAGACACCACGGGGAGCTCAGAAACATCTCACTGACAGGCTGGGAGCTCACTTGCTCTGGAAGGCGAAAGCGGTCTCTTTGCAGCAGGCTAAGTGCAGCCGGAGAAGCTGTCAGCCTCCCACCCGCCCACCAGATCCTTGGATCCTCCGGAGAAGCCTGCCCATGTTTTGCCAGACACTGCCACGTCCTGGCATCCTCAGACCTGTGAAGTGAGACTGCTCCAACAACTCGCCCCAGCTGCTGGTGCAGAGACACACCTGGCAATGACAGCCAAGGACCTGCCCAGGCCAGCAAGATGTCTTCCATAACCATTAGCGATCAGGATCAGCACCGTCTCTGTCTATCAACCTTGGTCTCCTGTCCAGGCAAGTTAAGAGGAACAGATGATGTCTGTGAGACCCCAGATGTTCCCAGCATGGTGGACTGCAGCCTCTTCATCTTGTGTACTGCCTCATCATACTCAGCCGGTGCTGAGGAGCCAGCTGGTCAGCCAGGAGGGGACAATGCTGCACAATGAAGCCTTGGGACAACAAACTGAGCTATGGTGGACACTGGTCCCCAAAGCAACCATACCATGGTCTAACAACTGGATGTAAGTTTTAACTGGGAGAAACCCTGGGTCAGACCTGCAAACAGGGAAATTTGGGGGGTTCTTGTTGCTAAGCCAAAATAGTGCAAAACTGAGAGCTGGGAGGTGGATTTCAAGGACACAGGAAAGACACTAAATAAACACTAAGATGTTTTCACTCATCTCCTGGTCATTCATATTTTCAGTCTTGTTTCAATCCCCATAAAAATTCTACAAGGAAACCATGATTTACGTGCAGTCCAACAACTCTGGGAACTGGGGCTTGAGAAGAAACCCTTGTGAGCAGCCCCATTGCCATGGTAGCAACTCCTCGGATGTCTGCCCAGGCACCGAGCCTCTCTGTACAGCCCAGTGGCCCTGACCCTAGCCAGGCCAGCCACACTTACTGAGATTTCCTCCACCATCATAAATCCCTTCTAATTCCCTCTAAATTGTTCCTTGTCTCCATCAAAGCGCAGCTCCCTGCCTGCTTTGCCCGGCAGGGATTAGAGCAGCCCTGTGGAGCGGGGACCGCAGGCAGAGGGAAGGCAGAGCAGGATTGGCCCTGCCTGTGCATTGGCCTCTCCCTACATCCCTGTGCCCCTGCCTTGACTTCATGGCTAATCTGAACCCATCACAAACTGGGACTGGGGCCACCACGGAGGCTGCCATGGCATCAGCCTCCTCCGCTCTCTCCTAACCATGTCAGTTTTCCCCTTCCCTTGCTCATCTCCCACCCTATCCGAGCCACTGTGCTCCTTCTCTTTGGGAGCCTCTGGACGTCTTCCAGACCCACATGCCAGCACCTATTTGCTCCCAGTCCCCGACTTCATCTCACCCAGGAGGCTGAAAGCAACTTAACAGTCTCGGGGCTTTCACACACTGGCTCCAGCCTGCAGTGCATCATCTGCAGGCAGATCTGGGGGCTCTTCCTTTCCACCAGAGAAAAGGAGCAAGAAGCAGGAGACGCTGCTCCACCAAGGAGACCAGATACTGCTTATATAAGGGGCGATGAGAGGTCGCTTCAGCCCCCTATGCTCTAATCATTCAGAAGTAACCATTTCCTTACACAGTAATCCTCAAACCCTTCATCCATCCCCAGATCACTCCCTCCTCCAGACTGCAGCTATAGCCTCCTCCCTTGCTATCTCTGGCAGGACCATGGGAGCACACCTTTTCCACTGACGGGGAAACGGCACCAAAGAACAGCCTTAAATGCACAGCTGTACTTGCAACCATCCCTCGCAGAGTGCTTTAACTCCAGGAGTTAGAGATTCACAGACATAGCCCAGGTCCCAGTGACAGCACAATCAGTTTGATGAGAACAGGTAAGATGCCAGATTACCTCCTTTTCTCGCCCATTAGCGCAGGAAGGTTTGGGACCTCAGGGGCTATGCTGGAAGAATAGCACACACTGAGGCTGAGGCCAGGATGAGCCCGAGCTACATGGGGAGCCTCAGGTTTGGTGATGGGAAAGCACAGCACCATGCTGGGCTGGAGCCTGGAGCCCCCACCTGCACCAATGGGATATTTGGAAGAAGGCACCACACATTTCAGGAGCAGCAGGATTGTATTGGTCCTGACCAGACCACTGTGCATGGAGGAGTTAGTGATGCATCTGTGACCCGAGTACCCCCATGCCTGGGGGCAGCATACGCTGGGCTGTGCTGGATGTAGGGTGGTGGCCAGGCTGGGCTGTGTTGCACAAATCCTGGCCACAAGAAAACCTCAGCCCACTCATGGCAACAGAGGAGCTGGTGGGCAGCTCGCACTCCATCCTGCTCCCACCCGAGTGACCTCGCCTTCATCCCCCAGCCAGGAGCTCTCAAGAGAACAGCCTTTAGGAACAGAGTTGTTTTCTTCTAAGAAAATTATATCATGGCTCGAATGACCTGGACAAAGGGATGGAATGTACCCTCAGCAAGTTTGCTGATGATAGAAAACCAAGAGGGGTGGCTGACACCCCAGAAGGCTGTGCCACCATCCAGAGAGACCTGGACAGGCTGGAGAGTTGGGCAGAGAGAAACCTAATGAAATTTAACAAGGGCAAGTGTAGGGTGCTGCACCTGGGGAGAAATAACCCCCTGCACCAGGACAGGGTGGGGGTGACCTGCTGGAGAGCAGCTCTGAGAAAAAAGACCTGGGAGTCTGGTGGACAATAGGATGACCACGAGCCACCAATGTGCCCTTGTGGCCAAGAAGGCCAATGGCATCCTGGGGGGCATCAGGAAGAGTGTGGCCAGCAGGTCAAGAGAGGTTATCCTCCCCCTCTACTCTGCCCTGGTGAGGCCCCATCTGGAGCACCAGTTCTGGGCTCCCCCGTTTAAGAAGGACAGGGAACTGCTGGAGAGGGCACAGCAGAGGGCTACAGAGATGATGAGGGGCCTGGAGCATCTCTCTGATGACGAAAGGCTGAGGCACTTGGGTCTTTTTAGTCTTGAGAAGAGAAGACTTAGGGGGATCTGATCAATGCTTACAAATACTTAAAGGGAGGGTGTCAGGAGGACAGGGCTGGTCTTTTTTCAGTGGTGC
>JAOXNO010000052.1:29737766-29756131 GCA_028565335.1 Limnodromus scolopaceus | reverse complement strand
TGCCCAGAGAGGTGGTGGAGTCTCCTTCTCTGGAGACATTCAAACCCACCTGGACACGTTCCTGTGCAACCTGCTCTAGGTGGACCCGCTTTGGCAGGGGGCTTGGACTAGATGATCTCCAGAGGTCCTTTCCATATGGACCCCATATGGGGTCCAAACCCCATATGATTCTATGACTCTATGACCCAGAGGGAGAGCTTCTCTCCATGGACAGGATCGGCTCTGCACCCTGGGAGACACCCATCCAGTGCCCGTCTGATGCTGCGCAAACGCGGGGTGCCCGTCAGGTAAGATTTACTCACTATATATACTCCTTATTCTGTCTTATTAAAACTGCTATTTTATTGAGACAGTTGTTGTTGGGATTTTTCTGTTGAGCACTGGCTCACCTCAGCACCCCTGGTGCCGAACAGAGAGGACACACAGCTTCCCTGCCACCTGCAAAACCAAGGCTCATCATACACCAGGCCGGTGGACAGAGGCATAAAGTCCAGAAGGCCAGCAGGGAAGTGAGTGATTAGGGGAAGAAGAAGCCAAGGGATGCAGCCCCTGGCCAGGCAGCTCTGTCCCAGCCAGCCGGGACTCACCGCTGCATGCAAAATGCTCATTCCTGTGTGTTGCTCTTCCTTGCCTCCAGACACAGGCACAAACTCGATTGCAAGTCCCAGCCAGGATGTCCCAGCCCATGCCTGGACCACTCTTTACTCATTGGCCAGCCCTGTGCTTAGCAACGACCAATCCCAGGAGGTTATTTGCTGGCTACTGGGTAGGAAGATGCTGGGATTTCTCCCCCCTCCCCCCCCCCCAGTCTCCAGCACTGATCATTTCTGTCTCCAAATGAAGCCTCTGGCACAAACACACGGACAGGCACACACCTCCCCAAGGCCCCTGCTCCAGGAGAGGAACATCCCAGGGCCTCCTCCGCATCATCCTGCGCTGCAGCTTCCACTGCAGTGTGATGCATCCCCAAGGCAGGTCCCAGATAAGAGCACAGATGTGGGGGATCGGAGAGGAGAGGAACAGCTGCATCCACCTACAGGTCCCCCACAAAGCCTCAAGGTTTTACATCTTGCCCACAGGCTGTAGCTGAGACCTTACCACTGCCTGCTATGAATCGGGAACACCCACTGGCAACACTAGCCCAACCGCAACAAACACAGCCCTTTTGGGCTCCAGAATGAGCCCCCCGCCCCCCTCCCCTGCACCAAGAACATGGGAAAACAAGGCAGCTTCAAACCACTGCCTTCAAAAGCAACACAACTGAGCCTTTCCCTGTCACTCTTTTGGGTGGAAACTGCAGAGGAAATAAGCAGGGTCTGGTGGAAATCCACAGCAAGGAAACCGGGGAAAGACATTACCTCAGGCTCTGCCCCCTTCATGAGGCCAGTGCTGTACTATCGGTCCTGACCGTGACTGAGAGACCTGAACCCCCCCAGAAAGATCGATCTGAGGCCTAAATGACTTTAAAATTCTCCTGCTGCCTGACGAGGGGTTAATATGTTGAGCACGCAGGGGCTGACCTTGTGCACAAGGTGAGGCAGACCAGCAGGAGCGATGGGGAAGAACTGGTGTTCTTCTAAATCCTGCTTAACCTCCAATCAGTTTTCAACTCTGGAAAGAGTTGAAATTCATGAAAACCCAATGAGGACCCTGTCTGGAGGTGGCAGAGGGCCCGATCCCTCCCTTAGCCATGGGGTTTTGTAGCCCACTCACCAGGACACCTTCCCTTTTCACCCTGCACCCCCCAGCTCCGAGGGAAGGGACAGACCAGGGAAGGGTGGGAGTGAGACATGCTGGTAGACCACCAGTAGCTTTCATCCCCAGTGCAGCACTGCCCTGGAAAGCTCCCTTGAAAGGTGAGCCTTCACAAGAACAGGATGTTTCTCAAAAAGCATCCAACATACCTTGGGTTTCATCTCACAACAGCCAGATAAAAGTGGGGAGGAGCTCAGAAAGCAGTTGGACACAGGAAAGTGCATCCCTCTTGGCCTGTCAGTCTGGCACACAGGCAGAAAATGGCTCCAGCGTGGCTCCAGTGAAGGACATGCACTGGGGATTGTCCCACTGGGCTCCAGAGCCATAGCTATAGGCAGACCCCTGTGTACATGTGGTGGCCATCGCTGCAAAACACTAGGGTGCATAAGCCACCAGGTAAGGGTGCTGCTGCTGAGCATCCTGCCTGCCAGGGCACAGCAAATAGTCAGCTCCAGACTCAACCCTCAAAGCCATCGCGTGCATGGTGAATTCAGGCTTGGGGACCTCCCATCCTGCTACGCTCACAGCGCCCCATGGCACAGCACTGGGGACCATGCTGCCACAACATCATCTGACGGGCTGCTGGGATCTGCTCCCCCAGCAAGACCCTCCTTTAGCTGACAGCACCAACCCATGGAGCAAAGCCTAATGTCAGAGCTCCAAGGTGTCACTCTCTCCATGGAGAACCCATGGCTCTCCATGGCCAGGTTCCCCCAGCTAGGCTCTCAGGCACATACGCTGCTGGAAGGACATAGCAACTCAGATGCAGCCCTCAACACACCCAAATCTGGGGTGAAGGTTCCCTCAGATGAACCAAGATGTGGGGAATGATCCTGCGGTGACTGGCAATGGGTCAGCAAGAAAGAAGCAGAACAGAGGACCTCAGACCAGCCTTGCCTTTCAGCAGACTGTCAGAGCAGAGTGTTTTGCAGTGGTCAGACCTAAACTGATGCTTCGACTCCTTCCTTCTCTCACCATGCCAGCATGGGACTGGAGATCTCACGGGGGTGTTTGCTGTAATGAGTTCAGCTCTGGCAGTTAAAGTTAGAGCTCACCTCGGCCATCTGTCTAATGCTTCTGTAATTTAGTCCGACAACTCATGGTAACTTCTAAGGACCTTGTGCCCATGCATGTTGCTACTCTGAGATCTCACCAGCCACGAGCGCTCTGCTGACAGGTGTCCCAGGCTCCCTGAAGCGTCTGTCGTCTTATTAGCAGAGCCTCCACTTGGGATTTATTTTCCATCCAGAATTTAAGCTGAATTTATGTATTAACTAAAGACTATTAGTGCCAAAAATAAGTGGAATGCCACTTGCTCAGCAACACAGGCCTTACGAGGGACCACGTGGCACAGCCAACCCACCCAATCGCAACCCCAGAGAGGCTTTTTATAGACACCCACGTCTGATGGAGTGCAAGTGATGCTTGGCTTGCTGCAAGCTTTGCTCTGCAAGTGTCTTGATTGCAGGGGGAGGGGAGAGAAATATCCCTGCATCCATGGGCAGGGGGCACGGTTCCTTCCTCTCTGCTGACTGGGTATGCAGCCAGGTGGAAATGGAACTGGTCTAGAAGCAGGTAATGGCAGAGCTGCCTCATTTCCCTGCTACAAACAGCTCTGCATGCAGCATGCAGCTTCTGACACATGGCACGCACACTGCTGAGAGTCTCAGTGCAGTATCTCAACATCAAGGGTCCTCCACTTCCCTCTGAGCAAGACTGCTCAAGGGAGAAGGAAAGGTCACCCAACATCAGCTCTAGCTGATGGTGACTCCTCTGTTTCCCAGGCTGTCCCCCACACCGAGCTGGCTCAGCTCCTGGGAGAGTGACACTGATGTCACTCTGAAGGCTTCTCCAAGGACTCTGATCAATCTACGCTGTGAGGGACGTGAAGCCACAGCAACAGCCCAGCACTGCCACGGCCAGCAGCCCTGGGAAGCCCACACTGCACACGCTGATGCGCAGAAGGGTCAGTGGGAGGCAGAGGGCAGCCCTTGCATACCAAAACAGCCATGCCTGGCACGGGCTCTTCCCTTGCATTGCTCCCTGCCCTTCTCCCCTCGGAACCATTTTGCACCCTTTGCCAAGCCAGACTCAGCTGCTGAGTGTGCGACGGGCAGCGGCCAGCGTGGGTTTGCTGGTCTGGTAGCTCTCTGCAGTACACACAGCACACTGGCCTGGAAAAGGGCTGCTTGGGCCACGACACAGCATGGGGCAGCGCACAAACAACCCACGGCCCATGGCTTGGGCCAAAGGAGCATCTGGGTCACAGGCTCGCTGCAGAGATCAGTAGGGCTGGGACAGGCACAGCTTCTTTGCACAAACCTCCCTGGTCCAGGAGCTGCCGGCAGAGGTCTCAAGTTGGGCCCAGCTGCCTCCTTGTCCAAGGGTCTGTGGCCTTCCGTTACTCATGGCCCAACATACCCAGAAAAACCTGGGGAACTCACATATCCACCAAGTCTCCAGCTGTCTGCAGGCCTTCATTACAGGCAAGTGAGAACCACGTGGGCAAGAGGTCCTGGACCTTCCACAAACAATCAGAGTGGTTGAGGTTGACAGGATCTCTGGAAGTCACCTGGTCCAACCCCCCTGTTCAACCAGGGCCACCGAAAACAGGTTGCCCACCTCCATGTCCAGATGGCTTTTGAATACCTCCAAGAATGGAGACTCCAACCTCCGTGGGCAACCTGTGCCAGTGCTAGGTCATCCTCATAGTGAAAAAGTGTTTTCTGGTGTTCATAAGGAACCACCTGTATTGGTTGTGATGGGTTGTGATGGTTGTGCCCATCATCTCTTTTCCTGTCACTGGGTAACACTGAAAAGAGCTGAGCTCCATCCTCTTTGTACCCCCCCTTTAGGTATTTATTGATAAGATCCCCCTGAGCCTTCTCTTCTCCAGCTGCAAACTTCTGAGGTACACATTGTCCCATCATCCAGATCATTAATGAAGATGCTAAATGGGACTGGACCCAGAATTGACCCCCCAGGGTACACTGCTAGTTACTGCTCTCCAACTAGACTGTGTGCCACTGATCTCCACGCTCTGGACCCAGCCATTCAGTCAGTTTTCAGTTCACCCCACTGTCTGCTCATCCAGCCCATACATCAACAAGAGGATCTTGTGGGAGAGAGTGTCAAAGGCCTTACTGAAGTCCAGGTAGACAATGTCCAGTGCTCTCCCCTCATCTACCAAGGCAGTCATTGGATCCCAGAAGGTGATCAGGTTGGACGCAATGTTCTTCCTCTAGGCTATCTCAGACTTTTGTGACTTTTCACCTCAAAAATCATCCAACTTCCAATAAATATGCCTATGTCTCACCAGTAAACTGCTGCAAGAGGGAAGCCTAGAAGGGATGCTGAGAGTCTTTCCCAACAGGCAGGCCCAACCTGTGTGTCCTGCATATTTAGCAGGCACCAGCCAACTTCATACTCCCAATTCTCATCCAAATACTGAATTTGCAGGAAATTTCCTCCAAAAATAAGTCTAAAAGGAAAAAAAAGGTTATGGAGACACCTTCACGTTTTCAGACAGGGTACAGCCTCAGAGAACACTGCAGAAAAAGGAACCAATGCCATTGTTAAAAACATGTTAGGGTTTTCTTAGCTCAACTGCAATTATTGCTCTGAAAGCTCAGGATGTACGATAGAGAAGAGTGTGTGTGGGAGGGAGGAGAGAAGGGGGAAAAGAGAAAGACAACAGCAGCATGGGAGGAAATTCAACACTGCCAAGTGAAAGCCACCGTGACAGGCAGAATTTATTTCCTTGAAGAAGGGTTTCCCGTGTCATCTGCTACACAAAGAAGGAAAAAAAACCACATTATTTTGAAGAACATCGGCCATGACAGTAATACTCCTAGGAGAGGAGTTTCCCTTGGATGCTGCAGCCAGGAGAGTACCCCCATGTAACCATTTCCTCTCCCTCCAACAAAGCATGAGTTTAGCCCAGCAAAAAAACCCACTCTACGTAAAATCCTGTTACCAGCCTCACTTGCTGAAAGGTGTGTGTCTGTTACAGCAAAGATCTCCAAACCTCCAAGCCCCACTGCTGGGCAGATTTCTGTCCCAGGGACATGGACATGTTTTCCACAAACTCCACACTCACCCCCTCCTACCAATCTGATAACTCTCCTGGGAACGTCCCTTGCCTGGCAGGTTGTTGACCTTAGTTTTTAAACAGAAGGAGCCCAGTGCATGGTCCCCCTCCCCACCCTGGCACTGCCCATCTCCGTGATCACTCTTCCCTCCTCAAATCCGGCTGCCTGTCTGCAGTGTCTGGGAACCTGTGCTGTGGCACCAGGTTTCTCCTCTAGCAAAGGCAGGCAGCAGAGCTGGCAGGAGCCGCTGCCTGACGGGGCATCGCTGACCCTGCTCCTCACACCCTCAGCCCAAAGGAGACCGAGACAGCAGCTCTGCTACCAGCTTTGGCTGCACTGCTAGGATCTCTGGAAAAGCCCCATACCAGCCCACTTAAGAAATACTCAAGTGAGACAACTTGGACTCTGCAGCCTCTTTGGGCCAGAATCAGAGGCTTGGCAGAGCTCGCCTGTGCTGCGCTTCAGGTCAGATTTAACCTGGCACCCCACGGGTCCAGGAGGTGAAGCGCCAAGGACTTTATTGCCTACCCAGAGAATGGAAAGGCTAGTGCTGCTCTCCTGGCTCTGGACACAGCCTGACCATTGAGCCAGAGGGGTGGGAAATTCCCTGAAGGCAGAGTGATGGGAAAGGGCACTGAATTATGAAAGAGATGTCAGGAAATGAAACCCTGTGACACATCCCCTCCCAGTAGGTTCACACAATGTTTTCAGTAAATCTTGTGCAACATAAGGAAACATCCCAGATGGAGATCAGCCCTATCCACAAAGCCTCAGCATCCCTCATCCCAGGCACAAGCCCCACAGGGATCTGTGCAGGGGCAGGCACTAAGCGACCTCTCTCAGAGCCTGACCTACACCGGAGCACAGACAGTCACACGTCTCCCCATGCGTTGAGAGCAAAGGGCAGAACGAGACTTCTGTCTGGAGCTGCAGAGCTGCTCGGCACCGGGACTCCAGGAGCCACCTCCAGCCCCAGGAGCTCCTGTGGCACGGAGCTCAGCACCAGCCGCCTTGTAGCCGTGTAGCCGCCCACCAGCCAACACAGGCAACAAGCAGCTGCAGTCCTGCGGCCACCCAGGGCTGCCTTGGCACCAGCCACTGCAGGAAAACCATAGCCAGGCTCCCAGCAGAAAGGTTTCAAAAGGTTACAGTTTCCTAATGGCACCTTTCACTATCCCTATCTGCTTTTCTGAAGACAGAACCCTCTTCACCTATGTATGATTTGGGAGTTACCAGCTCCTCTCCTGGATGCTTTAACATCTAAATATGAGGTCTGCTGGTCTCATCAGCCAGTTTCAAAGTTCACCACGGAAAGGTATTTTCTCTCCTTGCTCAAAGAACCATCCAGAGCCTCCTTCCTGCAATGGCTGTAGCTTAGTTCATGGCTACCAGTCTGATTACAGGTGACAGCATGTACTTTCTTGGCAAATTTCCTACAGGTGTATCAACACCATGGGCAGGATTCCCTCTGCTCCCTTGCACCTGCGCTATCCTGGTGTGACAGCTCTGGTCCCTGTGCTTTTGCTCTGATTACAGGGAGCAGAAGGCAACTCAGCCTGAAGTGCTTGGGAAGGAAGAAGAGGCCTGAAGCTGTCTGTGACCTGAGGCAGAAGAGCTCCCGGATTAGCTGTCTCAGCACAGGCAGAGAGTGCAGTTATCTTTCCTCTCACCAGGAAGAGTCTGCAGAAGTAAACACGCACACAAACCTGCCTGCCTGGGTTTGGATCACCTCCCAGTAACATTTACTGACACGTAGCATCCCAGAGGGCAGGGGAACGGGCCCTGATGGCAACCCCTAGGGTCATTTCAAGCCACAAAACACAACTCTAATCATTCAGCCCTGTGCAGCAGCTACAGATTTGCAGAAGCTTCCAAGCATCAGCAGATCAGCCACTCCGCCTTCCTCACCCAAGCATCCTTCCATCACAGCACGCACCACAAAGCCGCTCAGCCCTCTCACAGCTTGGCAAATCCTCTCTCCACACCATCACGCAGCATCAAGTGACCTTGGGGATCCATGCTCACCGCCAGCACCCCCAGCTAGTTCTGAGCACCAGAAGAACAGCCTGGATGCCAGCAGCCTGCATTTCACCACGCAATGGACTGACAGAATCGTCTCTTCACACGTCACAGCTCCCCCACGCAGAGGGAGCGTGCCGCTGCAGATCAGAGGCAGGTTTGGGACCGCAAGTTTATGTCTTTGTGGATTTAACACCTTTGCTGTGAGCTGAACTTGGCTGGGAAATGTTCTGAGCTAGGTGGCCACCAAAGAGTCAACACGCTGCTGATCGGGACCAGACAGGTCCCTTGCAGTCCCGTTCCAGGAACAAGGCAGGGCTCCTCCACCCCCAAACACCCACTCAGATCCTTCCAGCTACGTGGAGTACAGCATCTGCCTCCTTTTTAGCAGAGTCTGCCACCTCCAGGGAGAACCAGTTGGCAACAGAGACAGCTCTCCACCCAGGAGGATGGACTGCTCTGAGGTCCACCAGGGAAAGGCACTGGAGGGAGTGCAGGGCTTCACTACCATTTCTGCCAATTACCGGCACTGATACACCGATCGGAACCCAGCACACCACCAGTTGTTGCCTGCTTTCTAGCACACCACGCAAAGCAGCATCTTTCCTGCTTGCCAGGCAGGGAACCTCGGGGTGGGGATGCTGAGCAGCTCTCCTACGATCAGTGGCACAGATGGGAGCTGAACCACATCTCCAAGCCCAGCCCCTCTTGCCTTCACTGGTTCCCTCCAGAGCACGAAGCCACCCAGACACACCTCTCAGCACAACTGCGCAGAGAGAGGGCTGAGATTAACCCATACATCTGGCTTCCTGTGCTGCACCCCACACAGACTGTCCGGATGCTAGAAATGGGCTACATACTCCACAGAGCTCCTTCTCTGGACCATGGCCCAGGTGATGGAGATCAGGGTCCATGGAGGAATTACTGATCAATAGATTGAGAAATGTGTCACTTGCCCCCTGCAGAGCACATCCCTTCTGGGGCTAAAGCCACCGCACTGCTTCAGCCCCGTACGGTCCTTCTCTCCCCACTGCAACCCACCCCTTCTGGAAAGGACATATTTGGGGAAATGCAGAATCAGCAGCTGCACTCCAACCATGCCGTGAACAAGGTATGGCCTCTGGGAGCCTGTGTCATCCTTCTTCCCTGTGGCCCCAGCAAGACACTGTGCAAAAAAGGGCTTTTTTTAGGTGACCCCATGTCTGCTGCTTCCTCACCCTAATTCTTGCAGGTGATGGAGGTGATGAAGAATTCCTAATTTCCAACCAAGCCATCCTACATCTACCGCTGTCTCACCCAGTGCCCAAAAAAATCAGGGCCTTTCCAAAGCCACCAGAACACCTCATCCTCTCTAGGGTTTCCCCTTCTTGCCTGTGAGTGCATTTGTGCTCTAGGGCATCATCTGGTCTGGGACTTCTACAGAATTTGAGGGTGGCAGATCATTGGAATAGGCTGCCCAGGGAGGTGGTGGAGTCTCCTTCTCTGGAGACGTTCAAGACCCGCCTGGACACGTTCCTGTGCAACCTGCCCTGGGTGGACCTGCGTGGACCTGGGTGGACCTAGTCAGGGGGGTTGGACTAGATGGTCTCCAGAGGTCCCTTCCAACCCCATATCATTCTGTGATTCTGTGATTTGCCAAGGCCTGCAGTTGCTGTTGTGCCTGAACATCCAAGAAACAACAACAGTCATCCTACAGACCCAGCCTCTCGTGCCCCCCATGCCAGGAAGACCAGTTTAAATCACCAACCTAGGGAGAAAGTGTGCCAGAGAAGAGCAATCCCTGTGTAACAGACCTCCATCCCAGCTGCACGCCAATTTCCTGACATCAAGGCAGCTTTCTGGGAGTGTTCAAGATGAGGGCAGCGCTGGGGTAGTGGGACACTCATTTGATGTCTGCCCCATCTGCTTGGCACCCAGCAGCACTGCCAGAGGCTGGAGGAGCAGGGCTGGGTGTGCGGATGCTGGAATGGGCACTGCCTCATCCTGCCATGTATATGGAACATGCCAAGCCAAGGCAGGAGCTGCAGGAAGGACCTGGCAGGCAAAGTCCTCCAGCTCCTTGCTGCCTCAGCTCTGCGGATCTGGGGACGTGCTTATGGGACTCAGGCTCTCCAGCACTGTAAGAAAAGGTCTCCAGATCTCCTCAAAACCAGCAGGTAGCACCTCGCTGTGCCAGGTTCCCCCAGGACAGGAATCTTCTCTTCATTCCAGCACAGGGCATAAAGGTGCAGCTTCCCAGGCAGGCAGCAAATGTCCCAATAACCCCATGAGAAGAGGCTCTGATGTTTCCTAGGTCACACCAGCCTCATCAGGCAGCTCCTCACAGAACTCAGGGCCAGTAGCACAAGAGAAAACCCAGCAGGCAGGATGGGAAGACAGCTCCTTCTCCCAGCAGGGGTACAGGGAGAAGGCTGCTGAGACCCTACACAGCAAGAGTCTCAGGGATGCTGATGACTTCAGCCAGACTCCCAGCAGCAACTGTCAGCCTGGCTCAAGGCTGAAAGCAGCCTAGGGAGACTCAGATGCCAAAGTCCCTGTTCCTCCTCTCCTCTGCACCAAGCCATGCAGAAGGGCAGCTGAAGTAAACCAGAGGGGTGGAGATGGGAAGGAGGGAACACCAGAACAGCGGGTCCAGACAAAGGTCAAAGGTTCCATCATTGCTGTTACTACCATCCTGCAGACCCATGGGGAAGATCCAACCTCCAAGCAAGGCATCCTGACAGTCCACTCGTACTCCTTGTCATACTTCCAGGGGCTAAGGAATGTGTTGTTAATTGTCCTTCACACACTCACACACCTCTGATTGCTGGGAAAGGCCACATTACATTGGTAGATTGCTGACAGCAGAGGCTGTGCCTAATCCTGACTTCACCTTGGCTTGACCCAAGTGCAGCCCACCTCGAACAGCTAAAGCAGACAGTGCAGCAGCAGGGAGCCAGGGTTCAACGGGGACAGACTCCGGTGAGTGCAGCAGCCAGGGCTGGTGCATTGCTGCCAACTTTGAGACGGCCCGCAAAGCAGAGCTAATTCCAGTCCCCACCCTCCTGCCAAGCCATCTGCCTGCCCCGAGACCACCGAGAGGATCCTGAACAGCATTTCATCGTTACCGAGCCACTACGAAAAGTGGATGAGCAGTGATTGATTATAGTGAATGCAAATACCTGCCTTCTGACCCCAAACTGGCAGGACCTGACTAGCTCTCACACTAAGTAGTACAACATGTCCTTCCACTGGCTCTGCAAAGCCTTCCCAGCCTCCTCAGTGTTTCCACAAGCCATCAGGCACAGCACTACCCACCCAGACCTGTCCTAGAAAACCATCACGTCCAAGATCTCCTCTCCATCAACCCTGGGGTCTTGCTCCCACCTACAGATCCCACAGGCTCATTTCCAGCATCTGAACCCATTGGGAATGCTTTCCCAGCATCCTCACCTTCATCAAGAGGGAAAAGCACAGTCACCTCACGCCAGAACAGGGTGAGAGTGGGGGTCAGAAGGGTGGGAGCTGGGCGCTCTGTCACAAGCATGACAAGTCTCCATTCATCAAGCACGTGTGTCCAGGACCACAGAGATGCTGTGCCCAGAGATAACAGCAGCTCTCCTCCAGTAGGCCACCACCTATGAGGCATTCCTGCAAAACTAGGACACACAGTCCTGCCTGCAAGGATGAACTCAGTTGCCCTCTACGAGACAGTAAGTGACAGGAATATAGGAAAGAATCACACTGTCCTGCCACAGACAATGGGGCATGGGCCAGATGGGGGGACCAGTGAGAACTGCTGCAGCCACCAACCCCAGCAAGAGACCTTAAAGAACTGCCCTGCCAGGGAGAGATGCTGTGAGCAGATGCACCTTGTGCCTGGGCTACAACATCAGACAACAGAGTGGGAACGGACCCAGGCACTTATCTAGTCCCTAGTCTCAGATCCTCTGAGCAGGCTATCTTGCCTGCCTGCAAGGAGATCACCCATACCAGGGTCATTCCTGATGGGTGTTTGCCCAGCCTACTGCCAAAACACTCTGCTGATAGCTCTCGCCCAGCTCCAGAGCAGGCTGGTAGGGACAAGGGGACAGCTCCTTGCAGATAGGCAGATACCCCTGACTTCCAGTTCCCACAGCCTTGTCTGGGCTGTTGCCATCTTCTGACCTCTCTCCTGCAGACAGCTTCTTCCCATCAGCCCACTTAGCTCCATCCTCAAGGTGCCACATCAGCTGAGGCCATGCTCAGCCCATGCCACTGCCACAAGGCCCAGCCCAGTTTCAACCCTTGGTTCATACTGGGGAGCACTTCTAGGAGGTCACCCTTTGGTCACGGTTTGGGCAGCAGAGATACCTCAAGGGAGCAACTGCTCGGGGTAAGACCCCAAGACAGGAAGGAAAAGGAGAGCAGAGAGGAGTCCTTGACCCAGACAATCAGCCAGCAATGCCAAGACACGGGTACAAACTTGGCAAAAGCTGGCTGACCCTAACAGGCACAGAGACAAGAAACCCCACTCAGCTGAACACCAGTGCCCTGGGTCTCCAAGGCAGCATCTCTCTCCCCCTCTGACCCACTGAATCTCTTATTTCCTTGTTTCTTTTTTCTTCCCTGATACGAATTCTCTCCTTCCCCTGAGCAGCTTCAGTGCTGTCTGCTGCAACTTCCACACAAAACTTCTCCCCAAATCCTCCGGGCACAGAGCGGATCCTTCCCCTACCCAACCACATCCCAGATTTCCCTGCCTGGAGTTATAAAAATTATTTTCATTCATGCTGCAAATCATTTGCTCCACTCTAGTAACCCATGTTCTGGGGAACCTCATGTTGTCCTCCTCCAGACCGCTCACCCTTTTACCCAGGACAGAGTTGGACCACGGGGATTGAATGAAAGCAGTTTTCAATGACCCTTCTGGCCAGGCTTTGCAGCACACAGTCCAGGACTGAGCTGCAGCAGCTGAGCATGGGGAGCGTCGTTGAGCAGAGAAAGAGCAGCACAGTGATTCATCTTCCTTTTGATCTTGTCTACCTTTGCAGAGTCAATACCCTGTCCCCAAAATTTCTGGCAGTTGGCAGACCTCTCCACCTCCACCCAGACCTGAGAAGGCAAGTGCTGAGAGGGGCTGGCACCCGTCAGGGGTTTGACTGCTGCACCCCAACTCAGGAGGTAAGCGGATGTCTGCCTGCCAAAGTTGCCAGGGAGATGAGCTTCCTCCAGAGCCCCCCCTCGCCACGTACGTCCGCCCGAGCTCCCACCGAGGACAGGCGTCCTCCACCATCTGCACCGGACAGAGCACCGCACAGTGCAGAGGGAGAGGGGCAGGGCTTCTCATTCAAACGGCACCATTTGGACATGACAGCGTGGTCCAGCAGTCCGGGAGGGTGCACGCTCACATCCTGGCAGCCTCCTCTGATCAGCGGGGAGAGCAGAGAGAGAGGCAGGATCTACTGACATCTTTGCTACACTCAGCCCAGCTCCCCACAAGCGTGACCAGAACTGACCACACTGCTGCACCCAGCACTGGGTGGGCACAGAAGGACCAGCAGAAGCTGCCAGACAGCTCCAGCACCTCCCAGCTCAGCGGAGGCACTTTATCGCTCCCCAGCACTTCATCGCTCAGGCTCTTCCGCAGTGAGAATTTCTCAGAGGACCAGAGTCGCCCACAGGCTCGCAGCCTCGCAAACCTCCTGTCCACCACAGATCAATCTCCTGTGACTCCTCCTGGCCAAGCTCACCTCTGTCCTTCTCGCTCCACCCACACCCTCCCCTGCCAAAGGCCAGCACGGTTTGCTGGGGAAAGCCTTCGCGCTGCTCCGGGGCAGCACAGCTCTCCTCTAGACTCAGCACCGTCACGCAGTGACTCAGGAGGGGACACGGAGATGGGACTTTTGTCCCAAACCTGGCAAAGCAGCAGCCATTCCTCGTAGGACCCAAGCCACTGGCAACCCCATCTGATCCTGCTGGGAGAGGCACCTTCACCCCAGTACAGCACCAAAACTGACCCCTTGCAGGACTTTGCAGTAGATTTTGGGGTGTGTCAAACCCTTTAAGGCTCAAAGCCCTGGTGACCATGGTGCATTTTGCCTTTGGCAGCCCAAACCAAGAGGGGAACTCAGCTGCAGCAGAACATGGCTCCGTTTTTGCTTGATGATGGCAGTTTATTGCCTTTGTGCTCCCAAGCATGCACCAGTTTTTGATCCAGATCCAAACCCAAGTCAAGGTGTTGCCTGTGATTTAGAAAGGGCGTTATGCTTCAGGGCCCATATCTAAGGGTTATTAGCTAGCAGAGCACAAAGACAGCCACCGAGCAGCAGCTGGTGCCCAGGGGCTGTTCATGGAGAGGCCCTAGATATAGAAACAGCCCTGCTGGGATCAAGCAGGAGCCTTTTTAGTCTCCTGTTACTCATACAGATCCTTGGGGAGAAGCTTTATTTAGTCAAATGTTTCTGAAAGGGAGACTGAGAAATTAGCCAGGCTTTGCTCCAGGCACAGCACATGCCCGAGAGTGGACAACCTCCCTTGTTTCAGGTACACCTAAAGTCACCACAGCACTGGCTGACCAAAGTTGCAGTTGCCAGTTCCCCATCACAGACGGGAGACAAGAAACTCACGTGGCCACGGTCACCCAGCCACTGCGGGTCCATTGCCAGGCCAAACCCTGTGTGCCAGCTAACCAGGAGCAGAGACCACCCAGAAACCTGCCATCCTTGCAAGGGGCAAAAGCTTTCTGCAACAAAGTGACCGTTCCCCAACTGCAGAAACTCGAGGCAAGAAGGAAGCAAGTTTTCACTCTTCTGCAAACCTAAGGAAGTGTGATTTTTCTGAAGGTGGTGAGAAATCGTTTCAGACAGCTTTAATTAGCAGGGTGGTGCGTGAGAAAATCCAGCTTTGCTGTTCCCTGCTCCACAGCTGTCCTGGGACGAAGGGAGAGCACCCACATCGGGGGCTGGAGCCCACCTGCACCTTTCCCCTGTGCCTGCATGGCCTGGAGCAAGCCCCGTGATCCGCAGGATAGCGGAGCAGGGTATTTTTGCATGAGCTGCTGGTCCAAAGTTGCCAGTGCTATTTCAGGCAGCAACACCTACACTGTAATCCAGAGAGCTGCATTTTCCCGCGGGCACTTCAAAATCAGGCCTCCCTCCTCTCCTCCCAGGCCAGCTGTAACTAACCTGGCTCCCAGCATCAACAGACAAACAGCTCCCAGCATCATGTGGCCACCGAGTGCAGCGCCACAGCCCCAGCACGTTCCTGATTTGCACCGAGACCAAGGCACCTTCCGACTAGGAAAGAAAAAGACCTCATCTCACAAGAAGTACCTGCTGCCACAACAGGTCCTCTGCCTCCAAATCCTCCCAGGGATCTGCCACCACCGGATTACTCACTCAGACTAAGCTAGCTAATCCTACAGGCAAGTCGCATACTTTGTCCTGGAACTCTGCAGTGTTTTCAGTGAGGTGCTCCAGGAGATGAACAAGCTCTAATTAAAGCTACTCTGCAAGTTCCTGCATACGGAGGCAGGAAGACATTTGTTCCTCTGTGAAAGCAGAAATCAGAACTCAGAAAGGTTAAATCCCTGCCAGCGAGAGCACCTCCTGTGTACAAAATACCTGCAAATACATCTTTTGCCCAGGAAGCATGGGATCATATAGAGTAGAAAGCAGATGATGACACAAGCAACCCTTAAAGATCAGGAGGGTCAGGACCACCCTTTCTGGACTCAAATCAGGCCCCAGCAGGGGATACTACGCCACACAGCCACCCCCCCAGTGACAGCCAGAGCCCTAGCTTGCACCTATTTCTTCCTCCATGAAGCGCATGTAGGCAAACAAGAGATAAGAGACCATCCAAAATTAAGGAGCTAGAAGATGTAAAGAAAAGAGACAGGAAGAGAAGCAGTAATGGGAATCATTATATAACTATGAAAAAAGCATAATACTGCCAGTGCAGAAAAGATTTTAAGATGGGCAGGTGGGTAGTGAGACTCACAGCATCCTGGGCCCCAGGACGAGCAGCTCCCTGGGTGCCAGGGGGACGCAAACCCATGGCTGGGCAAAGATGCAGAGGCTGCAAACCTCGGGGGTTTGCAGGAAGGGAAGTTCCAGCCCCTAGAGCCTGCCCAGCAGGGGGATGGCCAAAGTGAGTATCCCTATCCCTGAATCTCAGCAGGGGGGGGGCACGGACATCAGACAGCCCAGCCAAGCCCCTGTGCACATGCCACTGCACCGACCGGTTTCCCTGTTCTGCCTCCCTCGCCCCATGCTGCCCTCCCCTCTCCTGCAGCCTCCCTGGCTCTGCCCGGTGAGGGTCTGGGTCCTGCGCAGAGTCTGACCACCCACCTTCTCTCATCCTCCGAGCCGTGCAACCAGCAGAGACTGTCCCTTGGAGAGAGACACAGATACTCCAACCACACGCCTAATCCTACAACGCCTCCTGGACCTCAGCAAGAAGCGAGAGCATCTCAGCCTGTGAGAAGGGGATGAATCACTGGAAGACAGACGCAGGCACGGAGCCAGAGCAGGGAGAAGATGGTTCTCCATCTTTGGGATCAGGGTGAACTGGAGTGATCAGAGCCACGAGCGCCCTCTTCACCCACACAGAAGTGGCCCCAGCAACCGTCCCCTTAGCTCCGTAATATCCCGAAAACTGCTGCAGCCTGGCTGTCCCTCAGAGCGCAGGTTGTGGCTAGACACTTCACCCCCTGCTAGCTCTGGAGTTGTCCACAGACCCCGCCTACAGCAAGGACAGGAGATAGGAAATAGCCCTGCACCCTCCAGGTCTCCCCTCCCGACAGGAGCCAAGGGGCAAGAAGGCAGACCATGGCCTGGTTTCCCAGTCCACACACCTTTGCAGCAGCTCCAGCGCTACGAATCAGAAGATCCTGCCAGGAATGTCACCTTCAGAAGTAACCTCCCAGCCAAACTGAGAGCATGGAGTGCTTGGGGAACCACAAGTTCAGCAGGCTGAGGCTCCTGTTTATTCTTCACCACTGAACCAAACCACAGTTATGACAGTTCCCAACCACCAGCTTTTATTTTTCCTTTGCAATCTGCTGTAGAGCTCTGCTGAGACAACGCTCCCCCCAACCTGCAGAGTCCCTTAGCCCGGGAACCTATTCAGACCATCAGAAATAGAGACACAAAAGCAGCAGCTCAAGAAGGTGTCACGGGCAAAATGACACCCCTTAACTTGTTGTTACATCAGCCTACACGTTAATATGCTGGGCCTGATCCAGGAAGCAACGGAGCAGCCTCCATTCCTCTTAAAGTCATACCCTGCTGCTCAGAGGTGCGCAAATTTGGAATCCTTCTTGCTTTAAAAAAAACATAAAAGCAACGTACCTTTCGATGTGCTTTCACCTGATGATGAGATGACAATCCAGAGAAACTCTCCCATTTACCTTCCTTTTAACTCTGCAACCAACAGCTATTTCACCAAATCCTCTATGTCCGTGATGGCCCACATACAGATGCACATGAAATTAGTGTCTCCCAAATTAGTTTTCTCATATGCAGTCCTAGCCCATTTTCCTCAACAACACGTTATGATAGGCAAGGTTCCGCCTTTCTCCCAGGAAACACAATCTTCTAAATTTATCGTTTGGATGACTAAAAAAAGAGATGGGTCTGTCTTTCAAAATCTGGGGTCAGCAGCCTAGTGTTTGTGCCAGAAACACCTAGTTAATAACACAACAACAACAACAAAGCATCACGCATATGTTCATTACAGAGCTAAGTAGAACTTGACAAGGCACCTTGGTTTTAACGAGGCAAAAGGCCAATTGACCTGATGAGGAAGCACAGCGTGCTGTCGTTGCGTGGGGAACCTGGAATCCCTGGAGATACGCCCTGTACGTCCTCGTAACCCACCAAACATGAGAGACTCAAATCCATTTCTGATGGCGCTCCGCGGTGCTCGGCGCTCTCCGGGTTAACGCTGGCCTTCTCCGGATTTTGTGACACAGTACCTGAGCGTTCCAGCCAGGCGAAGGGCCGGCCTCACGTTTTTTGTCAGCTCAGATCCCAGCCCTGGGAAAATGCAGTCATTGTCTTTGCCTGGTCCCCCACCGCCCAGCCCAGGGCAGGTATTCACCCTGCCGGAGGACCCCGAGGAAAATCCAGGCACAAAAGGAGTAACTCTGCGCCGGGCACTTCCCCACTGAAGTCATTTCATAACTGGGCTCTCAGAGGCGGCGGCGGAGGGGCGTGCAGCGCGCACCCGGCACAGCGCGGGGGCATCCACAGGAGCCATCGAACCATCGAACCGCACCGAGCGAACAAAAGAAACCCAACTCCACAACGCGGGGCCGTTATTTTGAAGGAGTCAAAACTTCCCAGCCCTTAGGGCACACCTGGAGAGCCCGCACCCGCCCCAGGCCCCGCACCCCCCCGGGGAAAGAGCCCTTCTCCGCACCCGTAAACACGCCCGGGGAGAGGAAGGCATCAGCGGCACCGGTGCGCACGGAGTTAACGGAGCCGCCGCCGCACGCCGGTAGCGGCTCCCCCATCACCGAGGCGAACCGAGGGA
>JAOXNO010000052.1:29695396-29723289 GCA_028565335.1 Limnodromus scolopaceus | reverse complement strand
TTAACACCCCCCCCCCCCCCCTCTCATGAAACATGGAAACTCCAAGTATAACTAGAACCAACCAATTTCTTGGGTTTTGCTAGTTCAACGGGTAGAAATCGAGTCTCTCTTAGGTGGGTTGGAAAGGAGGCAGGGAAAGCAAATTTCTTCCACAAATGTGCAATTTGCTCGTTTAAAAACCTGATGCTTCTTATTGGTTTGATTGCTTTTTGAGAGATAGGGATCTGCCTAAATCCCTGGAGAGTTTCTGTTAAAGCAACACTGACGAGACTTTTTTATTTTTAAATGCAAATTTAAAATCCTGGTTTGCATGTGAGTTTTTGGTTTGGTTTTGTTGTTGTTGTCATTGTTGTTTTTTCTTCTTCTGCTTTTTTCTTTCTTTCTTTCTGTTTTTTTGGTTGGGTTTGGTTTTTTTGTTTTTTTTTTTGGTTGGTTTGTTTTGTTTTGCTTTGCTTTTTGTCAGGCTTACCCAAACTTTCCTTTTATTTTCTTATTGCCCTCCTCTGCTGGCTGCCTGCTCTGTGCTAACTCAGCCTGTGTAACTGAAGGGTCGCTGTTCGTATTGCTGTTTGGACTATTTGGAAGAGGAATCCAGCATAGTTTTAAGTTCTCAAGCCAAGCTTTGTACTTTCTGCTCGTTCGCTTCTCTCCCTAAAAGTTTTACTCTTCTTGGCTTCCTTCTATGATGTGTGAAGATAGGTGAAGGGATCTGAATTTTTGGTAGCAGAAGAGAGAAGCAGGCTATATGCAAAGTGTTGTCAAAATGTTTTGACAAAGCCCACAAGGTAAACAAGCAAGTTCCATTTTTATTCTTGATTCTTTCTGCTGTTGTCATCTCCTGTGCCACTTGCAACAATGAAAGATAATTTCAGCCCAGAGCTTTTTTCGAGCCTGTGGTTCCTTTTACTCTGCTCACTTGCATATGATTTAGCTCGCTGGCACCGCAAATGTTGTGTGTGGGTTGCAAACGTGGCGAGGAGATAGGCGTATGGAGTTTAAAGCTAGTTAAGATTGATCTAAATGGACTTTCAAAATTACAAACTTTTTTAAAAGCCTGTTTTAACCAGAGCTTGTTATTTGGACCTGAAGTTCATGGCATCTTTTATTCTCACAAGCGGGATCTGTTGATGTTGGGAGGGAGATGACCTGGCGGCAGGGAAGGATGCTCCTCTCCTCAGGTTCCCCTGCCGGGGAGGCTGCTCTGCTCCCGCCGGCGGTGTGGTGCCTGCTCCCGTGTCGCTCAGCCCCGCTGGCCCTGGGTCAGCTCGGGGAGTCTCTCTTAGCCTGCCTTTCCCGCTTTTTTACTTTTTATCTTTTCAAAGCATTGCATTTTGTGATGGGACTGTATTTTAGCAGCACTGCAGTCAGGGAGGGGAGTCAGCCAGGGGCCTGCAATGCATCCCACTTCTTGCGAAACGCAGGTGGGCTCCGAGGCGTTACGGGGTGTGCGCTGTCTGTTGTCAGTGTAGGTCTGAACCGCTGTAGCAGAGACATCAATGCCAAATCATCCAGTTTTAGGGGGTCACGGATTCACAGAGTTACTTCTCCAATGGTACACTGGATATTTTGCCGCCCTTTGGGTGGCATGAAAGTTATCACTGGAGAAGTCCGTTGGAAGGGGAAGGGTGAGCGGGTTTGCACAGAGGCAGGCATGGTGCAGGTGTCACTAACGAAGGCACTGCCCAGCCGGTGGCCTCAGGCGGGTGCAAGCCCGGTGAAGAGAGTTTGTCCTGGGGGAGAAGCTGTCAGCAGTCACAGCAGAGGAGGTGGTGTCCGCCTGCAGGGTGGGAAGAGGCTTTCGGAGCAAGGTGGGAGGGCTGGGCTGGCAGAGGTGGATGGCCACTGCCAGCCTTAGAGCGCTTCAGGGTGGAGGGAAGGGGGAGCCAGGTGCCATCAGCTCTGGCAGACCCTTCTCCATGGGTGGCCAAGGGGTGTCGGGCAGCTATCTCTCTTCTGAGTGTTGACTGATTAAAACACGACAGAGCGAATATCGGGATGTCCCCAAACAATGCTTCACTGTCCTTCTGCGAATCGATACTGCTTGGCTCTCCTTCACCTGCAGAGGGGATCTGGTCCTGAGCCTTTTGCTCTGGAAGGCAGCATGTCCAGCCAAGACACTGCCCTGCTCAGGCTGGCTGTGGGTTTTGCCTGTGTGTAGGTATTGTCTCATTTTGGGTGACCAGGACCTTGCACCAGATGTCCCCAGGGCCGTGGTGGTGCCTGTGGTGGCTTTGCAGCTTGGCTTGGCTCAGGTATGGGCTTCTGCAGTGAGGTGCTCTGCTGTCCCTGCGTAGCGTGCCTTGGTTTCGTTGTGGAGCAGTCTCACAGCACGTGACGTGATTCCTTTTGGGTTTAACCAAGGCAAAAGACAAGCTCTGCCAACCAGTGGCCATTAGATCCGTCAGACTAAGCTAGAGCTCGCAGGAGGGTAAAATCCCCAAAACACAGGTAATAAGACTCTCAGGTCCAGACCAGTGACTCCTTTGCGGTCAAACTTGGCTCTGACTGTGCTGACTGCTTGTGTAGACACAGCCCTAGATAAAACAGGAGGCCGCCTGTGTAGATGGCTGGCCATTTTTGCCCCTCGTTGTCTTGAGGCTTAGGTTCACAATGTGTTGCAGCCTTCTGCTCCTCTCTGGATTAGCCATCAGCTGGGAGAGCACTTGCTTTGAATGGGCATCTCCTTTATCTCCCCAGCAGGTAATTTGGTCTTAACTTAGATAATTCCTTGGCTTTGCTGGTCATCAGTTGGTTTGCTCTCCATCCTGAGGTTAGCTTTGCAAAAATACCCACCTTAGACTTTTCTTAGGCCATGTAGGAGACTGAAGTGAAAAGAGGACTGTCTGCAGCGCTGGCAGTGGGAGTTTGTGCTGAGCCTTCCTGGCTGTGGTGCAGAAGGGTTTTTTTCTTGAAACACTATCTTGAAATATGCAGGAAGCGAAGAAAAGCTTTATTCTTTGTGTTGCAGATGGGAGAGGTGAGAGGTGTGAGTTACATCTGCAGGGATGAAGGATGTGCCCCTCTTGGCTAGCGAGACCTTGGAGGGAGGTGGCTGCTGTGGGCGCCGATGCGCTGCATGCCTTCGGGAAGCCTGAAGTGCATGCTTTGCAGAGATTTAGCAACTTCGCAGGCAAAACCTCTACAGGTTGAAATGTCCTCCCGGTCAGCTTTTTGATTTCTATGGAGAGCAGCTCCTAAAGGTGGCTTGCAAATGGCATCTGAATCCCCATGAGCGCAGTGACCCCAGTGGGTTTAGATTGTGTGCAGTGCAGAGACGGTGCGGCAGACCCCGTGGGTGACCGACTTGGTGTGAGAGATGGTGTCTCACTGCCACACGTCAGTGGTTCGGCAGCAAGGGGCACTGTCTTGCCTGGAAGGTCCAGGAGACGAGCCTGGGCTCTCAGAGGCGTCTCAGGGGCACCTCCTCATCCTGTGGGCCTGTGCGCGGTTGCTCTAGGCTCGGTCAGCACAGGCACAGGGCTTTGGGGGCTGGTGTGCGAGGATGCACGAGCTGCCAGTCTGCTGTGGGGCAGACCCCCAGTGACATGTTTGCAGCTCCTCTGTGTCACCAGCTGTGCTGTTGCAGCCAGTGCTGAGGTGAAGCTGCAGGCTGGAGGAGACCACGTCTATATAAGAGAGATGCCTGGGTAATTTATACTGTTGGGAGTTGGGAGTGGAGAAAACGAGCAGTGGCAGTTTTTTCTGTTGTTGGAGAATGTCTCGGTGTGTGACCCAAGCTCAAATCACCAGGCACTGATCATATCTGCAGTGCCCTCCGGCTGGTATGTAGGCCCCGGTCAAAGACCAGGTTGGGTTTTGTTCTTCTCACTCCAGGTAGAGAGGTGCGCTCTCGTGTGCCAGAGTGCAGGATGGCGTTTGCGCATCTTGGGCAGACCTGTCTGGCGAGGACATCTCAGAGCAGCACTGTCATTTGAAGGTTAGCTGCCTTGGTTGGAGTGTCTGTCTCTCCTCCGGGTTCGGTTTGCTGTAGTGTTTCACTAGGGAATATGTTTTATTTCTCCGTGGTCTGTTGTGGTTGCACAACAGTTTGTGAGTGCAATGCAAGCTGCTGGCTTGTTGGTCTCCTGAGGTTTGGAATTTGCTTCTCCTGGGCTTGCCTTTTGCTCAGGCACTTAGTATGGGCAGAGGAGCTCAAACCACCAGCTCCTCAGGAGTGAGCATCAGCATGTCAGCATCAGCTGGTCCAGAGTCCTCAAGGCTCACCTGGGGATCAAGAAGTAGGCGCTGGCTTTTCAGGGGTCAGCTCTTCTCTCCTGTGTCAGTCCAGCAGAAGCAGGTCCAGCTGTCTCCCTTCTAGGCAAACTGTGATAGCTTGCTGGTCTGTCAGTACTTCAAGAAATGCTGGGGCTAGGAAGCGTGGATGAAGGATTTTGTGAAATCTGGTATTTAAACCTCCCACTCAAGTGATGCTGAGGACAGCTGGCAATGGAGCATTGGCTTATCAGGAACTGTGTGGGCAGGTCAAGTTAAGAAAAATATTGTGTGAGCAGCACCAGAGGTGGAGAAGCCAGTGTCTTGTCAGGTACAGATTTATAAATGGGGTCAAAATTTCTTTTTATTAAAAAAATTATTTTATTTAAATAATAAATGACAGTAGGATCACCTTTGCAAGGGCTACTGAAGGGCAACCAGGCAGGTCTCTGAGCAAAATAGGGAAGAGAGGCTTTGAATTATTTTCTAGCATTAATAATTCTGAACTGAGCACTGCAAATTCATGTAATTCTCATCTCTGCTTTCATGCACACAAAGAGTTTGGTTTGTGGATAGGTCTTTTGACAGTGCTGTGTTCAGAGGCTCATTCGATCTTTGAAAAAAAATAATACTTGGCGTCTGAGCTGCAACTGTCAATAAAAGACCTGGTAAATGAGTCCTTGCAGGCTCCTGCAAGGCCATATGTGACTTATCTTGCCCAATGAAAGTCTCTAATTAGTGGTTTAAAGTAATTTAAAAAAAGAATCGGTTAACACTCTATTTTTAGTTTAAAGATGGACTTTATATGGTCATAAAGTAAAAATCCTACCTTAATTACGGGAATTGGAGAACATTGGCTTAATTGCACTAGGAACTGCACACATGGGTCCAGAGGATACGTTTTATGAGTGATTATCTTCTGATAAAATACTATACTGTGCAACAAGAGGAGGCACTCCAAGCTCCAGAAGATGTCTTGAGGCCAAAGTTGCTGAGCTGGTGGAGAAGAGACGGCATTAAATCATCTGCAGATAGTCGTGGTCCATTCTCACCTCGGCACTGGCTGCCCTGGCTTTTGGAAACTTGACTTGCAACTAGATAGGGTTAAAGGGACTATTTATAATTTAATACTAAAGCCTTGGTTGCAAAGTTGTTCTCTGTTCTGGAGATGCCTCTGGAAGGTGGGGAAGTAGCTCTGAGAGGTTTGGATGGCAGAGGATTTGATTGTGGGAAATACAGGCTTTGCTCCTGATGATTAGGAGATCCAACCGATGAGTTGCTTGTTGAGTGGTCAAGTAGATCCTGGAAGATATCAGAGTGTTTGGTGCAAGCCTGGGGCTGTCATCCTTGAAGATGAGACACTTGGAAAGCTAAATTTGGGTGCCTGAGAAGAAGACAGAATTTAAGACATCGTAGTGTCTCTTCCTAAAGTCCTAAGGCATGCCTGGGAAAATGGTTGAAAGGTTATGATGATGAGTACGTGAAGTTAAGAGTTATGACGTCGCAGCGCGGGCTGGTTTCCACTTCAGCCGAAGCCTCCCTAGACTGATTGCACAGAAAGCGGACAGGGGTTTGGGAGAATGGACTCAACACAGTGCTGGTGGAAGGCTGAGACTGTCAGGGCTTGAGGGAAGTGCTGAATGGGAATGCCAGGAACAAAAACATGTGCCCGTTTCTCCTGGAGGGCAGGGGTGACTTTGCGGTGCCTGGTACGAGGAGGTTGAGAGCAGAGTTGCGTACGCAGGAAGGGCAACCAGCTGTTGGACTGCAGATTGGGATAAGAAATGGGCATAAGAAAAATGTCTGTTTACCAACATGGAAACATGAGACAGAAATAGTTGTTGTAGACTGCTCGGTCGTGTAAAAAGACCTTGGCATAGCCAGTCTGATTGAAACATGGTGGGGAAGTGATGAAAATCAGTAAGATACTGCATTACCTGCCATCCAACTATACCGAATAGACATGCTGGTTCATAAAGGTGTGAAGGAACACTAGATCTAAAAAGCTGCCGTAAAATCTGAGGGGAAATTGGAGTAGTGATGACCACACAGTCAAATTTATGTTGGATGTGAGCCCCATATGTTAATGACATGGAGGTATGAGGAAATTTTCTATTCCAAACAAGAAGGCGACTATGGATTTCATGGGACTTGGGAGAAAACCAGACTCATGCATCTTCATAAACCTGTAAGAAAAAGTAAATTCAATTATGTCAATGCTATCTGGCCAGATTGATTGGGAAAGAGCTGGCTAGCATCTTGATTTACTTAAAGGATCATTTCTTTTAACAGGCTGGTATAGAGTTAGCCTTGATTTAAGAATAAAATGTAAGAACTGGTTCAAGATATAATTACTGTTGAGTCATTAAATAGCAGTGACCACAGTACAATTACAGGTTCAGCATCCTCAGGGGTAGAAGGCGTTGCACTAAAAATGAGTCTTGTGTTATAAAACATTGCAAGGGAGAAGATCAGAAAAAATAAGGTCCTTAGACTTGTCAAGGCAGCCCCATAGATACCTGGAAATATTACAGATACCCAAGTTAGGCAGAAGTCTGTCATAAAGGAACTTCAGAGCTGAAGTGGAAATCAATTATGAAGTAAAATAGTTGTAAAGAAAGGGACTTCTGGAGTCCAGCAAGATCCTATCAAAAGACAGAAGCCCAGCTCTTGCAAAGTAGACTGAAAGAGCCCTGCTGCACAGCAGGTAACCCGTGATCTGGAAATTAAGAAGTTTGGGAGTGGCTTTGAAGAGCTGGAGGCCTTAGAGAGTAAATCCTATCTTAAGTGTATCAGAGAGAAGGCAGGGAGAAAAACTGAGCATGCAGGACTGAAGGCACGGTTAATTTTCTGCACTACTTCATACTAAAATTATTTCTCCACATCATCCTGGAGCACAAGGCATGTTTGAAAGCCTACCTATCCATCACCTACTCCTTTTGGATGGTAAAGATAAGGAGCCTCCCTCAGGAACTCAAGTGTTTGAGGCAAGGATGCTAGAGCAAAGTAGTAAATTCAACAGGAAGAGCAACAGATGTACCCAGGAGTTTGAAAAGAGCTTGAGATTGAAACGCTGAAGTTACTAGCAAAAATAGGGGTGTTAAAAAATAGCTTAGTATTGGCCATGACTAGATAACATCCTAATATCTGATTATTATTTTTTTAATTAAGGTATTAAACAGGGCACTGGGAATTGCAAATCAGGAACCCTGAACTCTGGTCTGAGAAGGAGAAAGTGAAGTGCTGTCACTTTTCAGTATGTGATAGGCTGAAAGCAGCATACTTTCTGCAAAGAAAGGGGGTTGGACTAGGTGGTCTTTGAAGGTCCCTTCCAACCCAAACCATTCTGTTATTCTATGATCAATCTTCTTTTCTGGGTAATCTGCTAGAATATTTGAGCATGTTGGCAAACAGCAGGAGATAGACACTCAACTGATCTTTATTTGGATATTTTAAAAGGTTTTTATCAAGTCCACCCAATAAGGTATTAAAAAATTGTGCTTGTAATGAGAGGAGAAATATCATGGAGTCCTTTGGTTGCAGCTGATGTTGATCACTTGGGCAGCACAAGGTAGACAAAAGTCTGGTTGGAGATGGTGATTGAAGGCTTCCAGGCCTGCATCTTGAGTAGATCTTCAGACTGTGAACAAATGAGTTTCCTCTGGAAAACACCGATTCATTAAAACCGAAGTAGCCAGGTGGAGAAGGGTTGATTTTCATTGACCTTTTCTGGTGAGCACGTATAGGTCCAGACTGCAAAGTCTGGTTGACCAAAGAGGAGAAACGAGCCCAGAATACCGGGTAGCATAGCATCGAGATTGCTCCTGTCGTGTGACACCTCCAGTTCAAATTCCTAGCCTGAGCTTGACTTGCAGGTCTGCCAGATCCCGGAGCGTGCCTCAGCAACTAGTGTTCTGGATATGTTCTGTTTTCTTTTGGTTTTACCAAGAAAAACCCAAAAGGTTTTGGTTTTGACGATGGGCAGAAAGGGAAGGAGAGAGGTCCAGTCAGTATTTTCCAGGTCTTGTCTAGCTCTGTTCTTGAGGGAGAGTTGTCCATGTGTGTGCGCACACATGCAGACCTGTGTTGCCTCTCTTCCCAAGAGGCCTCGGAGGACCCATAGCTGACTGGTCTGACCTTGAGTAACCCTTTGCTGCTCTACCATAGTTTTAGGCTTCTTCAAAGTCTAGAAGTCTTGGCAAATACTCTTGCTTCTCCCACCTTCCCTGTCTTCAGTAGTTCATTGTACCAAAGAGTAGGTGCTTTTGATCATCAGATTTTGCAAGGAGCAGGTTAACTGCAGACGCCTCAAGACTTTCGGTGAGAGTTAGCGTTTAAATATAAAAATTGGCGACTGAAAGAGTGGAGTGGTTGGTTTATACTAACCAATTTACTGGAAAATTCAGAAGAGCATGGTAAGGTCTGGTACTGTGAGCATGCAGTGGTGGGGGCTTGCCCTGGGAAATGCAAGGCAATAGTCAGGGGACAAAAAAGCAATTTTTAATGTTCAAACAATATTGCAAGGCTTTAAGTGATTTGCTCATTCAGGAAGTAGAATATCTGTTTCTGGGTAGCAAAAGCAGAAGAAGTGAAGGTGTATAGGCTGCCATAGAAAATGACTGTGTATCACAGATTTCGGTGCTGCAGTCTGAGAGGCTGCTGTGCATGAAGTCCCCTGTAACACAGTCCATTACACCCCCGCGGTCTCCCTGTGCTCTTCTCCCTTGGTAATCTGGTGGTTGTCAGTGGCACAGCCTTTGTCCCCTCCCCCTAGAAATACTAATTTCATTAGATTGCTCACTTCTAGTTAAATTATACCAGCTGACTTTGAAGCACGTAATATAAAAACGTCTTCCTATGCTTGCATGATAGTTATTTGATGTGAAAAAAAAATCTCTTGTGCTCTCTCTTTAGGAATTTGGGCTTTGAGTTTCATTGGGGAGTGTTGTACGTACCCAACTGCACGGGATCAGGCCCATCTCTTTTTAAAAATTTATTTCACATCTGAGATCGGAAACGTTCTACAAGACAGATCAGAAGATAAAGTTGTCTGTTACAGGCTCAGATGATAATAGTGACTTGCGCTAAAGGCTGTCTGTCCACATAGAAAACTGCACGGCTACTTCTGTTTTAACTGCTGTCAAAAGGCTGACAGTTTGGTAATAGTATTTTTCTCTAAATGTACTTAGTATACCTGCCTTTAAATCCTGTTAGGTACAGATAATTATCATTGGTATTCTGTAAATTAGCTCTATACTAGCATTCATATTGGACTAGGCTTAATATTGTGAGTGTCAAAGATGACTTGAAAAAGGAAAATTAATTTATACCCTTTTAATGCGGTTCTACCCTGTGTAGGGGTTTGTTTGTAGAAGTATCAGGAGTGCTACAACTGTCTTCCCCCTTTTGCTTGCTGTGATTCTCTACAGGAGAACATACAGATTTAAATCTATTTTTCCATCCTTTGGAGACACTGAGATATTATCATGGTGAAGTTCATGGAAATACCTAGACAAACCAGGCCATAACGCAGAGATAATGCGTCTTTTCCACTTTTTTTTTTCTTCTGCTATCAATCGGGCCTCTGGGCTTTTTTTTTAAAAAGAAAAAAAACCCAAAACGTAAAAAAGTTCAATTGTTTGAGTAGAAATCACTTCCCTCATCTGTCCGGTGCAACATCCTTTAATACCATAGGTCTGTTCAGGCTGGATTATATGTGGTCTTCCAGGAAAGGTAGACGGGACTGGAATTCCTGATGCCAAAAATTGCCCACAGCAAAGGAGGGAAATGCTTGTTTTTAAGATCAAACCCATCCAGACCCTTTTTGGACCCCCCCACAGCATACCACAAGGGTACAAATACCTACTTTTTCTTTTCCAGATGATCTTTAAGGCCAGGTAGCAGCGGGTAGAGTCAGTTTGTCCAGGCTGACGGGACGGGGTCCTGCCCTGCAGATCGTCCCTGCTTCAGCATCCAACCCCTCGGCTCTTAGGCTGGGCTTTTGTCCTCCCAGGGGAGCTCAGCCCTGGCACAGCTGGCCCCGGGGGCTGCCCGTGCCGGCGGGCCCCCACCTTGTTCCAACACCTCGGGCTGTAGGAGACCCAGTGCCTGCGCGGGTGACACTGTTCTCGCATCGCCCAGCCGCTCGGTCTGCCCCTTGTGTGGCTGGCTTTCACCCCGTCCTCGATGTTGACCCCCAGGGCAGAGAAATTAGGACTTTCTCAGTTAAAGAAACAACAAAAAGTGATGCAAAATCTGTGGAGAGTGGTGTTTCTCTGCAGTAGTGACAGCCATTCACCACCTGCTTCTGTTCAGCCATGCCCCCTGGTTCGGTTCTGCTGGGTTTTAGCCATCTTGACCTCATGTTTGCAAATATTATTGGTAATATAATGCTCTATGTACAAATGTCTGTGTGGTTCATGTGTATGTTTCTGTGGTTCAAGTCAGCCACAGACTTCTGGAATATCATTGTACTTTGGTTAAATGTTGGACTTTTAACTCTTCTACTGTATGGCTTCTTGATTTCTTTTGTCCAATGTGGACCAACTCTATTTTTGGAAATAAATAAGCATGTAAATAAAATGAATGGGTTTATGCCACTTA
Source organism: Limnodromus scolopaceus (assembly GCA_028565335.1). Taxonomy (NCBI): domain Eukaryota; kingdom Metazoa; phylum Chordata; class Aves; order Charadriiformes; family Scolopacidae; genus Limnodromus; species Limnodromus scolopaceus. The sequence goes on along the minus strand of JAOXNO010000052.1, from coordinate 29,712,474 downwards.
CAAGAAAATGCTTTCTTTAAAATATACACTCAGTCTTGTATATTTTATGGTATCTCAGGGAGCGGATGAGGCTCAGGCACCAGCAGCCTAGGTGATGAGATACCATATTATGTACAAACCCATATCCAAGTGGTTTCGGAAGAAGACTTCCCATCTCCTGAGCCAAACCCCCGTAGGACCAGCCTTGCAGAGGAGACGGGGTGGGGGGGGAAATCCAGAAAGAAACACATAGTTTAAGGGCAGTAAAGTAAAGAAACACGGTTTTCCTCTCAACACAAGGCTTCTGGTTTGAGGTGTCCAGGTGCCAAAGGTGCCACCGAGTGTAGGGATGCCATGGGGCAGCTCTCAGCTCCTGCCCAGGAGCACGTGGAGATCAGGAGCACGATGACTTCTTCTCTTTTTTTTAACTTCTCCATATAAACCAATATTTACCAGTAATCCTGTGTTTCTGTTTTTGTTTTTTGGCAGACTTTTACCAGTAAATATCGGTTTATTCCTGAAACCAGAAGCCCTAAACATACCTTTGTTTATAAGGTCAGTTGTCATTTTGTCTCTCTCATTCCCCGCTCCCCCCCAGTACATCCTGGCAGGTGATTGAAAGGTACCGAGTTTTCTTTCTAGTTTTCCTGCTCTGCATCTCTGGGAACTGGAGCCCGCAGGACCTAGAGCCTTCTGTTGGTAACGTAGACCCGAGTTTACAAATCATTCTTTTATCATTTTAAAGCCTGCTTTTAAGATCAGAGGTGTTCCTGGCTGCCCGCTACGGGAAGTGGTAGAAACCCCTGCAAATGCATAAATGGCTTCATCTCTCTGAAGCCTGCGGGTAGGTCTCTCACAAGCATCTTCAGGCTTGGGGCTGAGAAAATAATTTATCCCAAAATATATGTAAAAAATGCCATTTATGTTTTACAGCGAGAAAGAATGGGGGAGGGAAGGGTGGGAAAGGAATTTGAAAATACTTTTTTTTTCCCCATCCATTTTTTTCTAATTTACTGCTAGAAAGCAAGCGTGACGTGGGGAGGAGGGCGAGAATTTGAGTATTGACCTTCATAAACTCATTGTAAAATTCTTCCTCCAAGGCTGGGGGAAAGGGCAAGTAAAGGTCTGATCCTTAAAAGGACATTGCTAGGTGTCTGGGACCCCAAAAGCAGCTGGCATTTTTTAATTGCAGGAATCACTTTAGGTTGGTTTTTCAGAGTTTTGGTTCATGCCAAGACAAAACAGCTTGGGAGCATTGAAGCCTCCTTTTTTTTTCTCTGCAAGTGTTTGCGACCCAAACACAACAGCGTTATGCTAATACTCAAGAAACAGAGAAGCTGATGAGGAATAGAAAATGAGTTGACTACACGGTCCCAGTCAATTTTTTCTCCCAAGCAAACAAAAGGAAAAAAAAGAAAAATAATAATAATTAAAAAAATAAAAAACCAAACCAGCCTTGACCCCCCCAAAAAACCCGCAACCTCTCAAAAAAGCAAGGCAAAGAGATCTCAAATGCCTAGTCTGGTTTTATTGTACATGGTTGGCAAGAGTGTTTTTGGCATAGCTGCAACCTAACTATGTCCCTTTAAGGAGCACCAGTGGCTAATTTCCTCTTTATGAACCAAAAGCTGAGATTTTTGAAGTTTTTGAGTGCAGATCCAAGTTCCTGAGCCTTAGTTGGAGTCCAGAATGAGGGGAGCCCTTCCAGCTGTGCACTTTGAGCTGAAAACTACCTTTCCTCCACTTTTGCAGCCTGGGTGGTTCTGATTGCTGGCAGTTCTGTAATACAACTTTAATCAGAGCAATTGAGGCTGGTCCTACATTATCTTCAGACGTCTTGCGGAAGACTCCTGTTACCAGTTTGGTACCCAAAAGCTACACCCTACCATCAGAAGTCACTTTTTTTTTTTTTTTCAGAGGCAGTGATAGATTACCCTCTCTAGCTCTAACAGAAAAGTGATAACTGCAATGCAACTTTCTAATAAATTGTTCATATATTCATAATTCTGTTGCAATCCCAAATTGGAGAAGAGATCTGTTAAAGGTATATATTAGTCTAGATTTTTTCTTATTGTAAATACTGTAATTTTATAATACTGTCAATATTTTATTAACTTAGAAATATTTAACAGAGTTTAATCTATGGTAGTTGATTTATTTATAGGTTTATGTTGCAGCCAATATTGCATTACATTCTAATGTAAGATTAACTTTCAGCGTGCAAACATTGATTTCATATATCATTGGAAGGATTAAGAGAGAAAACTCTCACTCTTAATCTGTAATACCTATCCCCCAATTCCCAGTTTGGAATTATATTAAACAAAATATTAAGAGGTTTCAAGAGCTCCTGAATCTGACAACTGCAGTTGGATTTGAAAACTTGAATTTTGCAGTGTACCTGGCTCTTTCACCCTGTGAACAAGTTTGCTTCGATATCTAATCTATCTAGCAAGGAAGTCTTTATTTTGAGCAAAGGGACACTGTCACATCAATTTTAGATTCTTGGGTTGGAGCGGGGGGGATGCAAAGCTCACCCCCAGTGCATGTGTGTTAATTCCTTTTTAATTGCAAGGGAAAAATCCTTTTCTTGTTGGGTGGGGTGTTTGGCTGGAAGGGTTCGCACCCTGCAGCCAGCTGTGGGGTGGAAATTGGCCGCTGAGGATGCCCAGCGGTGCCGCTGCATCCTGCCATCCCTGGCACCGACTGCGGTCAGAGCTTGGTGAGATGGATAAAAGTGCACAAGATCTAAAACTTGCCAATTTTTGACCAAAGTTTTTGCCTTTTTTTTTTTTAAATCTCTCTCTCTCTCTTTTAGCCTGATGGTGTCCCTTTAACAGCATAAAGATGTTCATGTTCTTTGCAAAAACATTAGAAGTAATTTTCTTTTTAAGGCAGGAGGGGAGAATTGGTCTGTAATGTGTTTGCAACCTAACTTGCATAAAAATACCAAAAATATATCAAGGGTTTTCACGGGAGTTGGTATTTTTTGAGTGTAAAAGTTAATCTTTATTAGAGATGTGCCAATCTATACTGCTTTGTTGTAGTGTTGTTACACTTAGGCATTTCAGTTAACTTAAGAATATATACTGTAACAGTATACTTTGTACAGATTTATTTAAAATTTATTTGAAAACTGAAATAAAGTAGGCAGAAAATAAAGATATTTATTTTTCATTTGACTATGTAAGAAGGTATCATTCTTTTGGTTTTAGTGCACTGGTGTACCAAGCCTCAGAACCACTGCTTTCTCCAGCTCATAGGATGCTTTTCCAAGACTGTGGATACGTGTATGTGTACTGCTGTGTTGATAAGTAAATGTCAACGGAGTTCATTGCTTTTATACATCCCAAAGAGAAGTTCTCCACCCTTCATTTTCTGTTTTCTGACCGAAAAGGTGTGTGTTTGTGAACAGTGTTCACGCAAGTTCTGCCATCCCACTCTCACATCAGCTTATACCAATGCCAGGATGGGAGGATTTGCCTGCGTACCTTCCCCAAAACACCCTGGTCCACAGTGGCATCGTCAGGGAGCAGTTCAAACGCGTGTCCTTTGGGCTTTGTGTAAAGCAAACACAGAACAAGAAAAATCGAGATGTTAAATCCATTAGAAAACAAATCCCTTATTGTACAGTAGTATGGAGATCTCTAGTCAACCTGCCATTAATAATAGATTCTTATTTTTTGAATGATCTATTTAAAAGAACAGCAAGCATTGTATTTGCTAGTAAATCTGAAGTGTTTACATGGAATTACTAAATAAATTATTTGATCTAAGATGGCTCTCATCAGTGCTGATTTTTAACGCTGGAAATTAATTTTTGCAGCTGCTTTTTTACTTTGTGCTGTTCTTTAAAATCTTCTAAAGCACATTTTTTTGCATGCATCCTTGCGTTTTAAATTAGATTCTGAGGAAGATGCAAAGCATACATCTCCCTGCAAGGTCTGACAGGAGTGCTAGCTAGCGTTTTCCAACCCCTTCCACATCATGAGAGACTGCCCCTTCACATCCCAAGCAACTGGTTACGTTGCTGAGACAGAGCAGGATGCTCTCAACTGGAAGCCCTGCGACAAATTGTACTGCTCTACCTGCAGTTTTCACTGGTCTGAGTCCTGGTGCGTGTTTATATATATATATTTTTTTAGCAGAAAGCATTGGAATAGAAGTAAAACATCATCCTTCAAGGCAACAAGTTGTCAAGCTCAGGTTCAGCAGGGCTTGCTCCTACTTTCCACTGTTACGAGGCTGCGGGAAAGCCCCACACTCCCGGCCCCCTGACCCTGCTCAGGGCCCTCAGGTCCACAGGCAGTCGAGAGCAGCTTTGGATCATCATCGAGGCCGAAGGCAAATTTGGGGGGCTTCCACCCACTGCGAGCAGCTGAGGACTGGGGCTGCTCTCTGACACAGGGGAGCTGGCTCGCGTGGGTCCCAAAGCTCTTCGGCTCCTGGGCTGGGGGATGGAGTGGGTGATGCCCTGTGCGGGGGCTCTGCCCCGGCGCCAGGCAGGGCTGGTGGGGTTCCTGGCTGCGGGTGGAAAGCAGCAGGAGTGCAGCCAGTGAGGGGCTGGGTGGAGAAATCATGTAAAAGGACCTGGCAGGAAGAGCAGACGGTGGTTGCAAATACAGAGTCTGGCCACACTGTGTCCTCCTCTAAGCACTCCATACGCTTGTGCTTGCTTAGGTATGCAAAACTGGGGAAAAAAATGAAACTGTAAATAATGCAATCTATCCCCATGTTTCTCATTTCCCAGGCCTTCTTGTACAGCATGCTAAGTCACCTCATGTTTAATTTAATGCTCGCAATGCTAGATCCCTGGTTAGAAAACTCATCGAATGCTTACGTTATGCACTATTTGAAATTTTTTTGGATGTGGATTTCACGCTTGACGTTGAGGGCAGCCCTCCTGTCCTGCCCCAGCGTGCTCACACCGTGGCGGCACTGCTGGCTTCTTCACGCGTGCAGGGAGTGATGCGGCCAGACCCCGCTTCACGCGTACGGTCAGCATCTCCCCCAGCCACCTGCTCCTCCACCCTACGCCTCCCGCCCTTGCTGGTTTGGAACGGCCCAGGGGTCCGTCCGCTGGCCCTGCAGTGCAGCCCCGGCTCTCCCTGAGCCCCTCATCCCCAGCTGCTCACCGGCCACAACACGCTGCACGCCACGCTGCTCCCACTGGAAATAACTCTGCTCTCCCCTTCTCAGTAGTGTCTTTATACTCATCTTTTTCTCATCTGAGAGCTGGCACATGGTTAGGAGTGGTGTATTCCTACTAATTTGCTTTCAGGTTTGGGGGGAAATTGAGCACAATGGTAAAATGGCTACATTTAGCTGAGGAACATCAGGAAACTTAATTGGGACAGATGTTTCTCAAAGCTGATACCTACCAGCTGATACCTACCTGGCCAATGGTTGGCGCTTCAGAAGAAGTTGGAAACAGATGCTCTGCACCTTGCTGAGTCATGCAACACCCTTATTTTGGAAGAAAATATTTCCTCATTATTTTCTTTATTTCCCACCCTCACCCCCCACACTCTCTATTTAGCATGAGGAATTACAAACACAGTTCGGGGGATGATTCAGCCCACTGCTGAGCCTCACAGCTGGGATGATGGTTTAATACGGGAGCTGGCAGAGAACAAGGTGGACAGCCTGACTGCTCTGGGGACGTGCCAGCAGCTCTGGTCCTGCTGCCTGTGGTGGTGCCTCCTGTCTTTTTAATGCTTAAAACCCAAACTGAAACATCGGAGGAAAACAAATATCACAAACTTGTGGTTTTAGTAATTGCTTACATTTGTTTGTGACTGATGGGGTGACACTCCAGTAACTCAGATATGGAGCATCTTGAACCAGCTTTGCCTCTCGTGATGGCTTCCAACCAAAGCAATTCCTTCCACGCTGGCTTGATTTGCATTGTAGAGAACCTGCCATCTTTTCTGGAAATTGGCTAAAGTAGGTTATTCAGGAAAAAAGAAGTGCCACGAGATGGCATTTTCTGACATAGGAAACCAGAGCAGGTAATTTTGCTGTCACTATGGAAGGGTGATTCGAAAGCCGACTAACACTCCCTCCAGTGCTGCCGTGTGGGTGTTTGGAGCGGAAACTGCTTTTAATTTCAAGACATGCATAATTGCAATGAGGAGGCATAGACCATAGATGTGAACTTCATCCGTCTCCAAACAGCTTCCCCTTCAACCCAGCACAGCATGGTAACTGGAAAGACATAATTTGGATTATTTCACCCCAGATTTGTTTCTCCAAGTCTAAAATATGGAGATGCCAGAAGTGGTGAAAGAGAGGAGCTTAAAAAGGAGAAGCAATACTGGTCATAACATCAGAAAGTTGTTCAGATAGGAAACCAACCTGATCATTTGTTACTGCCACCCACAGGAGGGGTGGGAGAGGCTCGTCTCCTGTATTTTACTTTATAACTCACCCAGCATTTACGTTGGCCTGAGAATCAAAAGCCATAGCAAAGATGGATGATGATTTCTGCTGTTGGGCAAGGAGGAAGGTAGCGTGACTCCTGGCAAGCCATTGCTCTGCGCCTCCTGGACAAGCTGGTGCACAAATGTCTCCAGCTGCTCTGGAGGCTGGCCAGGGCATTTGGAGGCTGCTGCCTGCTCCTGGGGCAGCTTCAGGCAGACGCTGCTGTGGGGACCTCTCTTCAGGTTGCAGTGCAGCAGACACCTGGCAGCACTTACACTGAGCACTCAATGCCCATGGATGCCCAGAAGAGCGGGACCCTCAACAAGGATGCCCTGAAACACAGAGGGAAAGAGGGAACACAGCCGAAGCCCAGCCTAGCCCAGACCCTAGGACAGCCGCTCAGTTTCCCTGCGCGCCCCACCCAGAAGTGTCTCCTTGGGTCAGTCTGCACCCATCACACCTGGGCTGCCTGAGGGAAGGAGCTAACGCTTTGAGGATTGACCAGAACTGAATTGTACTAAAATTGAAGACAGGAGATGTCCTGAAGTGCCATCTCCCTACCTTACTGCGTGACACAAACAGTAACTATGGCTATAACCTTCACTGCAGTTTGCATCCTGCAAAGCATTTCCAGTTGAGGCTGTTCACCTTGGTCATGAAGATGAACCTCCCTCAATCATCTCTTCCAGGAACGGCCATGGGAGAGCACCTTGCAACACTTCCCACTGCAGCATCACAGAACAGCCTCCCAACGGTAACAAGGGCAGTGGGTGGCCGGATGTGATTGCTGGGCTCCCCATAGCCACAAGAGGAGCTGCTTTACCCTGAGAGCAAGCAGGCCCTCATGTTACAGAACCTTTGAAGCTTTTCTGAGTGAGGGAGGTCAGATTTGTCTTCACCAGCTGGTGATGTTCCTGCTCCCCCTCACTTTGCCAATCGGTAAACCTATCCCAAGATAGTACCATTCAGCCAGAAGATCATGCCCCTTCTTGACCAAAATCACCTTTAGCAGCAATAGCAACAACTTTCCCTCTGGGTGGTGGTGTCCCCCCACCCTGTAAGTTTTTGCTCTGGCTCATAGCAGATGCTGATGTCCCCAAAGACTTTGTGATTGACACGTCCCTTTAACCAGTGGCGGCAAAAAAGGAGTTTAATGGAGAGTGAAGCTGGGGTTGATGGGGACGGGTGGGCCTCCACTCCTTGTTGGGACATCCTATGTTTGGGCTGAGTCATGGTGGTGGCTGGCAGAAGGGACTGAGCTGCACGGTGCCAGATCTGACACCCAGGAGCCTCCCTGCCTGAGCAATGGGGGGCTTGGCCCTCAGGGACCTTTCCCATATGGCTCCTCCTGGGTACCAAAAGCCCCGCAGACAAAACCTTTGGTGGAGGTGTGATTCGGGGGAGCTGCAGACACATTTAGCCAAACACTAGGTCTAAGCACACTAAAAGTAATGTCATGTGCGGCATAAACTGTGAGTCCCATCGCAGAGAGCACCAGGGGCTTAGGGAATCCCTGTGCCCAGCCTTGATGTCTTCTGGCCCTGCTTCTCCTCCTGGCTTTCCTGATGCCCCATGGCACCTTGCATTTTCTGTGGTGGACTTCCCTTGGTTCATTTTTAGCCTGCAGTTCGATGAGTTCTCAGCAAGGCTCAGCTCCTCGGTGATGGTATTAGTAACAGTGGATACGGCAATACCAAATAATTAGTAAACTAAATACCACCTTAATTTGCTTTACGTAAAAATTATTATTACACTTTGTTAGCCCCTTGTGCACCTTTTGGCAGCAAAAAAAAAATTATTTTAATAAAAGCGTGCAGCTCTTCCATAAACACCATTGAAGGTGTGCGTGCGGCACACTGGGAAGCTTAAGAAGTGCAATGTCTTTAGTGCAGAGAGAAGAGCTGACCTAAGCATCTCTACAGGTACCTTCATAGAAGAAGTTGATGGTAGCAGATGAATCATGAATAAAACAAGGTAGACAGAGAGAGTGGCCAGAAGATGAAGCACCCCTAGAAATCACCTTTTGGGTTTAAAAATCTGCAGCTCTACTGAGGGCTAAACATTCATGAACCTAAAGAAGTTTCTGAAGCACCATCATTTGGACAATAGCAAAGTGCACCTGGGAAAGGGGAGCTACAGATGGGAGCAGCACCGGGAAGTCTCTCCGTGAGAGAAGGAGCCAGAACACATACCCTTGAGTCCTCCTGGTGTCACAGCCAGGGGACTGCCCGTGTGCCACCTTGGGCCATAGTGTAGACAGTCCTAGGACACAAGGATTCCTGGCACGACCTTTGCAGCCCCTGGCTGGAAGAGCAGCCCAGCCATGGCTTTTTGGGGAGTGGAAGTCCCCAAAATGGAGTCCATTCTCCTGAAAGAGCTGTGGGCACATGGCCTTTAGATGTGGGACTGCTGGTGGGAACATCTGGCAACCACCACTGCCCATCCCAGGATATTTGTCATTCATAATGCCATCAGACATCATTGCTAATATGTTGGCACAAACCTGGCACCTCTCTTGGCCACAGCAGGAAATGCTAAGAGGAACAGGCAGGAAAGAGACCCTCTCAGCTCCAACTCATGGTCTGCTCTCAGACCACTTAGCTACCAATGCCATTGAACTGGGAGCATGCTGGGCAGGGTCTCCTGAGCTCTGCTGTCCTTCACGCAGACTCATTCCCTAGAAGCAACATGGTCTTCTGCCCTAATTTTGCCTGTAATGGTTGGTGGGATGACAGGTGTATGGCTTGCATAGCCAACAACTCTGAGCTTCTCAGGAGACCCCAGATGTTAACCAAGCCCCTGTGGGGAGGAGGCAATGACTGGAGAACTGGTGGCCTATTTGTCTCCCAGTTGTCCATCCCCTAACTGAAACTCGGTCCTGAACCTAGAAGACCTGAACTCGGTCTTCTAGGGATGGGTCAGGAAGCCAGATGCAGGATAAATTTCTAGTTCTTTTTTTCACATCACATGACAAACGTGCCCATGGACTCCCTGGTGTAATGGCCCAGGTGTCCTTGGCCAGCACCCCAGCTCACATCTAAGTCTGGCAGCAGCCCAGTCCAGCCAGGAACACATGCAATTCAGGTCACTTTCAAACAAACCACCCTGCATCAAACAGCAAATTTCAGCCTGTATCACAGCTCCCTGAGAGCAGAACGGGTGCCCTGGCCCTGTGTGTTCACCTCTGACCCAAGCTCTCCCTTGCAGGATGTTGGAGAAGACACAGCCTGAGCCCTGGCTGTGGGCAATGGGCAGATGGACATTGCCCGTGGAGCCAGGAGCGCTGAACCTGAATGAAGGTACCGGAGTCATCGTTACTGGGTGAAACTGGATGCACCAGGGCAGCTCCCAGTCTCTTAGAAGAGCAGTGAGGAAGAGGAGGATGGGGAAGGCAGTGCAGTGACAGCCATGCTCCTGATGGGCCCCTCTGTGGTGCAGAGGTGGGTCGGGACTCCTGGTTCAGTCAGAGCAGAACTGGCTTTTTGGCTCTTTTGCCTTTCAGTTGTGCACCCTTGGGTAATTCTGCCCAGACAGATCCTTGACACAAAACGGGAATCAGGTATTCAGAAAATGTAAACCATCTGTTGAGCAGTGTAACAGCTGAGACCTCTTGGATCATTCACATATATGAGCTCTTGAAAGACCTGCTCATTTGGGCAAAGTAGAGTTAGATAGAATTTTTTTTTATGACACTGCCATTTTGAAGGGAACAACTCATTGCTTCCTGTGCGTGTCCAGCACGTGGGGTTTGATCTCAAGTAGAATACTAAACGCAATTATTTTTGGCAGAGAAATGCAGGCACACTGCCACCCCGTCATCAGCAGCTCGCACCTGGGGTGCCGTGGGAGCTGCTGTGCCCGGGGGGTGCGCCCAGTGGTGTGTCCCAGTGCTCTGCCCTGCTGCCCCCACACGCCTCTACTTCACCAGCCACGGCTCAGCCAGCCCCTTGTCCGACACCGTTCCTCTGCCGCAGCCTGAGAGGTCTGCGGGGCTGTCTCAGGTCTAAGAGGACCGTCCCTCCCCGAGGCTGGCGGGAGCCCGTTTTCCCAGGGCACAGAGTGCTGCCCTCCTGCCGTGTCCCAGCATCCAACCCAGAAGCTGGGCTACAATGTGCTTCTCTTTCTACTCTCAGCTGGTTTCCTGCTCAGAAACAATGTGGTGATTTTCACCTGGCGTCCACACAGGAACATTGGGCTTAAATAGCTTCGAAGTGAAGTAGAATCCTGTTTTTTCCACTTGCCTTAGTAGCTAATTCTGAGCAAGCCATGTGCAAAACCAGCATTTCTAGGCTCGGCCACTGGGTGCCCAGGGTGAATTTGGAGAGGAAAAGAAAGGAGACCTGCAAGGTGCTCAGCCTGGGCTGGGAAGTAAGAGAAAATGGAGGCAATGTGGGGCTTGGTGCTCCAAAACATTGGAGATGGGAAAGAGATGCCCCACGGTGCTCCCCGTGTCCTGCCTGCTCTTTGAGCCCTGACCACCTGCAGGCTTCCCTGCCCTCACCTCCGCTCTCGGTGCACTCCTGACCCTGTGCAGCTGCGCTGAGTTGAGGTGAGGTGCTTTCACTCTCCTGAGGTGCTTGTGTCTGGTCTGACTCTGCCTCCTTTCATGTTTTCTTTATTCTTGTTCTTTTCTGCCTTTTAAATCTTTTTCTCTAATTTCAGCATCCTTAAAGGATAAGTGAAGCTGACTGCTGTGTGTTCTGCTGTTAAACAGCTATTTACTAGGCACCAAACCACACTATTGTGAGTATTGAAAAAATACACATCAAAGCTTTTCAAGACTCTAATCCAAACGGAGCACAAAGGATGGGTGATTTTGGCAGTCCCTGGGCAGTCCTGAGCACTCCTTCTTCCAACCGCGCCTACAAATCCAATGCACATGTGCAGAGATCCACCAAAGCTGTATCTAAACCCAGCAACATCCAAATGGAACTTCATTACCACAACATCCCTGCGCTGAGCTCCCCAACACCTCCCAGCAGGAACAGGAACCCCATTTTCCTTCCCAGCAGCTTTTGGCTGCCACAGAGGTCTTTCGCCGGTCCTTGAAGACCACAGCGGTGTGATCGCTTCAACCCTTGCTCTCTCACCAAAATGGCCCCATCCCAAAGGTGGTGCATCTTATTTCTGCCCAGATCTTCCCCCTAGCCCTGCCACATTTAATGGTTAAAATAAATGCTCATCTATTTAAATAGTTCCCAGAGAAAAGTACAAATCCATTTACAAGATTTATGTTTGATGCAATCAGGTTCCAAGCCTGGGGAGAAGGAGTTGATAATACTTTCCTGTCCATTAATCATCTATAAAATACAGTGGGTTTAGTAGACAATTCTTTAGTGCTTGCACTGTTATTCACAAAAATCTTGGGTTCAGCCCCTCATTTTCGCAGCAGTCTGATAACAGGAACTCTCAGGAAAAGGTAAGAAAGCTGTGATCCAGAAACTGCACTGGAGGACTCCAGAGCCGAGGGTCTGTTAGACTTTTCTGTAGTGGTTTAACCACCAATGTAGCTGTCTCCTCCAGCCCATGCCATGGCGTGGCACCACAGCCACTCTCGCAGCTGGCCCATATCTGCATGTTGGCATGTGGGCCAGTGCTGGGTGGCCATCTGCTCCTGGTGCTGAGGCCGTGACTTCCCAGGGCAGCAGAGGCACCAGCTTCCCTCTTGAAGGTACAATCCTGCAGACAGTGCAATATCCCAGTGGGGCTGGATTGACCTGAACTGCCCCCCTTTGCTCCAGTGCCACCCCAATGGCAGATATCCAGAGCTGGGGCAGGCTGTGAACATCAAGACCAGAGGGAGGGAGTGGCTGCGATGAGGTGTGGAGGTTTCCAATGGCATGTTAATTTGTGAATCAGCTTTCCTTGTCGAGTTGCGCAAGTCATCTGGGGCATCATCATTTGTAGGTTTCTTATATTCCCCTTCTCCAAAAATCTCTGCAAAGCCAATGCTTAAGTGTATAATATTTGCATGTTCTTTTTTCACATCCTTCCCTGTTGGGAGTTCCTCTCCATTTCTCCTGAGCTCGCTCACAGGGAAGAAGCAAGGGGTCTCTCCTAAGACCACCCTGTTCCTCTTGCTGCCATCCCAGCTTGCTGTCTTCCAGAGGGTAAGACTGCTTCAGTAAACGTGACGTTCTGCCAAGACCACTCTTGCACCAATTCCCAGCAGGATTTAACTTCCTGAGGACCTACATGGGTCTTTCCCATGGAGCCAGGAGCAGGGCAGGCAGTGCCAGCCGTCCCGTTCCCATCAGCCTGCCCTTATAGCTCCAGCCCCATGAAAGGGCTCAGGATGGGTCAAGGGGGCTGGGAAAGGGCAGGGCTGCCCAGCAGTGCCCCCCATTGTCCCATTCCACCAGCAGGGCTCGGAGAGACTCTGTAACACTGCTCTCAGTACCCTGATCCTGGGGAAAAGCCAAGATTACCTGGGCAGTGGGAGAGCACACCCAGCACCGCAGCTTTGCAGAGCAAAGAAATCAGGGAGCCTCCAGGGAAGCTGAGATGCAACAGCCCCCCTGCAAATTCAGACCCCTATGGGCAGGCCCTCCAGGACAAGAGGCTGCAGCCCCAAAATAACCCTCCAGCTTTGCTGCCGAGACTGGTGCAGGTGCCTCAGGACAAAAGGGGGCCCAGCACCCGCCATGATGTTTCAAGGACAAGGCATAGGGAAGTAGAGACAAGGCACTGTCAAAAGAGACACTAATTAATGCTAATTGCAAGTAATCAGCCAAAGCTAAGAGCATTAAGGAACCAAGTCCTGGCAAAGCTGTTATCTCCAGCTGGAGCGAGGAGGGCATTTGCTTGGCAGGTCGTGGTGGAAGAACAGATGTGGACCCCTTGCAGCCTCCCCACACCATCACCCACCCTTCCCATATCCTGTGCGGACGGAAGTGCCCGTGTGCTGTGTGTGGCTCGTCACGAACTGCTGTCCCATGTCCCTTGGAAGCAATTCCCATAGCCAGAATGGTTCACATCATGCATCTTGGGAAATCCTGCTGCAAAGCCTAGGATGGGCTGCTGGTCCTCCCCAGGCTTCTGGCTGCTTCAAAGGCAGGAGAATCACCGGGTGAGATGCTGGGATATGCCACATCCCAAAGCAAGCCTTGCTCCTGGACCTGCCCAGGAGAGATTCTCAGTGCACATGGATGCTCCTGTGACACCTTGGGGCCCCTCTTCTCCCATTTTCTCCAGATATCTGAAGAATAAATAATAGCATTTCCAACACAGCATCTGCTTTCTGTCATCTGCAGTCTTCTTTTTCTCTCTAGAGACCACACTCCCTTCAGTTTTCCATCACCTACACCTATAGCACTTTCAGCTTTTGCTGCTTTGGCCCCAGGATCCTCATGAAGCTCTCATGACAGTGAGACCTGCAGCAGCAGTGTGACCCCAGCCAAATCATCACATCCCTCTACTGAGCCCTGGAGTGCCTCCCTGAAACCAACGTGGGTGATGAACAGGGTGCTCTGGCTGGCTCCAATGAGGGTGGAAGTTTTCTCTTTCATCCTTGTAGTGTGATTCTCACATCTGCAAACTTTATTTAGCACATGGGTATTGACGAGCTCTCAGAACTGAGTTTGAAATCCTATCCAATTCCTTCTTTATCCATTCCCTGCAATTTCTTATAGAAGACAGATAATATTTCTGTCCCTACCCAGCTCCAGAATAAAAAGCAGGGCATAGATGCACCCAGGTGAGCATCACAGCAGGTGCTAAGCCAAGATCCCTGCCAGGGCTGTGACTCTTTTCTCTTCAAGACTCATGATGAGTAGCAGACAGGACATATGCATAGCACGCAGAATGGAGGTGTAAGAAATCTCCTCTCCTCTGTGCCAAGCCCCATGGGAACCACAGTCAAAGTCTAATGGTTATCTCGCCAGACCAGGCATGGTGGTGAAGACCCACTGGCAGATCTCTCTGAAAAAGTCTGGAAGAAAAGTTCAATCCTCTGCGTCTTGCTAGTAAATTCCCATTCATGCATGATTTCTCAAATGCCTTTTGAGTGCTTTCCTTTGCTCTCCGTGCCAGCAATGAGTCAGCCTTGGATGCACGTTGTCAGGCAATCCAGAGCTGGCCTCTCGCTAGGAAACACCGTTTGGTCAGCAAGAGCAATATTTAAGTGCCCTCTGGTGGTAACTCCCTGTGTCATTGCTGGGATTTCCCCCTCTCCTTTCTGCTCAGCACCTCCCGGGGATATCCGCTGGGATATCTGCGCTCTGGAGCCAGGGCAGTTCCCACTTTGCTACCGCCCATGCACTCACAGGCACTTCATGTCCTCCTTCATTGCCAGGTTCTGCAGCAAAACCATCAGGGTGTCCCGGATTCTGTTCCCGCTGCGGGCCGGGGCGGCCGCAGGAGCTGAGCGCGTGGCCTAGTTTGCTGCCCACATGTCAGCTCATCCTCCTCGGCACCGTCCGGCAGCAGAGATCTGCCTCAGCTGAGGATGCTCAGAGTGGGTACTCTCACGGCTCCCTTCTTTCCCCACTCACCTTCATATTTCAGCCAATTTTAGTCAAAATTTGGATGTGTGAGATATCAGGGTAATTAAGTTCCCCTATGCTGCATGAAAAGCGGTGGCCAGGCAGAAGAACGAAACCTAAATCTGCCTGTCCAGTGTGGAAAGACTGCAGTGAAAGTTCAAGCACAGTACAAGCCCTCAGAGACACTGCAGGAAATCAGGTTTTATAACCCTGAGTTTCCTGAAATTCCTTTTGCAACTCACTGTTCTATTTAATGTCTATAAAATATATTACAGATCCATTAATTTTTCTTCAGAAAAAAACATCAGAGATACCCGCACCGTAGCTTCAACTGCTGTGTGGGAGAAGGGACATATATCAGAAAATGTGTGCTAGGCCCAGGATGGGACCGAAATCTAGCCTGATCATTTACTTAACCATGAAAGAGGCGTTTGTAACCACCAGGTCATGCTGCCCAGCTCCTGAGCCCTGGCTCCTTCTGCTCTGCTCCATGAGGGAACTGCAAAGTAAAAGTGGGTCTAAGGGGGAATATCCCTCCATCTGGGATCCCGCCAACTGTGGGCAGCCATCACAGGCATGCCGGTGGGACGCAGCATCCCAGGGGCTCCCTCCTGCCCCGGGCAGAAGGGGACAGGGGGACTGCAGCCACCGGGCAGCAACCCACCAGCCTCTCCACTCACCACCATGCATGGGCTGCATCCCTGCGTTTACACTGCGTGGTCCGGACCCTTGTGCACAGCTCTCCTCTCTCACATCAACCCCTACTGGGAAACGGTCTCAGCCCCCCCCAGGGCAGCCCCGAGGTGGCAGGGGGCCATCCGAGCCACTGCTCCAGAAGGTGCAGAGCTGTCACCTGCAGGCTGCACATTATTGTGGGTTACTGTGGGTTGGTTTAACAGGAAAGGGAGTGACCCTTCAGGTCTCATTAAAACTCCACTTTGTCAAGAGCTTTCATTCTGCAGGAAGGCTGTGAGCCTTGTAAGTTAGGGGCAAGGCTGACAATGCTTTGTTTCCGTGTGCTTTGTTCCTGGCACTCAGATGAGATGCTCGCGTGAAATGTGTGTGTGTGTTAAACACCAGCCACAGAACTGTGAAATAAAGTTGCCTGAAGCTGACCTCTTTAATTTGTACTTCAGCCAGCTCAACAAACAGTCTGTATCTCACAGGAGCAGCTCAGCACACAGCAGTTTTTAAAATTGAAAGAAGCTGTGTAGCTGACTAAATACAGACTAAAGCATATATTTAAGTACTTACCATTTCTCCTGGCCCATAGAATAAATCAGCTTATTCTGCAAACTGTCATGGACTTAACTTGGTCTCCCCTAGGTGAGCTCATCCAGGGTACTCGCTGTCCAAGTGTCAGGCAGGTGATGGAGACAGATCACACTATACACCTTGGTGCCCATATGGTGAATGTTCACAGTCCGACATAAGAAACGCACATGGATGTCCTGGTTCAGCACCAAAAATTGACAAGTGAGCACGTCTGTGACTGTCCTGCCTTCAGTGCTGTCAGCACAGGTTAGCAGAGAACCTCTGCAGGTCTTCTGACCTCAACCTCTGGAAGGACACACTGCAGCATCTGCTCCACCAGCCTACTTTGTCCTACCTGACCCAAATCTCACCCTGACATTTCTGTGCCAAGTCACAGAATCACACAACTATACACTAGTTGGGGTTGGCAGGGACATCTGTAGGTCATCTGGTCCAGCCCTCTTCTCAACCAGGGCCACGCAGAGCCCATTGCCCATGACTTTGTCCAGATGGCTTTTGAACACCTCCAAGAATGGAGACTCCACAACCTACTTTGGCAACCTGTGCCAGTACTTGGTCACCCTCACAGTGAAAAAGTGTTTCCCGGTGTTCAGACGGAACCTTCTATGCTTTGTTTTGTGCCCATCATCTCTTGTCACCCCTGAAAAGAGCTGGGCTCCATCCTCCAACTGCATCCTGGGTTGCATCAAAAGAAGCGTGGCCAGCAGGTCAAGGGAGGTGATTCTGCCCCTCTACTCTGCTCTCGTGAGACCCCACCTGGAGCACTGCATCCAGCTCTGGAGTCCTCAGCACAAGAAGGACATGGACCTGTTGGAACAGGTCCAGCGGAGGGCCACAAAAGTGATCAGAGGGCTGGAGCACCTCTCCTATGAAGACAGGCTGAGAGAGCTGGGGTTGTTCAGCCTGGAGAAGAGAAGG